>CAWUFW010008099.1:0-600000 GCA_963921515.1 Calotriton arnoldi | reverse complement strand
ATGCCTGGCCAGCACCTCATACTCCCTGTCCAGCATGCCCTCCTCTGTGACATAAAATAATTTCATAAATGCATGCTTCCGGCAGGTTAAATGGGATCCTTGTTCCCGTTCAGAGAAGTGCACCACTGGCATGAGCAGAGAAAGTAGTGGCCAACCCTTGGCCCTTCCATCTTTTCTTGGGTCTCGTGCCCTTCTGGTATGTGTCATGCAAAAGGATACCTGAACCTCACATTTATTGATGAAAGTGAATTTTATATTGTTTGGTGGCACTGTTCAGCAAACAATCAGCAGCACCAACCATTATAACCCCAATCTTTGTTCATCTATCCCCCGTGAAAAGAATAGTGGAAGAAATTATCCACCTATCAGAGAAAAAACTACCTCACTTGAGAAATATCTCCAACAATCTGTCCATTAACTGCTTTTATTATGGCCGCTTTCTCTCTTTGAGCTTCCTTTCTCCCACTTTGATTTCTTGATATGTTGGCTTCTTTACCTTTTTTGCTTCCTCCTTTTAGAGCTGTACTTGTCAGTAATCAAGGACACTGTTGACCATAAACATTAACCCTCCACCCAGGTCCAAGTCACCTTCGGGTCTTCAAAGAACTATTATTAGTTGCACACCAGTACTTTTAGGTTAGTATGTAGTGTAGTCTCATGCTATGTAGCTTATGTTTGGATGCCAGGAAGGAAACTCTGGCACATTCAACATTTAGAGAAGCAGTACTAATCCTCTTTCAAGCACCCTGATTCTTTGTGCCTTATGTGTCCACTCGACATCCTGGTCACCAACAGTCCACTTGCCCACTTGTCCTTAATAATTAAGAACGGAGTAAACCACTGTCTCTAGTGTAAGCTACGTCCAGCCTTCCATGTAAGGCAGCCCCGTTGGCTCACCTTGATCTGCCTCACCTCACATGTTTGTTAAGGTTCTGCCTTGGTTTTTTCTGTGGGAGGTGGAGTGGTAAAACTTAAGATGAGGGATAGTGCCAAGAAATAAAATCAGCTCATCAGGCACTTGTTGTAACTTACCACTGACTCATCATGGGCCTACTCACAGGGACTTCTCCACACCCTGAATATAGTTCTTGATAGACAGTTGCGAAGGGACAAGCCCATGTTGCCCTGGATTTGGCACCTGTGCCCATCTTATGGGGGGCTGCCTTTGTACTAGGGCATGCATGATACCTTGCACACCAGCTCATGGCAGGCAAGTGAACCCATTGTTCATCTCCTCTCACAGCTATGCAGGACCCTCAGTACTAGCCGCTATGCACCTTGTACGCCACTTTTTTTTCCCTTTCTGTGCCCCCTTGCTGCCCCTGATTGTGCTCGTTTTTCCTTTCTGTGCCCCCTTGCTGCCCCTGATTGTGCTCGTTTTCCTTTCTGTGCCCCCTTGCTGCCCCTGATTGTGCTCATTTTTTTTTTCTTTTCTGTGCCCCCTTGATGCCCTGATTGTGCTCGTTTTCCCTTCTGTGCCTGTTTCCCGCCGCTGCGCCCCTGCGGCCCCGCCCCCTCACTGCCCATTCGCTGCCCCATTCCCTGCTCCTCCCTCCCACCTCCCCATTTATGGCGGCCGCTGCGCAGCTGTGCCGCTGGCGCGCCTAAGGCAAGCCCGTCTGCGCCGTGACCGCGCCCAGCGCCAGACCCCCTGGTCCGGGCATCCCCCGCGCCCGCCACATCAACAGACGCCGATACGATGCCAGCACCCTCCACGCACTCAACCCCGGAAAAGATCACGCCTGCTACCAGGCCACCCCGAAGCGCACCCAAGGGCCCTTCACCTGCCGGAACTGCAGCTTCGCCAGCACCCGCCCCGCCAAACCACCGCCCAGGAAAGAACCCAACTACCTCAGATGCATCCTCCTCAACACCCGCTCCGCCCGCAAACACGCCATCGAACTCTGGGACCTTCTCGACTCAACCTCCCCAGACGTCGCATTCCTGACGGAGACCTGGCTGAATCCTGCTTCAGCCCCCGACATCGCCATTGCCATCCCGGACGGATACAAGATCACCCGCAGGGACCGCACCAACGGAGTCGGAGGAGGCATCGCCATCGTCCACAGGAACACCCTCAGAGTCTCAACCAACACCGACGACACCCTCAGCACCGCCGAACACATGCACTTCCAGATCCACACCGATCCCAACACCACCCTTAGAGGAACCCTCATCTACAGACTCCCCGGACCCCGACCACAGTTCAGCGATTCCATCGCTGACTTCGTCAGCACACACGCCATCGCCTCCACGGACTACATCCTCCTCGGGGACCTGAACTTCCACCTCGAGAACAACAAGGACACCAAATCCACCACCCTGATCGACAACCTCGCCACCCTCGGACTCAGACAGCTCGTGACTACACCCACCCACGCCACCGGCCACACGCTAGACTCCATCTTTTCCGCAAGCCCACCCGTCTCCTTCAACCACACCTCCGAACCCCACTGGACTGACCACCACTGCATCCACTTCACCTACAGGAAGCCCACCACGCACCACCGCACCGAACAAATGCCTCGCCGCTGCTGGAGCAGAGTCACGGAAGACCAGCTAACCACAACCCTCGCCCTGAGCCCACCCGCCGAACCCTCCGACCCCGACACCGCCGCCCGCAACATCAGATAGTGGATCGACGACTGCGCCAACACCCTCGCCCCGCTCAAGAATCCGCCCAACAGCCACACCAGCAAGAAAGCCACCTGGTTCACCGAAGACCTCCAGGCCTCCAAACGAACATGCCGAAAACTGGAGAAGATCTGGCTCCACGAACGGACAGCGGACAGCTACGCCGCCCACAAGAGCGCCACCCGCAGTCACCATCACCTCATCAGATCCGCCAAAAGGGCCTCACTCAAAGACCGCCTAGACAACAACGCACACAACAGCAAAGAGCTCTTCAACATCGTGAAGGAACTCTCCAACCCCAGCTCCAACACCAACGACATCCAGCCATCCTGAGACCTGTGCGACTCACTGGCCACCTTCTTCCACCGCAAAATCGCCGACATCCACGACAGCTTCAACACCACGACCGCCCCGGCAACCACCGAGACCACTGCCCCCACAACCACCAACCGCCTGCTCTCCTGGACCAACATCAACGACGAGGACACCAGCGAGATCATGAACACCATCCACTCCGGTTCACCGCTAGACCCGTGCCCTCACCACATCTTCAACAAAGCCAGTACAGCCATCGCGCCCCATCTCCGGAAAATAATCAACATCTCCTTCGAGACAGCAACCTTCCCGGAAAGCTGGAAGCACGCCGAGATCACCGCCTTACTCAAGAAACCCAAGGCAGACCCCAAGGACCTCAAGAACTTCCGACCCATCTCTCTGCTCCCGTTCCCCGCGAAGGTCACCGAGAAAATCGTCAACAAACAACTGACCCGCTACCTCGAGGAGAACAACATCCTGGACCCTTCCCAGTCCGGCTTCCACAGCAACCACAGCACCGAAACCGCCCTCATCGCCGCCACCGATGACATCAGGACCCTGCTAGACAACGGAGAAACAGCAGCCCTCATCCTCCTGGACCTATCAGCCGCCTTCGACACGGTCTGCCACCACACACTACGAACACGCCTTCACGACGCCGGGATCCAAGAGAAGGCCCTGGACTGGACCACATCCTTCCTTTCCGGCAGAACACAAAGCGTCCGCCTCGCCCCTTCCGATCCAAGGCCACCAAGATCATCTGCGGCGTACCCCAAGGCTCCTCCCTCAGCCCAACGCTGTTCAACATCTACATGGCACCCCTCGCCCACGTCGCCCGACAGCACAACCTCAACATCATCTCCTACGCCGACGACACCCAGCTGATCCTCTCCCTCACCAAAGACCCTCACACCGCCAAAGCCCACCTCCACGAAGGAATGAAGGCCGTCGCCGAATGGATGAGGACCAGCCGCCTGAAGCTGAACTCGGACAAGACGGAGGTCCTCATCCTTGGTTCCAACCCTTCAGCCTGGGACGACTCCTGGTGGCCAACATCACTGGGAACAGCCCCGCCACCCACCGACCACGTACGCAACCTAGGGGTCATCCTCGACCCCACCCTCTCCATAACTAAGCAGGTCAACGCTGTTTCCTCATCCTGCGTCAACATCCTCCGAATGCTCCGCAGGATCTTCAAGTGGATCCCCACCGAAACAAGAAAAACAGTCACCCAGGCCCTCGTCACCAGCAGGCTGGACTACGGAAACGCCCTCTACGCAGGAACGACGGCTAAGCTCCTGAGACGGCTGCAACGCATCCAGAACGCCTCTGCACGTCTTATCCTCGACATCCCCCGACGCAGCCACATCACACCCCACCTGAGAGACCTGCACTGGCTCCCTGTCAACAAGAGGATAACCTTCAAGCTCCTCACCCACGCACACAAAGCACTCCACAACTCCGGACCAGCCTACCTCAGCAGACGACTCAGCTTCTACACCCCCACCCGCCAGCTCCGCTCGACCAGCCTCGCCCTCGCCACAGTCCCCCGCATCCGGAAAACGACCGCCGGCGGCAGATCCTTCTCCCACCTCGCCGCCAAGACCTGGAACACCCTCCCCACCAACCTCCGACAGACCCAAGACCTACTGGCCTTCAGAAGACTCCTCAAGACCTGGCTCTTCGATCAGTAGCAGCACCACCCCCCTCTTCCCCCAGCGCCTTGAGACCCTCGCGGGTATGTAGTGCGCTTTATAAGTGACATGATTGATTGATTGATTGATTGATTGTACGCCACTGTGGACATCTGATCCACTTGAGCAGCAGCCTGCCACAAGCTCCACATGCTGATTTGCACAACTACCGCCCTTGGGGATTTCGGTCCACCCTTTTCACCCTTCACAGCTCTGCCAGTCGATAAGCTCCAACAACTCTGTCAATGGCTACCCTGATGTACTGACGTCCTGCGAGGAAGTAAGCCCACCATTCCCCAACTCTCACAGAGTAATCCATGCTCTCAGCAACAATGCGCCTGATGCCCTCCATTATAGAAATCTTCTCAGCACCGTTCTTCCTTTCTCCCTATGGCCACCATCAGCTTGGTCCTTGCTTCTGTCAGAAGATTCCTCGGCCCAAGGTCTGCTTATGATCAATATGTTTTCCTTCCTCTGCAACATTGTCAGTGAAGTCCACCGTCATGTAGGTGTCCTGCAGTATGATTCTGTCACATTTAGCAAGCAGGGTTTATATTTATCATGGGCAGGTTGCAAAGCAACTCCTCCTAGAGACATCTCATACATGCTCATTTGACCACACCCTTCCCAATATGAAACCATCAATAACCATTTGGACACACACTGGGGAATAAAAGTAATTTGCAACCCACGCAAAAACAAACTCACTGACAGCTAGGAGACCTATAAGTTTGTACTTCTCCAACCTATATTTAATTAGGTGTCTGGGTTCATGGAAGGGGCCAAACTGGCAGCCCACCTAATGCACCTCAGAAACAAAAGCACCAGTGTCATTCACAGCTTGAAACGCTTAAGCAACAGCTTACACAGTCCCACCGCTGACCCTTTGCTGAAAGTCCTGAGAGCAAATTTGAACCTAGCCGTAAACTATGGCCACTTAGCCTTTCCTGGGGCTTTTGATATGCATCTCAAGAACATTCAGATCTCTGCATATAAAAAGATCTTTCTTGCTCCCCGGTAGGCCAGAAGAACAAGGCTGAGATTGGAGCTGGAACTCAGGAGCCCAGACTTTATGTGCCAGGGGGACCTAGTAAATTTCTACATTAGGGTGCTACAGGCCCCTGAACTCACCCTCAAATACCATCTTAAATCAATCTTCGTAAAGGAGGGTACCCCTTGACAAACACAGTTATTAAAGGCATACAGTTGTCTGAACATAGAGGCTGCTAATTTTCACATCTAGGAAATGCCATACTAGCCTGGAAAAAAGCAGTGAACAGGCAGGACATGCAAACCTCTTTCAAGTGAGAAACTGGTAGGCTTCGGCATAGTTCCATCACCGAGTCACTGAGCACTTCTTACATCCCGGGAAAGGCCCAGCCTTACTTTCAACAAGCTCTCTCTGCCCAGGTACAAAGGAAAATCCTCTACATGAGGCTCATTACCCTGCCAAATATGGACTTTACCCCTGCCTGTGCTGCTGCCCATACTTGTTGGCGATCGCCTCCATCTGCTACTTCCACTGTTCTGGGTTGATGGCATCAGACTGTGCAGCAAGGCCTCGGATCTGTGCTTCTCTGTTAACTCACTAAAACCCTAGCTACATTGGGAAAATTTACAGATGCCATTTGACTAGCACTCTTCAATGCTTCCACAGGGTGACAATGGCATTTTTGAAGTGCACCCAGTGTCACTCTATCTGTCTACTTTTTATATATTACTATTTTTTACAATATTTACATTTGCTCATAGGGTGCTGCGTTTTTTTTAGAAACATCATAGTTTGCATTTTATATTTTCCTACAAGTTTCTAACAATAATTGTTGGTTACTGCACTTATATGAAACTGTAGTACATGGCTGTTTACATGTAATGATTTTAATTAATAGTACATGAAAATATAAACATAAAAACTTGCAACCCAGAAAAATTACTGATTTCATTAGCTTCTTTAAACCTTTATACACTCTTATATTTTACTTACATTTTCTTTTCTGTGTCCCTTGAAGAGTACCCTACACTGACGGACTTGTTGCACGTATCAATCACTCTTAGCCCCAACAATAGAATACTAAAAAGAACTGACATTTTTCAGTCATGAGGAAGAACAAGTTCAAACCTCATCGAAATGTATTGAGCAGAATGGAAATTTGCAAAGGGACAAATAAAAGACTGTCAAAAGGGACAAAGAAAATGACCGCCAAATCCACGTCTCCAAACTAGGAGTGACTCTTCTAAAGTTTGGCTTTGGGAGCTCCATCAGCAGTGTAACACTTTCCCCTCTTTTAGTAGAAATTTGGAAATTTAGATGCAAAATGAGTATGATCAAAGCATTTCAGGCTTAAGACATGTTTGACAGCATAGCAAACTATAAAATAGAGTTAATGATCCTCTCTGCAAATGGGATAAAGGTCATAGTTCAATAGACGTAGGCACACAATACTACAACTGCATATTGTAGAAGAGTTCTTGAGGTTGCTATTCCTAGGAGTATAAAGGAAATATTCTGTCTGACTAATTCCGTTTGCTCCCCTCAATTGCCTCGTCCACAGCCTTACATCTCATATAGATTTCCCTTCAGTCCTGGAAATGGTAAAGTGGCAAAATATTTTTTTATGATATGTCTGAGGTCTGAAGTGGGGAAATTCTAACTGTTAGGCATGTCTCTTGTGATGCATGTCACGGTATGATTTAGCTTTTCCACAGTTGGATATTGACTTTTCTCTCAGAATCCATAAATCCAGTCATTTTTTAATACTGTATAGAGCGATTCCTGTCTTGAAGTTTGAAGGTGTTGGAACAATCAAAATTCAAACACATTAACGCTTCAGGTGTGAGCTGAAGGTTTTTAAACCAGATAATCGGGACTCCCACTCTCTCAGTTATGGGTTCTATATAGTCAGCATATTTCTTGAGGGTAGACTTACTGATAAGTGCTTTTATGTAAAATGTTCTTCTTAAGTAGAAGAGTCGTTACTTATAAATGCATTTGACTGCATGAATATACAAAAAAGAAGAAAAGCAAGTAGAAATTCATGCAAAAATACATAACTCTGAAGTAGGAGAATATAAGCGAATCCTTCACCCATCAATTCATACCAATACAAAAATCAAGAATTATGGCAGCCAAGGCAGCATAACATTCTTATTTACTAAATAAACGTGGGAAGTGCCCAACTTTTTTTATCAGTGTGTATTAGGTCAATTTTATTTCTCTGTAATTTAGGTAAACTAACCATAACTTGCGCCCCCATAAATAAATGACATTACTGATGACAGGATCCGGAAGCGTCTATACGTTGCCTTTGGCTGCGTACAGCAGCAGGGCTAGGGCCTGTGCCCAATCCTTTGTGAGCCACCAACCATAACTGAACATTACCATCAGGAGTGTACAACAGAGGCTGGCAGCAGGGCATTGCTTTGGCCAGGCCTTACAGTCCACGCTCTGCAGAGGGCCCACATGCAGTGCATGACCTTCAGCTGTGTACATTGGGGCTGGACCTACAGCCGGGCCCTGAGCACAACTCTTCCTAGATACCATGTCATGGCTTTAGTCAAGAGTAGGAAGGGTTGGCCGCAGGGCTTGGTTTGTTACCAGGCCAACGCCCAACCTGCTGCAGGCAGCAAAACCCTAGTGCGCCAGGATTTTGGTGATGCACATTGGTCACAGAGCCTGCAGCCAGGTCATGCTCAAACCCAACAATGTCAAACAGTAATCATGTGCAGCCATTGGCTAATTGCAGCTGTAGTGTGCTGTTTTGTTTTCATTTCATTGTTTGAAAATCCTGCCTGGGATTCATGAATCCAGAGAACTGGAAAGGTCCTCGGATTCAGCCATAACAGCCACCCATCAAACGTATCAAAGGATTTTTGTTTTTCAAAAACAAACTCCCAAAGTGAAATTTTGTTTGTGAAACACAAAAAAACGAATGACCCCCACACCCTGAATGTTTTCTTTCAGGGTGTAGGGGGGCATTGTTGATTTTTGCCTGTCACTCACCACCAGGTTTTTCCTGGCAATGATGGACATGTAAAAAAAGACATTATACCATCCGACGTAAATAGGACGGATAATGTACTGTCCTTCCTCTGACAACCTCTACTCTGTCTGGCCATCGGAGGAAGTATTAAGTCAACGGAACCAACAAGAGTTCTGTCGACAGAATACATACAACCCGCCCATTTCTAAATGAGGCAGGAGGACTGAGGCTTTGGCAGGTACAAGTACTCTGTTGCATTTGTAATGAAGTGCGCCAAACTCTAAATCAAGCCCTAATCTCTTCATTCCCAGACTGGAACACCTTTCAAATGCTAATTTGCCATGACAGTACTTAGGTACCTAATCCTTGTGTACTAAAGTTCAAATAGAAATACCCCATAAGGTGGCAGAGTAGGGATACTCTGATCCCCTGGCACTTCTGGAGGTGACGTCCCCAAAGACAGAAATTACTTTTTTGTGCGCCGCTGGTACTTGAATACTTCTGCAGGACAGACCTAGCACAGTCTCCCATGTGGAACCACTGATGTACATTGGAAGACACAGTACCACAAGACCACAGCAAGCCTCACAAACTGAAGCTTGCAGGGACTCACAGTATCCAAGTTAACATTTGGTGGCAGTACTGTAGGAGTACTGCAATAGCAAAAAATATTTTTAAACAGTTGTGAAACATGTGGGGGTTGGGGTGTGTGGGGTGTTGGGCGTTGCCTGCAGGCCAGGCCCTGTGGCTAAACCCATGCCACTCACTGGGAGGGGAGTGCAAGCAGTAGGTCTGACCACAGGCCAAGCCCTGTAGCCAATCTCATGCTGTGCACAACCAAAAGCTGTGCATGCGGCAAGCCCTAGCTGTCCCCGTAGGGTTGGGAGCAGGAGTTCCCTGTCAATATATTAAACTAATGATTTCAACCAATGAAATGGGGTTTTACTCTCTGTCATTGGAACCGCATTACCATTTTCAGGTATCGCTGTAATGCAGCACATAAAAACGCTGAAATTCCAACAAACAAGCAAGCTACGTTTGTTAGTTGTGCCTATGAATAAACCTATGGGCTCAAAATTTAAATAAACGACTCCTTGCTAGTGAAAACAACTATCTTTTGTTAGAAGATCCAGGTCTAGCCGTACTCACATGGGACCCGAAACAGGAAGTAAAACCCATGCTTATCTCCCATGAGACCCTCTCTTTATTTCCATGGGAACCAAAGGAGTACTGTGGTACCGATGAGAGGTAGAAAAAAATTAAAGTCATTCGATCGACCACTCAGAATGGACTACAAGAAAAAGGCCACACCCTTTAGAATAGGCCTGGGTGTGAAATTTCGCTCCGCTCGCGGAGTTTGCAGTTTTTCCCACTTTGTTCTCCGAGTAGCACGAAGAGTTCCAAAAAACTCCGCTCCACATAGTGGAGCAGAGTTCTTTCCTCACTCGCGCTTGCCAACATTAAGCTGGCAAGCGTGGAAAATCTTACTCCAGACCACCTCCTGGAGCGAATTCCCAACATGGGTGGTCGCAGATGGCCGCTACCGCTCGCATTGAGAAACCTTCCGTTCGCGTTGAGGTAGCTGCCGCTCGAGTAGAACTTCTATTCAAGTGGCAGAAAGAAACAGCACCCTCTTGCACTGCGCATGGTGGCATTCGCACTGATTTTCCAGCACAGGACTAACACCCGATGCTAAAAATCTGTGCAAATGGTGCGACCTAACGCATTCCGCTGCTCGCAGAACTCCGCATAGTGCAGTCGAGTGTTCTGGTCACTCGCAGAACTCTGCGATCTCCAACCAGGCCTACTTTAGAAACACCCTTAAATTAGTTTACTGACCACCATTACTGGATTGGTGTTTAACGGAGACTGTTTAAAGTTGCATGTGCCAGATACCCCTAAAACCTTACACCACAAAGGACCCCTCAATAGTACTCCCACTGATGGGTTGATCAGGGATGGTGTAAACAACAGTTTCATGAGGCAATTTGTCCCATGATAAGGTACAAACCATCACATAAGAATACAGTCAATTAAGAAAGGTTAGATTCAATAACTGAGTTCTAAGGCGGAATGAATAATTCAAAAGGATTTATTAAAAAAACGGGTACAATACAGGAATATTACAATGCAAGTGCATAAAATAATTTCCATAAAGGTAATTGGAAATAAGATAATAAAAAATATTGGTCCAATCAAAAGTGAGCAGCAAAATCAGAAGGGAAATGGACAGCATTTCGTGCAACATGGGAAAGTTACCTGTCTCACTCCCAAATTAAATGGTTTTATATAGGAAAGCTTCTTGTAGGAGAATATTGAAAGTGCAAATTCATCATGGTGGAGCAAAAAAATCAAATTTTAACAAATCGGAGCAGAGAAATGGTAAGCATCATATAGTGGTAACTCTGTAAGCACTAACCCACAAATGAATATTAATTAAGCCCTCTCTGACCTAATGTCATCCGGCAATGTCAGAACAAACTAGTTACAAAAACAACAGGGAACTTTTATGAATTAATGCAATACCATGTGCAAGCAGAAGGAACTTGAGACAGATACAATACAGATCCAATATACAATACAGATACAATATTGAGCCAAAGCTAGAGAACTTTGTTCGAGAACAGTATCAATAGGAAATAAACAAACATGACTATGGTTGGCTGTGTGCAGCCGAATTAATAAACAGTGAACGTGACATCTATTTTGAGCGAGGGGGTGTCAAAACCTAGCTGGAGCCTAGTTAACATAAGCCAAGAGCAGGCACTTTATCAAGTCATATCAAAATCATTTAAAAGGCAATATCACAATGTCAGTGTACACATGTAAATTTGAGTGCAGAGCCACGCCCTGTCCCTAATCCCTCCACTGTGCACGGCTAAAGGTTGTTGGCAGCGGGGCTAGCCGGTTCGGGGGTTTGGGTGCAGGGCCTGGCCACAGCATAGGCCCTGTGGCCAACCTCAGCTGCACACAGCCGAAGGCTGTGTGGTGGAGGGTTGTCCACCATTGGGTGGTTCAATGAAGGGTCGAGCTGCAGGCCAGGCCCTGTGGTCAACCCCCTGCTGAGGATGGCCAAAGTTTGTGCTCAGTAGAAGAGTTGGATGAATATGATTAAAAAAACTGAAATTCACTGAAAAAACAAAGATTACAGTGGCATGATAAGTATAGAAATAAGATTTTACTTTATGTTAAAAAAACAAAAATTCACTGAAAAAAACAAAGGTTAAAGTGACGTTAAAGTTAAGTAAGTTAATAAGATTTTAACTTACATTTAAGAAAAATATAGAAATGTACTAAAAAAAACAAAGATTAAAGATGGCATTATAGTTAGGTGTTGTAATAATATAATTTATCTCATTTCAACACCTACACCCAGAAAGTTTCAGGGTGATTCATCGAGCAGGGGCCAAGAAAATGGGGGCTCCTAAAACATTGATTTTTCATGGTAATTCCATAGGAAATTTAGGGAAGTGGGACTGAAAAAAAACGGCTGAATGGAATTACACCAGATTTGGCAGATATTTAGAACTTGAGCAGAAAGCATGCCATTTTTGAGAAGTTTATGGTTAAAGAGGTGCTAGGGTGGTCATAAAATGGTTAAAAAATATAGTGATATGTGGGCTGTTGCTGTCCAGATATGTCTTGTTTGACCACTTTAAAGTGGGCTAAACAATCCTGATTGACTGGCCACAACCTGAACAATATGTTGCGGCAGCCATTACAGAACTCAGAGACACGGACTCTGCATTCTGAAAATGAGTTACACAAAATAAGGGGACAGGATCAGAACACCCTAAACCTAGTGAGTATGAGGGGTTTAGGTGGATCCCAAAGTGATCCTCCTGCCCCTTGTTTGGCTAGACACAGCAATAACAACATGTTGTGGCAGTCATTACAGGAGTGAGGGACATGGTCCCTTTTAAAATTAATTATAGTGAATGTCAGGTTGTTGATTGTCACAAAAAGAAGCACATTTAAAGGTAGATAACAGATTTTAGTCCTCATATAAATCATGTGTTAGTGGTACCATACTCATTTTAGGACTTTTGGTGTGTTCAAAAGACATTTTATCATGTGAAAATGCTGACCCTCTGCTGGGATTTGATTAACTATATTTGAAAGAAAACTGTTTTTTTTCATGTTTTTCTCAGAGAGTTGATGCAGGGTGCTCCAGAAGCTAAAAAGAGAGCATATTCTCCATAAGTTAGTGTGAACTATCTTTCTCGGCCACGTGAAAATAAAGTCTGATATTTTAACAAAAACATGTACTTTCAACAGCATGAGCGGCCTGTCAGTTGAGCCCCCTGTATTCTACTGCAGCTTCACACAGTGTTCTAATGAGCAACTAGAGAGCAAACATTCTGTATGCATGAATAATCTATTGGATACCCGAATCCACCTGAAATAAAGCTGCAAAACCTAATCAATTTTCTTTAGAAATTAACAAAATGTGTTAGTGTATTAGTCGCCCATAGTGTTACATTGTTGACATATATCTTAGGAACGTGTTAATTCTTTGTACTAATCATCGTGGTACACCACAAAATGACACAGCAGATATTCCTGGCAGTTAAATCTGGCATTGATGAAAGCATCATTTTCAATACTTTCAATACTCTCAATGCTCTCCATGACCTAAATGTCTCAACTGCCTTAAATACGTTCAATCCTCTAAATGTGATAAGAACTCTAATGTCCTCAGGCTAAATGGGGATGGGTTTATAATGATATTTGCTACGAAGTATCAGTTTAATTAGCGTCCTTACAGAGGAACGCTTTCCTTGTGTTCGCCATGTCTGTTGTGATCATGGGCGGGGGGAGGGTGGTTTAGGGATTGAGAAGGGGGTAAGGGGGTTGTTGTTATGTTATCTGTCTTGGAACATCTGGTTCTTTTTTCCTTTTCTTCTTCCTCCTCTTTTTTTTTTCTTCCACCACTTTACTTTTTGACTTCAGCCATTGAAACACTCACCCACCACTACCGCTCTAACATCACCTATGACTCAGGGGTTCCACCGTACAAGCAATCTCTTCCACAATCACTGACACAGTCAATAACACAAGTCATAAGAGGATACTGCTCAATTGTAAAGAGACTGGTAACTGAAATGGATTACTCTAAGCAACAGCAGGCTCTACGTTTACAAAAGTCTAACTTTTGCCTATCAAAACTAAGATATGATCTCTTCCAAATAACAAATGACACACCAACAACATCAAAATATTAAGATGGTATCACTAACCGTGAAGGGCCTGAACCACCCAGTTAAAAGGAAAAAAATCTTAGACTATATTCGTAAACAGAATGCGGATATTATTCTGCTGCAAGAAACAAAAATAGATGCTACTTTAACGGAATCCCTATGCAAGGGTCAGTTCATGGATGTTGCCTTCTCAGCTGCAATAGGTAAGAAAAACAGGATACTGACACTGGTGACAAGGAAGGCCAGGGCAGAATTATCCTCATTCACGTCTGATGCACAAGGTAGATGGGTAGATTGCAAACATTTATTCCCCCACGGGTGATGACCCTAAGTTCTGGGAGAGCCTAGCAATAAAAATCAAATCCATTCCAGAAGCTGAGACCTTAATAATTGCCGGGGATTTCAATCTCCCCCTTGCCCCCACTCTTGATAGAAAGTCTGCATGCCAATTTAGGCCGAATTGAGCTCATAAGGTCTTAAAAAAACTCTGCATTAAATATAACATGATAGATGCATGGAGGCTACAAAATCCAATAGAAAAAGACTACACCTTCTACTCCTTTCCTCACAATTCGTACTCCCGTATTGACTATTTTTTTATTTCAGGTAACTCAACTAACAGAATAGACCAAACAACAGCAATATCGGACCACTCCTGTATCACTCTCTCTATACCAGATTCAACCCCCGCCCCCGTTAAGAGAGCCTTTATGGAGATTCAATGACGACGTTCTTAACTCGAAGTCCAGTAAAGCAATAATTGAAGAGGCGAGCAAAAACTTTCTAATAGAAAATAAAGAAAATTATACTTCACATTTCACCAGATGGGAAGCTCTGAAATCTGTCATCAGAGGAGTGGTTCTTAAAATAAAATCAATCATGAATAAAGAAGCTAATGCCAAGCTATTGAACTTAGAGAAGGAAATAACTAAGTTGGAAAAACTGCATATACTTAAAAATGATCCAGTGACTTTAAACGAAATGCTAAACAAAAAATATGACTACAACAACATTATCAGCACAAAGGCGGGGGTATGGATAAACAAACAGAAAAGCCTAAGATTATGCGAGTCAAATAAAGCGGGAAAGTCACTAGCCTCATATCTAAAGTACAAGATACAAAAGTATGGAATCAAGGCCATTAAAGATGAGGAAGGTAATATGCAAACTAACCCCCAAAAGATCATCAGTAAGTTCAAGGCCTTTTACCAAAAATTATACAAGGCTAACTCCAACCTCCTACAATCGAATATTAAGAAGTATCTAGAAGAAATATCACTTAACTTCCTATCAAAACAAGAAATGGCTTCCATTAATGGTCCAATTAACCTACAAGAAATCGAAAATGCCATCCAGAGCATCAAAGCAGGGAAGGCCCCTGGGCCGGATGGCTACAATGCCACCTTCTGTAAAACATTCACGGACCAGCTAAAACATCCGCTCCTAAACATTTATGAACAATTTGCCTCCACTGGACAAGTTACTGGTTCTCCAACAGAGGCCATTACATCGGTAATCCCCAAAGAAGGCAAAGATCCTCTCCTTACCAAAAACTACAGACCGATATCTCTGATTAACGTTGACTGCAAGTTATATGCCATGATTTTTGCCAAACGGATACAAAAACACTTACCTAAACTTATTCACCCATATCAGGTAGGGTTCCTCAAACACAGGCTATCTAGCAATATTACAAGAATATTTTGCCATGCGATAGAAAAAGCGAACTTATCTAGCTCTCCAACGGTAGCCATAACACTAGATGCGGAGAAAGCTTTTGATAAAGTTGACTGGATATTTTTGCGCATGACGCTGGAAAAGTTCAACCTGGGGAACAACTTAATTACCATGATTATGGCACTATACAAGGGCCCATCAGCTAAAGTCAAGGCAGGTGGAGCAATCTGAACTAGCTTTCCGCTTAAGCAAGGGACGAGACAGGGATGCCCTCTCTTACCATCACTTTTTTTACTGACAATCGAACCCTTCCTACAACACTTAAGAGAGAATAGGGATATATCAGGTCTTGCTTTTGGCAAGACGAGCTTTAAAGTAGCTGCTTATGCAGATTATGTTCTAATTGTTACAGAAAATGCTGAGAAAGCCATCCCGGCTCTCATGAAATCGATTTGGGAGTATTCAAGTGTCTCGGGATACACACTTAACAAAGATAAGACCAAAGTTAAGTTACTTAACAACCAAGGAGATAAAGGAATGCTAGGAGATTCAGGTTTAAAGTGGCAAACAGGCACAATTAAATACTTAGGCCTGGAGTTCACTAACAACCTCATTACGACACTAAAGGAGAATGAGGGCATATTATTAAAGAAAATCACAGAACTACTGATTGGTTGGTCATCAACATTTCTCTCATGGTGGGGTAGAGTAGAGACAATTAAAATGATGATCAGTCCCCTCATTAATTATTTAATCAGCATGCTTCCAATGAGACTATTAGAAGAATTCCTTTGGAAAATAGACAAGATCCTTAGCAACTTCCTATGGCAAGGGAAAAAACCAAGAATCACATTAGAAAAACTCAAATTGGCCAAGACCAAAGGAGGAGTGGGTCTTCCCAACTTCAAGGCATACCAGACAGCCTTTTTATGTAAACAAGGAGCAGCCTGGCTTATTGATAACTCAGCTTATCAACCTGTGTGCCTTGAGGTAGAGAAGAATCTGATCATGGGCATCCCCCCATCTGCACTTATGACAATGAATGTTTCTATTCTACCCCACTCTAAATACATCATACAAAACACAAGACAGGCAATTTTCCGTTGGGAGAAGCGTTACATCACTAAATTTAGCACCTCAAATATGGTATCACATTGGCATAACCCTAAAATAAAAATAGGGGGTCAGACACTGTATTGGCAAGAATGGTCACAAAAAGGTATTCATTTTATCAAGGACCTGTGTGATGATACTTCCCCCAAGTCCTTTGCCAATCTTGAGACCGAAAGAAATATGGAGGCAATAGACATATACAAATTTTTCAAGCTCAAGGTTCAGATTGCTAAGCTGGCTATAAAACTGGCAACACCATCACTGATACCCAAGCTAGTTCAGATTAACATAGGAGGACACATGGCATCCAAAGTGTATAAACTAGTCCTACCTGAGCCTCGCAAGTCACACAAGGAGAATGAAAGAACATGGGAAACAGAAACTAACTCGAGCACAATCAAGCTGGACTGGGAGCTAATACATAGGACAACTTTCAGAAATAAAATCTCACCCACACTCGCCCAAACAAAATTCATGATCATTAACAGAGTGTACTGGATGCCAAGCAGACTATATATGATTAACCTTATCACATGTCCACTTTGCTGGAATTGTAACACACAGGAAGGTGACCTTGCACACATGCTATTCCACTGTCATTTGCTCCAATCCTTTTGGGAGAAGATCTTTGATTACATTAGGTACACCCTCCACGCCATGCCGACAAAAGAATTCTCGTACATAGTTCTGGGTTCACTCGACACTAATTTACGCAATGAGAATGATCGTGACCTACTTGATCTAATGCTTACCCTGGCTTGTAAAGTTATCTTATGCAATTGGACGAACTACAAGGCAATATCTTTCAAGATGTGGCAGGAATGGTTAACCTTTTTAAGATGAGCACACAACCTAACTTTACAACTCACCCCTTGGCGCTCACCCCATAGAAAAATGTGGAGCTCTCTTGATTCCTCACCCCTTGTTTTCGAACCTCCATGAACGGCAGTGCTACTGCTCCGGTACAATAGTCTGTATCTACTTTGTCGCACGAGATGTCAGTAAGTGTGTGAGGAGACCATTGGAAGTTATCCCTGACGGGACACATTGATACAGTGAGGTTCCATTGGCGGTTGTTTTTCTTTCTTTTTCTTTTCCTTTTCCTTTCATTATTTGTTCTCTTTTTATTTTTGTCTTTACCTTAACTCTTTGCTATAACGGGACACCTACCAGTTCTCTTAACAAATGCAGATGACATTCTCAAAGCTGAAATAAAAGACCAGTGAAATAAGAGGACTTGCACTTAAGACCTCGGATATTTCCGATTAAATATTTTGTACACATCATCAACGCTCATCGCATATCCACTACTGTTAACATTCTCCTATGCTTTTATAGAATACAAGATAACTACACATGTTTTGAGTTCATGAAGATATTCTTGGTTAATGGGAACTGTAACTTACTGTGTCGTTTTTATTATTTAATTTTTGTGGTATACTTTCTCAAAACCTTAATAAAAATTATTTGAAAATGAACAAAATGAGGGGGTTTTAGACCTGACAGCCTTTGGTGTTATCTTCCGCCAAACGTTATGCCTTCTCTCCTCCTGTTTGCTGAAATAAATTTTTGTTGGCTTTAGGACTCTGCACTTTACCACTGCTAACCAGTGCTAAGGTGCTTGTGCTCTCTCCTATAGACAAGGTAACATTGGCTTACACCCAATTGGCATATTTTATTTACTTATAAGTCCCTAATAAAGTGGTACTACATGAACCCAGTGCCTGTAAATTAAATGCTACTAGCATGAGTTGGTCCTGGCCCTTTCTGCAAGGTTGCTCCCAAACATTTTGCCTTTTCCATTTTTGCTGAATTCGTTTTTGTTGACTCTAGGACTCTGTGCACTTTACAAATGCTAACCTGTGCTAAAGTGCTTGTACTCTCTCTTTAAAACATGGTAGAAGTTGCTTAAACCCAATTGGAATATTTAATGCACTTATAAATCCTTAGTAAAGTAGCACTGCATGAGCCCAGGGCCTGTAAATTAAATGCTAATAGTGTGTGCCCCCCACTTAAAGTAGCAGTTCAACCATGTTTCAGGCCTGCCATTGCAGACCCTGTATGTCCAGTTTGAACTGTCATTTTGACCTGGCAAAATAAGCCTTTTGCAAGGCCCAAACCTTACTTTTTAATACATATAAGTCACCCCTAAAGTAAGCCCTGGACAGCCCTGAGGCCAGTGTGCAGTGTATTAAAAAATTTGCCCATGTACTCTTAAGTTTTACATGTCCTGGTAGTGAAAAACTCTTAAATTAATTTTTCACTGCTGCAGGGCCTATCTTTCCCATAGGATAACAAAGGAGTTGCCTTATTACATTTTATAAGTGTCATTTTCAAATGGGAAGAGATAACTGGTTCATGTTTTGGTATCTCTGGAATCCTAATTTAAAATCCTAACTTATGGTGAAGTCTGATTTTAAATTACAATTCTGAAAATGCCACTTTTAGAAAGTTATTAAAGACAAAAGAGGAACCTGACCCCTTCACAACTTACGCGCTGTCTCTTTACAGCATCAATCAAACAACCAACTTTCTGTTTGATCAGGTTATTTATTTAACCTTTCCACTTGGAATTATTTTCGTGTTTTTTAATGAGATTCAAGTGTACGAAAAGGAGAACGGCACTTAATTTTCAAATGACATATACAAAAAATACATTCAACAATTTACAAAAAAATGAATAAACGAACATTAAAGTATAACATCACTATATACAATGATTCAAAAAACGTATTTTTACACCATTTCATTTAACAACTAGGCGGTCCTTGAGGCTACCAATTACATCAAGCTCAAGGGAATGCCTAACACAGGGAACAAAATTGTGCACACAAAAAGGGGATAATTTTCAGTTCATTTCCCTCAGAAAGTAAGGCATATTGGTTCACAGTTCCTCAGTGTTTGTGGATGCCAACGCGTTTCAAGGCCCAGGCATGAAGTACTGGGGCTCTCATCAGGGCTTCTTATTAATGGATATCAGTGTATTCTACAAAATAAATAATGCAAAAACAGGTTTAAGTGAATTTAAAAAAGACTCTCATGGTCTCCAACAGGGTCAAGCACTCAGCAAGCATAAGTTACCTGATGGGAATTAGTTATCACCATCGGTTGGCGTTCTCGGGGGGTCGTGGAAGGGATTTATATCAATCTTGTGCAGGAGCAATGTTGCTCGTGACTTAAGCAGGTGTACAATTTCTACGCGTGTTTTTCTGCAAAGTGAGAACAAACCAATTGTGGATACTAATTATAATTTTTGAATCATTGTATATAGTGATGTTATACTTTATTGTTCGTTTATGTATTTTTTGTATATGTCATTTGAAAATTAAGTGCCGTTCTCCTTTTCGTACACTTGAATCTCGTTAAAAAACACGAAAATAATTCCAAGTGGAAAGGTTAAATAAATAACCTAATCAAACAGAAAGTTGTTTGTTTGATTGATGCTGTAAAGAGACAGCGCGTAAGTTGTGAAGGGGTCAGGTTCCTCTTTTTGTCTTTAATAATTATTACGGCCCTACCTGACCCCCGTCCTTTGGGCCTAACCCCTCCAATTGTTGCTACTTTTAGAAAGTTGGCCTTTTTGCCTATTTGGTGCCTGCAGCATGTCTCTGGTCACATGACAGGGTATATTTGGCAGATGGGCATTGTGCATTCCTTCTAGACAACGACACACAATGGAAACTTAGGTGTGACTAGATGGCCATCACTGACAGGATGGGAGGGAGGAGCTGGGCCCTGCCTCAATGATACCTGAATAAGCTGTGTTGTGTCTCATAGAAAGGACTGCATACACCCTGTAGTTAGTCTCAAGCCAGGTCAAGGAAGTCAGGACATCCCTACACTTTGAAGGCATACCTTTAGCAGCTTCTCCTCAATTCAAAAGCACAACTGTGTAAGAAAGGTGTACCCCAGACACCACCACTTTAGCACACATGTGGACCTGTGGGTACTGTGTAAGGAAGAAGGCTGCTGTGTTGCTGAAAGGACTGTCACTCTGCTGGACTGCCACTCTGAAGGAGCTGCTACCCTGATGTGCAGACCTGATGCCTTCTAACCTCTTACATGGGGAGGAAGAACTGGCCCTGTAGCCCATCTTGAACCCACGACCCCAGAGTGACTCAAAGGGCTAGTCTGCTGACCTCCTGATCTGAGCCTCAGGGACAAAAAAGACTCTCCAACAGCGAGTTCCTGACCCCAAGTGGTGTCTCTCAGGTCCTGGACCCTTGGTGTGGCTCAGCGGGCTCCTAAATTAAGCATTTGGGCTCTTTACAACAGTGAACAGGCCTTTTAGCACCTGAACCATGCCGCTCGCACCGAAAATCAGTGCAAACCACCAGCAGCTTGTCTCTTTGCACAGCAAGCATCAATCACCGTGGAGGACCGCCAACATGAGGCTCCTGCCCACCCATCCATGACACCCGGCCCGCTCCTCGTGCCACGTCAGTCCCTGCCAGAGATGCTATTCTTGCTCCCTGTGGCCCTCTCCAATGCGAACAGGAGTCTTGGCACAAAACTTGAATAGGTAAACCTTCAGCAGGACTAATCTGGGACTGTATCCGACCCGCGCTCCATCGCGGCAGGCCTGAACTTTTGACTTTGTCCCGGCACAGCACAGCCAGATAGCCGCGATTGGTGCTTTATACTTTTAGGTACTATATTGCAGTTTATTCTTCAAAAATTCATAACTCCGGTTCTATTTATTGCAATTTTGTCATTTTGGTCTTGCTTTATTTATTAAATTACTCTATTTTACAAACCTGATATGGGATCATTTTGTGCGGTGTTTTCACTGTTTTACTGTTTGAAGTGTTGCACAAATACTTTACACATTTCCTCTAAGTTAAGCCTGACTACGCTGTGCCTAGCTACCAGGGGGTTGAGCACAGGTTAATTTGGGATTTGCTTGTGCCTTTCCCTGACTAGGATTGTGATTGCTGCATGACCAGGACACACACACCAGTCAACCAGTAACCCAATTTCTAACAGTAGGGTTGTAGAACTTTTTGTGCCACCCACTAAAGTAGCCCTTTAAAACAAGTCTTGGCCCTCCCATTGCAACCTGTGTGCAATTTTAAACTGCCAATTTGACCTCGTAAAATAAACCTTTTGCCAGACCAAAACCTCCCTTTTTAATACACATAAGTCACCCCTATGTAGACCCTAAACAACCCGTAGGAGAGGGGGCATTGTGTTTTAAAGGTAGGACATGTGCTTTTAAGTTTTACGCGTCTTGGTAGTGAAAAACTCTCAAATTTGTTTTTCACTACTGTGAGGCCCACCTCTCCCATAAGATAATATTGGGTTACCTTAGTACATTTAATAAGTGCTAACTTTTAATTTCAAACAGATTGAAATGTCATGTTTGGTCTCAAACAATTGTAATTTATAATCCTCTTTAATGGTAAAGTCTACAATTCTGACATGCGTTTCCTTTCTTGGCTGTTTAATTTATAGGGTGGCGCCCATAGCCACACAAATCTTTGGGGGCTGCAGGGGCAGACCCAAGGCCACCTCAACCGTATTCAGGTCCCCAGGTGCCTTCCAAGACAGGCGTGAGAGCTGACAACAGTTTCTTCTGCTCCCACCAGGCTGAAGAAGCATTTGTCAAGGCTCTCCCTGTTGTGGCGGCCACTGTCACATTTCCCCTACCCGCGCTGATGGGCAGGGAAACAGAAGGTCGTGAGCCCCTCCCACACATGAACACTGGGGAGAGCAACTCGCCTGGCATAAGTTGGTCAGTTGTGGCCATGGGGATGATGATTCCTCATTTTCCCAGGTGCTAGCACCTGGGCAAATGAGGGCTCCTGCAGGCAGAAATCAGAATAGTGAGGTGTCCCCATGCACACCCCTTCCCTAATAGCAGTGTAGCACCACACACTCATTTTCCTTCCTCCTTTGCTTAAAAATAACAAATTTGTGAAGCAGCTTATCTCTGGCCCCAGTGGGTCAATTTTCATAATCCAGGGCTCGTTTTGCTCCTGGTGACCAGGCCTAGCTACTAGGTGCATTTTTACCTTTGGTGCTGTTTAATGAATCTGTATAGAATTTTGCAGGATATACTGCACTGAGGAGGTCTAATAAGACTGCAATTAGTCCTGTGTTACTTGCATCCCTTCTGAAGGGGGGCTCGCCTGGCACAGGACGAGCCTCTGTGTAGAGTAGCACATTCTGCAAAACACAATGGGTTAGAATGCTACCCAGAGCAACTCCAAGTGGTTTAGTTTATTTGCAAGTATTCCACCCATCATATTTTGTGTGTTTTGTTACCACATTAATACCAGTGTTTTTCTGGTTTCAGTTAAATCTAGTAAGGGGGCCGGTAGAGCCACACCTGCCTAGTGGTAGAGTATTCCCTCATTAAAAGTGATTTGAGTGAGCCCAGTCTATCAGATAGCCATTTCATGATATCTGTCAAGTCCTGAAAGTTATGTCTCCATTATTGAAAAGTAAAATTTAAGTTCAAATCTTCCATTCACCTTACCATAAACACATATCAAAAGTGAAAAAAAAAAACATTTATCTTCATATTTTCAGTTGTGGCCTTTCATGTGCTGGGACAATTGTAGCCAATCTCTTGTATAGTTCGCTGCCATTCCTTGCATAGTATCCTCACTTCATTTTTTAACCTAAATATCATAAATAAGCTGCACTGGTTTGCTCTTTACTCACCTTTGGTTGTATAATATTTATATAAATACAACATTAAAAAAGAAAATAACACTTAGGGGGATATTCTCAAGAATGTGCGATAATCATCGCCAAAATAGGTTAATGCAATTTTTCATATCGCCGTCTATCGCGGGAAAATAACTCTGTGTTAACGTCGTATTCACAACACGGGGGTAACGTGCGATAGTTTCCCGATAACGCGTCAAATGTCCGCGATAAAATTACCTGGACGGCGATAAAATCTAAACTCGAACCTGAAAAATGTGCGATGTGCCCAACTGCGATAAAAAATTCCGCGATAAGCAGCGCCAGGCCTGCAAGTCACACAAGTCAGGCGGGCAAAATCACTATAAAAGCGGCAACCAAAAACACAACCAAGACAAAAACAACTGCGAAGCACCATGGAGGTAGCCGGAGCAAGTACAGAAGACAACCAGAACCACACAAGCCCCACGGAGGACCAGCCTGGGACCATCATTGGGGAGACGGTGGAAGGAGTTGGGGGACCAGACACTGCACAACATGACCTGAGCCAACAGCAACAGGGTGAGTAATGACCAGGGACTAGGGGGACGGGGGGATGGGCACAATGGAACACATGCACAATTAAGTATAGCACATCTGCGGACAAACCATGCCCAAGAGTCACAACTCCGACCAAGAGCCCAATTTACCCAAGTCTGCAACATCTCAGCACTGTATAAGCACAGAAGTGAAAGGCACACCGCCTGAAAGGGATACGGGCCAGCCAAATCAGAGCTGAAGGGGCAACACACCCACAATGCAGCACACACACATAAGAATCAGAGCACCTCAACATTGACAACAATGTGGTAGAAACTGCAACATTTACACAACAGAACAGAGGACACAACTGCTGCCGCTTGTGTGTAGAAAATGGCCATACGCATGTGGCATAGCAGGAAACTGGGAGATGATAATGTACAAGTACAACCTTACATCCCTGATGGTGTCGAAATGTCAACTGTCAAGCATCAAATTGGCATCTCCTCACAAACAGTCACAATGTACATTGTCATGCAGTCTGACAGTAAACTTGTACAATGTGTGAACATACATGTGAACACAATGTCAATCTGCATCTCCCCTGCACATTGCAGAGGGAGAATCAACACCTCCTGCAGAGCAGACCCAACAACACAGGACTGATGATGAAGAGGACCTCCCCAACATCGACACCGACACCCTCCAACAGCTCATGGACAGCTCTGGCACCCCACCTCCAGGAGCAGGGCAGCCCAGCTGCATCGATGAGACCCCACCCCCTGCACAGACCACACAGCAGGAAGCACCCACCACCACGGCTGTCTCCCAGGACCTCCACGACCAACACATGGCATTCCAATGCCGTGTGTTAGGGTGCCAGGAGAAGCTGGCTGACCAGCTGCGGGTTGGGTTCGACCTCATGGCAGCCAAACTAGATGCCATACGTGGGTGTCTAAGTCCCATTAGGGATGACTTACAGTCTCTAACGGACACCCACTGTCCGCTCCATGCTCTCCAACAATCCATGGCTGACATAGCTGGAGTCATGAATCTGAGCCAAGAACAACTGTCTAGTCAGAGTGGCTCCAGCAATGTCAGCCGGGAGTTGGGACACATAAGGAGAATGATGGAGAGCTTGGAGCGGCTGCAGGCGGAAATAATGTTTGCCACGGCTGCACACCAGCCAGATGTAGCTGTGATCTTCCATGCCCTGCAGATCCTCATCATGGCATTGCCACCACAAGGCCTGGCGCGGATGAATGCTGCTGCTACTACTCCATCCACATCTCCGCCCCTGAAGTGTCAGTGCCACACAGTGCGGCAGACATTCCACCTCTGGCCCCTGATGTGTCACTGCCACACAGTGATGCAGACAAAACACCACCACCCGCATGTGAGGCACCTGACACATCAGAGGACGAAGATGATGATGAATCTGGCTTTGTGGTAAGAATAAAGTGGTAGCATTCATCTCCGCCATATGGCCGGTTTCAGCTAGGTTCTGCCCTCTGCATCATGCCCTGGAATAACACCTTCCACTGTCCCCTGATACACTCAGCGACACTCACCTTGGACCTCGACATGGACCATATTTGGTTACCAATGACACAGCAAACACACTGCGGACTGAAGTCTCCCACTCCCGATGAACTTGTCAATCCCTAAAGGACTCTGGCTGGCCCTCCATGGGGCAACAATGTAAATTGGGGTTTGCATGGCCCTGTACTGGTCCAGCTTCAACACTCCACTGAATGTGAATAAAACATTCTAATTCACACAGATGGGTCATGGCTATGCTCAATCAAGTATGAATGTATGGATGAATGTAGGGACAGTGATTCCACAAAAAGGTACTCCCTGGGTAATGCTATCAATGCGCATGTATGGCCGTGACCCAGATAGGCAGTGAGACACACATTGTCATTCAAATCAACACTCATCACAGTTGAATACAAGTGAAGGTGCGTAGACTTTATTAGCATATGCATGTCAGTACGGGCAAGATAAGGGCCACAACATGCAGACCAATGCAGCAGTATGTCATAATGAGGAACGTTGCCAAGCGCCGCTGTCCACTCCGGGGGAGTGCCTCACCTTTCACAGGTGTGTGTTAACCCGTGTTGTTGTCCGCTCATGTATTCGGAGTCCAGGCGAATGCAGCCATGTCCACTGTTGTTGTGGGATATATGACCAGATCTCCAAGATGCAACAAGGTGTTGGGACATGTGCAATGGGTTCCAATCTGTTGTGGCTGCAGGTACATAGTTACTCATCCATGAAAGCGATTGCAGCTTCGTCGGCTATCATTTCCAACATGAGGTCGTTGTCGACTTCATCAAACAGGACGGCGAGGCGATCCATTAGCAGGTCCGGACAGATGTGCTGCGTCCACCCCCTTTCACCAATTAGTACTACAGCCCAATAGGGGAGCGGTTCAATGTGGTCACTGCACACGAGGATTTGTGCAATCTCCCAGGTCCAGCTGCCAGCATGTATGCCAAGTATCAAGGCATCCCATAAACGGGTATCACGGTGACACTCCTGGTCGTGGGCCAACAGGGGGGGCACACACATGTCAAAATCCAGTTCAGCTACCGTCCTGTTGGCTAGGCAGACATCCATGGACCACTCGAATATGTACGATCGACAATGCAACACAGGCTGAACGCAGGTGACGTTGGCAAGGCGGAAGCTTAGCCGGTAACTGATCCGCAGCACTTCCAATGGCAGTGCCCCCAGTAAATGCAGCATACGTGCACTGTACAGTTCCACGTGACAGGGGTTGCGCATGTGGCCGGGATGTTCTGCCATTGCGTTAGTGGCTCTGGTTGAAGCGGCACTGTTCTGACCTGCGCCACTACAGTGGATGAAATGCCACAGCTCGGATCAATGAGTTGTTTTAGTGTGCAACGGTTGTACGCCTGGGATGGTGTGGGAGTAAGTGTGAAGGCCATTCCATGCAAGATAACTTCGTGCAAGGACTTCTGTGTGTGGGGTGTGTATACGTTGGTCTTTCATCGGGCTGTGCGTAGTGTGGGAGTCGGCATCAGCTGCTACAGTATCTGTCAGGGGGTGCCCGGCACATGCAATTCTGAGTTCAGAGGTGCAGATGTGCTTCCGCCTGATAGCTCAGACAAAGGAGCTTTCATCCCTAGTGATAGTTTGTCATCTGCTTGCATTCAGGAATTGTGATGTGGCTTGTTGGGGGTGTGGTGGGATGTGTGCGACTTTGGGATTCATGTTTGACATGTCTTGCATGTGGCAAATGTGCGGCATCACTGTGTGTTACGTTGCCTCACAGCTGCTCCTCCCTCCCCCAAGCCTATTTACTTGTGTGTGCAGCGCGGTTGCATCACTTGCACTCCTACGGCACACCATTGTCATGCCTGTCTGCGCATGTACACAAGCCTGACAATGACACTGTGATGTTGGCCGTTGAAGGTGGGTGGCCACGTGAGTGTAGGCCTATGGTAAGGATAGGGCGGACACAGATGTAGAGTCCATGCGTGGCTGAACTCGCGCTGCAAGTAGGTCTAGGCATTTGGCTCTTGCTGCGGCATTACAGATACACACAACACTTGGCATGTATGAGCCAAGACCCCGAGCGGTCTTGCGCTCCTTCATTTCTCCGTTCGTGCGAGCCCGTCCTCAGGGTGCATGCTAAATTGCAACATTGTCGATTGCGGGCAGGGTGGAGCCGACACTACAACAGAGACACACGCATTAGTTACTTCCTTGTCCAGGCCAGAGCTGAACCACGCCCAGAGCCCTGGGCAAAATCTTCGCACCCCTATGCTGGACTGGCGTACGCCGGCCCAGCCCACTCCGCTTACGCTTACAGGGGGGGACGACAAAGCTACATGTCCGTTGTCTTAGCCACTGCCTGAGGTGACATGGTTGCGTCTGCTGTCCACATCACAATGTAATGTGGTAGGGCCCGGGCTCATCATGCATACATAATGACCACACGGACACACTTAGATAGATAGTGGAACTGGCTAAGGGCACGTGCGCCCGGCCACTTTTTATTACCAGGGTCACATGTCCAGTGACGCCTGTGCTGGATGGGTGTGGGGTGAGTGTAAGCCAGCCCTCAGGGAGTGGTTGGTGCTGGCAACAACTAGAACAGTGATCTTCGGATCACACACACAGATTCAATCATAAAGGGTCCATGAATTGCAGTGCACTGAGGTAAGGGCACCAGATCTGGAATCACACACAAAAGATTCAATCATAAAGGGTCCATGACTTGTGGTGCACTGAGTTAGTGGCACCGGATGCACTGCGGCTGGCACGGGCCTACCGCCACGTGGCGATGACTTGAGCTGCACTGAGGTAGGGGCACCAGAGATGAGCGTGCTCATGTGAAGTAATTGTTAATCATTGTGTCCCTTCAGGATATTCCTGCTGCAGCTGCAGGGGGGTGTGGTACACCTGCCTCATCTTCATCATCATCGTCCCAGGTCTTCCCCACTGCCTGAGGTGACATTGTTGCGTCAGCTGTCCACAGCACAAAACTCAATCATAAAGGGTCCATGTGTTGTGGTGCACTGAGTTAGTGGCACCTGAAGCGCTCAGCGGGTGCGCAGCCTGCGATGATGCGTCGTCCGGGCGGGCCGCACTGGAAGGAATGTCTGTTGCCTACTCGCCTGCGCCATTGCTGAATCAAGACTGGATTCGAATTGTGAGCCCTGCTGTCCGCAGTGTAGGCCGGAGGCAGCGGTCAGCAAGGGCACACAGCCACGTGGCGTTGACTTGAGCTGCACAGAGTTAGTGGCACCTGAAGCGCTCAGCGGGTGTGCAGCCAGCGATGATGGCGTGTCCTTGCAGGTCAGGATTGGATTTGATTTGTGAGCCCTGCTGACCGCAGTGTAGGCCGGAGGCAGCGGTCAGCAAGGGCACACAGCCACGTGGTGTTGACTTGAGCTGCACAGAGTTAGTGGCACCTGAAGCGCTCAGCGGGTGTGCAGCCAGCGATGATGGCGTTTCCTTGCAGGTCAGGATTGGATTTGATTTGTGAGCCCTGCTGACCGCAGTGTAGGCCGGAGGCAGCGGTCAGCAAGGGCACACAGCCACGTGGCGTTGACTTGAGCTGCACCTAGTTAGTGGCACCTGAAGCGCTCAGCGGGTGCGCAGCCTGCGGTGATGCGTCATCCGGGCGGGCCGCACTGGAAGCAATGTCTGTTGCCTACTAGACTTTGCCATAAATGAATAAAGAGTCGATTTGAAATGGGGGACCTGCTGACCGCAGTGTAGGCCGAAGGCAGTAGTCGGCACACACATGACTCCGCGGTGCTGTGCCGCTGGGTGTGCTGGGGGCCTGTGTCGTGGAGGCCAGCGATCGGCTGAGGAGGCTGGCGGTTACGGCGGCAGACTCGTGGCAGGGTGAGGTGCGCTGTCCTGGCAGACGCGTTGGCCATCCCGGAAGTGAACCACACCCAGAGCCCCAGCCTTTTTATTCACACTCCTACGCAGGACTGGCGTACGCCAGACAAGCCCACTCCGCTTACGCTTACAGGGGGAGTCGACACAGCTACATGACCGAGGTCTTCCCCACTGCCTGAGGTGACATGGTTGCATCCACTGTCCACAACACTACACACACCAGCAGTATATGTCCACATGGACATGTCTGTGCTCTGCATACTGAAGTCTGTCCAGCACATCACCGTCACACTTGGCATTTTGTACATTCTTATTGATGGGTGACTTACCTCCTTCGCACATACTTGCTTCCCACCTCTCCCCACATTCTGCAATTGTGTGGCTGAGGGGCCATGCCGTTTTCGGAAGGTCAGCTGTCTTCTTCTGCGCTGCCTCTGTGGTAGTCCGGGGGGGGACCTGGGGGTGGTGGCGGTGGGTGTTGTGGCCCTCTTGGGTCTCCGAGCTGCATGGTCAGTAGCTCCATGACATGTGTTGGTCTTCAGATGTGGCTCTGGGCCGGGCTCCCTTTCATGCTGCAGGTTGTCGTCCTGCTTTACACCAGTAAAAGGCAGGTGTTAAATCCCTGCTGCTAACGCGCCTTATTGCCTGTTTTTGGGTCGCATCGCAGATCTGGCTGGTCGTTGAGAATATCGCGAAGTGGTGTTTTCGTGTGTTTTTGCACTGGGACGCCTACTCTGCATATTATTAGTGTTAGTTGTCACTCTCATCCGTGGCGATGTTTTTAGCGCCAGGTATCACTGGAAAACTGGCGATATTGGCAGTTTGCACCAGCTTGAGAATAGGGCGAAAAATCTATCGCCACTTTTGCTGCGCTAAAGTGCCGATAAATCGGCGATAAGTCCTTGAGAATATGCCCCTTAGAGTAATACAACTCTGCACTTCTAATACTTGAACAATGCATTTGAAGCATTCCTATCCAGCTGAGTCATCACAGATAGGAAAGGCTACTCATGATGTGACAGTCAAAGGGTATACCAAGGGAGGACTCCACCAAATCCTTTACACGTTTCTATTGATCAGTTTTTTATCCGTTCATTTGGCCACCATATTGACCCATTAAACATGATTATGGCCAAATGGTTGCAGTGGCCGCTGATAGGGAACGGTGGTGGAAAGGGGGGAGGAAGGTGAGGGGTGGCTAGGGAAAAAAAGAAAAGAGAAAAGAAAACTTACCTGGTGGTCGCTGTCGCCAGTCACCGCTTCTCCTCTGACTCAGGAACCAGGAAGCACCCAGGCTCCTAGACTCCCCTAACCAATCACAATGCTGCCTTACTGCAGTGTTGTGACTTGTCTGAGTGTCGTGGTTCGGCACTCAGAGAGGGACTGAGAAGCTGGGCATGTTCTTCACCCAGGCTGTGCAATACAGCCTGTGGAGAACATGCAAAGTGCGCATGACGTTTTGGCTGGTCTGAGACGGCCAGCCAAACCGTCATGCGGACTTAAGGTGCAGCCACCACTCCTGCTCTCTTGATGTCTCAGGAGCCCAGCCCCACCCTAACATAACCTGGCTGCAGTGCAACTACAACACTAGAAATAAAATGATAATAATGTTCCGTTATTATCATTTCATTTTTCCTTTGCACTGCTTTAAAGCATTGGGGCGATGCAACTCTGCCTTAGTGGAAGAGCCGCCGCTGAATGGTTAATCCAATTAAATAAATATCTTTCATCATCAACATTTTATACTTGCATTTATAGTGTCTCTTCATGCTTATATTATGTCTCTGATATCTTAATACAGATGGCAGTCACCATACATCATTATTTTTGTGTCTGGGATTACTTTGACAGATCTTAACCAATGACACTATTTACAACACCATATCTCCACTTTGTTCCTTGGGTGAACCTTAGCAATGCTATTCATTCCGTATGAAGGATTAAAGGCATTTGTAATACTTAGCATTTTTTAGACTTGTAGGATACTGCAGCTCACCTAGCTTCATCTTTATGACCCCTTTTAATGTTTACTTAGTTTCCCTGGAAAGAAAGACATAACCAATGTCATTGCCCTGCACGAGGTGCATCTGTGACATGGTGTTCAACACATTTAAAAGTCAGCTGAAAGCTATACATCTACATTGGTCTCATTTTGTGCCTTCTTTGAAATTGCCTGAGCAAGATATGCAGTATGAGTTCATTGATGTGCCATTCAAAAATAATATGATTCTTGGCAATTCAGTTGCAAAGCCTGTCTGTCCAGGATGTTATACAATTAATTTTATTTATAATATATTGTATAAACTAGTGGGAAAAAAAATTGACATCCTATCCTTAAGTTTCCTTTTTTAAATTCTTAAGATAACTTTTCTCACTAACCTTTGGTTTTCACAGTATTCAGGTGATGATGCTTTTACAGATAGTCCAGGGGATAGTCCAGGGGATAGTCCAGGGGATCCTGACTATCAGCACCTTTGTTACAGAGGTAACTCTACTCTGAGGTACTCCATATAGTTTTGATCAACATGTTCCATTTGACAAAATCCTTTGTATGGATTTTCCTTGATTGTGGTTCCTCATGCAGTGATGAGCTAATTGTCTTCATCAGGATGAGGAATTCCAAAGTAGGATGAGTTCATATTGGTCAGGGTCAGTATCACATGTGATTTACCTGTAAGAAAGTACATCTATCCAGTGCTTAATTTGTAAAAACCAGACGTGCCAGGACTCTTGTCAGGAGGCCACTGCAGCTTGCATCATGCATTGTTCTTGTCAGCGCTGCCAATGACAGTACCAACACAACTACTAACTGTCACACTGCTCTAAGTGTGCCAATTCGGACTATTTCAGGCCCCCAAAGCAATAAGAATGTCTTGGTTAGACGGAAGCAGTAATTTTAATGTTTATTAAATTTATGATTAACTCTTGTTGGGGTCCTCCCTATATTCCCCAGACAGCGCCACCTTGTGGCAGGCTCTCACAAGCGCAGGTGTTGACAACTATGTGCTGGTGCCGAGCACCGGAAACCACTGGCTCAAATTAAGCACTGCATCCATCCACAAATAGCAGAAGATTTATTAGTCCAATTGTGCAAATTTCGTTACACAGTATCAGCTAATTTTTTTTTTGGTAACAGCAGTGTACCACTCCTAGGACTATTCCTAGGTACTCCTAGGACCTTTCCAGCGCTCCATTTTGATTTCATTTCAACAAACCTATTTTGTGATTCGGTTGTTTAATTGGAAATATCAATATGGGGAGTGAGAAACAGAGAATGAAGGTCTCCCACTCAGCTTCCCCCCAAAAAATCACCAAACTTCAAAAGGAGTAGGAAAACACAGTATCACATAAAAGAGTCTCTTTAGAAAAACGTTTTGGGACCCTCAACAGCTACTTTTGGTCAATGGCACATCATCCCCACTGGCATACTAGTAACCAATAGCATCATCATCAGGTCTACCCTCCACCAGGAGGGGATGTCTCGAAATGCAGAGACAGTGTGGGATCAGGACAAAGAAACTGAGATCAAAAATTACGTCCTGTCCCAAAATAGGATACATTTAATAAAATTGGGGCAGGGGTAAGGTTAAAAAAGAAAGAGATGTGTCTAGGGAAGAGTTAGATATCCCTCACATTTATATAAGCATATGGTCAACATGTTTCAGCCTACTTGCGCCCATACAGGTCGATGGCTTTTGTCCGGACCATGGAATTGATTGGATCCCTGTTCTGGGTCGGAAGGGACTCTTTTTCCTGACCGGGTACGTAACAAGTATATTTACTCTGTGAAGGTTAGGAGAATACACTGTCCTCCCCTTTTCAAGGGGCTCATAGGTGAGGGTGGGGAGGCGGGTTGGTTGCACTCTTTTAATGCTGGTTCTCCATGCGTTTTCAGTACTATGGGGCCCTGCCGCTAATTTGAAAAGGGGAGGACGATTCGGTAATTGAAGAATATTAACAAACTTTGTCTTCCTTGTTAATATATTAATACAGAAATTGCTTTTCAATATACCTACAGTGTTTTTTGTTGTACAATCATAGCATGACTCATTGAAATGGAGTCTTAACTGCACTTTGATGTTCTATATGAAGACTTTCTAATTAGATCTATAACCCAGACAAGTGAAAAAATGCCTAATTATAATTGTTAATGGCTGGGTATACTGGTGCAACTCAAGGTCATCATTTACTATGCTTTAAATGCTAATACAATTGAATTTATAATGAAACATCGGTTGTAGACCCCGAGGAAGTGTAGACGCGACGTGAGGCTGCCACCGAAGGCAGCGCGCCTCTCATATGCACACTCCCAGAAAGAGCGCCCCATAATGCCCTACTGATCATGTCCCATCTAGAAGGAAAACCTGCTCATTTGCAGCACGTGGTGACCCCAGGAAGATGGGGTCACCACCATTTGCTTGCAAATGTGCAGGGGGAGCTGCAGGAGTCACGCAGACTCCCCCAGCACCAAAGAGGAAAGTCCCCCCCTAAGTCTCTGGGGACTTAAAGGAAATAACCCCTTGGGTTCAGCCATCTTATCAAGCCTACCTAATGCTGGAACTTTCGTTCTTCAGCTGGAAGCTGTTGTCTAAGACTACACTGAGGTGTGAGAGGCTGAACATGGAATGTCTTTTTGTAGAGACATTCTCTAGAGATGGAAGGGTGTAGTTGCATAGGTGGTGCATTTACAGCAATGTTGTTCCTTTTGGGGACTGGAGGTCCCATGCAGTATGTGAAGTATTAAGCAATTTGGAAGTATGATGCTAGGAATCCTAGCCAGGCTGCCTGATTGTAATTGCATGGTAATGTGATTATAAATGTGATGCCTTTTAGGGGCTGTGGTTGACTTGCATTGTTCATGTTATCAGATATGATAAGTACCTGTCATTCTAAGTGATGCCCAGACATGTATTCTTGCTACTGCATTAGTTGAACAACCAGACTGTCAGCCACTGTGGTTTAATTGTGTATACTGTATGGTCAGTATGAGATTCTCTCAGTCAGGTTTATGTGTTACTATGGCAGGTGTTCCCATTATAAATGCTTGTTGAAATAATGGGGTGGAAATAATGGGGTGGGCCGCCACTGGGGTGGTGCCAGTGGGAAGGGCCCACACTCCAGGTTATGGTCAACATTTGGGGGAAATCTGCCATCGTTCATCTTAGATACTAAAGATTTACTTAATCAATTGAGTGATTTTAATTGGACTGAGGACTGTTGTTTCGTAACTAGACATCAGCTCTCTGTATACCTCTATCCCTACAAAGTAGGTCTTCAAGCTGTGCAATATTTCTTGTCTAAAAGGGATGCTTCCCTGTGGGAACATACAACGATGATACTGGATATGATTACCTTGGTCTTGGATAATAATGTTTTTTTACATAATGGTAAATGGTACAAACAACATCAAGGGGTAGCCATGGGCTCTAAATTTTCACCGTCGTTCGCGAATTTGTTTATGGGCTGGATGGAGCAATTCTTCATCTGGTCCGAATGCCCCGATCTGCTGAGCAATCATGTAATCTACTGGGGTCGTTACATAGACGACGTTTTATTGATTTGGACAGGTACCATTGAACAATTGCATGATTTCTGTTCCTTCCTCAACTCGAACACTTTTAACATCCGATTTACATACGAATTTAGTAGGGAGGAGATTACCTTTCTAGATTTGAAACTTTTTACCAAGGAAGGTTCGATTTTGTCTGCCCTGTATAGAAAGCATACAGCCTGCAATGCTATTTTGCATGCTGATACCTCACATCCTAGAGCACAGGTGAACTCAATTCCATTTGGTGAGTTTACCCGTTTGAGGCGAAATTGCAGTGATGATGCGGTTTACATGAGAGAAGTAAAAGCAACCATCAATAGATTTAAAGCTAGAGGATACGATAATAAATTACTAGAGAAAGCTGAAGAGAAAGCATTGAGACTGAATCGGAACCAACTATTAAAATATAAAAACAAACCTAAAAGAAATTGAAATCAGGAGAAAATTTCTCTGGTAACTCCTTTTAGTTCTACCAGCAATAGACTATACAGAATATTGCACAAACACTGGCACATCCTACAACTGGACCCTGTAATTAGTAAAGTGACAGGTGCGAAACCTAACATAATTTTCAAACGAGGACAGACGCTGAAAAGTATCTTAAGTCCGAGTTTTTTTGATCCCAAGAAGCAAGGGAGGGTCTCCCATTGGCTGGGCGCACCACCGGCAGGATTCTTTAAATGTGGTCATTGTTCGGTCTGCCCACATACAATGGCTAAAGTAAAGTGCTTCACGTACAATACAAAAACGGAATATAAAATCAAGTCGTTTATGAATTGTAACACGAAATATATGGTATATTGTATTGTTTGTGTATGCAAGAGCATTTATGTTGGCAGCACGATCAGACCGGCAAAAGAGAGGATACAGGAACATCTACGGGCCATTAGAAATGGCAATATGAGCTATCCTTTAGCTGTACACTTTAATTCCATGCATGGCCCAGCAGAAATGACAAAGATTAAATTTCATGGGTTAGAATCTGTCACGGATAATCCAAGGGGAGGGGACAAAGTAAATCGCCTGCGTAAATTGGAAGCCTCTTGGATATGCAAACTTAGATCTGTTGACCAGGGATTGAACATTGATAGGGAAATGTATGTATTCCTTAGAGATTAAAACTTTCCATGCAATTACCTATCTAATGGTTTTGAATTCATGAGTTGTGCTACAATGTAATATGACTGTGTAACATATGTCTATTGGATGTGCCTTATAGGTCAATTTAGTATGTCTATGTAACATGCATTGCAATGTGTACATTTGATGTATACGCTTTCTCCTTTGCTGCATCATGGATATATGTGTATTCCAACATAATCTGTTCTTGGCTGTTTGTAATGTAACATTAAGAAATCGACTACTTTATTGTTGGATGATTTTGAAACATTTGGCTGTTTTAAAAATGGGCTTTGCCCGCTACATGTGCATGGGTGTATAGGACACTGTCATGATACACCTTCTAATTTTAACATTCTATGCCTGTATGTGTGATTGCACGTACTTTGTTTATATTTCTCTTTCTTGCTTGTCTTTTCTATTATACATTGTGTTTTTTTCTTTATTTGTTTCACTTTATCTGTTTCACTTCTTTCGTAGTATTTTCGTCTTGAATTGCGACCGTGTTTATGAGGGAATTTTATTGAAGTATATACCTCTGTTATGAGGTTATTGAACAACAATCAGCTAATACAACAACGAAGTATCTGACTGACTGTGACAGATTCGTGATTTTCACGATTTAAACATTTTTGAGATGGATTGACTTACGCCATCATGCCGAGGATTATGGAATCAGTTAGATCGGACTTCACCGTAATTTTATCGACTATTGTAAGCCTTTATTTTAGAACCACAATAATGGTCGCTTTAAGCTCACTGACCTGGTACGTCATAACGTGATATGTGTCGACGTGACGTACGGAACGTGCACGAGAGACGCGCTGATATTTCCGCGTTGTATTCTCTATGGTGGGATCCATACTTTTCTGAAATTGGAAACGAGCAGGACGTAGCTCGAATATTATCGGTAAGCACATTGGATGTTCAAGTATCAGTGTGAGCGGGGTGGTACGTTGTGGGCTTTAGTCTTATTTTGACCGTAGGTGTGCCGTATTGACGGTATCTTTGGTCTTTTTACAGGTCTACGTTGCGGGTACAGCGTGTATAGGAGCCTTACCTTATGGCTTTCCTTCCGCCTATCATAGCAGTTTTTTGCTGTTTGGATCGATTCTGTTCCCGCTTTTAAGTAAACTTGACTACCACATGCGCACGTTACCTGGTGATCATGTGTTTTGCTAAAGTGTGCTTGTATAAGTCTTAACGGACTCCGGATGGGGTTTTGATGATTTTGAAAAAGCTTATCCCCGGTTTTTCTCTTTCTTTTTCCTCTCTGTTCTGTGTCCCCTCCCTCATATTGTTCAGACTGTCAAAAGGTCGAACTATAAAGACTCGTGGATACTGCTTACTTGTGCTATATACTTACAAGACGAAAGACGCTTTTTTTATTGCATCTGACCATTCATATGATATTTGGGTAACTCAAATTTTTGTAACTTTGGTGTTCGCTTTGATGGTCTTTTTCTGTATGTCACCAACTTGAGACATCCTTTGATATCTATGTGCTTTGACGCTTGGATTTTCTCTCTTCCCTTGTTTGTTACCGTTTGGACACGAATAAAAGTGGTGGATTGTCTCAGATTTTGACACTCTTTCTTCTTTTTTCATTTATTTTTAAGTTTATGTCCTCACAGATTGTGTATATTCTTTGTTTTATTGTCTAGTTCCTTTTTTTTTTTTTTTTATATTTCTCTGTGCACGGTGTGTCACTTGGTTTTTGGGACATCTGCATGTCGGGCTTTTTTAGCAATTTTAGCCACTTATTGCCCTCTTGTATTGCACTTATTTGCAAAGACGTTAATGTTGTTCTGTATTTAACAGCCTTGAGGAAGTCGCATAGCGACGAAACACGTGTCGGCTGTTTTCTGCTCACTACATCTACGTGTCAACATTATTACAACTCAGAATTGATTGTTTATTGTGGATGATATTTGACTGTATTGTTTAGCATTAAAAAACTTGTCCTGACGGATGTCAGGAATTTAATCTATTGTGCTGTGCTCTATCTCGAATATAATCCCCCCCCCTAAGTCTCTGGGGACTTAAAGGAAATAACCCCTTGGGTTCATCCATCTTATCAAGCCTACCTAAAGCTGGAACTTTCGTTCTTCAGCTGGAAGCTGTTGTCTAAGACTACACTGAGGTGTGAGAGGCTGAACATGGAATGTCTTTGTAGAGACATTCTCTAGAGATGGAAGGGTGTAGTTGCATAGGTGGTGCATTTACAGCAATGTTGTTCCTTTTGGGGACTGGAGGTCCCATGCAGTATGTGAAGTATTAAGCAATTTGGAAGTATGATGCTAGGAATCCTAGCCAGGCTGCCTGATTGTAATTGCATGGTAATGTGATTATAAATGTGATGCCTTTTAGGGGTTGTGGTTGACTTGCATTGTTCATGTTATCAGATATGATAAGTACCTGTCATTCTAAGTGATGCCCAGACATGTATTCTTGCTACTGCATTAGTTGAACAACCAGACTGTCAGCCACTGTGGTTTAATTGTGTATACTGTATGGTCAGTATGAGATTCTCTCAGTCAGGTTTATGTGTTACTATGGCAGGTGTTCCCATTATAAATGCTTGTTGAAATAATGGGGTGGGCCGCCACTAGGGTGGTGCCAGTGGGAAGGGCCCACACTCCAGGTTATGGTCAACATTTGGGGGCAAGATGATGTTCCTAAATGTGAGTGGTGGTACTTGACCCCCCCCGTGGGAGGGGTGGGAATGTTTAAAAATGTAAAAGTATTTCCAACAGCTTATGCATATTTGTAAATTGATGCATAGTATTGAGTAGTGTGTGTGTAATAAATGTACTCTTTCTTTTTATAAAGAAAAGTACAGACGGGACAATCAATTATTGAGTGTTATTTCTGCGTACCTGTAAATGCCGATTACTAGCCCACACCACCTCCCTTGAGTAAGCCTTAGACTGCTCTGCAACGCTACCCTCTGAGAGTCAAGCGCTACAATGGGGTGTTTGGTTTCCAGTGAAGGACAAATGTAGACCCATTATTTGTGCAGGCCTCACATCTAATGCCTCGTTTTGCAACAATAAAGATATACTTTTTTTCAAACAGAAGCTTCTGGACATTCTCTTTTATATTTAATCATGATTAAAGTGCACTAATTTTGTAAAAGAATAGCACACAGCCACACACAACCAAAGAAGTGGGTCTGGGTGAAATTCCGCTTGAGAATGTGCAATCCTGTGGATTTTCGGTAATTTTGGGTTACATTTGTAACGTCAAATTCTTAAATTATGATATCACATTTTTTCTCATAATTGCGCACTGTTCGATGGAGCAACACCAATGACCAGAATGCGAATGGCTACTGTTTGCAGGACCTGTATTTTTGTGCACATTTTGCACCAAATGGCGTTTTGAATTTGGCAGAGTTAAGCATAATTTTGCATAATGTTTCTGAAATTTCACGTGATTAAACAAATACAATTTTGTGAACATCACACACCCTGAGAAAGAAGGCATGAGGTTTCAATACCATTGAGAAGCTTCTTTGCCCAGCAGAGCTATATGTAAAGGATAGAAAACTTCAGAAGAAGATACTATAAACCATTAATGTTACATCTAAACTTCCCTAAATCAATTTAGCCCATGTTGGTAAGAGAGCATTCATACAGTTAATTTACAGAAAACTGCCAGTTCACACGAGTGTGCTGTGCACTCGTGACTCGAGTCAATGCGCATTGTTAGTGTAGCCATGCTGTAAGCTTTAGGCGCTGTGAGAAACTGTTACACTATGTGCGAAAAAAAAGACATATAGCCCCCTGCGGAGTGTAGTTTGCTAGAAAACATAAGAAAGAAGTCATGCCGAACTTGTAATAAGGAACAGCAGCCAGCAGGCTGCAGGCACTGAATGCATGTAAGATGAGTGATGCAAACTTTGCTCAGATATCTGAAGGTGGAACCCCCCTCAGGTTACTGGGTTGACTCTCAATGAGACAGACATTTTCAATGCAGCAGGAAAGAGAAATCATTCTGATGCTGGTGCATCACCCACGGACTGACTGCTTTGCAACCAATGCCTCTTTTGCTATGAAAGTGGACCAGGCTTCAATGGAAAGATTAAAAATACTGCTTGGTGTTGTTATGGTTATTTGTTCTGTATTTCTCTACAACGAGATGCCATGCAGCAGAATTTTACCTATTTGTATTTGGTGTGCCATTTTTCTTAGTTGTTATCATGGTTGTGAGCGGTATTATGTGGCTACAATAATCAATGTGTCTTTAGTTATGTTATTTTTTTCTGACTTCAAACTAATCGTGATTTGTCTCACAACATAAGCATGTAAATTGGTGCTGCAGCAAAAGCATCACTGTCTTCTTCAGAAAAGAAGTGAAGCAAACTATTGTACCACTTACAGTCGTATAGTTTGATGCTAAATAGAAGCACGCTAGTACACACCAAAATGAAAAAATAGCAACATTGTGCAATTCTGAGGTGGTTCTGGTCGTACTCCCACAATAACAGGTTGCTTGTCACAGATTTAGGGGTGAAATTGGTCAGTGGTGAGTTTTGTGTGTCTTTTGGAATGTTTTCCTGGAGTATAGAGATGCATACCTTTGATGATTAAAATAATGCATAATGTCCCTCTCTGCTTACATGTGCATAGTGAGTTATCTAGAACAGTGACTGAATGATACATGTTCATTTTACAGGGCCTGTCGCACAGGGGGAGGGGTAGGTTCCAGCGATGAAAGCATCATTGCTCTGCACAGGATTATCTCCTAAAATTCAGGAAATACACAAAAATCCACCTTTTTAAATAAAATCATTCAGCATACCAATACCTTATTGGGACCTCCCTCAATGCCTCGTGGACAAGGCTCATTTACTCAACAGGATTTATCTTTGGGCTGATATAACTTTTAATAGCTCAGGGGGGCTGTTGGGATTACCCATCCTCCTGCGGGTCTTAATCTGGTCTGATTCTGTGGCTTTTCCACCACCCAGTGCTCTGAAGTGGCTGCACGGCTCCAAGGCCCAGTACTATACCAAACTCTAAAATAAATAGGTAAATAAGCACAACTATCCTTTGAAAAACACAATGCTCCCAGTAGCTCCATGGAATAGCACATATCATCGGCTTCGAAAAAAGAAGTATCTCAGAACATCATGGTCAGAAAAATTGTCTGCGGTAAATATTGTGTCCTAAATATCGTTTATGAAAAATCTTGTCCTATTGGGTGTACATTTTCTATTATTAGCACTAACAGCGGTATATTTTTGTTTACACTATTTATGCCAGGCAATACTCTGACAACAATACTCTGGTCCTAGTTTTTGAAGGACAGGCAAAGTTTACCTACCATTGCAAACATGCAAGAAAAAAAAACAAGCATTGTCAAAGCCAATAGGGCTGGCTGCCAGCCTTATGGTATTGTCAATGGTTGCTTTCTTTTATCATCATTCTTTATAGGCAGGGAACCTGATGGCTCCTCCCAAAGAAAAAAAAAAAAAATGACTAAGTACAAATATTTTTAGGTACCAAAAAGCACACACTGCCATAGTAGTCCCTGGCACTGACCGAAACAACTTTGCATGTGATACATCCGTGTAAATGGACAGGATGCGGCCACTCACAGTGTAGTTAGCCAATGGCCAAAGTAAGTGGGAGATCCCATTGCCCTCTGCTGTACGCTGTAGTGGGCGAGAGAAACATGAATGATGCAATAACAGACCAGCGCATGAAGAGGTCTGACTGAAAGCCCTTATAAGTGTAGGACAACTTTAATTTTACTCAAATCAAAAGGTAGAGGCTGACATCAAACTTAAAAATAAATCAGTTCTGTTGGCGTTCCTGGTTGTAGACACTTTGCTCTCGCATCATGCTAACCAGTCCAGATAAAACTGAGGTGGTGTTGTTATACATTTGCAGGCAGGCGGTAGAGGAAACTCAAAGGATTCAGTAGGAAAAAGGAAAGCAGGAGTGCAAACAGAAAATAGTCCACTTTTCACTTTGTGTGTTTGTTAGGGTATGAGAGAATGTAAGGAAACTCGCCATACATATCACAAAATTGCCCCAAGTTCAAGAGAAAGGGATAAAGAACTGCAAGGCATGGCGGGAAAAGCAGTAGGGGAAACTGGCAGCTATCAGGGAGCTAATGGTACGAGAAGACAAGACTGATGAGCTCTGAAAAAAACTGTCCGGCGTGATTGGCAGCTTCAGCCCACGAGGTCCGCGGCGCTGCCTGGGTTCACAGTTGCCGCAGCAAAAACCTACAATCCACTTATTTCTCTGAAAGAATCCGCGCTGCAGACGACGCAGCGCTCCTTCTAATTACTTTATTTCTTTTAATGAAATCTTATTTGCGAAATGCTTCTCGGGGCAATAATACTTAATGATATTATTTCAGCTGCGATTCGTTTTAAATGATTAAATGGTGGGGCGCAATTTTTTCTTTTTAATTCTTTCCCTCGGAAGGCAGTCTCTTTCCAAATCATTCAATCAGCATGTCCGTGAGCATTATCCCCAATTACCCAAATTGGTATCTGACAGGACATTTTCAGGGTAACGTATGTGATTAAAGGCCACGCGAGCCCTTGCCGGGAGCGCGTGCTGCACGGAGCTCCCGGGCTAATACGCAGAAAGGGACCCATTGAGATGAATGAACAACCTGCCTAAGCCGGGCAGCCACTGACAGCGGAAGGAGCCGCTCTGAAGGCGCGATGACTGATATGTCACCAAATCAGCAGTTCCTTCGGAGCAGCAGAAGCAGAGGGGCTCGAATAAATCAGAGTTGTCATAAGTCTAAATACCATTAGAAATGTCAGCTGGGATGTGAACTCCGTGTTCCACATCAACGTGTTTGCAGGCCTTGTTTGCACTTTGCAAGCAGCTTGTTTTTCAGGCGGCAACCATTTTATATTGGAATCAAATGTGCCCGGCATTACATTTGTTTTCTCCCGTGGGCACTTTCTCATAGAAGCAAATCATGAAATGCCGCTTATTTTACTGACGTGCAAAACGTTTTTCTGTGTTTTTGCTGAAATAAAATCATATTATGTTAAAGGGTATAAAAAGGAGTAAGACATAACCCTTGCAAAAGCACACACTTCCGAATGTTAGGCTGAAAGTAAATGGCTAGTTTCCCAGCCAGGATAACATATTGGGTGTGGCAAACTGTTTGATTGCAGTAGCATGTGTTGTTTCTCCACCGATTTAAAAGAGATGGAACAGTACGTGAAAGAAAGTTGACATCCAAAGTAATACAAATAGGCCAAATATGAAATGAAAATTACATTTATAGAGCACCAAAATGCTCAGACGAGAGCTTCTATGCACTAATTACTTGAATAAAAATCTCTTCAAATGTCAGAGGAGGGCTAGCTTGAGAAGAATGAACATAAAGGGAAGGAAAACAATTAGTTGAAAACCTGCTTGAAGAGTCAGGTTTTAAGCCGTTTACGAAAGGAAAATAAAAGGAGAAAATATTTTGTAGGCCTACTGGGCCAACCCTGTTCACGGCTGTATAAGTATGTCACAGCACTTTAAACCGGATGCTCTTACAGATTGGCAACCAGTGAAGGTCCTTATGTTTCAAGAAAACTTAACAAGGCCTAGGAATGTCGAGTAGCACCAGCCTGAGGCCTTTTGAACAATTTGCAATCCATTAGAACGTTTTTTTGAGATACCTAGATATAGGTCATCGTTGTAGTCCAGCCTAGAGGTAACCATTGCTTGAAACACCATTTTCATGGCAGAGAAAGGTAGAAATGGGAGCACATTATGGAGAGTTTTTAATACGCTGAAACAGGTATTGGTGACTGCCTGAACCTGTGAAGAAAAGAAAACTGGTAGTCAAATTTGTCTCCCAGGTTGTGTACAGATTCGATGGGGCATGGTGGAGCTCGCCACCAATCATTCGTCTAGAGTTGAGGATTTGAACCACAGATCAATAAGTCAGTTTTGTCGAAGTTTAACCTTAGATGATTTTGGGACCTGCACTTAGCAACTGATGTCATACATTGAACGAACATGAGTCTTGTTTGCATATCATCCAACATCAGTGACACAATTAATTGATTGTCGTCTGCATACAAAAACACTTCAAAGCCATACCCCTTTACAAGTGTGGCAGGGCGGCATATAGATGTTAAAAAGGGTCGGACTCAATGTCAACCCCTGTGGTACACCCCACTCAATTGGCACTAAAGAGGATGAATAAGGAGAAACTTTAAGAACTTGATTACGATTACTTAAGAAGTCTACAAACCAATCCAGGGCATTGCCCTCAATTTGCAATTTCTCGCAGGTACTGTAAAATAATCTTATGGGAAATGGTGTCAAAGGCAGTTGAAAGATCAAGCAGTATAAGTGCTGCCGTACCCTTTACGTCCAATTGATCTTTTAATTTCTGTGTCACCCTGAGCAAAAGTGATTCCACAGAATGTGCCACCCAGAAGCCACAAAATATTATTGGTGTCAAGATAATGAGTAAGAAAGTACGAAAATAATTGATGTGATAATCTAGCAACCTTAGCTCTCTCATCAAACACATTCTCTCTTTCCCTCTCTCTCTCTATATATATATATATATTCACTGAAAAAACCATAGGTTTTAGGGAAAGTTATAGTTAGTTGGACATTGCACTCGTACAAAACCCGTGAAATTCCCCCGTTATAGTTAGTTCAGCTAACTATAACTCGCGCCCCCGCAATGCACTGCTGATGACGTCACATATTACATCACTCATGACATGGTCAGTGACATCGCTGATGACATCACTGATGACATCTCAAATGACATCACTGATGACATCACTGATGACATCATCCAGTGACTGTGTGTTTCTGTAAAGTTTAAATATGTTTAATATATATAGGGAAAGGCGTATTGAAGAATGCGTAGGTGTATAAGTGTCTGAATGGATGATTTAGGAGGTGCGTGACTGACTCTATAAGTGAGTGATTAAACGTATCTTACTGATTGCATGGGTTAGTGACTAAACTGTGTGAATGTCTGTATCCGTCTGTCTGTTGGTGTGTAAGCGGCTGCATGGGTTAGTGAATAGCTACATGAGTGTCTATATGGGTTATTGATTGGTTGTCTGAGTATCTGTATGGGTGCCTGAGTGTTTGTGTGGGTGGGGTGTGTGTGACTCTGTGTATAAATGTGTGAGTGGGTGAGTCACTGGGTGCATGGTTTCAAGAGTGCATCTGTGATGGACTGTATGGGTGGGTGAGTGTGTGTATGGGTGTGTTAGTGAGTGAATGTATATCTCAGTGGTACATGTGTGAGTAACTACATATGTGAAAGGCAGTATATATGTGTGTTGGAGTATACAAATGGCTATAAGTGAGAGTGTGTGATTGTGAGAGTGGTTGTATGGATGAGTGTGTGCTTGTATCAGTGATTGTATAAGAGTGTAAGAATGTGGTAGTATTTGTATGAGTAAGTGAGCTGGTGTGTGTATAACTGTATCGGTGAGTAAATGGCTGTGTGATTAATTATTTGCATGATTGACTAGGTGTGTGAGTACCTCTATGGATGAGTGGCAGTGTGTAAGTTTCTATATAAGTGTATGAGTGCATATGATAGTCCTGTACTGAGTGACTGTACGGGTGAGTGAGTGGATGTGTGTGTGTAGGCCTAAGAATCAGTGAGTGGGTATGTAGTTATTGGTATTGGAGTGTCTATGGCTTTGAGAATGGCAGTCTGTAATTTAGAGTGGGTGTATGAAAAGTTATATTAGGGTGTGAGAAGATGCATCAAATTATCACATGGATGATGTCATCAGTGATGTCATCAGTGATGTCATTTGAGATGTCATCAGTGATGTCACTGACCATGTCATGAGTGATGTAATATGTGACGTCATCAGCAGTGCATTGCGGGGCGGGAGTTATAGTTAGCTGAACTAACTATAACGGGGAATTTCACGGGTTTTGTACGAGTGCAATGTCGAACTAACTATAACTTTCCCTAAAACCTATGGTTTTTTCAGTGAATTTCTAAGGTTTTTAAATGCTAATTTCTAACTATAACGTGCCTGAAACCTATGGTTTTTCAGTGTATTTCAAAGGTTTTTTAAATGCTAATTTCTAACTATAACGTGCCTGAAACCTATGGTTTTTTCAGTGAATTTCAAAGGTTTTTCAAATGCTAGTTTCTAACTATGCCTACAGAGGTAGGACATGTGAAGAAAGAAGAAAAAACGCACAGAAAGAAGCAAAAGAAATGCAGAAAGAAGCAACAGAAGTCCACAAAGACGAAGAAAAGTGCAGGAAGAAGCAAGACATATGCAGAAAGAACCAACAGAGGAGCAGAAAGAGGCCTTGTTCCAAAATCATCCTGTGCCCACAACTTTTTCAGACGGGTACTGGTGGTAACTGACTGACTAACCAGGCCTAGAGCCAGTGCTATGCTAAAAGACACTTAGAATACAGTGAAAACACCTACATACACTAGGGAACACTATGCGTTGGGGTACCCCTGTGATTAACATGACCTCCTCTGTAAGTCCCTAGTACATAATAGGGCAGGGGGATTAAAACTACCTCTTAAAACGCGCTACGGGGCGCGTTTGCACAGTGGTGAAGGGAGGGGGGGGCCTGAGGTGACATGTGTGCAAACACGCCCTGTGACCGTTTTAAGTTGGGAGATTAACTCCCCTTGAATCCTGCTGGTCCCTGGGGCCCAACTAGCCAACCAGGGACCTCCAGTAAGCGCCACAGAGCTGCGTTGCAGAGAGGTGTAAAAAGGGGCATGGCCTGGACCACCTCTCTGCAACGCAGCTCTGTGGCGCTTACTGGAAGCACATGGTGGGCTAGTTGGCCCCCAGGGGCCCTCAGGATTGAAGGGGAATGAATTCCCCAACTGAAAACGCGCCACAGGGCGTGTTTGCACACATCACCTCAGGCCCTCCCCCTACCTTTACCACTGTGCAAACACGCCCATGGCACGTTTTAAGTTGGGGGATTAAGTCCCCTTGAATCCTGAGGGTCCCTGGGGTCCAACTAGCCCACCAGGTATCTCCAGTAAGCGCCACAGAGCTGCGATGCAGAGAGGTGTAAAAAGGGGCATCGCTTGGACCACCTCTCTGCAACGCAGGCCTCTGGCGCTTACTGGAGGTACCTGGTGGCCTAGTTGGCCCCCAGGGGCCCTCAGGATTAAAGGGGACTTAATTCCCCAAATTAAAATGCGCCAACGGGCGTGTTTGCACACATGTCACCTCAGGCCCCGCCCCCTCCCTTCATCACTGTGCAAACACGCCTGTGGCACGTTTTAAGTTGGGGGATTAAGTCCCCTTGAATCCTGAGAGTCCCTGGCTCCAACTAGCCCACCATGTACCTCCAGTAAGCACCACTGAGCTGCGTTGCAGAGAGGTGGTCCAAGGCCATGCCCCATTTTACACCTCTCTGCAATGCAACTCTGTGGCACTTACTGGACGTACCTGGTGGGTTAGTTGCACCCAGGGACCCTCAGGATTCAAGGGGACTTAATTCCACAACTTAAAATGCGTTACAGGGCGCGTTTGCACACTTGTGACATCGGGCCATGCCCCCTCCCTGCACCACTGCGCAAACCCACCCCCGGGTGCGTTGTAAATTGGGGGATTAAGTCCCCTTGAGTCCTGAGGGTCCCTGGGGGCCAACTAGCCCACCACTTACCTCCAGTAGGCGCCACAGATCTGCGTTGCAGAGTGGTGTAAAAAGGGGCATGACCTGGGCCACCTCTCTGCAATGCAGCGCAGTGGCGCTTACTGGAGGTAAGTGGTGGGCTAGTTGGCCCCCAGGGACCCTCAGAATTGAAGAGGAATTAATTCCCCAACTTAAAACGCACCACAGGGCGTGTTTGCACACATGTCACCTCAGGCCCCGCCCCCTCCCTTCACCACTGTGCAAACGCACCCCGTGGCGCGTTGTGAGTTGGGGGATAAAGTCCCCTTGAATCCTGAGCATCCCTGGGGTCCAACTAGCTCACCAGGTACCTCCAGTAAGCGCCACAGAGCTGCTTTGCAGAGAGGTGTAAAAAGGGGCGTGGCCTCTGAACACCTCTCTGCAACGCAGCTCCCTGGCGCATACTGAAGGTACCTGGTGGGCTAGTTGGCCCCCAGGGACCCTCAGTATTCCAGGGGAATTAATTCCCCAACTTACAACTCGCCAGGAGGCGCGTTTGCACAGTAGTGAAGGAATGGGGCGGGGCCTGAGGTGACATGTGTGCAAACATGCCCTGTGGCGTGTTTTAATTCGGGGAATTAATTCCTCTTCAATCCTGAAGGTCCCTGGGGGCCAACTAGCCCACCAGGTACCTCCAGTATGCATCAGGGAGCTGCGTTGCAGAGAGGTGTTCAGAGGCCACGCCCCTTTTTACACCTCTCTGCAACGCAGCTCTGTGGCGCTTACTGAAGGTACCTGGTGGGCTAGTTGGCCCCCAGGGACCCTCAGGATTGAAGAGGAATTAATTCCCCAACTTAAAACGCGCCCCAGGGCATGTTTGCACACATGTCACCTCAGGCCCCGCCCCCTCCCTTCACCACTGTGCAAACGCGCCCCGTGGCGCGTTTTAAGTTGGGGGATTAAGTCCCCTTGAGTCCTGAGGGTCCCTGGGGTCCAACTAGCCCACCAGGTACCTCCAGTAAGCGCAACAGAGCTGCGTTGCAGAGAGGTGTAAAAAGGGGCGTGGCCTCAGACCACCTCTCTGCAACGCAACCCTGTGGCGCTAACTGGAGGTACCTGGTGGGCTTGTTAGCCCCCAGGGACCCTCAGGATTGTAGGGGAATTAATTCCTAAGCTTAAAACGCGCCACAGGGCGCGTTTGTATAGTGTTGGTGGGAGGGGGCGGGGCCTACAGCGCGATGCCGGCTTTTTTTTTCTTTTACTTTTATAGAAGGGGGGCTGTGTGGCCCCCCTTCCTTTCCTGTTTTTTGGGCCCTGGGGACCCCAGGGCCTGACCCCTATTTTATTTATTTTTTTAAATCGGGAAGGGGGCCGCGTGGGCCCCCCTCCCGAGGCCATTTTTGGCCCCGGGGACCCCATGGCCACTTTATTTAAAAAAATATATATATTTACAAAGGAGGGGGCTGCGTGGCCCCCCTCCTGAGGCTTCTTTTAGCCCCAGGGACCCCATCCCCCGGGGCTCTGCCTCGTTGTTTTTTTTTGTTTTTTGGGGGAGGGGGGCCGCGTGGTCCCCCTCGCGGGCCAATCTTAGCCCCGAGGGCCCCATCCCCCGGGGCCTGGCCATCCTTTTTCTATTTTGGGAGGGAGGGGGGCCGCGTGGCCCCCCTCCTCAGGCCAAATACGGCCCCGGGGACGCCATCCCCTGGGGCCTGGCCTCTTTGTTTTTGTTTTTTTAAAACAGGGGAGGGGGGCCGCGTGGCCCCCCTCACGGGCCGCTTCTGGCCCCAGGGACCCCATCCCCCGGGGCCGGCCCTGTCCGTTGGGGACCGTGGGGGGTCCCCAATCCCCCACGGTCCCGCCGGCTCCCCGCGTCCTGTGGGAGCCGGCATTGCTTTTCCACAAGGGGAGCTGCTAACATGCAGCTCCCCGTGTGGAAAAGCAATCTGCTTTGCGTCATTGAAGCGAGAGCAGGTTTCCCTGCTCTCGCTTCAATGAAGCAAAGCAGTTTGCAATGACAGGGCGGGAGCCGCGAGGCTCCCGTCCTGTTATTGCAAACAGCAGTGTCCCGGGGTGGGCACCCGGAACACTGCAGGAGCCGGCCCTGGGGGTGGCGGTCCCCAGGGCCTTCAAGGGCTCCAGGAGGGGGCTGCGTGGCCCCTCCCACCATTTGCAAAGCCCCGGGGAGGTGGTGGTCCCCGGGGCTTGGGGGTCCGTCAGGACCCCCAAATTTGAATAATTAGAGCCCCGGGTGTGGCGGTCCCCGGGGCTGCGGGGGGGCTGTGTGCCCCCGCAAATATTTATGTAAAGCCCCGGGAGGTGGCGGTCCCCAGGGCAGTGTGGGGGGGATTGGGACCCCCCCACACTTATTTTTTTCACTGCCCCCGGGACCTGGCCCACCGGGCTAAATATTAACAAAGCACGGAAGCCCGCGCTTCGTTTTTTTTATTTTCACGCCCGGATCCGCGGATCCTTCGCGCATCTCGGCGCTTTTATAAAACAAAAATGCTTTTTTGGGCCCTGGGGGTCCTTGTGGGACCCCCTGAGCAGGCCTAGGGGGTCAGGGTGTTTCTACCCTGCCCCTTTTCTTGTTTTATGCAACTGTTTTTCTGTTTTCTTGTGACTCGGTTCTACCGAGTCACAAGATGGCTGCCAACACTTCCTGGTTTGGAGTGTTGACAGCCAATTAGAGTAAAGCTCGTGGTCGGGAGGGTCCGCGGATCCTCCGTGCCTCTAAATATCGAAACTTTTATTTTTGATTTTCTCAGCAACTACTGAACGGATTTACACTATTTTTAAAAAGGGTGCTTTCTGAACCAAGCACTACCTTTTTGCCAAATTTGGTGTAATTCCGTTCAGCAGTTTTGGCTGTAGCCTTGCATAAAGTTTCCTATGGGAAATTGATTTTTTGAATTTCTCTGCAACTACTGAACGGATTTACACCATTTAAAAAAAAGGGCGCTTTCTGAACCAAGCACTACCTTTTCGCCAAATTTGGTGTAATTCCGTTCAGCAGTTCGGGCTGTAGCCGTGTCTAAAGTTTCCTATGGGAATTAACATGGAGAAATCACGTTTTGGGACCCCCCTTTTTTCTCGGCCCCTGCTTGATGAATCACCCCTAAACTTTCAAGATAGGAGCGGACCAGAGCGGGCCATAAGTTTTGAAAATTTCGCGAAGATTCGTCAACCGGCGCCAAAGTTAGAAAAAGAATGTTATGAATTTCCTATGGATAATAGGTCCTAACTATAACTATATATATACATATATATATATATATATATATATATATATATATATATATATATATATATATATATATATATATATATAGAGATATATATAGATATATATACATACATATATATATATATATATATATATATATATTCACTGAAAAAACCATAGGTTTCAGGGACGTTATAGGTACAAATTAGCATTTAATAAACCTTTGAAATTCACTGAAAAAACCATAGGTTTTAGGGACAGTTATAGTTAGTTGGACATTGCACTCGTACAAAACCCGTGAAATTCCCCCGTTATAGTTAGTCCAGCTAACTATAACTCGCGCCCCCGCAATGCACTGCTGATGACGTCACATATTACATCACTCGGCCCCCCTCCCATTCAGTTCACAGCCCCGGGGAGGTGGTGGTCCCCGGGGCTCTGGGGGTCCATAACGGACCCCCATATTTAAATGTTTAGTGCCCCGGGAGGTGGCGGTCCTCGGGCGTGTGGGGGCTGGAGCCCCCCACACAGGTTTTTAATTAATAAAAAAGCCCCGGGAGGTGGTGGTCCCCGGGCTGCGGGAGGGCTCAGAGCCCTCCCGCACCATTTTTAAAAAGCCCCGGGGGTTGGCGGTCCCGGGGCTTGGGGGGCCCTTTGAGGCCCCCCACACATTAAATTATCCCCCCCCACCATGCCCCCGGGACTTGGGCTTCACGTTACTGTCTTCTCCGGTCCATTTGATTACACACGGAGAAGACAGTAACGTGAAGCGTACTCGCTTCTAGATTAAAAACCCCCCCTTACTTCATTGGGGCACTCACTTGCTAGGACCTCACCAGCTACAATATGAGGACTTTTACCATGGAACATTAAGGAACGAAGCTACCCACTTACACCGAAACCTTGGATCCGGGGGTCAAGCATATTACAGCCGGGACGGAAGTAAAACCGGCGGGGAGAACTGGATATATTACATCTACCTGCTCTACAGCCCTGAAGAAGTCAGTTGGGAAATCTCCCATGACGAAACACGTGTTGGCTGGGCTATCTTACGGAATAAAGAAAGAAAGAATACTTTACAAATTTGTCGTGATTGCAAGAACAAAATACTTTTCTACATGTATGATATGTAACTAAGTTGGTGGAATTACGCCATAACGTACTTAACACATAGCGTGTGCACAGGATTACATTGTGTTTACAGTGGACCTCGTCTTGGGTCCCCGATTGAGGGTTTAGGGTGTTAGTCTCCCTCACCTCTGCACCGCACTGATAACTCTCAGAAAGAATTGCTTATAATTGGGAGGCGCCAGGTCCACACTTAGAAAACGCCCCGAAGTTCCTTAATATATATATATATATATATATATATATATATATATATATATATATATATATATATATATATATATATAAAAACAAATATTTAAAATCTATAAAAAACAAAAATTCACAAGTTATGTTATACTTTACTGAGCTAACTAAAAAAACTATAACTTGCGCCCCCACCATGCACTGCTTATGACTTCATAAATTATATCACTCATGACATGTTAAATGAAATCATTGATGACATTACTGATCACATCACTGATGACGTCATCCAAGATACTGCTCCTCAAATAGCGACAGGGTAATACTGGCAACAACTCTCATCACGTATTGATAAAAGTTGTATGCTGCACACTTTATGGCACACTCAGTAAAGTATCACCAGTGAATTTCAGTGATTTTGATTTTAAATGTTTGTTTTTATATTATTGCAACAGCTAACTTTAACAACACTTTAACCTTTGTTTTTTCAGTACATTTCTAGGTTTCTTTAAAAGTGAACTAAAATGCTATTACCTTTTCTAACAATAACACCACTTTAACCTTTGTTTTTTCTGTCATATATGTACGATCTAGTGGTATTGTGATATATATGTCTATATATATATATATATATAAATATATATATATATACATATATATATATATTACCTACTGGCGGTCGCCAGTAGGTAGTTATAGTTAGGACCTTGTTTCTATTCAAAAAGTGTTTTTTCTTTTGCCAATATCTTTGGCGCCGTTTGACGAATCTTTGCGAAATTTTCCAAAAAAAAGGTTCACTCAGGTCAGCTCTTGTCTTGAAAGTTTCGGGGTGAGTCGTCAAGCAGGGGCTCAGAAAAAAGGGGGGTCCCAAAACACGTTTTCCCCATGTTAATTTCCATAGGAACGTTAGACACGGCTACAGCCCGAACTGCTGAGCAGAATTACACCAAATTTGGCAAAAAGGTAGCTCTTGGTCCAGAAAGCAACCTTTTTTTAAATGGTGTAAATCCATTCAGTAGTTGCTGAGAAATTCAAAAAATAAAAATGTATATATCTGAGCACCGAGGAGGAGTCGCGACTCCTCCCGAGCACGTGCTGACTTCTGATTGACTGCCAACACTCCAAAGCAGAATGTGTTGGCAGCCATCTTGTGACTCAGTAACCGAGTCACAAGATAAAGGGGAAAAAAAGTGAAAAATGAAGAAAAGGGGGCAGGGTAGAAACACCCTGACCCCCTAGGCCTACTCAGGGGGTCCCACAGGGACCCCCAGGCCCCAAAAAAAGCCTAATTTTTAAAATAATTTCGGCTGAATTCGTGCTGGGTGCGCGAATCCGGCCGAAATTATTAAAAAAAATGAAGCGCGGTCTTCCGCGCTTCGTTTGTTTCAAGCCCCTGGGTGGGCCAGGTCCCGGGGGCAATTCTTAATTAAGGTGTGGGGGCCCATGGGGGCCCCCACAGCCCCAGGGACCGACACCTCATCGGTGCTTTGTTTATCATATGCGGGGGACACGCGGCCCCCCCGCAGCCCCGGGGACCGCCACCTCCCCGGGGCTTTGTCTTAAAAAAATGTGTGGGGGGCTCCTTTTCCCCCATGCTGCCCCGGGGACCGCCACCTCCCCGGGGCATTCCTAATTATGTGCGGGGGACTCACGGGCCCCCCAAGCCCCAGGGACCGCCACGTCCCCAGCGCTTAAATATATCTAAATAAGTGTGGGGGGCACCTGCCCCCCCACACTGCCCCGGGGACCACCACCTCCCCGGGGCATACACTAATTCAAATGCAGGGGTCCGTAGCAGACCCCCGGCCCCGGGGACCAGCACCTCCCGGGGGCTTTGAAAATGTAGGGAGGGGGGCCATGTGGCCCCCCTCCTGGAGCCCTTGATGGCCCTTGGGACCGCCACCCCCCAGGGCTGGCTCCTGCAATGTCCAGGGGAGCCCACCCCCGGGACATTGCCGTTTGCTATGGCAGGGCAGAAGCACGGCTCCCACCCTGTCACAGCAAACTCTGCTTTGCTTCATTGAAGCGAGAGCAGAAAACCTGCTCTCGCTTCAACGAAGCAAAGCAGAATTGCTTTTGGGGAAGGGGAGCTGCATGTTAGCAGCGCCCCTTGCCCAAAAGCAATGCCGGCTCCTGCTGGAGGTGGGGAGCTGGCTGGGACCGTGGGGGCACTGGGGCTCCCCCTACGGTCCCCAACGCTAAGGGCTGGCCCCGGGGGATGGGGTCCCCAGGGCCAGAAGTGGCCCGAGAGGGGGGCCACGCAGCCCCCCCTCCCTTTATTTAAAAAAAAAAAAGAATGGCCGGGCCCTGGGGGATGGGGTCCCCGGGGCCTAAATCGGCCTTGGGAGGAGGACCGCGCATCCCCCTTCCTGTTTCTTTCTTTTTTTTTTTTTTTTTAAAAGGGTCAGGCTTTGGGGGATGGGGTCTCCAGGGCCCCAAAAATACTAAAAGAAGGGGGGCCACACATCCCCCCTTCTAAAAATATATTTTGAAAAAACCGGCATCTCGCCGGAGGCCCCGCCCCCTCCCTGCACCACTCTGCAAACGCACCCCCTGACGCGTTCTAAGTTGGGGAATTAAGTCCCCTTGAATACTGAGGGTCACTGGGGGCCAACTAGCCCACCAAGTAGCTTCAGTATGCGCCACACAGCTGGATTGCAGAGAGGTGGTCCGAGGCCACGCCCCTTTTTACACCACTCTGCAAACACACCTCTTGGCACACTGCTGGTGGGGCGATGAGGTCCTCTTGTGTCCTGAGGACCTCAGGACACAAGTGGACTTCATTACCCGAGCAGCAGTGCGCTAGGAGCCGTGTTTTCAGAGTGGTGTAAAAAGGGGGTGTGGCCTTGGACCACTTTCAGCAATCCAGGTGTGTGGCGCTTACTGGAGGTACCTGGTGGGCTAGTTGGCCCCCAGGGACCCTCAGGAATGAAGGGGACTTAATACCCCAACTTAGAACGCACCAGGAGGCGCGTTTGCAGAGTTGTGGGGAAAGGGGGCGTGGCCTTTGTCCATCTCTCAGCAATCCCACTGTGTGGGGCTTACTGGAGGTAAGAGGTAGGCTAGTTGGCCCCTAAAGGACCCCCAGCAGCGAAGGGGACTTCAATCCCCATCCAAGAGCGCGCCAGGGAGCGCGTTTGCAGAGTGGTGGGCAAAGGGGGCGTGGCCTGCTATGAGAACTTAGCAATCCTGCTGTGTGGGACTTACTGGAGGTAATAGGAGGGGTAGTTGGCCCCCAAGGATGTCTTGGGGGCCAACTACCCCTCTTGTTACCTCCAGTAAGTCCCACACAGTGGGATTGCTAAGATGTCTCCACCACTCTGCAAACGTGCCTCCTGGCAGACTACGGGATAGGGGATGAAGTCCAATTTACTCCTGAGGGACTTTGAGGGCCAATAAGCCCTCCTGGTACCACCTGTAAGTCCTACGCAGCGAAATTCCTGAGCGCTGGTTGGAGGCCCAGCACCCTTTCTCCACCGCTCTGCAAACGAGACTATGAGTTAAAGAAGTGTTTGCAATGTAATAGGTTTCGCATTTGCGAGAATTAGAGCTATTGGCATTGTAAATGTTAAAGTTTTTTACTAATGTTTTTTGGAGTGGAGTGGATGTAAGTTGTGTGTAGTGGAATTATGTTGTATGTTGTGCAGTGAAATTATGTGGATAGAAAGTATGTGGTATTTAGCATATAGGAAATATGTAGAGTGGGATTATGTATTATGGAGAGCAATTATGTGGTATGGTAGTCTGTGTTGTGGAGTGGTAACGTCAGGTTTAGTCTTCCTCGTTTCCATAGAAGCTCAACTATGAACTCAGTGAGACAAAAAAGAAGGAATCACTGAGGAGCACTTGTGGGCCTAGTCAGAGGTATTAGCAGGGCCACTGGAATTATGCGACTGTTTGGCTGCACCGACCTTCGCACAATTATACATTTTCTGCATTAGCCACATAATTCATCATCTGCTCCCTAATCTGCAGATTTGAACAAAAAAAGCCTTGTTTCTATCTCAAACTGCTCAAACGTTACCAAAAATGCAGCGACAAGCGTTACAGCGTGGTGGAAGGCCCTTTGCAAACCTAGAATGGTCACCTGTTACTTATTGCTAAATGTGGGTGTCAAATTGGTACTAATGGTGTGCAAGCCACTCTTGCTTCCTTCTGCGCCTCTCTTGCCTCTTTCTGCAGTTCTGTTGCTTCTTTCTGCACATTTCTTTCTTTTTCTGCACTTCTCTTGCCTCTTTCTGCAAATCTCTTCTACTTTCTGCACCTCTCTTCCCTCTTTCTGCACGTCTGTTGCCTCTTTCTGCACCTCATTTGATTCTTTCTGTACCCCTCTTGCCTCTTTTTGTACCCTCTTTCCTCTTTCTGCACCTCTCTTGCCTTTTTCTGTACCCCTCTTGCGTCTTTGTGCACCCTTTTTGCCTCTTTCTGCACCTCTGTTCCTTCTTTCTGCACTACTTTTGCTTCTTTCTGCACCTGTCTTGCTTCTTTCTGCACCCCTCTTGCCTCTCTCTCCACCCCTCTTCCCTCTTTCTGCACTTCTGTTGCTTCTTTCTGCACTTATCTTGCTTCTTTCTGCACCTCACTTGCCTCTTTTTGCACCTCTATTGCCTCTTTCTGCAGTTCTATTGCCTCCTTCTGCACTTCACTTGCCTCTTTCTGTAACTCTCTTTCTTCTTTCTGCAGCTCTCTTGCCTCTTTATGCACCTCACTTGCTTCTTTCTGCACCCCTTTTGCCTGTTTCGGCACCCCTCTTCCCTCTTTGTGCAACTCTCTTGCCTCTTTCTACACCTCTCTTTCCGCTTTCTGCACCACTCTTGCCTCTTTCTGTACCTCTGTTCCTTCTTTCTTCACCTGTCTTGTCTCTTTCTGCACCCTTCGTGCCTCTTTCAGCACCTCTGTTGCTTCTTTCTGCAGTTCTCTTCCTCTTTCTGCACCCCTCCTGCCTCTTTCTGTACCCCTCTTGCCTCTTTGTGCACCTCTCTTACCCCTTTATGCGCCCCTCTTGCCTCTTTTCCACCTCTGCTGGTTCTCTGCACCTCTTTTGCTTCGTTCTGCACTTCACTTGCCTTTTTCTGTACCCCTCTTGCCTCTTTCTGCACCTCTGTTGGTTCTTTCTGCACTGCTCTGGCTTCTTCCTGCACCTCTACTCCAAATTTCTGCCTCCCTCTTGCCTTTTTCTGCATCCCTCTTCCCTCTTTCTGCACCTCTCTTGCCTCAGTCTGCCCACCTGTTCCCTCTTTCTGCACCCCTTTTGCCTGTTTCTGCAACTCTCTTGCCTCTTTCTTCAGTTCTCTTGCCTCCTTCTGCACCTCACTTGCCTCTTTTGGAACCTCTGTTGGTTCTTTTGCACTGCTCTTGCTTCTTTCTGCACCTCTCTTGCAAATTTCTGCACCCCTCTTGCCTCTTTTTGCACCCCTTTTACCTGTTTCTGCACCTCTCTTGCCTCTGTCTGCACCTCTGTTCTCTCTTCCTGTACCTCTTTTGCCTGTTTCTGCAACTCTCTTGACTCTTTCTGTGGTTCTCTTGCCTCCTTTTGCACCTCTGTTGCTTCTTTCTGCACTTCTCTTGCCTCTTTTCTGCACCCCTGTTGCTTCATTCTGCACTTTCCATGCTTCTTTCTGCACCTGTCTTGCTTCTTTCTGCACCCCTGTTGTCTCTTTCTGCACTCGTCTTCCTCTTTCTGTACCTTTCTTGCCTGTTTCTCCATCTCACGTGCCTCTTTCTGCACTTTTCTTGCTTCTTTCTACACCTCTGTTGCTTCTTTCAGCAATTCTCTTGCCTCTTTCTGCACTTCTCTTGCCTGTTTCTGCACCTCACTTACTTCTTTCTGCACCCCTCCTGCCTCTTTCTGTACCTCTCTTGCCTCTTTGTGCACCTCTCCTACCTCTTTCTTCACCCCTCTTGCCTCTTTTTGCACCTCTGTTGGTTCTTTCTGCACTGCTCTTGCTTCTTTCTGCACCTCACTTGCCTCTTTTTGCACTTCTCTTGGTTCTTTCTAAACCTCTGTTGCTTCTTTCAGCAATTCTCTTCCCTCTTTCTGCACTTCTCTTACTTGTTTCTGTACCTCTCTTGGCTCTTTGTGCAACTCTCTTGCCTCTTTCTACACCTCTCTTCCCTCTTTCTGCACCATTCTTGCCTCTTTCTGTACATCTGTTGCTTCTTTCTGCACTTCTCTTGCCTCTTTCTGCACCTCTGAGTTAGAGGTAGTTTTCATCCCCCTGCCCTATTATGTACTAGGGCCTAACAGGGGAGGTCATGTCAATCACAGGGGTACCCCAACCCATAGTGTACCCTAGTGTATGTAGGTGTTTTCACTGTATTCTAAATGTCTTTCAGCACAGCACTGGCTCCGGGCCTGGTTATTCAGAGTCAGTTACCACCAGTACCAGTCAGCAAAAAGTTGGGGGCACTGATGACTTTGCAACAAGGCCTCTTTCTGCACCTCTGTTGGTTCTTTCTGCATATCTCTTGCTTCTTTCTGCACTTTTCTTCGTCTTTCTGGACTTCTGTTGCCTCTTTCTGCATTTATCTTGCTTCTTTCTGCACCTTTCTTCCAATTTCTGCACATGTCCTACCTCTGTAGGCATAGTTAGAAATTAGCATTTAAAAAACCTTAGAAATTCACTGAAAAAACCATAGGTTTCAGGGACGTTATAGTTAGAAATGATCATTTAAAAAACCTTAGAAATTCACTGAAAAAACCACGGGTTTCAGGGACGTTATAGTTAGTTGGACATTTCACTCGTACAAAACTAGAGAAATTCAGCCGTTATAGTTAGTTGAGCTAAGTATAACTCACGCCCCCACAATGCACTGTTGATGACATCACATATTACATCACTCATGACATGGTCAGTGACATCACTGATGACATCACTGATGTCAAGAGGGGGAATCCCAGACATCAGGGGTTTACGAGGAATGCATATCCTCTGCATCTCCGGACTACCCCCATCACCGTCTGGCAGCAGGAGGAAAAGATGCAGCCGAAATGCGGGAGCCGGTAGTTGTGGTTGCCGGGGAGTTTCCGCTCGCGACCAGGCTGATAGGTGGGCACCAACCATCGAGCCCAGGGCAGAGGAAACGCAGCAAAAGGCAGCCGCAATGGACAAGACACGCTGAAAGGAACTCAGCGCAGGATGGGCAGCCGCCGCTCCACCAGGAAGGCTCTGACAAGGCACAGCGCAGGAAACACTCTCCGATGCGAGCGTTATGGGCACAGCCAGGAATCCAATGAGCATAGAAAGCTGGGGGTGCCAGGAAGCAGGACTCCCAGTTCGGCAGGCAAACACAAGGAATTGGATTGTCAAGCACCGGGCCGGTATGTAGGAGGGGCTCATATCCTGCCCTCAATTAGCAGCTGATTACAGGAGCCTCTTCCTGTCAACAATCCCTGGGGACTGCTGGGAGTCGTAGTTCTCCACACACACACGCCTCCCAGTCATTCCACAGTAGAGTAAGGGGGTAAGGCACTGGCTATGTGTACCCCTTACGTGTGTGACCTTCCTGCCTGACACCACCATGGCAGTATAAGAAATGGACTTCTGAACCTACCAACTTAGTACACTTCTGGACCTGTGGATACTCTGCCAGGAAGAAGGACTGCTGTGCTACTAAAGGACTGCCACTCTGCTGGACTACTTCTCTAGAAGAACTGCTTTCTTGCTGTGCTGACCTGCCTGCTGACCTACTTGCCTGGGTGCGAAGGACTGGGCCTGCATCATTCGAACCCATGGTGACTCCAAGGGCTTGCTTGCTTAACTTCAGTTCTGAAGTCTCAGGGACACCAAAGACCCTTCTACAGCACCTGGACTCTGCAATCTGTGAGTCTTGCCCTGCTAAGTGGTGCCAATCCAGTCATGGGCCCTTGGAACTGGGTATAAAGTGTTACTCCAGCAAAAATACACGCATCAACACTTTTGTGCAGCTCGAAACTGGCGCATCTCCATCGACACCGACGCATCGCAGCTGCTGTGAGGATCGAGTGCATAGCTTCACCGATGGTGCAGTGCATTGCCTCCATCTCTGATGCAGCTCTGACTTCCATCATAAGGATCAACAATGACACATCTCCTCCTCTGCTCCCCGTATCTCCCCTGACATCGAAGCAAACAAGTTACTTTGCATAGAAAGAATACTGAAGCTAGGGCAAAAGGAGGCTTGAAGCAGATGGGGTCTTAGGAGAGGAGATTTCTTCTCAGGCTTTCAAGAATTAACTGTGCAGAACATGGGCAAAGTTAGGACACTGGAAGAGAAACTGCCTGGATCAGAGGAAACCAAGAAGAGTGCCCAGCTTGCAGCACAGAAGAATTTCTCCCTGCCTGGCATTCATCTGTGTAGAGAATGCGTCATGGTCAGCCTCGTACTTCTATATCATTGCAAATTTATCCAGACCTAGTGACAGTAATATCTTGCTGATCTCCATGTTCTGCTAGTGAAGTCTCCATACTCCTGAGATTCCTATCTCTTCTGCCTGGAAGGTGCAGAAGCTCCTGCAACAACAAACCTTTTGCCTTACTGTAAAAAATAGCAAACCAATTACAACTGACATTTGTACTGCTTACCTTATGGAGCATCTCTGCAGAACTCCACTGGAGTTGTGGAAAGATTCCTGCTAATGGAAACCATGAGGATCGGAAGGAGTGCTAACACTCTGAAGACTTTTCTAAGAGTTCTCTTTACCAAACCCATTGCATGTAAAGTTGGGTTGCAGAACTGGAAGTGAACAGAATTTAAACAATTTATTTTTTTAACACATAGTTTTTCTGAAGAATTTCACAACTGAATAATATGTTTGGTTGCTTTTTGCTTCCTTTCGGTGCCAGAAATGAATGCACTATGGTCCTCTGTGACCATTCTGACTAATGATTCTTTGGTGTTGTTGCATAATGATGCCATCACAAAGACTAACACTAATTAGTTTTTATTGTATTGGCCTTCAATATTTACATCTAATTTATTTAATTTTCATGGCATTATACTTATTAATTTCTTATTTTTTTAATTACCTTGGATTAGCACTTTTTTGTAAATCTTTTAACAGTTTTGTTGTGTTTGCCAGATGTTGCACATGTGCCAAATATTTTAACATACAGGAAAACGTACAGTGTTAGCTCCTCATCAAGGTGAATCAGGAATTCTCCACGGAAATCAGTTTACTTTTTTGAGGCTAGATTTTCATTAGTCTTCTAGGAGCCTTAACAATGCTTCCAAGAAGACTGTAGCCCCTCTCTGCCCTAGTTTAACAATGATCATCACTGACATACATAAAAAGAATCCAATAAAAATTTCAAGACTTTTTTGTTGATGTATTTGTAGATCCCCTGGAATTACCTAAAATCATTAGATCCACTAGAAGGAAGTAGTTACTATGCACTGTTAAAAATAGCAAATTTCAGGTTAATTTACTTAACAGAGTTGTGTTCAAACAGTAATTCCACAAACCTAACACAATGCTATGCCCATATATGGTACCATCAGATTGAGATCAGCTTTCCATCACTGTCCTTGCTGGCTCTAGAAAACATACATTTATTAGTGAAACAATCATGAACACAAAGCCCAGATGCATCCGTAGTGCAGTAATATAGTGAAATATTTTGCATCCTTTGTTTAAGTCATGTTTATGGCAGGCAAAAGATGTACATGTTTTAAAAGTAAGCACAATTGTGACAACCTTTTAAAGTGACAAAATGAATAATCCTACTAACTAAAGGCCTAAAGATCTGCTTTTTTGTAATAGGGAAGATATATTGCAGTTGTATGACAGAATATCAAGAACAACAAGAGTCGAGGTGAGGAACATGGCGGCGGTGAGGTAAACGGTCGCGGGCTGCTGGAGAGGTATGAGAGCGGGCGTGTAGGCGTGTGCCCCCCGCTTCCGACATGGATGGCAGATAGCGAAAAATACAAAAAACGAATCCTACCCTATTGTGCCGATGCAGACTTGCGGCGCTTGTCCAGAGAACTGCCCGGAGGCAGGGAGAGCAGTCCTGGCGTGGGAGAGGGCTGCGGTACAGCTACGCCGCTCAAGAGCGGCGCAAGCCCTCTCACACAGCGGCAGAGTCAGCAAAAGCCCTTTGGAGGATGGTGCAGATGGAGTGAGCAGCGCAAGGAAGATTTCAGATGGAGTCAGCTGTGCTTCGCTCTCCCAGTATGTAAGTGAAGGTTTAGGACATCGGAAGCCAAACAAGCAGACATACTAGCCTCCTGCGCTGCCCTTGCACAGAAATTAGATGATGTCGTGGTGCGGACAGGCGCATTAGAGGAAGAAGTAGGGCTGATGAGGAAGGATATAGCCAAAAACAACGATGGGCTGGGAGCACTGGTTAAAGAAAACTTAGGAAGATCTGGAAAGAATTGAGAATCCTTCAAGGAGAAACAACTTGAGAGTCCTAAACATCCCAGAAGCTGAGGAGGGGACTAACATTAAAGCCTTTGTAATCAAACTAGTAAAAGAGACCGTCTTGAAAGATAGGTCAGATGTCAGCTTGGACCATGAGATACAGCAGGTCCATCGGGACCCCTTTAAGCGGAATATGCAGAGACAGAAGCCAAGGAAAATACTTGTAAACTTCCTCTCATACACGGTTAAGGAAACCATCCTGACAGCAGCATTGAGGAATGGTCCATATACAGTCCAAAATTTTACTTTCTCCATCAGGTCGGATGTGTGTCGTGCAACAGATCAGAAGCAATGGGAGCTGGGCAAAAGAATGGAGGAGTTAAATAAACTTGGAGCCAGAGCCCAACTGACATTCCCGGCGATGCTTTATGTTATGTGGAACAATCAGATGCACAATTTTCGGACAGTCGAAGAAGCAGATAGTCTGATAGACATTATAAAAAAGGGTGGAGCATCTTGAGTAACAGCTCCTAAATCGAGTAATTGAGGATGTAGGTTAAGAAACCATAGGCATAGGGATGTCGGGTGAGCGGACAGGGGGGTGTGAGGGAAGCACTGTTATTGTTATAGTTTAGGGAGGTATCTCCTTCTCTCTGGTGGCCTCACAGGCATCATGCCTCATACTCAAGGGAGGGTTCCCATGGGAGGTAGAGGGGGGTAGAGGAGGGGGGGTAGGGCACTGTGTGGGGAGCAGTGGGAAAAAATTAAAAAATATAAGTCCTCAATATCTGTATCGCCTTGGTCCATTATCAAAATACATTGCTATAGATTCCCAGGTGACATAAAATTTGCTCAATTCAAAGTAGATGGGTGGGGATGATAACAAGTTACAAATCTTAACTTGGAATGTAAATAGCCTTAGATCTAAAAATAGACAGAGGTTGGTGATAAAATATCTGGATGACTCTAAAGCTCAGGAAGTTATCTTGCAAGAAACACATCTAACGGCAAGTGAAAGTAGGGGTCTTTATGCACATCTAAGATGAGTCGAAAGCTATGCAGTCTCAGATCAAGCAGAATACTGTAAGGGCATCGCGATACTCATAAGGAGGTGGTCAGGGGTAGAGCTGATTCCTTCTAAAATGGACAGCTCTGGAAGGTGGGTTTTAGCAAATCTTAAAGTTCTGGTACAGAGTTTGTCTGTGCTGGTTTTTACGGTCCAAATGTGGACCCAGTATATTGTAGATCTACAATTGATCCTTGTAGGGGTAACCACCCCCATAATTGTAGAGGGTGATTTAAATACCCTATTGGACCCAACGCTGGATAGAGGAGGGGAACCCAAGCTCACGCACCAAGGACAAGACAGGCCTTGAAGCATATGATATATAAGATGGGCTTGGTTGATACATGGAGATATCTAAGGGGGCAAAAGCGAGGATATACCTTCCATAGCAAAAAGTATAAATACTTTTTGAGACTGGATTATCTGTTAGTGGATAGTGTTTGGGCTGGGAAATTAAAAGAGGTCAATATATCACTGGGACATATTTCAGATCACGCTGTGGTCTGTGTTACATTAATGGGAGTCAGAGCAACTCACAACGCAAGATAGACATTGAAAAGATCCATCCTATTAGACCCAGACATGTCCACCCTTCTGAAAAAAAAAAACTATGGAGTTTTTCCTGGATAATGCCCACTCAGCCTCCATTGGAGTAATCTGGGATACCTTCAAAGCATACATATGAGGTGTTTTACAGAGTCAGGTCTCCTATAAGAACAAGGTTGATAGAGCTGAATCGAGAAGACTGAAGGAAAAAGTGGGGATGCAAGAAGTTAAGTTACAGCAAATAACAGGGAACACCCAGAGTAGAGAGGATACTATGAAACAGTTGGAGGAAGCCAGATTAAATTACAAGATCAACTTGGAGGCAAAATGTCGAGAGAGGTGGACAATGGGACGTATGCAACAATTCGAGTATGGTGAGAAGGCTGGAGCATTGTTAGCATGGAAGCCGAGGGCTGAGAGGTCATGAAATCATATTGGGGAATTGATCATCAACCCCCAGGGCGACATCTCGAACAAGGAAGAAGAAATGCAGGCCAGCCTGGTCTCACTCTTTTCTGAATTATATGTGGAAGAAGTGCGCCCAGATGAGGGGAGCCTAAAGCAATGGCCAAATAGGGTTGGACTCCCAGTGCTCACAACAGAGGGTAGGAAGAGCATGGATGCTCCAATTACCGAGGGGGAAATAAGAGAACAGCTTTCGCAAATAAAGAATGGGAAAGCAGCGAGTCCAGATTCACTACCGGTTGAAGTATGCAAACTAATTATAGACGAAATAGTCCCGGAAATGACGTTGCTCTTCAATTTAGTCTATAAGGGGGAAGGGCAGACCCCAAGGTCATGGAGGGAGGCCATAATTGCTCTGATCCTAAAACCCGCAAAGGACCCGAGGAAGGCCTACTCGTATCGGCCAATCTCCTTGTTAAATGTAGATTATAAAATCTATACTGGCATCTTGGTAGGGAGATTGGCAATGTTGGCCCCCCAATTGATACATATAGATCAGAAGGGTTTTGTTCCAAAAAGACAACTCCAAGAACTTACATTGTTGTTAATCTGGACTATAGATCTAGCAGTTGCGCGCTCGATTCCCTTGGCAGTGATCACTATTGACGCCGCCAAGGCATTTGATCGTGTCAGTTGGGCATTTCTTTGGGCAGTCCTGGAATCAATGGGCTTCAGTGCCGGTTCTATCATGGCACTTCGAAGGCTATATAAGTGCCCTACGGCCAAAATCCTCCTAAATGGTTCCCTGACAAAGAGTTTTAATATTTATAGAGGAACGAGGAAGGGTTGCCGCCTGTCGCCCCTCCTGTTCAACATATATATCGAACCATTGGCACATCTCTTGAGAAAAGATGACCAGATAGTTCCCATTCACTCCCTCCCTTCCTGTAGTAAAATAGCATTATATGGGGACAATTTGATAATCTATACCTCCGATCCGGCCCGAACGTTACCTAGGGTGGAGCAGTTGACAAAAGAATTTGGGGTAGTATCTGGATGATTAGTGAACATCTCCAAGACGAGGTGATGTGCTGGAATTTGGAGGATTGGGGAGGTAGAGTGTGTGCAGAGATAAAATATTTTGTCATAGTTAACCAAATTGATGAGATCCCATTGCGTAACTTGAAGAGGGTGGCCAAGGAGGTTGACAGGTCATTATCCAGGTGGAAGAACTTACCATTAACCATCTATAGGAAGGTCAACCTAGTAAAAATGTCTATCCTCCCAAAGCTGACATATTTATTCAATTGCACTCCACTCAAATTCCCCAAGGAAGTAATTAACAAAATACAGGGGGAAATAGCTAGCTTTATTTAGGCATCCCGTGGGGTACGGCTCGCCTGGAAAAAGCTAAGGCGTCGTCTTAAGAAGGGTGGGTTGGCCCTGCCAGACCTTAGTCTCCATTGTATGGCATTTCATTTAAAAATCTCCGTATGCTTATGGGGGAGCCTGACTCTTCCTCCTGGGGAGCACTTAGTGCTCCCCAGGAGGAAGCTCCTGGGGAGCACAACAAAGCTATTAACTTTGTTGTGTTTTTAACCTGACTGCTGCTATCTTACCTGGCATTTTGCACTTTCCTCTTCTTTTTCGCTCGCGCCCCGGTCCACCACGGGTTTTCCCGCTTGATGTGGAGGGTGCGAGCGTTTTTCCAAACGAATTTCCGGTTGCTGTGGGCGGAGTTGGGAGGTTGACATCCTAGTCTTTTGACTATTTAAACCGGATGCCTTTCACGTCGCGCAGGAGACGCGCGCAGCGGGCGCGTCGCCGGCGCGCCAAAGGCAAGCCCGTCTGCGCCCGTCCGCGCCAAGACCGTGCCTTGTGCAAGGGAAGCTGCTGAATTTGCACCTGAACAGACTGCAACTGTGACTTACTCCAGGGAAGAGCTTCTGGACCTACGGCAGGGTGGAGGTTCTTGCCGCCATTCTGTTGACCCTGAGTTCTTAATTGCTAATCATTACTTTGCCTGTCCCTTGTGCAGTTTTATCCTAGCACAGGTAGGCGGTGGTTGCTCCCTTTTGGAGGAAAGTAAACTTACATCACTTCCCCATGAGCAGATGCTCGTGGGATATCTTGTTAACACTAGATCCCTGATCAAGAACAAAATTGCTTTTAGGGACTTTGTTTCACTTCATAAACCTGACTGGATGTTTATCACAGAGACCTGGGCAAGGGACTGCTCTGGTCCAGATCTTGTGGAAGCAATCCCTTCTGGTTATAGCTTAGCTAGACTGGACAGGGTGGGTAAAATAGGAGGAGGGCTGGGCATTCTTTATAGGGATATTTATACCTGTCGCACCGAACCCCATTCCACACTTTCTGACCGATACCAGGCACTATATTTCTCTATAAATACTCTTCCCACTGAAAGTTTTTCTGGGGTCCTATGTTATCGACAACCTGGATCCAGATCTTCTTTCAGTCAAGATTTTAGTAATCTCTTGGAACCCTACTTGTTAAGATCTAATTTTACATTGCTGGGTGATTTTAATTTTCATTTAGATACATTTCAATGTAAAGACACCCAAACCCTTCTGGAAACCTTAGGCTGCTGTGGTTTTTCGCAGCTAGTTACCAGTTCCACCCATACTGCAGGAAATATATTGGATGGCATATTCTCTAACGATCCTAGGATCAAGGTGGGACTGCCCATACCTCTCTCATGGTCGGACCACTTTGCCATCCCTTTTAATCTTCCGACCTCAGCACTAAGTACTGTCTCAGCTGGTAAAGGGATAGTGGAGGAAAAGAGAAATTTGAGCCAAATCAGTAATGATGCTCTTGCCAATTATTTTAGGAATTTTCAGTTTTCTGAGCATTCGGATGCTAATTTGGCTGCAGATGAACTCTCTAGAGGGTTGTCAGGAGCCATAGATATTTTGGCACCCGTTAAAAGCACTATGTAGCGAGGAAAAACCCTCTGCACCATGGTATTCTGATAGGCTCAGAAAGATGAGACAGTCCTGCCGCAAACAGGAAAGGATCTGGCGTACTGATCTCGCGCCGGCAGGTAGAGAGCTACATAAACAGTGCTTGAGGGACTATAAAATGGCGATTATTGTGGAGAAAAGACTGTATTATTCTAAGGCTACTGAATCAATTAAATCTTCTAGAGAGCTTTTTAAGGTTATTAACTCTCTTATCTCCCCTCCTGTTGCTGATTCATCTGATCTTTCCCAAGAACTCTGTGACAGAATGGCAGAGTTTTTCCGCATTAAGATTACAGACATATATTCCACCTTGGAGGACTGTAATGCTGGAAAGGTTATATTTGCTCCTTCTAAAACTAACCCTGCTTTATCAGCAACTACGGTAGACAAACCGAAGTTTCTTACCTTCCCTTGTATTTCTCATGAAACAACTGGTCATCATTTGGAAGGAGTTACCTCGGGGTCTCCCCTGGATGCCTGCCCCTTAAGGTTTTAAAAATTGGAAGGGAAGTCATTGTTCCCCTTCTCACCTCAGTACTAAATATAGCTATTACTGAGGGGCAGTATCCTACTCTTTGGAAAACCGCTGTGGTTAAACCGCTTTTAAAAAAGCCGTCTCTGGATCCTATGGAACTAAAAAATGATCGCCCCATTTCCTTGCTTCCGGTTCCAGCTAAGATTTTGGAAAAATATCTGAATTCCCACCTCAGTTCCTATTTATCGGATCACCAGTTGCTTGATGGTTCTCAGCATGGCTTTAGAAGCCTTCATAGCACTGAATCAGCGCTAACTGCGGTTTTTGATAACATCCGGGTTCAGGTTGATGCAGGGTATACAACCCTGCTGGTCCTTCTTGACCTTACCGCAGCTTTTGATACCCTGTCTCCATTGAGGCTGGTGGAACGCCTCAAGGAGATAGGGATTGGGGGCACTGCCCTCGAGCTTCTTTCCTCCTTTCTTAGTGATAGGGCACAAATAGTGAAACTGGGCCAATTTTATTCTTCTCCCAACCCATTGATTTGTGGAGTTCCTCAGGGATCCTCTCTAAGCCCCACCCTTTTTAATATCTATGTTGCCCCACTGGCGAGGGTGGTGAGAGCCTTTGGATTTGAGGTGCTGTCTTATGCCGATGACACTCAAATCATGGTGTCTATTACTAACAGCATCAGTGAAGCTGCCGCAAATTTCAAAAATTGTATGCAGGCAGTCTCATCTTGGATGGTTGAGAATTATCTTAAATTGAATGGGGAAAACGGAGATCCTGATTTTTGGCAACCAACACGATATATGGTCTAATGACTGGTGGCCTGACACCATGGGCAGCTGTCCCTCTCCTGTTTCCCATGGGAAAAATCTGGGGGTTATGGTTGACACTTCACTGTCCATGAACCTACAGGTTAGCAAAACAGTGTCTATCTGTTTTGGAATAATCAGGCTGCTTAGGAAAATTTCACAGTTCCTGTCGTTTCTATCACGAAAGCAGGCAGTGATTGCTTTGATACTGTCCAGACTTGATTATTGTAATGCCCTTTATCTGGGCATTAACAAGGGTTTGGTGAGACGGTTACAGATGGTACAGAATGCTGCAGCAAGGTTGGTGGTGGAGTTGCCAAAATATCACTCTGTTTCGGCCTCCCTCATCTCGCTGCATTGGCTACCTCTGGATCGTAGAATCCTTTTCAAGACTTTGTGCTTGACTCATAATGCCTACTATGGATCTGGCCCTGATGCCATCAAAGCAATGTTTCAATGCTATATCCCGACCAAGCAGCTTAGGTCTGCCAGCAAGAACTTGCTGGTGGTTCCTAGGTTTAAGAAGGTTAGATGGGGAGGCAGAGCCTTCTCCACTGCTGCTGCTAGGCTGTGGAACTCTCTTCCGGATGGTTTATCGGGTCTTGAGTCATACTCTCTTTTTCGCAAGGCCCTGAAGACCTGGCTTTTTACACAGACTTTAGCTTGAGCATCTTATCCGGTTGAACGTTAGTCCTCTGCAGCGCCTTGATGCCCTTGGGCTAAGTTAGCGCTTTATAAATCTAATATTCATTCATTCATATTCATTCATTCACTACCAGAGGAAATGATCAATGAGTTCGGACCAGCAGCCTTCCTATATAAATTTGGAACCCAAAAATTCTTTAAAAAAGTAGGACTGAAAGTTCTAAAAACAGCATTGAGTCTTTGGTGTGGAGTAAGAAAGATCATAAACATCGGGTATTACTCAGAATTCGCACTGATTTGGGAATCCCCAGGGACACCGGAATGCCTGAACGATGGATTGAGCCTTCCCTTGAAGCAAGCAGGGATATCTAAGTGGGAGACCTGATATCAGCAGAAGGTTTGCTACCCTTGGAGGTGCTGAGAGCAAAAACTGGTAATAGATTGTCCAGATTTAGATACATTCAGCTCATGTCATGGTTCTCAACAGTCTCTCGGGAGACAGGTGGGCTATGGGACTTTGAGGTTCTCCTCCAGGAAGTTAGCCCAAAAAGTAAAGAAGTTGCTAAGTGGTATGGGCAATTCCTGGAGGCAGAGGAAAAGAAATTGGAGGCTCCTCATGCAATCTGGTTGGATGTATTTCAGGAAGAGAATATACAATCTCTTTGGATGGACTCTTTAAAATTACTATATTCAATAGATACGCCTGCAAATTTTAAACAACATCATCTTTTTGTTATCAACAGGTTGTATTGGACTCCTCAAAGAGTGGCTAAGTTTGTGACCCTGCCCCCCCACATCCTACAGGGTGGTTAAAAGTGGTCAAGTGGACTAGCAATATGCATATCGAATGTAATCCAGGAAGGTCAGGGGAAATCTGGGAGGATTTTATTAAGTGGGCAAGTTAGTATCCATACACTATGCAGGGCTGTCGGTATAAGAAAAACCTTTACATAGTCCTATGATTACACCAGGTCATGGAACCTGGGGGTGGTTTTCCCCCTCGATGCGACCAGAGCTTGAGAGGCTCGGGGTGAGTGAATGCAACGGACCATGAGATGGATCGAGGGTGCCAAAATGGTCCAAGATTTGCAGACGCGATGGTGATATGAGGGGAAAAAAAAGAATATCAAGAACAAACATAGCGTGACACCAGAATATCATATCAAAAATATCATCTGCGGATGGTTCGCGACGGCCGCGAAACAAGATGGCCTCCCCGTAGAGCAGCTCTGCGGCACCGAGGAACGGCCGGAGCCAAACGGCTTTCTTCCGCCAGCGGTGCGGGGATATAATTATGGATTTCCTCATCGGAAGCTGTGTGGAGCGCTGGGGCAAGTTTTTCAGACCTTAAAACAGTCTATTTGTATACTTTTTTTTCTTTTTCTTCTGCCTCGATGACACCTCGCATTGCAGCCGCCATTTTGTATGCCTGATACTCGCACTTTCCATAGAAGATAGCGCAGCGGTGATGCCCCTGTGGTCGGTCTTTTTTGTTCATTTGGGCTCTTTTCATCATTATTAATCCTATTTTACAATGAAAATATATAATTAGCAACGGATGATTCTTCTCCCCATCATGTGCCTTCACTTTCTCCTCATATGTTATTAAGGCTACTTATGCTAGCATCTTCAGTCAGGTCCTCATCTGGATTGTTAGCGCAACTTCCAGCCATATAGTAGTGTGTGTGGACTCAGATTCTTGTGTTGTGTATACTTCACTCCGTTGCGTTGTCTCTCCCATTGTTCAGTAAGTTCCCTTCCATTGTGTTGGTTATGTTTACGTTTCTAGATTACAGTTTTCAGATTTTTTGTTGTCATTAAATTTGTTCTTTCTCAGTGTCCCTCTCTGGGGTGGCCTCTGTCCTTTTCGCCCCCTCCTATATTAATGTTCTTTTTGTTTGTGAATATTATGACTAAAGTCTTTTGGCTTTTTGTCATCTTCTCTTCGGTTCCATTTCAAGGGAGACTGCGTTCTCCTTTTGCTTCTCCTTCATGTCCCCTTCATCCCTTCCTTTTCTTCCACTTTTTTCCTTTCCTCTATGCCCTCCATTTTATTGCAGCTTCTCTTTGTCTTTACATTTTCGTTTTTGTGGTTTTTTACTATTTTCTACCTGGCATGTTTAACTGGGTACATCAGGCTAGCTGTTTTACTTTCCTTCCTATTTCTCAATTCTTATCCTTCCTTATTTTCCGGCCTTTATCTGTTTTTCTCTTTTTTGGATTTATTTCCTTTCAGGTCTTGTACCGCTTAATGACACTCTGCCTTTTGCAACTCACCTATTATACTTTTTTTAAGTTTCATGGATTTTTGTGCTTAATTTTGAATACGGTTTTTTGATGAGTGTACTACGTATTATCTCATGGAATGTTAAGGGTATACGCAATCCAGTTAAAAAACGTGTATTATCCCATCTTGCTAAATTGAAATGTCACATTGCGTTATTGCAAGAAACGCACCTTAAAGAGCAAGATTTGTCTTCCTTGCGCAAATTATGGGTTGGAGATGATTTTTGTTCCCCAGCAGTTAATAACAAGAATGGTGTAGTAATCCTGTTTTATAAGTCACTAAATATTCTTTTGCAAACTGAGGTCAAAGACAATAACGGTAGATGGCTTTTATTGAATGCTAAAGTTAACAATACTCAATTCTCTATTTGTAATGTATATGGCCCTAATGGTATTGATTTAGTATTTTGGAATGATTTCTCTACTCTCCTTTCTTCTCATGCCTCCGAAAACTTGATTTAGGGAGGCGATTGCAATCAACTTATGGATCCTTTTTTAGACCGGAAATCCCAAACCAAATTCATCCCCAATAGAATACAAAAGACTTTCCACAAAGCTATTACATCTAGAGGGTTGTTTGATGCATGGAGAATTTCCCACCCTGATGTCTTGGAATTTTCCTTTTTCTCCCCTGTTCACAGGTCTCATTCCCAAATAGATTATATATTTCTCACCCAATCATCTCTTCAATTCATGACAAATGCGGAGATTGGCTCCATTCTCATCTCTGATCACGCCCCCGTAATTTTAGATATGGACTATCCCACATCCGCACCTACCTCACGCCCATGCCATTTTAACAATGCCCTTCTGTTGGACACTCAATTTGTTGAACAATTTACACAGTTTATGCAGGAATTTTTCAATAACAATCTCTCCTCTGTTTCACAATTTCATTTTATTTGGGATGCTTTCAAAGCCACCGCTAGAGGATTTATAATAGACTTTGTTTCCAGGAAAAAAAAGAAAGCACTTACGGATGCAACATTAATTCAAAAACAAATCAAGTCCCTAGAGCACAAATACTTTACCACAAACTGTTCTGATACTTTGTTCAATCTCACTAAAGGTAAAATGCAATACAATACACAATCCTGGGATACTGCTTGCAACAATCTCCTTAAATTTAACGCTAAAATGTATGGCGGCCAGAATAAAGCTGGCAAATCCCTAGCCAATTATCTTAAATTTAAAAACAAAAATCTAAGATTGTTGCCATCACAGATAGCGCAGGAATCAGACACATTACAGATACTAAGATTCTCAAGTGTTCACTGAATATTATACTTCTCTCTACACTGCCGAGTCGACCCCTTCCGCTGATCAAAATGATTCATTCTTTTAAACCATTCCCAAACTCTCTGATAACCACATTGATCTCAAATCCCTCCTATATTGTCCAATATTAGGACAAGAAATCATAAACCCCATTAATCAACTTCCCAAAGACAAAACACCTGGTCCGGATGGTTTTACTGTACGTTTCTTCCTTCATTTCAAACAATTTCTGGTCCCTCAGTTGTTAGTCCTCATAAATCATTTCCTAACCTCCGGTGAAACACGGGGTTCTTTCACTCGAGCGATGCTATGTTTGATGCCTAAAAAAGACAAAGACCCCTCTTATTGTAAAAATTACAGACCCATCTCCCTAATTAATACGGACTGTAAGATCTTTGCCAAATTATTAGCCCTTCGTATCAATCAGGTAATCCCGGACCTTATTAATATATGTCAATCAGGGTTTGTAAAAGGGCGTTTCATTACAGATAACTCCAGGACTTTCCTTAATATTATTCATTTAGCTTCCAAGGTGGATTCACCAGTTGCTGCAATTACGTAAGATGCAGAAAAAGCCTTCGACAGAGTAAATTGGGAATTCATTTTTGGAGCATTGAAATGGCATGGCTTTAGCTCCCCCCATTCTTAGATACATCCAGTTGTTATATTAGGCACCCTCCACCTCCATTTGGGTGAACGGACGTCAATCCAAATACTTTCCACTCCACGGAGGAACTAGACAAGGGTGCCCTTTATCCCCACTTTTATTCATTCTTGCCCTACAACCCTTTTTGGAAAAACTTCGCCGTTCTCCTCATTATGCAGGATTCCAATTCAAACATACAGATATTAAGTTTACTGCATACGCGGACAGCATTTTACTATACCTCTCCAACCCCACTACCTCTTTGCCGGCGTTTTTCTCTTTGCTAAAAGAATATTCTCTAGACTCTTATAAACTTAATATTAATAAATCCAAGGTTATGCCATGGAATAAACATTGTTTTTTTCATATGTTTCAAGATACGGGGTTCAAATGGAACTCCATGAGTATTAAATGCTTAGGTATCCTTTACACTAATAGTATCAAAGAAACCATTAAAATCAACCTTGCAGATATACTTAACAAACTTTCGGCACTCATTGACAGTTGGTCCCCACTATTTTTGTCTTGGTGGGGTAGACTAGCTACAATTAAAATGATGCTGCTTCCGATCATCAATTTTTATCTCTCCATGCTCCCAATCACTCTCCCACTTTCTTTCTTTAATATTATTAACCGCTTCTTGACCAAATTCCTATGGAATAATCGTAAGACTAGGATCTCACTTATTCGACTTCAGCAGCCCAAAGAATTAGGAGGGGTTAATTTTCCTAATCTTAGACGTTATCATTCTGCATTCACCCTGAAACAAGTTTGGACCTTTTTATCTGACTCCTCCCATACACCTTAAATGGCCTGGAGCTCACAAGAACAATCCCAATATGCACCATTCTCTTTTACTGCAGCCACTCGTTTATCTCAGCCCCCCAGACGTTTTTCATCGCCTACTTTCACGCATTCTACTGCAGTTGCTACTTCTTTGTTTAAAATTCATCTTTCTTACTCGGATAATTTTGCACACACTCCTGTTTGGTACAACAAACAATTAAAGATTAAAATTAGAGCTCTATTTTGGAAAGAATGGATTGATAAAGGCATTATTACATTTGAGCACTTGATGATTGACGGGTCTCTCATGGACTTCACGGAGATCCAAGAGAAGTATGGCATATCTCTCTTACATGCTCCTCATTATTCTCATCTTAGATCATCTATAATTCAACTGCATTACCAGAACTCTTCCTTAGCCTCACACAATCAGACACCCACTCTCTCGCTAGATTTCCCTACTCAGTTCAAGGCATCCGATATATATAAGATATTATCTCACCCCACTAATCCTAGAACCAAATCCAGTATAGAACGTCTATGGGAAAAAGATTTGGCACAGGAACTTTCGTTTCAGACTTGGGACTCCATCTGGGCAAAAATTCACACCTCCTCACGATCAGCAAGTACAACACAGACTCTATATTATTTCTATATTAGGCTTTATCTCACCCCTACAGATCTCCATAAGTTCAACTTGTTGGATGCTGCGAAATAGTGGTCTTGCCCTCATGAAAATAGTCATTTACTTCATATGTTCTTTCTCTGCCCTCTGCTTAAGAGTTTTTGGTCACTCATTTGGAAGAAATTGAATGAAATGTTATCCACCAATGTTCCTTTTGACATTGTGCACGTTTTCTCGGTGGCTCCTCTCCTATATGGAGTACCCAGGGAAGTGTGGGTACATTTATTGACTTGTTTATAGCCATTACCTTTCAGATCATTACCACCAATTGGAAGGATGCTGCTAAAATCTTGTACCAAGCTTGGTGGAACCTGTTATGTCATCACAGACTAGATCGCGCACATGCCACCTCTATACCCCTATTGATTAAAAAAGATTTACTTTGGTCACCACTCACCACATTTCTTTCCAGGATGGCTGTTTGACCTACTTCGTATGTACATTGTCATGCACCTTCTTAATGATATTATCTTTAATTAGTTCTTATCGCTATTTCTGCATTACTGTTTAGCTGCCTCGTATTATTTCCCCTTTTCCTCCCTTTGTCCCCTTCTCCCTCAACCCCCCCTTCTTTTAAAATACTAAATTGCATTTGTCTAATTATAGGTTTAGAAGGTTCAAATTGGTTTTGATTATATACTTCTTAATATGGCTCTCACCCATTTGTGGTTCAACTTATTTCTCTTTTTTACTTATTTTATTTCAATTTGGGTAATGGTACTGCTTGGCCTTTGTTTGTATAATTTATACTGGTGTTTGACTTTGTATATTATCTCAATAAAGCATTCTAAACTCAACAACATACTTTGCATGTAAACTACCAAAATATTGAGTCAAACGTGTAGTGAAACAGAATATCATAAAAAGCTATGTGTATTGAAATATTCATAAATGTACAATTTTATATAATTGATTTAAAATATTAAAATCCTAAATAATGATATAATAAAAAAAAATTATTCATTAGTAATATAAAATGCATCTTGAATACATATATTCTAAAAATATAAAACAATAATTAAACAATTGAAGAAAACATGAAAGATAATAATAGTAAGATAAAAGTCAGAATTTTATATTCTATAAAAGCATATTTAAAACACAATATTTACACAATTTCAAAAAATCTATTAAAGTATTAACAGTAACTTCAAAAATTACAATTAGCAAGATAACATCAAACAAATCATACATCACATGTAATAAAAAAGTAAAAAAATATAACAAAAATAATATGTAAATAAAAACATGATTTTTATATATATAACATAAGCATTAGAAAAACATAAAAATAATAAAAAATTAAAAACAATTGAAAATAAACAACACTTGCAAAATGTTTGGACCTCAAAGGCATCATAGTTAATATTCTAACTGCAATACAAGCAAAAGTCAGGAAAGTGTTGGACTTTGGAGGGGTTAGATTTACAATTTTCACTCCAACATATATAGAAGGAGGATAAGTGTTAGACTTTGAAGAGGTTACATTTACTATTTCCATAACAAAGTAAACAAGGATAGGGAAAGTGGTTGACTTTGGAAGGGTTAGATTCACTATTCCAACTCCAACATAAGCAGTCTCAGGGAAAGATATTGGACTTTAGAAGGGTTACATTTACTATTCCTACTCCAATGTAAGCAGCAGTATGGAAAAGATTGGACTTTGGAGAGATTATATTTGCTCTTCCCACTCAAACTTAAGCAAAAGCAGGGAAGGGGTGGACTTTGGAAGGGTTATATCTACATTTCCCACTACAAAATAAGCAACATTAGGGAAAGTGTTCGACTAAGGAAGGGTTGGCTGTATACAATCTGATTCCTAATATTTGTTTACAAATATTTAAATACCTAACATCATGAGAAATATTTAAACAGAATTCAGATAAACATTTATGCATTATAGATAAAATTAAATGTTACAGAAAAAAGAAAAATTAATATTACAAACATTCTTTGACAAATATAGAACAAAACAGATATATTTAAAATGAATAAACTCCCTCCCTACTAAAAATAAAAACCACACCAACAACAAAAAATTATACATAAAGAATAATAGCATTAAAACAGTAATTAAATAAATCAAGTAAAATTTAAGGAAATTATAAATATATAATTCATTAAAAATGTATTGTTAAAATACTTATCAATACATTACAATCATTTAAAATACAACAAATAATTGAAAAAACACATAAATAGATAATTTACATAATTAATGACCCATTAAATATTTAATTAGCATAGAAATTGATTTGATAAAACAAACAAATTGTGTGAATTAAATACCTTCCTACCCTATTCCCCTACAAACCCAACAACCGATTAGTAAATTATAAATTAGCAATTAAATAATAGAGAATTTAAATTACACGCTTAGAATCATAAAATACACTCAAATAATTGAAATGGCTATTGATCAATCAAATGGAAAATTCCATAATTAATTACCAATTAAATATATCATTAAAATAAAAATTATATTTGACTAAAAGACAATAATGTTTTATTTAAACTTCCCACTCTATTCACCTACTAACCCAACTAACAGCTGCTAAATAATAAATTACTAACTACATACTTACAATTTTAATTACATATAAAAATGTACAAACTATACTAAATATAGAAATAGTTTAATAATGCTAATACCGCAAATTAATGTAGAAACTAATTTTATTGATGTTTAGGGATATTACACAGAGATCACATACCATAAGGAGTCCTTCTACAACGTTCAAGCATCTAGCTGCCCCCGTGAACAGCCATGTAGGCAACTAAGTTATTACTGCTCATGCGGGAACTACAGATGTATCCAATAGAGGTAAATGGAGAAAAACAATACAAAGTTTTTGAATAGAAAGTCTAAAACAAGCAGTAATATCCTTCAAGATCATAAAACTCGACCCCATCAAAAATATATCGATATAAGGGAAAAGGTCCATTTCACAGTCTACGTATCTCTCAATATATAACAATTTAACCCTCCTCCACCCTACCTGCTTTCGTGCTGGCCTGTGTAATAAGTAAATAACAAAGTGCTACAACCAGACCCTGGTGGCTCCTGAATCTCATAATCATCATCATCTGCATCTGTTTCCTCCCCAAACTCCCACCTCTGGAGTAAGAGGTGTCAAACATGTAGTCACATCACCAGATTCGGACAACAACCGCTGCTCTCGTAATGCAGACAACATAGATGACTAGGCCGTCAGATCATCCTCAAGTTTTTCATCCTTACAGACATGACGCATCTGCACCTCCTCTGCAGTCGCCCACTCACAGACATCCCTGAACCACGGCATACAGGTGGGGTGTGTGGGACTGAGCCATGCTACAGCAGCACGCCTCTTCACTAAAACCAGTCCCAAAAGGACAAATTTGCTTCTTCATTTATTTGACACAGGTGACGGTAGCAATCTCATAAATACTTGTCGGATATCCATCGGGACTAGGCCTGGGTGGATTGACCAAAAAACTCTGCCGCACTACGCGGAGTTCCGCAAGAGTGCGCTAGGTGATGCGATTCGCTCTGATTTTTAGCGCCACGTGATTTTTAGCACCAGAATACAAGCATTTGATGGTTGTGTCATGTGCAAATTAGCACAGACGCATATTGTTAAAAAAAAATCGCTCTAAATGCCAGGTTAGCAGTTCGTGTAATTTAGCATAATTTTCTAGAACATTTGCATAAGTACACAAAAGGGAGTTATGCAAATTTTGCACACCCCTGCAAAACACACCACGAAAAGCATATATCTTAAGCAACAGTGGGGGGCAAGAATTATTTTTTATGAATGTATGGTGATGACATTGTTTTATGTGATCAGACCACAATAGGAATCGGAATATAATGCAGGCAAGTGTTACATAAAGAACAAGTGCAGGAAATGTATTCAGCAGGAGAAAGGTTAGGTGCCCCAGGTGGTGCATTTTGGAGCACACTGTCCTAAATATATTAAGAAAGCATGGTATAATGGAGTATTGTCATTTGCAGGCAGAACATTTTCCATTGAAATAGTGACCAAATATGCACAGACATAAAGAATTGCTGATAAAACTATATAGTGCACAATGTGTGTGAAATAAATGACACCCTACAGCCTTTCCTTTCAGACTTTTCTGTACCCCAGCAAGATTGTCATATAGTTCACTTTACAAAATCTCCTCACTTGGCAGTCAGAGAAAGAAAAGTTAACTCCAGTCTCCATGTTAAAAGAAAAGCACCAATTTATCATATGTCATATCCTGAAATGTTATCTTTCTTTGAAGCACAGCAAAGGAGACAAAATAAAAACAAAATTTAAAGGCATCTTTACTGCTCATTCACCTTCTGAACTTCAGGAAGGTTATTTTGGAGGTGCTGCAGCACCCCTGCTTCCAGAGTCTATGAGAAAGAGAAGGATCCAGCATAACATCCAGTTTGCTCTTTTTTAAGATTACACTGTTTGTAATGATATACATATTTAGAATTACAAATCATTTGACTTTCACTTGAGGTGCCCGAAAGGGAAAATGTCTGTGAATGAGCTTTTGCAATTGGGAATTGGATTAATACTTACGTTTTGGGTCCTGTGCAGAGAAATGTGAAATTCTTTATTCCACTTCGAGACCAGTTTAAAAACAAAAATGTGCGCCTTTTGAACTGTAAACAAAGTGGATCATAAACAGTTCCCAAACCACAAACGATCGCAAATATTTTCTTATTCTCGAATTGTTGATCCAACTTTGCAGTTAATGAGTCAAGACATTACATCACATAATGGTAGCCATCTCAATATGTTCTATTATTAACGTTAAATGAAGTTGCAGGGATTCACGAACATATTTGAGATACATGCACAATGAGAAAGCTGTTTTCTCAGCGATTGAGGTGCAATGTGGATACTGAACCGTTCAGTTCACAAATGCTTCCTGTACCCAAAGCTTAAAATGCACATAAAGCTAACCCTTTCGAAGTCGACTAGTTTATTTTGGTAACACAGGTATAAAAAACCACTGAACAGATTTACCTGGAGCCCAAAAAAGAGCTATTCTAAGAAAAGTTCCATCTGTCTTTCCTGTAGAAGAGTGCAAAATTCCCATTGAATCTAAATGGAAAATGCAACTTTTGGAAAGCCAAAATATGTTTGCCCCTCCCACTATGCTAACCTGAGGGAAAATTGAATAACATGAACTGGGAGGACCAAGAATTTGCAAAATGAGCACTGATTGTTGCAATAGGCATGTTTGCAGTTAGGGGCCGATTCCGATGTCGGACGGACTCAGGTCCGTCCGACATCGGTCCGGAGCCGTAACCGACCGACCTGCTGTCGTCGGTTACGGCCCAGGCAGTACGATGCGACCGAACCCTGTTCGGTCGCACTCGTATCTCCCACTAATGGGAGCATGCATTCCGGACGGAATGCATGCTGGCATTGGAGAAAGCAGGGTGCAGTTCAACCCTGCACCCTGTGGCCGGTACCCCAAGGTGACTGCCACCGGGTGCAGGGTTCAACAGAGGGGCACCATAGGTGCCTCCAGGCCGCCATTCGGCGACCTTGCACCCATGGGGGTCCCACTGGGGGCCCCCAAAGACAGTGACCGACTGCCTTTTCGTGCCGGAAAGACCGGCACGAAAAGGCAGTGAAAACTGCCATCGTACTCCCTCGCTCGCAAAGAGGCAGCCGGGGAGACAGAGGATTTCCGGATGGCTGACAGGCTCTCCGAACCCGTCGTGAGCCATCCGGAAATCCGAGTCGGATTCTTCTCGACCGAGCCCATCGGAATGGCTCGGTCGGAAAGGAATCCGAGCGGCACGTTCCGATTCGGTCGGAAGGGCTCCGACCATCGTTCGGTGCCCTTCCGGCCGAAATCGGAATCGGCCCCTTAGTGTTGAGAAAAAAACAAATAATACCGAGGGAGAAAGAGAAAGACAGGGAGATGAGAAAAACAAAAAAAGTTTGAGTCAGCAGACATCTTCCACATGACACACATATCATTTTACCCTTGCAATTTATGTGCCATCCACTTCGTGTGGAATATCATTTCGTACCCATTTTTGAAGAATTCGTGAATTTGAGGATCGTGAGGGCCGTTGTCTGCGTGTGACTAGATGATGTTGAATGTAGTGCAATAGAGGGATCTCTCAAACAAGCACTTGTCCTGAATCTTGCGTGTAATAAATCTCTGTTTACATGTTTTACGACCTTCGGGTAAACGTACATAACATATGTATATGTAAAAAGCGTGTTTTTGTGCTATTTAATAATGAATTGGAAAGTCCCTGCAATGGCTTGTAGTCTCATATTCACTTGCGATGGTTCTCCCAAAACAAAAAGAATACTTTCTTCGATTTACAGATCATCCCAATGAGCATAATTCTCAAGAGCAAAATACACCATAAAATCAATAAACAGTAATGGACAGAAATATAATATATCTGAGGAGGGCTTCCTGAAGCCCAAAGGAACAATTGTATACAATATTTGTTTATTCATTTGCATTTATTCTGTAGTGCGTACTCACCTACCATACTTCACAGCTCCTTACAAAGTGCATGAAAAAGCGACAAAACAAAGGCATTACGTAAACATAGAATAATAAAATAAATTAAAAGCATTAGTAGAGACACGAGGTCATATATGTTCTTATGCGTAGTAAGAGCTATGATGTTAATGCATCTACGACCCAGTTATAAGACAATTGGCCCAGATTTAGAAACACTTTGGCCCAGATTTACAAGCATATGTTACTTATCGATCAGAAACCTAGCTGTAGGAAAATGCCTTTTTAGCATGATCGCCCCCATTTTTTTGACAGATGCTGTTGGGTTGTTTGACTCTATGGACTGGGACTCTTCTAATTAGGCCTACGTGAATGTGCTCTGATGCCGAAAACATGTCGAAACTGGCTAGACTTCTAATTGGCATATTTAACTTATTGGCAAATCCCTAGTATTTGGCACAAAGTTTACCCAAGACCTTTTAGTTAAATGTCAATAGTGGACTGCAGCACACATTGGGCAGTCATTAAAGTGACAGTACAAAACATGACTGTAGGCCTGCTACAATAGCCTGTCTGTGCAGGTTTAAAACTCCAAATTCGACCTGTCAAATAACTATTTTTGCAGACCTACACCTTACTTTTAAATATTAACGTCACCCCTAAGTAAGCCTCAATTCCCAATAAGGCAGGGTCCATGGCATTTAAAAGTAAGACATGTAAAAGTTTAATGTTTAAACATGCCCTTACAGTGACAAGGCCCTAAAAGCAATTTTCACTGTAGCAAGGTTAGCTGTTCCAAAGAAAATCATTGAGATACATTATGTTGGTTAATGAAGTTATGTTTGTCTAGGAACCAGTTAAAAACTTAACTTTTAAACTTTTTACAAAATCATTACAAAACCAATTCATTGGAAAAGTCAGATTTGTGCTAAATATTTCAGAAAAGTTACTTTTAAAACATCATATTTTACATGCATAAAGCCCCTAGAAGCCCAGTTGCATGTGCTTCCAATTGTCACCCAGGAGCTGAACAGCTCCATAATGAGGTGGTCTCAGAGCTGAGACAAAGTCCTTGGGTATAGGGATGTGTTCTTTTCTTCTGCCAGGATGACCATCTGGTCAATGCCCAGGAACTTAGTTACCTTTAAACAGGCCTACCATGTCACGAACATATGTAGCTAACACTTGGGCCTGCCTCCTCCTTTGTCCCCCTAGTCATCCAGGCATAAATGGGAGTGGATCTGCGCTCAGAACAGGGTTTGTGTGACCACAGAGGAGGTATTGCTGATTTAACTTACAATTTCTAGGGTGGGCACAAGAGCTGTGCACAGGGGAAGAAAGGTCCTGCCATGTTGGATTTAGGTAGAGAGGAGCAATGTGAAATTGTTTGCAGTGGGGCACAGGGGAACTGCTGCAAAAGTGGGTAAGGTTACCACAGGGCTAATCTAGAGCCAGGCATAAATGTTGCACCCCTGGGCACCCTCTTCAGATACTGGAGTTGGAGATGACAGAAGGAGGACTACACCTGTTTTGAGGCGAACCCTAAGGACTGGACCTGCAACCAAAGTAAACCAATTTTCACAGTACCTGTCATGTACCAGGCTTGCATGCTTGCTTGTGGCTCGAGTGGACTGAGTCCTAACCCCCAAGTACTGTTCCTGAGGTCGTGGAACACTTGGCTGGTGTCAGAGGGTATTTCTCCTACCGAACCCTAAAAACTGGGGACTTAGAAACTTTTTCCTAACTTTTTGCTTGGAAAACCTTTGAGGAACCTGTCATCTGAGCCACTGATGGTGCATCAATGGCAGGCCTGATTTTTCTGTGGCTCCTGCTGCGTTCTCTCAATGCTGGAATCCATCAACACCAAAGCACTCATCTGCTCCCAGCTGCCATTGCATTGCTTAGCCATCACAGGAAATCAACCATCTGTGCGTGAAAACTTGAATTCTCCCGCTAGTGCTTTTCTCACCTAAACCAACAGTTTTTCTGAGGCTTCACCTCAAAGCTGGCATCCATCTCTGTGTACATGTTTTACGACCTTCGGGTAAACGTACATAACATATGTATATGTAAAAAGCGTGTTTTTGTGCTATTTAATAATGAATTGGAAAGTCCCTGCAATGACTTGTAGTCTCATATTCACTTGCGATGGTTCTCCCAAAAACAAAAAGAATACTTTCTTCGATTTACAGATCATCCCAATGAGCATAATTCTCAAGAGCAAAATACACCATAAAATCAATAAACAGTAATGGACAGAAATATAATATATCTGAGGGGGGCTTCCTGAAGCCCAAAGGAACAATTGTATACAATATTTGTTTATTCATTAGCATTTATTCTGTAGTGCGTACTCACCTACCATACTTCACAGCTCCTTACAAAGTGCATGAAAAAGCGACAAAACAAAGGCATTACGTAAACATAGAATAATAAAATAAATTAAAAGCATTAGTAGAGACACAAGGTCATATATGTTCTTATGCGTAGTAAGAGCTATGATGTTAATGCATCTACGACCCAGTTATAAGACAATTGGCCCAGATTTACAAACACTTTGGCCCAGATTTACAAGCATATGTTACTTATCGATCAGAAACCTAGCTGTAGGAAAATGCCTTTTTAGCGTGATCGCCCCCATTTTTTTGACAGATGCTGTTGGGTTGTTTGACTCTATGGACTGGGACTCTTCTAATTAGGCCTAAGTGAATGTGCTCTGATGCCGAAAACATGTCGAAACTGGCTAGACTTCTAATTGGCATATTTAACTTAGTGGCAAATCCCTAGTATTTGGCACAAAGTTTACCCAAGACCTTTTAGTTAAATGTCAATAGTGGACTGCAGCACTCATTGGGCAGTCATTAAAGTGACAGTACAAAACATGACTGTAGGCCTGCTACAATAGCCTGTCTGTGCAGGTTTAAAACTCCAAATTCGACCCGTCAAATAACTATTTTTGCAGACCTACACCTTACTTTTAAATATTAACGTCACCCCTAAGTAAGCCTCAATTCCCAATAAGGCAGGGTCCATGGCATTTAAAAGTAAGACATGTAAAAGTTTAATGTTTAAACATGCCCTTACAGTGACAAGGCCCTAAAAGCAATTTTCACTGTAGCAAGGTTAGCTGTTCCAAAGAAAATCATTGAGATACATTATGTTGGTTAATGAAGTTATCTTTGTCTAGGAACCAGTTAAAAACTTAACTTTTAAACTTTTTACAAAATCATTACAAAACCAATTCATTGGTAAAGTCAGATTTGTGCTAAATATTTCAGAAAAGTTACTTTTAAAACATCATATTTTACATGCATAAAGCCCCTAGAAGCCAGTTGCATGTGCTACCAATTGTCACCCAGGAGCTGAATAGCTCCTTAATGAGGTGGTCTCAGAGCTGAGACAAAGTCCTTGGGTATAGGGATGTGTTCTTTTCTTCTGACAGGATGACCATCTGGTCAATGCCCAGGAACTTAGTTACCTTTAAACAGGCCTACCATGTCACGTACATATGTAGCTAACACTTGGGCCTGCCTCCTCCTTTGTCCCCCTAGTCATCCAGGCATAAATGGGAGTGGATCTGCGCTCAGAACAGGGTTTGTGTGACCACAGAGGAGGTATTGCTGATTTAACTTACCATTTCTAGGGTGGGCACAAGAGCTGTGCACAGGGGAAGAAAGGTCCTGCCATGTTGGATTTAGGTAGAGAGGAGCAATGTGAAATTGTTTGCAGTGGGGCACAGGGGAACTGCTGCAAAAGTGGGTAAGGTTACCACAGGGCTAGTCTAGTGCCAGGCATAAATGTTGCACCCCTGGGCACCCTCTTCAGATACTGGAGTTGGAGATGACAGAAGGAGGACTACACCTGTTTTGAGGCGAACCCTAAGGACTGGACCTGCAACCAAAGTAAACCAATTTTCACAGTACTTGTCATGTACCAGGCTTGCATGCTTGCTTGTGGCTCGAGTGGACTGAGTCCTAACCCCCAAGTACTGTTCCTGAGGTCGTGGAACACTTGGCTGGTGTCAGAGGGTACTTCTCCTACCTAACCCTAAAAACTGGGGACTTAGAAACTTTTTCCTAACTTTTTGCTTGGAAAACCTTTGAGGAACCTGTCATCTGAGCCACTGATGGTGCATCAATGGCAGTCCTGATTTTTCTGTGGCTCCTGCTGCGTTCTCTCAATGCTGGAATCCATCAACACCAAAGCACTCATCTGCTCCCAGCTGCCATTGCATTGCTTAGCCATCACAGGAAATCAACCATCTGTGCGTGAAAACTTGAATTCTCCCGCTAGTGCTTTTCTCACCTAAACCAACAGTTTTTCTGAGGCTTCACCTCAAAGCTGGCATCCATCAATGTTGAGCCCCATTGCCTCAGTGCCAGACCACTGCCTGCTTTCACTGATATTGGAAGTCAACTTTTCCACCGGGACATATCTGGTCCTTGTATCAGGCCTGTCCTCTATCAGCCTGAAAACATACCCTTAGCCAGGTCTAGCGCGGCCAGTTGCCCATGGTTGGGGTTTTGCACTTTTTGGCACTACTTTTATTTAAAATTTTGAAAATCCACATATCCGGTTTTGTCATTTTAGTGTCTCTTTGTTCATTAAATTATCCCATATTTTTATACATTTATTGAGCTGTGTATTCGACTTTTTAACTATTTTGGTACTTCTAAGTGCTTTACACATTTTCATAAGTTAAGCCTGTCTGTCATGTGCCACAGACAAGGGTTGAGTTCAGGTTTAAATTACTGAAACCTTTACAGGACTTAGCAAGAATAGTCACAATATTACAGGTGGTGGACTATCATTCACCCCAACTAATCATCCACTTTCTCACTCTGACACAAATTGTTGTGGTGGGATTTACAATCCTATGCAAATGGCGATTTGCATTGGATTGTAACCCAAAGTAATGCAAAGCTGTACAATGTGCTGCCTTGCATTACGTTACGTTGTGTCAAGGAGGCATTCCTTGAGTGGTGCATGGACATTCTCATGCGACCTACCATGTGTTGTGATGAAAATCCCTATCTAAAAAAACTGTAGTCAAGTATTTGCACCAAAATCCTATGCTTTCACGAGGCAGATGTAAGGATGAGAAATATTCTACTTGTTTTTCCTACTTTGCATGCATGTAGCATTGCACAGCACACATATAATATGGAAAATGCCTCAAAGGACAGTTTTTGTACTGGAAAGGATCTCTTCCAGCACAAAAACTATGCTTCCCAAAACACAGACACCCTTGCACTGTGGCACAAGAATGTCAGCCAGAAGTGCACTAGTGCAAGGAGAGAGCATAACAAAGCCACATCTTAGTAGATATGGTGTTGTTCTACTCGCTACCATTCATGCAACACAGTGCAGCAACTTTACTTGCTACCCTGTGCTGCGTAGCTTCTATGTAAATCTGGCCCTGGGTATCTTTAGATCACATTGGCAGAGCTTAGCCATGTAAAGAATCCCCTTGTAAACTCTTTTTAGGACAGCTAACATCACATAGGGCTCAAACGGAGAGACAATCATATCCACAATGAGAGAGATACACATTCTGTTAAAAAAAAACCTGATCAATACAGCGCACACTAAAGGCCAATGGCAAATAATATAAGTTGCGAACACAAGAGTCACCAATAGTTGATAAATGGGTCAAGTACATATTGAAACCAGTTCTGGTCAGTTCCTCTCCACCCACTGGGTTCGGGGCCAATGTAACTAGAGTGACAAAAGAGAGGCAGGCAAAGTGTGAGCTTCATCTGACAGGGACAGACATCATTTGAAGTTCAGGAAGGGATTAGGCACAGCCCTAGGCCATCCTGTAAAGGGAGGAGACCACCTCCCCGCACCCAAAGCCCTTTGTCCATTGTCTGGTAGCAATATACATCTCGCCAACAGGGGAGCCATCAGGGGACATGTGACAGCTGGACAATGGAAGGAAAGCCTTTTGGATTTAGGCAGGAAAATGACAACTTTCTAAAAGTTTCATAGTAATATAAACACATTCAAAATAGTAATATAAAACCTGACGTGACCCTTAAGTTGGATTTGGATTTTAAATTGCTCTAAAAATGAGTCCTTGAAATATCTTTAGGTATTACCACTTCACTTTAGTACGTATTAAATGTACCTTTAACCTATGGGAGAGCCTGCTGTGCTAAAGAGAAAAACAACTTTGGGTGGTTTTCACTACAAGGACATGTAAAACTTTAAGGGCCAGATTTACAAAGGGCTTGCATTTCCCTTGCATCACACAACATAAGCCCTTTAGTGGGATTTACTAAGCCATGCAAAGCCACCTTGCTTGGCTCTGTGTGACTTAGTAAATTCAGAGTAACTCAAGGTAGAGCAAATCGCTGCCTTGCATTCCTCTGCATTGGGAAGGCATTAGAGGGTTGGAGCATGGGCGTTCCCATGCATCCACCCATGGATTTTGATGCAGTCCTAGATTTACTAAAGTTAGTAAACCTAGGATTGTGTCAAAATTAGGCCTGGGCAGAGTTCTCGGTGTCGAGCTACGTGGAAATTCGCAAAGTGGTTAAAAAACTCCACTGCTCTTTGCGAAGCTCCACGGGTAGGCAGAGTTTCCTGGCACGCTTTTTTGCATTGCATTTTACATCAAACAAAACGCAGAGTATGTCCTCAGTTTCAAAATCGAACATGAACGGCACCATGTGGGCGCTGTCATCTTGTTTTCTTATACTATTTATGGTGCTGGGCCAGTTTTCAAAACCCTTCTTAATCTTTTTAATCCTCTCAACTGCCAATTAATCTACCCCTCATTTTTATTTATTGTATTAGTGTGGGTTTTAGTGTCTTTAAAAAAAAAGTTTTGACTTTTTTTCTTTACTTCTTTATTTCTTCCTTCCTTTTCCTGTTTCTTTTCTTTACCCCACCCAGCACCATTGCACAGCAGGGCAACCAGGGGAGCGGCAGCGCCAGGCCCCAATAAACAGCCAGCAGCAGCAGCCGCCTATCGCGCAGACAGCGGCGCTGCCCAGGGGTGCAGCCTCGGGCAATCTTTTGTGAGGTGCAGGTGGCAGCATTGTTTTTTTTCGTGCAGCATCACCTCCCCACCATGCCTGAAGCAGGTGGCAGACATGGCAGTGGCAACCCAAGTCACCAGCCAAGTCCAGCGCACCACCCAGCAGCTGACGCACAGCTGGGTGGATATCTTAAACCAGAAACAGCACCTGCTCGACCTGCTAGGCTTCAAGATTCAGGGGCTTGGTGAGTATTACTTATTTGTGTTTCTGTACTACAATGCTAAAAAAAAATTCAAAAAGCATGCTGCTCACACTCAAAGGTAAGTTACGTTTAGTTTACATTAGAATATTATTATTATGTGATTCAGTTTCAGCTAGGCAGGTGCTCAGCACTACCTAATCGTACTCATTGGCTCTCACTTTGGTTGATTAATTAAGAAGCCATTGCAGACTCTTCTGCCCTTATGTCACCATGGCAAATAAGTGATATCAGTGAGTCAGCATTCTTTGTGACTTTCTTCATGTAGCTCTTACAGACCCAAGCTATTTCACAATGATGTATATGCATCTATGCAGTGCAAAAAAGGGAGGCTAGGTTGGTTCATCAAGGGGGTTGTGAAATGAGAATATAATCAAAGATCATTCATTGCAATGCATTAATTTCAAATGTAGATTTTGTTAAGGAACTTTGGAATAGGGATTTTAGGACTAGTATGACTGAGTCAACGACAATCGATAGACTCAAATATAGTACTGTAGGCGATCTGTTTTCGATAAGTGCAATGTGACTGCGTTTGCCTGTCAAAATAATTTTCTGGAGATTAACTCTACCACTAATCTATTTGGGTATCTTCTTTATTTCTTACATCAGCACCCAAGGGCAAGAAGAGGGGCATTGCAAATGTGTGTCTGGGAAGAGCTGGTCAGGAGCCGACCAACAGCGCCACTGCAGAGGTGTCTGCTAACCCCAGTAAGTCCTATTATTTATTATTATCATTTCCCTAATGTTGGGTTTTATGATTGTTGTGAGCTTAGGGTAGAATCTTGGGGTATTGGAATGCTGGTGCTGGGTTTTAGGATGGGAGTTTCAGCCTGGAGCCTGTTGTTGGCGAGAAATAAAGTTGCTCTGACACTCTTACCTGCTGTCTTGTTCTTCATGTGTTGACGAGGAAGAGATACGAACCAATGCATGCAAAGCACAATGGATTAGCTCTTTTTCCTCTGCCCACTATGCTACTTTTAAATTTTGCCTTGTTTATTTTTTTATACTGCCTCCTTTTTCCAACTCCCCTATCCAACTTTTGTTTAATTCTTGTTATCCCTGCATTATCCTTTTTTCCATATTTCAGAAGTTTATTTGTAGCTGACTTTCTTCTAACTGGTATTGTCTATAGTTTTCTTCTGCTTTTTTATTAATCTTTCCTTCTTTTCTATATATCTTGTGGTACTGTAAAACTAAGAACATATTTTTGGTACACTACTATCTTCTGTGAAGATTGCTGGTCCAAGTAAGCTAGTATTATAAGTAATATTCACCATGCGTGTTTGCTGAGAAGGTTTTCTTTTTCTTCCTCATGCTCTAATAGTTAACGGGAGAGTGGCCATGTACCCACCCCATGTTGTGCTGTAATTCATTTATACAGTTTACCAGCAGTTTCCATCACAGTGCGGCTTGGCTGGAAACTAGTATGAGGTCCCATTGCATTTACCAAACAATACCATTATTATTGACCATTATTACACCCCTTCATTGCGCATCAATGACTCAGAGTGATCATCATAGGCTATAGCTGTGATCCTCTATTATGAAATGTTTTTGGTTGGCTTGACTACCTAGCTTTTCTAACATTGTCAACCAACCAAATGCCCAAAGTGATATTTTTGATAGAAGATACAGCTAACCGAACTGTAGTAATGTATTGCGATTGTATTTTTTGATTTAAACAATTAAGGGGGAAGTATCTGGCATCTAAAAAATGTGTGATGTATTTTTCTAGCTACACAGGCCACCAGTTCTGCTGCGGATGCGGTTAGAGGGGAAGACACACAGCAGCAGGGACGGGTGGTGGAAAGTCAAATTGCTTACTTATTGGATGGATGGGTGAAAGGTTGATTAAAAGGGTGGATACTGAATGGATGGATATATGGATTAGAAATGTTGGTGAAAGACTGGATGAGAGAAAGTAAAGCTTAAATCATGGTGGCTATCAATGGGTAAATATAGAAGTAAGAAAGGATGAATGAGTAATTGATTGGCTAAAGAAACTAGGGAGCTCTTCTAGAAAGGGGTATGCTCATCTACTTCCCTTACTTGGTTTTATCAAAGCTATGCCTCAAATTGGGGAGTATTTTAATTTTTGGTCTACTCCCTTGAATCACAGCATTTTTTAAGCAATGCAGATATGTATCCCACCCATCATCATTCATCATCTCCCTCCCTGAACATGCATTTTGCCACTCTGACCTAAAAGCAGCATTGTGTTTGCAGTGTTGGCTGTGTAGAGTCAGGGTAGAATTTGAAAGGCATTTGGAGAAGAAGAGCAGGGCCACTGGAATTAAAGTAAGATAATTGTCAACTACAGCTGCCCCAGCTGCAGATTGCAGAGAGTAGTAAACCTCCCCACATGGCTAGCGTGCCTCCATTAATTTAGTACAACAACTTGTACTCCATAGTGCATAATGCCTTACTCATTAATGAGAGGTAAGTTATTTATATTTTTCCACACAAAGTGTCTGTTTTTTACTAGGAAAGCCTTTAAAAGAAGAAAAAGAATATTGCTCTGTTTTTTTTAAATCTGATGTTATTCTGCCTTAATTCTTTTTAGCCCAACAGTCAGTGTTTTTTATGTGAGGCATGTGTGGGTAAAAAAAGGCCCTGTGACTCTTCTAATCACATCAAATTCCAATGTCCCTAGACTACCAGCAATGTACTGCTACTGTGCCACTATCTAATTTTAAACAAGTGTTTGCACAGAGTATTGTTTACAATTTGTCTTTTTTCTTGATATAGTTCCTCTTGCTGGTTCACCAGCACCACCCACCAGGCAGGAGATAGCAACCTGGCTGTGGAGACAGTAGCTGCCCAGGCATAATACCACCGGCTGGTGGCACAGGAGGAGGTGGCGGAAGTATTTGCCCACAGCACCAGTTCACACAGCCAGTTGCAGCCTCCAGCCTCCCGGCCAATACAACGCCACTGCAGCTGTCAGAGGCCCAAACCTCCTCTTTGGCCCCCTCCCGCTCAGACCGCCAATTCCAGCACCGCCTCCTGCAGCGCATTGACCAACCTGGAAGCAGGATGGCCCAGATGGAACAGGGCCTTGATTGCCTCCAGACCCGCATAGCTGATGCCCTCTTTTAGCCCTTTTTTAATTTTCTGTTTTGGTGAGAGGAACTTTTGTTGTGGGTGGAGAGGTTGGTACTTGGGAAGGGAGTTGGGACCAGGAGTTTTGACTTTGACAGTTTTCTTTTGAAATTGGTTTGGGATGGGGAGATTTGTTTGAAGAGAGGGGTGGGCCTGTTGTGGATGGCAAGGGTATTTTTTTGGAAAAAAAAATAAAGGGGGAAATGTTATTTCTTCACAATTTATGCCTGAAGTAGAATGTTTGTGTTTTACTTTTACTTTGCACTGCCGCCTGTTTGCGCAGTCTGTTTTTTTTCTAATCTACTTATAAAAGTTTATACTGGTTATTATAGTTAGTTATATACCTGTGTAACTATCTTGACCATTAGTGGAGATGCTGCCATGACCTTTGTTGCCTACAACAACCTAGATAAACGATTTCTTATGCAGTAGCAGTTACTTGCTTACTTACTAACTTAACTTGTTCACTTCACTCCATAGTTCTCTTACCTGAATATAGATGAAGCAATAACAGGGAAGGCATCACAACTTCACAAGCGAGGTTCCACACCCACCCAGGTGAACTCCAACTGTAGGATTAATCAGAAGGATTATCCATTGCAGGCAACTAAATGGAAATAAAAACCCTGAGTTAGTGGGTTATAAATTATATCATAGCTTTACAAAGAATTGAGACCAGACTACTACATAACACAACAAAGAATAACTGATAGCTTTGCAGCACACGGAGAGACTGTGCTTTTACAATGCTTTTATTTCTTTGTATTTGGGGTGCCATATCAGAAGGGTAAACCCCTTTTATTTCATTAATTTTATGATTTTACCTTCCTCACCATTATTTTAGTTTACGCTTCTGATACCAGTAGTAATTGGTTGCAGGGGAGCATGCAACAAATTTCAGGGGTTGCTGGACCCCGGTTCCACTTTATTTTGCCCACTCACTTTAAATCTTACCTGATGATTGCTCTAGCATTGCTCGAGTGCACTGGCCACACCCCCCACATGACGTGCTATATCAACCACATCAAAGAGCATCCTCACCCTGCCTGAATCCCTGATTTACTCGCTGCCCTATCCCTGGGCTATTCAATCTATAGACAGGATAGTCCATTGAAAAGAGGAGGCGTCCTAGCAATTGCTTACAAAACCAAACTAACAATTAGCTGTAGCCCTGCACCATCTCATAATTGCGAAGCACTTTCTTTTAAAATCGTTCTCTCCAATAACACTACTTTAACAGGCATGCTCCTCTATAGACCTCCTGGAAGGACATATCCTACTCAACGACTTAACAGTTCTAGTTGATTTTAATTTTCACCAAGAAGCTTCCAAGACCGTCCTCAGCTCTGTTTCAAACAATGTCTAGTCTTGGCTTTTCCTAAACTGTCAGCGTTCCCACGCATCAGGCAGGACACACATTAGATGGGAGTTTTACCAAGAACTCCTCTATAACCATCATCAATACTCTTCCTCTAACTTGGCCAGACCACAGCACAATCTTCTTTCACTTCACATTTACCCCTCCCTTTTACAGTTATTGGTAAAACTCCCATCTAAGGTGTGTCCTGCCCATTCACTCCCAGCTCTGTCAAATTACATAAACGAAACAGCTGCCCCAGCATACCTTCTGGATTAATAACGTTGCCCAGCTTCTGGTGCCACCTAAACAAAGGAAAGCGAATAGGAGCTACGTATCCGCTCCCTTATTCACAGCTGAGCTAAGGGCTCAAGAGCAGCTTTGCCACAGGCAGGAGAAAGTAAGGAAACAGAACTACAATGAAACAGAGAAGGCCAACTACAAGCTTTGCTTAGCCACCTACAAAGCCCTCATAATTAAAAGAAAGTCCTTCTACTTCACTGAAAAGATAGAAGAAGCCAACAACACCTCAAAGGAACTCTACCTAACAGTGACTAAGCTAACCTCCGATTCCTTATCCCAAAAATGTCCTAGCAGCCAAGCCTTCAGCAATATCCTGACCAACGCATTCCCTTCTAAAGTGAAATTAATCTATAATCTTTTTTCTTTCCAGACTCTGCGTTCAAACATTTTCTCTGACTTCACACCGCCCACCCTAAACCAGGTCACCACCCTACTGAAATCTACCTCCTCTGGATCTCCCCTTGACCCCTGCCCACCCACTGTAGTGAAATAAGTGGCTGACATTCTTGCTCCCCAACTGTTAACCATCTTCCAGCTGATGATCGCAAAGGGTTCATTCCCTCCCATCTGGGAGAAAGTTTCCATACTTCCTCTTTTAAAAAAGACTACACTTAATCCAAATGACCCTGGCAATTACTGTCCAATTTTCTGCCTTCCCTTATCTTCTAAAATCATAGAAAAAATCTTGAACCTCTAACTCACAGAACACATCCAACTTAATAGCCATCTAGACAACACCCAGTTCGGCTTCCGTAGCGGACATAGCACGGAAACAGCACTTATCAAGGCCACCGAGGAATCAGACAGGCTCTGGACCAAGGCAGAGGTGCGGCCCTTATACTGCTTGATCTCTCGGCAGCTTTTGATACCTTCGATCACAGTTTGCTGCAAAATCGCATGCAAGAAATGAATGTTGCAGGCCATGCATGGGACTTATTGAAATCATTCCTGTCAAGCAGAGAACAGTCAGTCAGATTGGACGATTTCACCTCTCATCCTTTCTTGTTTCCATGCGGGGTCCCTCAAGGGTCCTCGCTTAGCCCAACTTTGTTCAATATATACATCATGCCCCTAGCTGAGGTAATTGAAATTTCCACCTTTTCCCTGACCTCTTATGCTTATGACACCCAGATCGTCATCTCACTAAGCAAAGAGGACTCAGGAATTTCCTCCATATTCCATGACTGCATGCTGGCAGTCAGTGCATCAATGAGCAGACACTTTCTCAAACTTAACGCAGCGAAAACTGAAGTGATGTTATTCGGATTACAAACCTCCTTCTGGTCCCCGGCATGCTGGCCAATACAGTTGGGCCCTATTCCAACTCCAATCAACAAAACCCAAAACCTGGGAATTTTGATTGATAATAAACTAGCTTACTCCTACAAAAAAAAGCAGAAGGCAACGTCGGACCATTCAACTGCACCTCACATAAAGTTCAAAGTTGTAGAATGCGGTGCAGTCTTCTTCCAATACAAGCTGTTGTATGGTATTGCTGCAAACACAGACAAAGTTTTGATAATACAAAAGAGTGGAATGGTGCACCCGGAAGCAAGTTAATCAAAGATTCCTTAAGTCCATTTGGAAAGTTCCAGCTTTATTCACAATCGTAAAATCCAATCAGTAAAAAACAAGCCAGCCAACTCGTTTCGTTCAAACAGTGTTGAACTTCATCAGGGCTTGTATTTATATATTAGTGGGTATCCCTCTTGTACTAAAAATCATCCATCAGTTATAATGATTTTTTTAAATGTATTTATTATTTATTTCATCGTCGTGAATGAATGCCACAATCACTGAAAATGTTCCAGGGGGACAGTTACCCTTCCCTCAGTCCAATACCCGAACCCGTATTGTCAACCAGATTCGGCTATTGGACTGAGGGAAGGATAACTGTCCCCCTGGAACATTTTCAGTGATTGTGGCATTCACTAATGACGATGAAATAAGTAATAAATAAATAAAAAATATTCATTATAACTGATAGATGATTTTTAGTACAAGAGGGATACTCACCAATATATAAACACAAGCCCTGATGAAGTTCAACACTGTTTGAACGAAACGCGTTGGCTGAAATGTTTTTTACTGATTGGATTTTACAATTGTGAATAAAGCTGGAACTTTCCAAATGGACTGAAGGAATCTTTGTTTAACTTGCTTCCGGGTGCACCATCCCACTCTTTTGTGTTTTCAAAACTAGCTTACTCCAACCACATTGGTGCCCTATCATCTTCCACCTTCTTTACTCTGAAAATGATGAAAAAGAATCTCCTGTTCATTCCAGTTCATCTTCACAAATCTTTTATTGCCTCTCTCATAATGTCCAAATTAGACTACTGCAATGGTCTACTACTCACCGCACATCAATACATCCTCAACAGATTGCACATTTTACAAAACACTGCAGCTAGACTTCTTCTAAAAATTCCTAGATACCTCTTGGTAGCCTCTGGAATTAGGAACTTCCATTGGCTTCCCATCAGACAGCGCATCACTTTTAAGGCACTCTGCATCGCCTACAAGACACTGTATGGCTCAGTGACGGACTTTTTCCAACTGAACTTCAAACTAGTATAGCCCTAACCGTACCCTGCGCTCATCAATGGCCAAACATGTCATCACTCCCAAATTCAAACGTTCCACCTGGGAAGGCAGAAGCTTCTTCTTAGGAACAACAGCTATTTGGAACAATCTAACGCTGCACATTAAGACGGCAGCCGATCTTATCTCCTTCAGGAGGTCCTTAAACACCTGGGTATTTAATACCTGCTAATCTCCTGGATCCTCCTATACATTTCCTTACTGCTATCAAAGCCAGCGCCAAGAGTATTCGAGCGCTTCAGAAATATTTTTAACCTAACATAACATAGAATATCAAACAATAACAAGAATACCTTCTTATGAGCAATGGGGAGCTAATATTTAATTAAGACTAAAGTTACAAAATTCTCGAGTCATGTAAAGTGCACTCAAAGTCTGCAGTGAACATGGTTAAGCATTTATGCAACACAAGGCCTGAATGATGATGATGACGACTGATGTTCTTCTATATCTAAAATATGGAATTATGGTTCACTTTTATGTGCAGGTGGGTAAATGGGGCCAGTGTGGGCTATTGCTTAGGCAATAGAAGATCCTGCAGTGAGTTGGTGTCGCTTTCACCCCATCTGCCCCACCAAGTGTGTGATCCATTTATGGAGTAAATTAAATCACACCGCAATAAATCACACAGCCTGGGGGGAAGAGGGTTAGGGGTTTGATGAAGGGATGGTAAAGGGGATTTGGGGAAAGGTGTGACAAAGACAAACACTACACAGGGACAATATTCATCTGGGCGATGAGCAGCACATCATCGTCATCAATATGTTTTGGAAGGAAACACATGAATGAAGTACAGTTAAATGCATTGCAAATAGTCTTTCTGCCCCAGAGACCCATGTTATCAGATATCTAAATGTTCTGTCTTCTAGGTTTGAAAAAATCAAATGATTGAGGAGTGAGCCCACCCAGTCCTAAAAATATGATTGTTGAAATAAAAATTATACTGTATTGCAAAATTAGGTGGTGCAGCTGCATTCTCCTCGGGAATGTCCATCACTCTTGGGTGCCTGTCTGGACTGGTCCGGTAGGTAAGCAGGAGTATTGAGCTCAGCTTTCGCTTTTCATTTGTGCGGTAGACGAGAAGGGCTGCCGATTGTAAAATAGAAACTGTATTTTAGAGTCAAGGACAAAGACAGAAGGAATGTAAGCTTCATGAGGAGTATACCATGAAGACTCAGAGGCAGAGCAAGGACTCAGAGTTTCACTTTTTCCACCAGTGCAACACATACACTCAGCAGCATTTCACAAATCAATGCACCTATCTCCATTCCACATAGCTGAGTACTACTAGATCTCAGAGTCATGGTTTCCGATAACTTCTGTCTTCTAGCTATTGATAAGGTTCTTCCATCCTCCTCCTGACTCTGAGTTACTCAGTCCCAGTCATGACACAAGCAAGATAGACGTGTAGTGTACTGCTGTTGAAGAACAAGTAGAGAAACAGAATTGAAGTATTTTGTATAGGTTTATGTTTGTTAACTAAAGTGACTGTTCTGGTCTCTGAAGAACCAGAAAAAAATAGTGGACCCTGCAAGTAAATCTGGCTAAGTGTGAAAGGGCCGATTACCTTCAGTAAAAATTATCACTCATCATTCAGGCACCAAACATTGTAAATCATCTCACTCAAGTTCCCAAATTATAGTTGAACACCCTCCCTCACTATCTGCCACCACATAAATCATCAATCATCACTCACAATCACAAAATAATATTTCACTCGGTGCAATGGTTACCTGTTCCAATCCAAGTACGGTAGTAGGTACACAATTGTATCTCCTCTTTGATGCAAGCAGCAAATTGGAATTTGATAGTCTTACAAATAAAAAATGATCTTCTGGGGCAGCCCTTCTAGGTGATGTTATGTTATAGGTACTTGTAGAGCGCACGGCTACTCAAAAGAGTGTCCCGGCGCTAGTCAGACCCTAGGCTAGCTTAATAACAGTTGTAACAGATGAAAAAAAGAAGGATCATAGGAGTGGATCGTACAGGTTAATTTTTGCTAAGTAAGTTTATACAGGTCAATCACCTTGAGGAAAATATAATCACCCATCATTTAGGCCTCAAATATTGTAAATCATCTCAATCAAGTTCCCTCCCTCACTGTCTGCCACCACATGAATCATTACTCATTACTCACAATCACTCACTCACTGTTGGAATAGTTGTAGTTAACTCTTCCAATCCAAGCATGGGTAGGTGGTAGGTACACAATTGTATCTTTGACGCAGGCAACACATTGGAATTTGGTATTGGCACTCTTGTAAATCAACGATCTTCTGGGGCATCCCTGATAAGTGATTCAAAAAAGGATAGGCATGCAAGGGAGGCAGGCATTGTCTCCATTGACATGAAGGAATAGTGGAGGCTTCTTAACTGCACACTGGTCCAACTGCAATCTGGCAATATATGTGACAAAAAAATGGTGGGGCAGCATAAATCTGACACAAACATAATGTTCCACTAGCTACTTTTTTTTAGTTTTTTGCAAAGAAAGTAGTTCAATGGGTAGTATTTACAAAGTTCTATGGTGGCACTGGCATACTCAGTCCGGGAAGTAGAGTTCGTCCTTAAACTCAGGTGGTTCACCCAGAGGCTGGTCAGCTAACTCACTTGATTCTGACCAATCTTCCTCTGCTGTTTCAGGAACGGTGTAATTGTGTGGTATGAAATGATGGTTCATTTTGATCATAGTCAATCTCTTCATGTGTTAATGTGAAAGACTGGTCCTTTTCACTGTAACAAATGCACCAGCTGCACTGAACACGCACACAGCAGACAAACTGGATACAGGACAAGTCAGATACATTATTGCCAGCCTGCTGAGCTCTGCCCATTGGCGCATCTTCCCATACCAATACATCAATGGGTTTTGATCCACATAGAGCTATTTTGGATCATCCAGATACTCCTGGAACATTTTCTGGATGGTCATTGGTGCTGCCACTTGCTCAACCTCTTTTGCCATCACCTCTGCACTGGAATTAAGCACTGCCACTTGAAACCAATACAATGCAGAGGTTGGGTCCGGTCCTTCTGTTGCTTTTGTTGCCGGTGTTGTGGTTGATGGTGTTGTTGGCTGCTATGAGACAGGACTGATTTCTGGAAGTTGAAGGCGACACCCCAGATCTGTGGGGTGTAGCTCTAAGTTCCAGCCATTTTTCTTCCAGGTCTCCGGCTTGCTCAACAATCCACCTTTTGTATTTTGAAACATCCCCTTCAGAAAAAGGACTAAAAGTGGGCAGAATTCTTTTGTACGGTGGATCAAGTAGTGTGGCACAGATTAACTGTTTGGACGAGATGATGTTATCTTGCAGCCTTGCATAGGAAGCAAATCGAAAGACTCAGCTCTCAACCAAGGCATGCGCTTCTTTGTTTTCGTTCACACCTGCAGGGGTGACCCTTTCAGACACCTTCTTTAGCTAGTCCTGTAGCAGATGCAACAATGGGATAACTTGGCCCATCAGCGTGTCCTCCAAGCTAACATCCCATGTGAATACCGCAAACGGGAGTAGCATTTGTGTCAGGCATTTGACTAGGCCCCATTTCTCCGCATCCATGGTCATTGATTTCGCAACTGCATCCCATCCTCTTTGAATGACATAGTCATTGATCTGTTTGTACTGCTCAAACAGATATTGCAACATGTAATAAGTTGAGTTCCAACCTGTTGGCACCTCCTGTATCATGGCTTTAACTGGTACCATCCAGCATGCTGAATAATCTGCAGCTGTTTCCGGGCTTTACAAGAATGGCTGAAATTAGTGCAGATTCTTCTGCAGGTGGTCAGTACGTTGCTGACTATTTCTACTTTTTTAGAAAGTCATGCACCACCAGGTTGATGCAATGGGCAAAAACAGAACCCTGAAATAGTCACCGTCTGCCATGGCCTTTACTGTGATACTGCCATTGTCCTTGACAACAAATCCGAATTCTGAGACCTCGTGGTCGCAGCCATTCAGACACCTTGCTGTCAAATTCACCCAAGATGTTTATAGCTGTATGCGATTTCTCCATGGTGAACATGGCCACTGTTGCATGCGCCAAACGCTCTTAAAACCTTCTTCAGGGCCAAGACCTGTACATATCTTTTGCTTTACTCCCACAAAAGTGATCCAGTGTGCAGTGATGCACATTCAATCAGTCGCCTGACAACTGGTCCATATGTCTGTTATCAGGTGGATATTGTGAACAACACTTTGTTTGTCCAACCAATTGTCATGTGTTTCCTGCATGGCCCATTGTAGTTTTCCCTATGTTAGCCAAGTTGTGCACATTGTAGGCCGCATTTTCTTTTTCACAATTTACTATATAAACATGCTTGCTTTTGTGCCACATTGTACTTTCATACGGAACCTGAATATGTTTTTGTGTTCTGTTCTTTTCTTGGGATTTATTCTGAACACCACAGACAAGATCAAACAACAATGCCCCTTGTTATTCTCTGATCAGGCACTAGCACCTAGACACAACACGAGAATGCAGCTGCTGTTTGTGAGCACACATGCCTTGTCATATAACTGACAAGGCAGAGTTTAAGAAAACACACTGAGCGAGGGTTCTGAGACAAGATTGCTACGTCAGCTGAGATGTAGAACATCCATCTGTGTATGTTAAGTTAGGGGGTCCGCCACTAATCCCAGAGATCTTTGATATATAATCATTTAGTAGGGGAGGGGGGTTTAGGCTACTCTGTCTTCTAATATGACAGGGCTTTTTATGATATATGGTTTATTGATCATGCTAACAGTATTTTTGGTATACATTTGTTTTCTAATTGTGGCTCAAATACTGCATTTTAGGACACAATAGCTTAAATAAATATTCAAAACTTCCATCGTGTCTCGTGGTTATCTTATTGTGGACGGGTACGAGTGAGAGAGTGAAAGGATGTGTCCTGTTACCATGATCCGTGAGAGGGTAGAGAGCGTTGTGTTCTGGGGTGTCAATTCCCTTGCTTCTCTGGTAAGGTTAGGAGGGCAAGGAAGGCACTATAGCTAGTCGGACTCTGGCTCATGGATACTGAGGTGGTAGGGTGACTCAGTCACTACATGCGGATGTTCTATGGTCCCAAGCTTTATGGTCTGTTCCTGAGCAAAATCCCTGCAACACAATTACAGCACATCGTGATGCAGCACTGGAACAGGAACTGTGGTAAAATATGTACTACTTGGAACCTTCCATTTCAGGAAGATGTCTGACACAAATTATAAGAATCCCTTATAAGGAAAACTGCGGGCAAATCCATTGTCCCTGGACCTCCCGGCCGAGGCTGTGTCATCTCGAGCCCTTTGTGCCTTCCTGAACCTGGCCAGTTACTTTCAAGGCCACCGCGAGTGCACTGCTGGATTTTCCACACTCTGGTGGGACTTCAAGTCCCAGAGTGCAACGTGTGTTTTCCCGCCACAGACGTCCATCGGTCAGCTGAGAGGGAGGGGCCGGTGGTGTCCTTATCAGCACGGCTCGCCTCCCGTGGCGCGGGACGCTTGAGGAAAACTGCGGGCAAATCCATTGTCCCTGGACCTCCCAGCCGAGGCTGTGTCATCTCGAGCCCTTTGTGCCTTCCTGAACCTGGCCAGTTACTTTCAAGGCCACCGCGAGTGCACTGCTGCATTTTCCACACTCTGGTGGGACTTCAAGTCCCAGAGTGCAACGTGTGTTTTTCCGCCACAGACGTCCATCGGTCAGTTGAGAGGGAGGGGCCGGTGGTGTCCTTATCAGCGCGGCTCGCCTCCCGTGGCGCGGGACGCGCCCGGGCAAAGCCCGGGCCAAGGGCGGGCCCGTCCTGCGCCCGCCAGCGCCAGGAAGAGACAGGACAGGGCCACCCCTCTGACAACTGACTCTAGGGAGTAGAACTGACTTAAGGGGCGTCCTAAGGTACTGTACTCTTTTTTATTTTTTATTTTTTGCTCTGATGAACCCCTGGTCATACAAAAGCAAATAGTTTTGGTATTTTTCAATCTACACTGCCTAATATTGTTACGCTTTGGTTTCTATTTGTGGGATACAGTTATCAGGGTAGCTAAGGCAAATTGATGGGGAAAAGGAAACAGCTGGAAGAGTGCGGAGAGGGTGGGGAGGCAGGGGGAGCGAAACCTTGGCCGGGGCAATAAGGGCAAAAGGGCGAAAAAGGCAATCAAATCATCGGGTAGTAACTGTGTGTTGGATCGCATCGATAGTCTAATTAATGAATGCGAGGTCATTTTAGAACCTGCCTCGGAGAAACCAGTAGCTAGTAAGAAGAAAAACACATCTAAGCAATGCCCCCCTTCTAACTTGTCAATACCGGATATGTTTCTTAAACAAAACAGTACTAAGGCCCTAGTAAACTGTATTGATAAAGCAATAGAGGAGGAGAGGGTATTAGATTTTAGTGCCAGTCCAGTGATACTTCCGTCAGATACTTGTTACGAAGACCCCCAAGTCCTCTGTTCAAATAGATTTCAGCCATTACTAGCGTTAGAAAACCCAGTTTGTGATGAGGGTGAAAGGCTAATGCCAGATCGGGTCTTTGTGGCCGAAACGAATCAAAGGCAGGATGTAGACACAGACTTAGACATTAGTCGACAGAATTTAACGGAATTGTTAATGTCATTAAAAACGGAAGTGAGGTCTATGAGAGGTACGATAGAGGAATTAACTCTACTGGTTAAATCGCTGGTGCTAGACTTAACCCAAAGTAGGATAGGGAATGTAAACAATAACTGCCATACAGCGCGCCAGCAAGGAGTTACTCCAGAGAGGGAAATAGGCACTCGGCCAGCATTGACACATAGGCCTTCTCCCCAGCTAGATAATGCCAGTCGAAACTCACGACCTCAGCTGATGCCTAAAAATTTACCGAATACCGTCTCAAGTAACTGCATTGGTACTAGGAGGTTGGGCGACAGGAGGGTACTTGTATTACCTACTAGAAACCCACCTGGATTAGTGGAACAGCAGCAGAAGGACAATCAGCCTAGTTCACTTCAGCATGGTGCTGTGGTAAAGAATATACCCAACACATATCCTACTTCCAACCCTAATAGAATCTTAATGACCAACGTACCAAAATATGACGCACGAAGAGGCATAGAGAACAGGGAGTCGGTAATCAATAAGGCTATTCACTGGATAAGGCATGTTAGGGGTTGCCGATCTGTAATTAGGGATGACATAGTTTCAGCACGTAGGCTATCCTCAACTACCCATCCCTTTGATTGTATTGAACTTTTAATGAAAAGTGTAGATCTAGTAGAAAATCTTTTTACACTTGAGTTTCGCACCACATCACCAGGCCACTCAGCTATCCAATTTAGACGCTTCCTTCCGAATGATCACACCAACTGTTTGGCAAAAGAAAGGCCTACCAGTTTGCAAGGGAGCTCTGCATTGGATAGTAATGATTGACTCACTAAGGGTTCAGCATTAAGAAAACAAGACCGCATAATCCTGAATTCTACCATAAGGAAGAACCCTGTGTGCCCGCAAGACCAGGTGACAGAATTGGCCCAATCTACTCCGCTTAATAAAGCTCGAAGATTGCTAGTAAACGAAGTGTATGAGAATGGTAGTTCTGTGCACCCTAAAGTCTCATCAGTGGAAATGACACAGACTTCCATCCTAAGCTTAGCCAGCCTAGCTCAGGCAGACAGTAGTTCGATGGAGGGTCATTTGTCCCATCCCTCTATAGATGGGGCTTTGACTTGGAATACTTCACCATATAAGAATTCTATCCTGTCATGGAACATTGCAGGATTGAGTAAAAAGATGGTCTCTCCAGAATGGCATGCATTCATTAGAAAATATGATATCTGCCTTTTCCAAGAGACCTGGGCAGAGAATCCACTGTATTGTGAAGGGTATTTAAACTATCACATACCAGCCTGCAGGGGAGAAAAAGGGAGGCCATCTGGGGGTTTGACCATTTGGGTGCGACAAAATCTTCAGTTAACTATAAAGGAAATCCAAATCCAAAGTAAAGACATCCAGGTAGTTAGGCTGATTTTAAGCGCAGGTCAAATAATAGATATCTATAACATCTATGTGCGGGGCACAAGAGGCAAGAAATCGGGAGTCCTGGATGTTCTAGATGCTCACCTAGATTCTTACCAGGAAATTACTAAAGCTATTATTGCTGGGGACTTTAATATGACATTTGAGCCTCTAGTCCAGGAGGGAGGTAACCACCTAGATGATGCAGATATTTTCTGGGGCATCCCGAAGCTGGAACTGGAACCTATAAGAAAGTGGACTGATGTGGTCATTTAAATCAATACTATCTGTATGGAAAGGGGTTTGAGGTCGGTCAATGGGCGTACGCACTCCGATAGGTTTGGGGCCAAGACTTTTAATAATGGATTTAGCTCCAGTAGAATTGACTATGTATTGTTGAGTTTGGATCTATGGCATCTTTTAAATGATATGGTAGTTATTGATAGGGAGGAAAGTGACCATAACCCGCTTAGCATAACTACTCACCCGTGGGGGCCTAAGACACAAATAGGATCTAGTGATAGTAGTGTGGCAAATGAAGTTAGTTGTTCAAACGATATGCGACGTCTCAAATGGGCTCAAATTATCGAAACACCAGAATTACTAGATTGCATAAAGAAGGGAGTGGATAGTGCTACCACTGAACTTGAAAGGAAGGTGAAAAGTTCTAATGGACTAGACGAAATAACAAGTACTCATAACCTTTTTTTTGCTGATTTGCGCACCTATTTCTTTAAGCAGGGGAGACAAAAAAAGGTCTTTAGACAGAAAGGTGAGCGCTGGTCCAACAAAGAGTGCAGAGAAGCTCGGCTTGCGTTAGGGGAAGCCATTAAGGTAGGAGACCCTATAGTAGTACGTAAGGCAAGAAGTGTTTATAAAGGAACTCAGGCTTCAGCGAAGAAAAGTTGGGATGACAAAAGATGGCTTGAGTTAAAGGTGGCCTGCGCCTCAAAAAATTCTAAGGTATTTTGGAATGTTTACAAATGGGGGAGGGGAGGGGAGGCTCAGCAGCCCCTGAATCATGTTTCCCAAAAGGACTGGGTGTCCCACTTTAGACCCCAGTACGCCTCAGAAATAGTCTATGATGAAGGTGGCTTCACCATTACACCATATCAAGGCCCAGTCTTTTGTGAGGAAGAGGTCGATATTGCACTTAGGGCAATCTCAGTTGGAAAAGCACCAGGGCCAGATGGCATACCGAGGGACATTTTCCTTTATGATAGAGACAAGTGGAATCGTTACATCCTCTTGTTGACAAATGCTATCGCTCAGGGGGCGCCAATACCAGAATCCTCGAGAGGAGCAATAATTATACCAGTCTATAAGAAAGGGGATAGGTCATGCCCCGGGAATTACAGGCCAATCAGTCTGATTGACTGTATGCAAAAGGTTACGGGGAGATTGGTATTGAATAAAGTACAGACCTGGATCGATGAGTTCAATGTTTTATCTCCCCTTCAAGCAGGGTTTAGGGCATTAACCAGCACCATTGATCAGGTGTTTAGGTTTGTTTTGCTTTACTGGAAAACTGTTACTTTGGGCAAGGGTAGATTATAAGCCGCATTTGTTGATCTCAAGTCGGCATTCGATCTAGTTCCCCGAGCAAAACTCTGGAAGGTGCTACATGAGTTAGGGATGCCACATGAGCTTTTGTCACTTATTATTAGGCTGCATGATGAGAATAGTGCCAAGATAAGATGGGGGAATCAAGACGAAGTGACTGAGTCGTTCCCTGTGGAAAGAGGGGTGAGACAAGGATGTGTGATGGTCCCGACACTATTCTCATTATATATTAATGGAATAGTGAGTAGTATGAGCTCTACGCCTACGGATGCCCCAAGTCTAGCTGGAGTAAAAATCCCCATACTGTTGTTTGCGGACGACACTTTAATTATCTCCAAGACCCCTAGCGGACTGCGAAAGGCCCTCAAAATATTTGAGGAGTTCTGCTCATTGCGTGGGTTAGAGGTTAATGTGTCGAAAACAAGATTGATGGCATTTAATACACAAAAGGCACTGAAGGGCGGAATTGCTATGAATAATAGACCGCTAGAATATGTAAAAGAGTTCACTTATTTGGGGGTCAACTTCCAAAATAATCTGAAATGGAATCATCAGATAGAATTGGCATCCCTTAAGCATAGACAACTTATGGGGCGGTTCAACTCGAATACAATACCTCATATACAAAACCCATAAGTCCTGCCCTGGAGATTTATAACACAAAAGTTATTAGCTCAGCCCTTTATGGTTCGGAGCTGTGGGGCTGTGAAAATCTGGTGGTGCTTACATCCTCTGAAAATAGATTCTTGAGGAATATTATTAGACTACCCCAAAGCACCCCAATGTGCCCATTATAGCTAGATTTGGGGAGAAAACCGATTGCAGCCCTAGCGAAATTGCGTCCTTTATTGTATTGGCGTAGAGTATGGAGTGTACCCGAACTTGCAGGTTATGCAGCAGGGTTTTTAGATATAATTAGAGCCGACACCGTTCACTCTATAAAGTGGCTACGGACAGTTAGAGATATTTTATTTAATATTGGCATGATCCAGTGGTGGAATGATCCGGAAAATTCTGCCTTCCCTTCGAAACAATGTATGAAGGAGTTGTATTGGGAATGGGTTTATCTCAATGTTTTTAGATCTAGTGATTCTTCCACTTTGACTGGTTCTTTTTTGGAATTCAAAGCCACCCCGAGGATGGAGTCTTATTGGGACCTCATTACAAAGCCATTGGACCGGAAATTGTATTTCTAGTTTAGGGTAGGCTCCCTGCCTTTGAGAGCTCTTACTGCGGGATGGAAAGTATCTAGTGATAAAACTTGTCCTTTTTGCAAAGATAGTGTTGAGTCTTTGACACATTTACTTTTTGTTTGTGTTGGATACAAAATACCACGTCGTGTTTGGTTACGGCCAATTTGTAAGCTCATAGGCACAAGAAGGGCGCAGGAGGCTGAAAGAATACTGCGCTCGGATACAACAGCACCTATTGTCATAGCAATGGCGAAATATCTAGGGTGGTCGTGGGCTTTAAGATCAAATTACCTACGACATGTATAAGAGAGCTATACCAAGAGCTGCCCCGCAAGTTTTGTAATCATAAATACTCTTGAAGGGAAGGTCCTTCTAATGTATTATAAAATGTACATGTTACATGTTTTAAAGTTGGTTTTAATATATTGTTTTTTATAACATTGTATATATTTTAAAAATAATCTTTTTAGGTTATGCATTTTTATGATGGATGGTTCCTATATGCTTTTATGACTTAGTTTGTCTAATAAAGCTATTTGAAATGAAATGAAATATAAGAATCCCACTCCTTCCACAAAAGAAAAAGGGAGAAGGCCCAGCGCTAACATTTTTGCCAGCTTCCCATTGTACAAACATGCCATTGGGTGGTTGCTGTCATAGGGCCCCTCCTGCCTGAACATGCCCGTAATAGAAGTGTTAGAAATGGGGGTCTCTAGTGGGCAGGTTGTTACCCTGTCCAATTAGGCATCCTTCTTCCTAGTCAGGATAAGGGGGATACAATACTGAAATAACCCCTGCTCAATCCCTTGGTAGCTTGGCATGAGCAGTCAGGCTTATCTCAGAGGTAGTGTGCAAAGCATATGCACATAATCAACAGTAAAACAGTGAAAACACTACAAAGAGACACCACCCCAATTTTAGAAATATATCCAATATTTTATCTGTGCAAACAAGACCAAAAATGATAACAAATCCACCATACAGTTCTTAGAAATATCAATAAGCAAAAATAGACTTAAAATACAGTTCCTTGAAGTTGATAGCTCCGACTGGGGCTATCATGGCGTCGTGAACAACAAATCCAAACAGATCTGGATGACCGCAGCGTCGCCGGTCAGCTGTGGCATCGGGGAGACCCACAAAACAGTACCTTTAGAAATGCAGGGCATCGGCAACCTCTTGTTGAGCTCCGAAGACCCGGCGTTGGCAGGCGTCGTTCCGGAGGTTGATGCAGGAGTCGTCGGGCCCTTGAAGTCTCACGCATTGCAGATCGAACTCCTCATGGTTGAAGTCGGGAGCCCCGCGTCAGGGCTGTGGTGCGAAGTGCAGTGGTGCGGCGTGCAGTACCCTCAGGTCACAGTGCAGGCAGTGGCTCGTTGATGGTCGTCCAGCAGCATTGGTGAGACCAGGGTTGCGGTGCGAAGTGATGCGCTGCTCGTCGCGGTGCTGGCAGGTCATGGCACAAGCAACGGCATCATCTTTGCTGAAAGGCTGTCGTCAGGTGACGAACTGGAGTCAATGGCACTGGCGTTGATAGGCCAAGGCTATGGTGCAGGATAAGGGCAGCGTGTCGTGCAGCTTACGAGCTTTGCCCTCGAACCATGGTGCAAGCAGTGGGATTGATGTTGGCGTGGAGCAGCATTAGCAGTGATACCAGGGCGGCAGCATGAAGCGAGGCTGTGCGAAGTGCAATGCACACAGGTTGCAGTGCGACCAGGGTTGTGGTGCGGTGGTGCCCTCTGCGGTGCCTTCAGGAAATGGAGCTGGCAGTGGCGTCGCTGACGGCGTTGGGTTGCTTTTTCTTCTGTTGTAGCACAAAACACACAGTTTCCAGTGCTGGTAACAGATGAACTTGAAGTCTTTGCTGTTCCTGAGACTTCTTGAGGGGGCAAGCTCTACCTCAAGCCCTTGGAGAACCTCAAACAAAGAAGTTGCAGAAAGTTCAATCCAGTCCTTTCTCTGACCAAAACAGAAGCAGCCTCTGCAGGCCAACACAGCAAAGCACACAGCAAAGTGGTAGTGCCTCCTCAAAGCTTCTCCAGCTCTTCTTCTTGGCAGGTCCAAAAGAGTTCTAAAGTCCTGGGGTTTGGGCCCCAATATTTATACCATATTTCCCTTTGTTCTCTTGTGGCAGAGAGTCTCTGTGATTAGTCCAAACCAGTTCTGTCCTCTCAGACCCAGCTTCCTGGCAGGAGGTGGAGAGAGCATTTTGTAAGGCAGACCAGGCTCATTCAGGTGCAAGAAAATCTCCTACCACTACTCTAAATGCAGCCCAGGTCTATTCAGCTCAGCCCTGAATCATCCAGAAAAGGCAGGACACACCTCAACCCCCCCCTAGTGGCTGTCTACAGTGAATGCACATCCCCAGCCCCTGTCACTCCAAAGTCAGACAGTCAATCCACAACCCAGCAGAGGCACACAGGATGGTTAAGCAAGAAAATGCATACGTTCTAAAAGTGGCATTTTCAAACGCTTAATTTAATAATCATCTTTACTAAAAGATGTGTTATTATATTCTGAGTTCAGAGAGCACAAACTCCATTTCCCTAACTTGCCCCAATGGTAAGTTATACTTGTTAGATGTTACAAAGTATTTCTTATTCTATCCTATGGGACAGATAGCCTTTTAATAGTGAAACATGAAATACACTGTCTTTCACTATCAGGACATATCACACACACCAGTACATGTCCTTCCTTTCACATACACCACACCCTGCCTATGGGGGTGCATTGGGCCTACCTTAGGGGTACCTTACATGTAAGAAAAGGGAAGGTTTGGGGCCTGGCAAGTGGGTGCACTTGCCAAGCTGACATGGCAGTTTTAAAACTGTGCGCAGACACTGCAGTGGCAGGTCCAAGATACCTTTACAGGGATACTCATGTGGGTGGCACAACCAGTGCTGCACGTCCACTAGTAGCATTTGGTTCACAGGCTCTGGCACACCTTGTGCACTTTACTAGGGACTTACCAGTAAATCAAATAAGCAAAACATGGAAACACCAATCCATAAACATAATTTACCATCGGATCACTTGCACTTTAACACTGATCAGCAGTGAGAAAGTTCACAGTGACACTAAACCAGCAAAAACAGAGTCAAAAACAGGAGGTCAGAAAGCAAAAAGACAGGGGAAACACGCCAAAAGATGCCAGGTCTAACAAATAGCCTGTATTTTTGTCTTTTTTTCTAGAGCCAGTGACGCAGGTGACTTTTCAGGGGTAGGTGCGCATGGTGGTGGGGCAGTCATTGTATGCTGTGGGGTCTCCATCTGACTCCGAGTCTTGTGCCATTGTGAAGTCGCTGAGGCGGGTGATTCTGCCGGCGCACTGCTGGGGACAGGGCTGCTTTGCATGAGGATGTCACCCTCTTCTTACTCATCACCACCCCCACCATGATTGGACTTGTATCTGATGGTCCCCTGCTCTCCTTACCTTCACCACAATGACCACTTTCAGCAATTTGTTTAAGGTGCTCCTCCCATCAGATTGCGTGCTGTTTTTTCATATGGGTTGTTTGGCCTCCAGTGCCATAATTTGTACCAGGCTTAGCTTAGCATACTGCAATGTGTTCCCCCTCTTTGCGAACCATAGAAAAGTCCCAAACTGGGTAGGATTCCTTTTTTACTGTGTGTGAGAAGTTGGCCTGGCATATGCTGTCCACTAATTATAGTGGGCACCTTGCACCAGTCCAAACGACCTTTATTGATGATAGGTTTAAAGACAACCTTTATTGAAAGCTATCCTAGTGGTAGTTATGGAGAGCAGCCTTCAGGCTAAGTCTTGAAGGAGTGTTAAGCTGTTGTTTTACCAGTTATAATCTCGTGAATGACCAAATGAAAGGAGAACCACACCAGGTATATATATAAAATATATGTATGTATTACTAAACACTACCCAATAGTCTCTTTATGAGGCTAGAGATCAAAGCACACAAGTTACAAGTCAAATAGCACAGTAAATTAGCACAATATACGATTAGCCCTAGGGGCGTACCAAACCATATATTAAGAAAGTGGTATGAGAACCACGACTTAAGTAGACACAAGGCCTAAAGCCTGTAGAATCGCTGGGACCCCAAGGAACCACCCAAGGTAGTGACACCGGGGACCCACGGGGGCTGTGTGCAGTGTGTGAACACAGCCGCGAGCTCCGTTAAAGTCTATGGGAAAGTCGCAGTAAGAGTTTTAGAGTTTAAGGACACTTAGAAATGGACTAGGACCAAACCCTCTTGGACTTAGACAGTTCTAGGGTTAACACCCACGGGAGCACCGGAGTACTCGAGTTACCTCACCCAGGGAAGCCGGGTGCATTGGTGTCGAATGGTCTCGGGTCGCGGTGTGGATTTCAATGGCAGCCTGCAACGAAGTGCTGCTGCCGGGAAGATGCGAAGTGTCCGAAGAGATCCAAGCCTGGATCGGAGATGAGAAGAACCTGAAAGCAGAGGGGACAGAGTCTGGGTCACTTGCCAGTGACCAGGGGCACGATAGTCGAATGCCCACCGATGTTGGGTGCTTCAGGTGAAAGAGGTGAAGCTTGACTCTTCAGCCACGAGGACCAGGAGGTGTCGATGATGACCAGGAGCTGGATTCGAGCTGTCCCACAAAGGATGTCGAGTGCTGCAGCATTTGTGTCCGGATTGAACACACTAAGCCTTGGCAACAGCAACCCACGCAGAAAGGAGAAAGATGCTTCGGTGCAGACCAGCAAGGTCTGAGGGACTCACCACTCAGTGGGGAGTTAGAGCACGTCTGGAGCAACCAGAAACGCCCAAAGAAAATTAGAGTTGCCTTCACAGGGACCCACCAGTTGATGGACCAGGGATCGTGAAGGAGCCTCAAGTGGAAATGCAAGAAGCAAGCCCACGGAACACTCGTAGGGTGTAGGCTCACAATCTTTGGTGCAAATGGTGCTCGTGGCCTGGGCTACAAGTAATTTAAAGCAGGACTTCAAGGCTTGTCAAAAAGTTGATGCACTAGCAAATGTGCACGGTGTCCAGGGGTTCCGGTTCCACGTCACTTGGGAGGGGTGCGGGTCTCAGCTTTGCTGGAGACTCGGGTCGGCCTCTGAGAAATCTGGAAATCCTCTTCCTGGGCTGCAAGTACTTCGGAGTCCGGCGGGAGCTTCGGCGATGCAGACCGTCAAATGCTTTGTTGGTGCCTGCCAAGCAGGGGAGTCACTCCTTGACCCCAAGGGAGATTTCTTCAGTCCTCTAGTCTTTAGTAGAGCGTCAAAGTTCCAGGATTCAGTTGCAGAGTTTCATCCAGGGATATCTAAAGTCCTGTTGCCAGGGGTTCCTTACTTATACCTAAGAAAGGGGTTGGACTAACTCTGTGGACCCACCTATGGGAGGGTTTGGAAAGAGGGGTGGCTACACCCATTTCCTTTGTCCAGTTTCGCGCCAGAGCAGGGGCTGGCAGCCTCTGCAACCGGTTTGAACTTGGGTATGCACGAGGACACCAAATGTGCCCCCAGTGCAGGACTTCAAAGCACTCTTGGAGTGCACCCACCCAGCCCTAATCTACTAAGGCCTGTCTGGGAGGTGGTAAGACCTTCCTGAGACAGGAAACCTATTGTCCAGGCCTCCCCTGCCGGAGTTTCGGTCAGCAGCAGGAGGCCAGACTCGTGTCTGTGGCTGCAGCATCCATTTTGTGATGCCAGGGCTCTGTTTAGCTGGTACCGGCTATACCGGTGCTGTCATGCCTTTCCCTCTAGAAGGGTGGGATCATGGTGTGGGGGTATGATTCCAAACACGACATGTTTCCGTGCAGCCATCCCAAAGTTAGCATTTACCGCGAGGATATAATGCACTTAAGAGTATATGGTCAGGCTGCACCACAGACAACCCCGGAGAGGAGATTCCGAGGGATGCAGAGGGGCTCTGCTCATGCAGGGCACCCTCTCACATATAACCAAGCACCCTGCCTTCAGGATTGATAAGGCCTGCCATAGGGGTGACTGATAGGTTTCTATGTGCAGTGATAGGTGAGATATAGTGAACCTATATCTCTGTAAGGGGTGCATGCACCACCTCACTCAGGCTGCAGTAGCAGTCCTGTGGTGTCATTTTGGATGGCCTTCCAGGGGTGGCACAATACATGCTTCAGCCCCTGGTAGGCCTCTTGGAACATAGTATACCATATACTAGGGACTTATAAGGGCACCCCAGAATCCAATCTGAAGTGTACTTAAGGTACATGGAATCAATTTAGAGAGGAAGCAGCTAGGCTGGGGTCCTGGATAGCAGGGCCCCAGCCAGACTAAAGTCGAAAAACAGTGAGACATCAGCAAAAAGTGGGGGTAACCATAAGAGGCAGATCCTACTCTCCTACACTGTGCCACTGCCTAAGCCTGAAGGAGAACTGAAGGTAGGTGGGTATGTTGTTGATTGCCTCTCTGCAGTGCATACTTCTACCGAGGTAGTGGTTAGTGCAGGTCGCAGCTGTGACTTTGCAAATATGTTTGCTGGCAGTGCTACCTATGCCACATCCTTTAGAGCAGGTTGAATAGCAATGTTGGACTCCTCAGTGTCACCTTCCACAATGACTAGGTCTTCGTCATCATCCTCCTCATCATCTCCTTACATAATTCTAAGGCTTTCTGGAACTTTTCTTTTCCTTTGCCTCTCCTGGCATCTCCCGGACTCAGCCGGGATCCACTCCATGTCCTTACCATCAGCATCAGAAGTGGTGCTTGGAGAAGATGTTGGAGTAGTACACTTCCTTTTTCTTCCTGGAGGTCTGGGAGCCAATGTTTCTAAAAGAGGAGGTTCTTGCTACACAGGAAACTTGACCTCCTCTCCTGCTCCAACATCAGGAAGATGTACTATTGCTGGGTGCGGTAGCTGTCCACTTTGCTCAGTTTCCTAAAACAACTGGGTACCACTTTGCGAAAGGGACAAATCAAATTCAGTGTCACTGCTCATCAGCGTCGCCATGATTGCAGTGGCCACCTCACTGACAGATATGGTCTTGGGCTTAGGTTGGGGTGCTCCCCACATCCAGTGCGACAGGCACACAACATGGTCCAAAAAAGGTTTGGGCCGACACGCCACTGGTGGGAAGCTGCTTTTTCTCACTGACTACTTTCTTAGAAGCATCTTTCTTTGGGGCCATCTTAAAGCTCTCAGTTGGCAGTTGCACTTAGCTGCATAAGGGGAAGAGATTGGAGGACTGACATGTGACGTCACTGCACAGGCCTTCTGTTTGGCAGTACTGTGGGTGATGTCTCTTCTCTTGTGCACTTAAAAGCAAACAAGCAAGAAAAACATTTGGTGAAACGTGGAATTGCTGCAGTTTGAACTAGTACAGACAAAGGCAATATTAATGTGGTTGTTTACTTAGGTTATAACCACTTTCAAGTCAAACCACACCACCATACCATAAAATTTAATTCCCCATCAGGATAACACACAATATACAGATAGAGCTTTTTCCTGTATGTCCATATATTTTAAAGGAGACACCTGTGGCACTCACGGGAAAAACATGGGTAAATAGAATAAAAATCTTTTTAAAAATGGAGGGTGTGCGCCTATGGCAGGCAATGTGGTCCAAGGAGAAATGGAATAATCATTATACTAATGAATGATGCTGATGTTTCTGCAGTGCACCGCAGCCAGGGTGTCCAGGAGGAAATGGAATTATACTTAAAATAACTGAATGCTGTTGCGCAGCTGTGTGCCTATGGTGAATGGATGGATGAATAGATGGATACAACATGGACCAAGGCAAAATGAAAATAAAAAATATAATTACATTTTATTTTATAATTAAAGGTTTTTTTAAATGTTTTATTTTAAAAATATTTGTTTTTCTAAAAAAGCTAAATTAAAAAACATAAATGAAAATAAAACATTAAAAAAATGTAAAACATATAATACAAATGTAAATAAAAAAAAATCCATATTTGCTAATGTTTGTATGGGAGGATAAAAAGACACCTATTGTGAGGCAAGGAGGTGAAAAATAAAAAAAATGCTTTGTAATGTATAGGAACTGTTCATTAAAATCATATTCTTAATGTACATACTTCAATGATCCACAAGCATATTATTAAACTGATATCTCACATCCAACGCCTTGAGACCCTCACAGGTGAGTAGCGCGCTATATAAAACCCTGATTGATTGATTGATTGACATCCATCCATGCAAGCCTATGACAAAGGCACACTGGCTGGATGCACAAAATGGCTACCAGCCAGTGCCACGTGGTCAAGCAACAGCAGCAAGCAAGGAGGCATGGGAGCAAAGAAAACATGCAAGCCTATAGAAAATGCACACTGACTGAATGCACAAAATGGCTGTCAGCCAGGGCCACATTGTCAAACAACAACAGCAAGCAAAGGGGCATGAGGAACAAAGAACACACGCAAGCCTCTGGCAGAGGCACACTGGCTTGATGCACAAAATGGCTACTTGCCACATGGGCAAACAACAACAGCAAGCAAGGAGGCATAGGGAACAAAGGGAACACATTCAGGCCTATGGACACAGACTGGCGAGCAAAGACAAATTAATGGTGACCTATGGCAAATACACTCTCACACACACTGGACAGACAAAGGAGGCATGTTAACACTGAAGAAAACACTACCATTAATTCAGTAATGACAAAAATGAAAATTAACTGAGCTCTAAAAATTTTACAAGCACACACATCCTCCTAAGGCATCAAATATTACCCAACATATATACTTTTTGTACACAAAAAAAGTGAAATACAAAAAACCACCACATTTTTGTATTTAATCCAAGGCCATCCCTGCCCTAAATGATGTTTTAAAACAACATATACCACAGAAACAGTTGTTTCATGCACCCATAACTAGCACTGGCTTGGACACACTGGATGGCCCCTTGGCAGACTAGGCCAAATGGTAAAATAATTAAATACTGCAAATTTAACAAACATGGAGAAAATATACTGAACTGTGCAACATTGTTCTTTACAAAAGAAGAAAAATTAAATGCTAAAATATAACTAGGCCCCTTCTGAAAAAATACAGGTCACCCACCACAATAACTTTGAAAAATCGAATTCAAGTACAAACAAATACTGGTGCATGCCCTCTATCAAACAAACACCCTTATACAAGAGTTTTTGAACTTACTTGTGAAATCTCAAATACAAAGTCTTTCAATTCAATAGTATAAATGCAGCAGACAAGGAGAGTGACTATTCCAGCTCCAAATCCAGATGCAAAGTGCCTGAGAAATGGATAAAGCACTGGGAGGAGCCTGCTGGACAGGAATAGGAAGTTGGAGTCTCCAGAACACTTCCTTCCTGTTTGAAAAAAAAGTTAAAATTAAGGCTTTTTGCACAAAAAAACAACTCCATCGGTCTGTTGGAGAAGAAAATCCACTCAAAAAGCTTCTTTAGCTACTTCTAGAGCACAAAATCTACTCGAGTGGTGCGTTCGTGACTGCGATCTGCACTATATTGGTGCTGACATGGCTGGTAGCCATGAGAGCGAGCGTGAAGACTCACTTGCACTCGCTAGTAGCCTGAAAGTATCATGGTACTCACGAGCGAGCGCCAAAACAAATCTCAAGTGCACAAATGGAAAACTCTGCTTCGTGCCCGGAAGGTGGAATTCAGGAACTCTGTGCTCCTACGCGGAGCCCCCAAATTTTGCAAACTCAGCGAGCGGAACGGACTTTACCACCCGGGCCTAGTCAAAATGGTATGCCTTCACAACAGAAGTGTAACAAGAATATTCTTGTCATTTCCTCGTTCTATGTGTGCTGTATTCTACAGCATATGTAGATATAGGAAAATGCCTCAAATTATTGTTTTTGTGCAGGAAGCTGCTACTTCCTGCACCAAACAATGCTGCCTAATTGCACCAGCTCAGGGAGAGAGAAGGAATCTGCCATATCTTATGGCACATTTCTGCTCTCTCTCTGTCACACAAAGCAGTGCAGCAAATTGTCTTGCTGCATTGCGTAACTTTTTAATAAATCTTCCCCAAAATATATATGTTTTACTTTTAAATACAATGCACCCTGCCCTATAGGCCTTATAAGCATTAAACATGAATATTTGGGCCTGGCAAAGGTTTATTTTGCCACATCGAAATGGCAGTTAAAAACTGCCCACCCAGGCTGCACTGGCCAGTCTGTAGATATATTTGACAGTGCTACTTTTGTGGATGGCATAAGGAGTGCTGCAGCCCACTAGTAGCATTTCATTTGCAGGTTCTGGGAACAGGTGGTACCATACACTAGGGACTTAAAAGTAAATAGTGATTCTCCTAATTAAATGGCAAGAGACTCTGAATTTCATTAAAAGCAAGGAGGCTAGCATTATACATTAGCCTTTAATGCCACTCCACCCAGCCACAAAATAGTCATACATCATAAGGAAAACTGTTCTAGAACAGAACCTTCTAGGCATATAATAGGCTCATGCACATAACAGTCTGTCTCTTTGAAATGCGAACAAAATTCTTCTTCTATGTTCAAACAAAGAAAAATAAACCTAAAGACAACAGAAGAACATCAGACGAGTGAAACGTCATAGGAGAACGAGGATGCAGAAACTTCTGGCAACATCAGAGTTCCCAAAGAAGAAAACACCCTACAGGAAATGGACTATTGGAAGTTATCTAAAAAATAAGAGGCCAACACCGGCTGATTGCATAGTTCATTTAACCCATCTTGCAGTTGTAGCAGATGTACCGCTCTGCAGGGTTTCACAAAGGAAATCAGAAGTTGGTCTGTCCCATCAGGATGAAGCTCAATCATCTTGGAGTCATGCTCTTTTATGCAATTCACGACACACAATTGCTTGCAAGAGTCAAATTTTGGTAAAATATAGTGTTAGACATTGTTTTTGTTCTCCTAATCAACTCAAAATTTTCCCCAAAGGCATCATCAACTCTGTTACTTACCTCTAATGCTCTAATATCTGATACCCGGTGACAGGATATTAAACAGAGCAAGGAAGCTAACTTCAAAGAAAGTTTCTTTAAATTCAAATGTTTATTACTTGGCCATGAAGCGAACAACTTCAATACTAAATTAACATCCCAAAGGGTCGCATACTTAGGTCTAGGGGGTCTCCTCAACCTGATACTCTTAAGAACCCTACAAACCATGACATTTTTCCCATCACTTCTACCGTTCACTAGAGTGTGTCCAGCTGCAATGCAGACCTATAGCAATTAAGCGTTCCATAGCTAAGGCACTTATAAAACTGTTCCCCCAAAAATTCACCACTTCAACAATAGGGGCCTCCAAGGTATCCAGGTCGCTCTCCAAGCATCAAAGTACCCATGTTCTCCAAATTCCTTTGTTTCTACTTCAGGTTCTAGGAGTCCAGTACTCCTCAAGGAGTTCCTCAGCTCTTCTCAAAAGGCCTGACATCTCCTTAGATCTTCTCACACTTTCTCAGCAAGAAGGTTCAAACTTACTGTCAGAATCAGAGGATGTTGTTTTCCATCTGCGTCTCTTAAAAGGTCTTCCTCAGCAGGAAAAAAAAAGTTTATGTCGCAAGCTAGTTCTATGGTCATTGGAAACCATGCCAGGAACAGCCAAAAGAGAGTTAGTAACACAAGTGAGCATCTCTCCTGTCTGACCTTCTGATGAGGTCTCTGAATCATTGTGAATGGAGGAAAGGTGTAAACATAAGTTCCCTTCCAAACTTGTAGAAAAGCATTCACTGCCAGAGCACCAGGGTCTGGCATCCAGCTGAAGTATATCTTCAGCTGAAAAGTCAGTCTGCTCACAAAGAGATCTAATTCCAAAGCACCCCATACCTAAGACAGACTTCTGAAGTAGATCTTGTTCAACTTCTAGTCACTGTAATCCCTTAAGAACCTCGAGTTCTAGTTTGCCATCACATTTGTATTCCCAGGGAGATACTCTGCTCTCAGGTTGATGCTGTGCTCTAAACAAAACACCCAAAGTCTCTTGGCCAAATTTGAAATGCCTGAGGATTTTTTACCCCTCAATTGATTTATGTATCCCCCAACAGAAACATTGTCCATTTTCAGCAGAACGGCTCTGCCTTGCAAACGGTCTTTGAAGCTCATAAGAGGGTAAAGACCTGCTGTCAACTCCAGATAATTTATGTGATGAGACCTTTCCATGTGAGACCAGATGCCCCCTGTGTCTTGCGTACTTAGTTAAGCACCCCAGCCATGAAGGCTGGCATCCGACTCCAGAATAAATTCTGGAGAACAACCAAAGATCCTGCGGCCATTCCAGGCATTCAGATTCTCCAGCCACCAATACAACTCCAACCTGGCCTCCTGATCTAGGTGTACCCTGTCTTCATACCCCAAACTGCCACACAGACCCTTTGCCTTCAATCTCTGTAAAGCACGAAAGTTTAATAGGCCTGGAAAGATAACCTGAATGGAAGAAGAGAGGAGGCCCAGAAGTCTGGCAAGCTCTCTCAAAGTTATGGAATCTTGTTTCAATACGCACATTATCTCTTTCCGAATCTTGGCAATTTTTTTAAATGGTAAAAGAAGAACCACCTTCACTGTATCCATAGTGAAGCCTAAAAACGATATGGATCTGGACGGGGTAAGAATAGACTTCTCCCTGTTTATTACGAAACCTAACCTCTCCAGAAGAGTTATCACTTTCAATTTCAGAATCTATGTCTGACATTGGGACATAATTAAAATATTGTCTAGGTACAATCATACATACTCTCCTCTCTCTGAGGAAGGAAGCCGCTACTCTCATTACTTTGGTAAACTTTAGTCTTTCAAGTCCAACTTTACCAGCCAGTCCTTCTCAAATAACATATCTCTCAGAAGGTGGATTCCCTCCATCTTGAAGTGTCTGTAAACAAGATACCTGTTTAGGCCCCTTAGATTTATTATGGGTCTCCCCACTTGTCCTTTTTTTCCACAAGGAAGAGAATACTTACAAAAACCTTGCAGTCTAAGGGTACTTCCACTATTGTGCCTTTCTGTAGCATAGAATTCACTTCTTCTTCTACCACTTTCTGCTGGTCTAAAGGTAAGCGAACATTTCTTGGGGAAACATTCTGATGGGGATCCTCTAGAAATTCTATTTTGAATCCCCGAACGGTTTCCAAAACCCATGGGTCCTGAGTAATTGTATCCCAAACCTTGGAAAAAAAACTGGAGACGACCCCCCACTCTTCCCTGGGAAACTAGTTGAACCTTGACCAGATTATATGTATCCTGTTGCGCGGAAGGCTCACCCTCTTTGCAGGTAGAAGGAAGATGAAGCACCGGACTCAAAGCCCCTTCCATAGCCTCTTTATCTAAATTGGGGCCTCTGGGAGGCACGGCCTGCAGGAAAGCCCCTTCTGCTGGCCCGACCAAAAACTCTGTGGTTTTAAACCCTTCTCATGTTGGATTGGGACTAGTCAAGGGCCGTGAACGTAGCTACATACTTGCCCAGAGTCTTCATCATATCCTCCCCAAGGGAGAGACCCTTAGGATTCACTGAGGGTTCCTTCTCAGAAAGGTCACCCAATTTTGGACTGATCTTGGTAAAAAAAAACTACGTTATTCCTCATTGAGGCCGGCATTGGAATTGCACAGAAGTACCAATACCCTTTGGCTCCAACCCCTGAGGAGTTTTACATCTACAGGGGTCTCACTGATATAGGCTTCCTCTGCCAAATCAATTATTCTAGCAAGGGGACCTAATACATCATGAAGGCAGTCCTGAAAGGCTTTCCAGACCTTTTCTAGGATCCAAGCCAAGTCTAAAAAGAAAAGTAATAAGCTCCAGATCCAGGTTAGAAGTTACACATACTTTTTTGTGGATCATGGGCCTCGAGCACTCGGCTCTTAGAATATTTTGGGCCTCCTTTTCCAGGAGGTTTCTGATCCATCGCCTGATGAGCCAACCCATGTGATCATCGGGCCATGACTAGGCACTTCTGGGGTGCCTGATATTATGAGGGAACAATATCTCTTGCCCCAGAGGGTTCTTCACTATCCCCTTAGAGGTAGATGGAGCCTCATAATGTGTAAGGACTAGGTCATCCAAGTCTACGCCCCCCTGGTCTAGGTCAAAGATATATTCATCTAGTGGCACCTCATTCGAAAGTTGTTCCTCCCCCATGTTAGTATCCTGTGTGCCATTCTGAGCACCTTAAATAAGCATGCCACTTCAGACACCTTTCAAATCTGTGCCGCATGGAACACCCAATGTTTTTGAGGTGCTTAGACTGCCTGATTTCTTTGAGGTGCTTAGACCTCCCATGTATTTTAAGGTGCTTGGGCTTTCTGTGATACTTAGGGAAGAAACCTTCTCCATGAGTTTTGTTTTTTTTGTTCTCCCCTTTCACACTGCAATCAGATTCTCCCCATGAAGCGGAACCATAATCCTCCTCTTCATCATACACAAGCGGTCTCTTATTATCCATAACTTGCTCTAGAGTATCAGGTACCTAAAAAGTGCATCTTGCTGTATTAGCCTTTTTATCAGGTCCTCATTAGATTGAGTCTGAGTCTGAGGCACCTCAGGGGCATCAATCTCCTGATCCGACATAATAATTTGACTAAAATATTATCTATATATTTTATTAATTTTTAAGATAGGTAGCTACTGTGCTTAAACTAAACAAAGTTAAGAATTTTTTAGAGAAGACAGCTCCCAGATAAACCTGACAGCTCCCATAAAAAACTGGAATGACCAGGGATAAAAGTAACTAATGGTAAGAGTGCAAAGCCTTAAAAAAAAGAGATGAGATTAACCAAAATTAATCAAGATAAAATGCCCTAAAATAATCATCAAAGTTGAGGGACGATGAAGACAGCTGATTGCGCAGGCACTGCAACTGTCAACTGATTTCGTGACATCACAGTGTCTCTCCGTCGATCAGCTGTGTCCCATGAAAACAAGTGAAGCCGGATGAGCGCTGGGACATCCGAGCCATTACCGTTGCCAAGTGCTTTCATCTAATTCTATTTCCCCAACGTGTTGTGCAGAAGAGATGCGTCAGATAAATAGCTTCTTTAATAAAAAAGGGTTTAATTACCCCCTGAAGTGTTGTGGCAAAGAGATGCATGAGGTGAGAGCGCATCTGCCCTACAACCTTGCGGGGGCTGACGCCATGAAGAGGCATGCCCCCCCGCCGGGACCCAATAAGCCAGAGGGCCAGAACGTGAAGAGTGTGAACATGCCGCTTGAAAGACAGCAAATTATTATTATTATTATTATTATTAAACATTTATACAGCTCATAGCTACCCTCAGGCATCCCAGCGCTAGCGATCAAGCAGACAACCAATCAACTTATACGGCTACTTGCTGGAAAAGCCAGGTTTTTAAAAGTTTCCGAAAAGGCAGGATGAGGGGTTCAGAGCGCATCTGTAATGGAAGGGAGTTCCAGAGCTTTGCCACATTATAAGCAAAGGATCTTCCTCCACTTCTCGTCCTTAGAATTTTAGGAACAACTACCAAATTGTGGCTGCGTGAGCGCAGCTCCCTAGAAGGCCGATAGGAAGTTAGGAGGGTTTTATTTATTTATTTTATTTTATTTTTGGACCTTTTCCCCAGATTGTCCTAAGACAATTATGCCTCAGAGCTCAGAAATCAGAGAACTCTGTCCCCGCAAAGGGGCCAGAGGAATCGGGAGGGGCCTGCAATGATACCTAAACAAAGCCCTGAGGGGGCACCAGCACAAAGAGACAACATAAGCGCAATCCCAAACAATGGGAAAATCAGCCAGAGGGTGTCACCACACATTGATAAACCACACAGAGAGCCAGATGTACGACGCTTTTTAGACCCGTTTGCGCACGCTAAAAAGCATAGGCCCATGTACAAACAGTATTTTGCGATTCGCAAATAAATTGCAACTCGCAAAATACTGTTTTGCTACTCGCTATTAGGAAGGGGCGTTCCCTTCCTAATAGCGACCGCAAAGCAATGTACCAATGTTTTGCGACTGCAATTGCGGTTGCAAAACACTCGCAAATTACCACCTACTTCAAGTAGGTGGTAATGCATTCGCAATTGGGAAGGGGTCCCAGGGGACCCCTTCCCCTTTGCAAATGCATGCAATATTACTTTTTAAGGGCAGGCAGTGGTCCCAGGGACCACTGCCTTCCCTTAAAAAATAAAACGAAAACGTTTAATTTTGTTTTTTAAATGCATCCCGTTTTCCTTTAAGGAAAAGAGTCTGCATTTTTAAAAAACAGCTGCTTTATTTAAAAGCAGTCCCAGACATGGTGGTCTGCTGAGCCCAGCAGGCCACCATCCCTGGGAGGGCCTGTCATTCCCAATGGGCTCGCAAATTGCAAGAGGCTCATCAATATTCATGAGCCTTGCAATTTGCGACCCCATTGGGAATCGCAAACAGTGTTAAACACACTGTTGTACATGCCAAAGAGCGCCTCGCAAATTGCGAGTCGCAAATGTGACGCAATTTGCGAGGCACTATTTGGCAGGTCGTACATCTGGCCCAGAATGTCATCAAAACAAGCGAAAGGCAGAATATATCACCTTACATCGCATGCGTTTACAACGCATGCGATTACAACGTGGTCGTTACAACGCCGCGTTGTTACATCGCAGTACATTACAACGCAAGTAGTTACATCGACTTGCTGTAGGGGGCGCGCTGGACTTAGGAATAGTATAATTTACTATTCCAACTCCAGTGTGCGCAACAGTAGGGAAGGTGTTGGAATAGTAAATTATACTATTCCTTAGGTTAGCGCCCCCCCTACAGCAAGTCAAAGTAACAACTTGCGTTGTAATGTACTGCGATGTAACAACGCTGTCGTTGTAACGACCGCGTTGTAATTGCATGCGTTGAAACTCATGCGATGTAATGGCTGTTTCCCGAAAGGCAAGATACTTATCTCATTGGAGCCACATTTAAAAGAGTCAGACGGTTATGTGCATGAGGCTATTATATGCCTTCAAAGTTCTGTTCTAGAACAGTTTTCTTTATGATGTATGACTTTTAAGCGGCTGCGTGGAGTGGCATTAAGGGAATAATGCATAATGGTAGCCTCCGGTCTTGTAATGAAATTAAATGTGCCAATCAGTTTATACCAATTTAAACAGGTTTGAAAAGGAGAGCACAAACACTTTACCAGTGGCTAGCAGAAGTAAAGTGCACAGAGTTCTATGGCCAACAAAAATGGGCTCAGCAACAAAAGCCAAAAATATGGGGGCATACCATGCAAAAGATAGCAATTTCCAACAGATTGTAATGATAAATCTGGCAAGTATTGTCATGTCTCCTTGTATGGTGGTGTTGGACAGAAATAAAATTCCTCCACATGCTGGAAAAAATCTCACAGCATGTGTAGTATATTACGTAACTTATTTCCAAAGATGTGCTCTTATATTAATGGTGTGTCTTAAGAAAGTAATTTAGGGTGAGAACTGGTCCATTATGACAGTATGGCATCACACTAAAGAATACAGAAAAGTAATGAGTGTAACACTTGAATTAACTTCAGCCACAGATAATTGCTCAGCCCATTGTTTCCTTGCCTATAATGCCTTCTCAGCCAGAACCCAGACATATTCACCCCACTGAAGAGGATGAAATAGACTAAAACCAGTTTGGAGGTGCTTGATTTCCTGTTTTGAATAGACCAGGCCTGGCAATTCGGCCTGGACTGTTCCTACTGGGGCAGGACCAATGCTGATTTGCATATGGCTGGTTCTTCTGAGAGGGAGCATGGTGGGCAAAAAAACAATGGACTGGGATGCGTCTGTTGTAAATACCAGTGGCTGAGATTAATTCAAGCATTCCACCTATCACTTTTTTGTATTCCTAAGTGCAATGTCCTAGGTGCGAAGAGTATTTAAATGTCATCACACAGACTCCACAGTGGATGTTTTTCTCCCAAAGTGGCTTCTTCCAGGTACACAAAAGCCAGTTTGTGGAAAAATGTCTGTCAAAGCATAAGACACAGTGGAATTCACAGGACTCGAGTCACCACACCAACCATTGCTCGAGCTGCCTGGCAATTGGCTCACCATACTTTAAAAGATCATCATGGTCTTAGGAGTGGTGATATTATACAACCAGTGTAGCCCTGTTGGCATCACAAAATGTATTTCAAGTCTACTAGAAGCATAGCCCTTGAAAGAGAACCCATAGTGCCCATTTAGGCAATCATTTGTGATGCCTAAATAATGTGTGCATGACATGCAATATCCATATTGCAGATGCTCTTCAATATAGTGACATTGAGCCACCTTCAAAGTATGCCAAATTTTCATCTGAAACACAGTATTTTCTCAAATGTCTGGCTGCAAGAATCAGGGACAACAATGTGAAAGGGTTGTGTAGGGGTGGGTATAACTCAAGTAATTTGCTGTGGCGTAATTGTGCAAAATTCCAGCAGCAGTATGCAAAATTACAATGAATTAAGCAAGGAGTGTCACCCATCATTTGAAGCTATTTTCTTAACACAAAATGCACCATTGCATTTGAAATGGACCAGAGGATGCATGTTGTGCTTCAAAAATAGTGATAAATGCAAAAGAACACAAATGGCAGCAGGCACTCACGCTTGATAAATTTGTTGTTCCTACTTTTTATGCCATATTACTCTTAATTATGCAAACGGGCATATTTGTGTAATTTTTCAACATTTCGCTTTAAAAGAGTAATGAGATATTACCAAAATTACTCATTCCTCTGGTTACTCTAATTAGAATTTCACCGTGGCCTAGGGTTGTGTGGCCTCCCTTTGCAACTGTATACACCAGCACTAGTTATGCATGATGCAGATCACTGCCATGAGCACCATTAACAACAAAAAGGATCTGTCTCTGGCAAATGTGTTAACTAAACAAGTTAGCACATACACAGAAGTGACAAAGTATGCATGGGGAGCAGCATTGTACCTGCCACTGTGCAAATGACTCAGTTCTTCAGGGAGCTGTGTGGCGGTATGCAGGAGTCTGCATCACTGGTTCTGAATGTGGGAGTTCTGGTAGGCTGAAAATGTATGTGGAGTTGCTCCCCGAGCCTTCTTTTTAAGGGGTGGAGTCTCCACTTTGCTAAGGTCCTCAGAAAGTCCTTGAACTCCTCCTTGCAAAGATGTTTAGGTTTAGTTCATCCAAAGTGACGTCCTGCCCATATGCATGATTCATTGATACAATATCAGTTTTAAGACATTGGTTAGATTAGTTTAAACAGGCAAGTATTAAAGGTCTGAAATGCTAATTATATACAGAAGAAGACAAGTGAAGAAATAAGCCATCACACCTTTGTTTGAAGAACTGAGCGCTAGCATACTTACCACAGGGCTAAGTTGTGTTGATGCTCATTAGACATATCTAGACAAATGCAAAAGCATATGTATATTGCTTGAAAAACTCATTGGTGAAATGGAAAGATTTACAGCACATTGCTTCTTTCATTGGTCAGAATTAAAAACTGTTTCATCTCCATTTCCAGCCCTTGTTCAGGCATGAAACCCTCACAAATACAATCCCAAGCCTGGTAAGCATTGAAAAATGGTTACTTGATTTCTTTTCCACTCCTTAGTGTCCAACTCCCAGTCTCTCGATTTTTTCCCCCTTTTTACCCAGATCGTGCAGGATTTCTACACCCCTCCCTCCCACACCTCCCGAACCCCCCTAGTGGGGGCCCCCACCACCACCCAGGCGATCCACCCCCACCTCCTTCCCCACTCCCACTTCCAACCAATGAGCAACCAGGCGCAGCCTGAATGACACCATCTGACAAGGCAAGCCCGGTTCCCAGCCTCCCACCACCAACCCCCAAAATGTCCCAGCATTCTTACACACCACTTTTTTTAACTTCTTTTTTCTTTTTAACTTGACCTTCTTAAAAATAGGTTCTGAGTCCCCTTTACCTTATTGATTTCTTTTTTTACTTTTCAAGATAAATATATTTCAGATCCCCCCCTGCAACTCAGCTAGATATTCCTGCACCTGAACCTCTGAGAAAATGCTTCGGGTCTGCCCCTTAAAAATCACTTTCAATTTTGCAGGATTTTGTAGGTACACCTCTGCACCCAGCTTCTGGAAGGGAGTAAACATCTGTCTTAGGCGCCATCTCTGCTCCACAGTGGCGTGGGCGAAGTCAGGTCATGCGAAGAAGGAAACTCCCTCAAACTCCTTTTTAGAATTGGGATGCGCCAGATCGAAAATGTGCTGCCTCAGTAAAAAGTTCCCAAAGTAGACCAGAACGGCCCGACGGAATGCTGTATTATCTGCATGTTGTTTCTTGAGGGTTAGGGGGAATCGGTGCACCCTCTGTATTTCTTTTTCCCAGTCCCAATCTGTAAGTTCTGGGAATGCTCCCTTCAGGAGTTTAACTACATACTTCCTGGGATTTCCTCCCTCTGCCCCTTCTGGGATACCCAACAGTCTCAGATTATTTCTTCTTTGTCTGTTCTTATAGTCCTCAAGCTTCCACATCATATCCGTAAGCTTAGGATCTTGTCAAGTACTCAGGGTTTTTAGTTCTGCAACCTCCAATTCGAGGGTTTCCATGTGTGCCTCCACACTGGTCATCCTCTCGGAGATCTCAGGGCAGGTTTTACTTATTTTTCTAACTGCACCCTGTAACTTCTTCGAGGCTTGTCGAGCCCGACGGTTATCCATCCGAACCTCCGCCTGCATCTGCTTGATAGTAGTCAAGATAAGGAAGGTGAGGGTTCCAGCACAGTTGTGGTTGTAGACTGTTGGGGCAGCTCCACTGAGGGCAATTCCTTCATACCCTGCCCTTGCTGATCGACCAGTTGGACAGCAGAGTAATCCCATCTGAGCCTGGGGGTATGTTTCCGGGAGAAGTCTTTATGGCTTTTGGTCGCTTTCTTATCGCTTGCTGCCTGCTTCTTTCCTGGAGATCTCCTCTCTTATCCCCGATCGTCTCTTACGACTGGCAAGGACAACAGATTCATCCAGCAAGCTGCAACTAGATGAACATGACAACGTAGAGGTTGAGGAACCTAATTCCGGCATTGAGGAGTCCGAATCATCAGTTAATGAAAAAAAATTCTCGCCGCCCTCCATTAAATCAGGAGAAGCTAATAATCTTAGGTTTCTAGAGAGCTGCAACCTAGCAAAGTAGAGTCCAATTTTGCTAATTGGGAGGAAGAGAGAGCCACAAGCCCCCCATGATCGCCATTCTCAGTGGTTGTAGAATTAATCGACCTTTGCTCGGGCTGTGGTTCCCTTCTTACTGCATCCACCATAGGGGTGATTGCGTAGTTCTTGTCCTCACCTGCCTTTGTGCTCCTGGAGGCATCTACCACAGACTCATACATTTGACTAGGAGCAGATGGAGTAGCTGATAGGGGGTAACAGAGACAACATCTTGATTTTCCAATGCCCTGGTGTGTTTCAGTGGAAATAGGTCAGAGATTGCTGGTTGACCTTCCACTGTGGCCGCGAAATTGCTCCCCCGAGCCAGCCTCTTCCCACCCATGCTGGCCGGCTCATCATTTTTCTTCTTGTTCCTCACCTCGGCACCAACCTCTTTGGGATGTTCCTGGTGCATGCTGGGCTTCGTAGTACCAGCCAGGAGCGGAAATGCAACAGCAGCCGTGGTAATCGCGGTTTTGGCTTTGATGCCTTAGTCCCTCTGCCGGCCATCAATGCGGAAAGACTCACTCGCCCGGCTGAAGCCGCGAGGCAAGCCCGCCTCAGCCTCTGTCCGGAAACCGCACGGAGTACCGCAACCAGAGCTGCGCAGTGTCTCCCACCTGCACTCCGCCTTGAGGTCCCAAAACTGTGGCGGTCAGAAGAGCTCCTTGAAAAAACAAAAATCCTGAGGTTTTCCAGCATCCTCACCTGCGTCCGGCGCTGGATCTCCGGTCGAGAACCACCAAATTACAGAAAAGGTGAGGAGGTGGGAGCTATGGAACCTGCGAGCCTCTACTCAGATGCCATCTTTACTCCCCGTAAAAAAACTTTGATTAAATTGTGGCTTTTTCTTAACACAATTCCAATAAAGCCTATTTCTAGAAAGACAAACATGACACAAGCCTTTCAGAAAATTCAACCTAAACATATCTATCATTGCTAAAAACATCAATCAATACTGATACATTGTACTTCCTCTAATTTTTCAAGCATACCCCTTCCAAATGGATTTGAAGGGGCAGGGTGAAAAAGTAAGCAATTACACAAAACATGCAATCTGAGACTAGTCAGCAAAAGTAAACAACTTTAGCAGGTTTACACAGCACTATTGTCACTCATATTTTGGGGACTTTACAATCTTGGACATCAGGTAGTATGTCTAACTGATAGGGTTCCCATTCTATTGAGAGTTGGACAGACCGTCATATTTCTGATGGCAGTGCCCCCGCTAGTTCTACTAGTAGAAACCCTACAGCGATGGCCCAATGTAGTTGAGGTTGTTTATGTAAATGCATTAGACCATCTGCCCTATATAGAGTGGATGGTGCGTTGAATTTAGTTTTTCTATTCAGGATCACCAGGGTTTTGAAAAGAAAATCACAAAAATTAACCCCGCTGTAGTATGGGGAGTAGAAAGGTGATCTTTTCCAGGAAACACTCAACACACGAGAGGAAGAAGATATTTGTTTCTTCAATAGTAGGCAGGGACACCCACATCAGCACAAACCTCCAGGCAGGACAAGGAACGATCTGCCAACTGACTCTACCTGATCGTTCCAGAACATACCCAGAGCTCTACACCAACGTAGGTCAAGAACACATATTACATCATAAATAAATAAAACATGTGGAACACAAAACCCTCAATTCTACATCACCCCCTTCCTTATACAAATTAATAAGAAATAAAGAGTACATAAAAATAAAGTTAAAATAAAACATAGTCCTGAAGTTTAGCAGGTACTCTCACAATGCGTGAACTACGAGTGCAAACAGGCTCACGAACACTCACAGTACTGTCACAAAAAGAAACACTTGAATCATTGACAATTGGCCTATCAAGACATGGACTTGATTCAGCTTCTCTATCAGTTGAATCATGGACACTCATCTGTGGGTTTTGCAAAACATAGTCAGAAAAGAAAGATCACTAGTCAACATGGAACCCACTGACCCATTCTTGGAACAAGTAGGAAAATACATTTCTGCTTGGGAGTCTGAAATTGGAACTACACTGTCCTTGCTCCATCACCCTATGCCATGTAGCAACACAGATGCTTTGCTCATCTTGATGAATTTGACTGGTAAAGAACATTTAGACTCTCCCTTTAAAACTCTAAATGGTTTCTTCATTAAAACCCAATCATTCACATTGACATCAGTATTCTTCACATTCTTTCTGCAGTTATAGTTTCTCTTTTGTACATCTTGTTTCCACAATACTCTCTTTCTCTCATTGACATACTTCTTTCATCTTTCTGAAATGTCTGTTTACCACCAGAAGCATTCCATAACCACTCTGTTATAAATTTAGTTCTGGCTTCTCTTCTCCTTAGTATTTTGGAAGGTGAAATACCTGTAGTGAAACTAAGAGTGATCAAGTATGCCCAAACCTTTTTCTCCAGAAAAGAAGAGACATCAATATTAGCGGTAATGGCAGTTTGTATGCCCTCTTTCTGCATACGGTTAGCCCTTTCAACTAGACCATTCGATGAAGGACTGTACAGTGCCACTTGTGAATGTTTTATTGCCATTTTGTTTAAAAAATTCCCTCATCTCTATGGACACAAAATGCACACCATTATTAGTCACTTTATTCTGTGGCGAACTCTCAGTAAGAAATACCCTTTCAAGAAAAGCAGTTGCAGCTTTGATGTTTGGTAACTCCACGAAAGAGTAGTAAATCCACTAAGAAAAATAGTCTATTAGAACTATCAAAAAACTTTTGTCATTAAGGAGTAAATTGAAAGATACAGAAAAATCCAAAGCAGCTCTGTCCCAAGTACCATTGGGAAGTGGCACTGGAAAAAGCGGTTTACAAGTAGTTTTCCAGTGCTTGTCAGGGATAATACATTGAGGGCATTCACTAATAATACCAGAAACCTGCCTGTCCATGCCTGGACACCAAAACTTCTGTCTCATTTTTTTACAATTGGCAGAAATACCCATTAAATCAAATGGTGGTGCAAACAAACCATTCCTCAAACAAATCATATTTTCACATGATAGTTCTATTGCAACCTGAGAAAACTCCTCAAATCTTCAGATAAACATTTCTCATGAGGCCAACCAACTCTAATATAATGAAGCACTTTCATCAACAAATATATTGTTTGCCATTGCATCCATCCATCCATCCTCAGCATCGGCAACTGCCACACTCATTATCATCATGACTTGGAGGACATGCAGAAAGTGGTAAAGGCAAGCATGACAAACAATCCGCCAAGTAAACATTTCCACCCTGTATGTACATGACTGCTATGTCATACTCCTGCAATTTAGAAAGGAGGTGTACAAATCAGGCCGAAGCCTTGCCTAAATCATTGCCACTCAAGAGATACATACAGGGCTTATGATCAGTGTAAATGTTGAAGGCAGTGCCCCAAATATGTCTTAAATTTTTGCAGTACCCAAATACATGCCAGTGCTTCAAACTCAATCGTGCTGTAATTTGCTTCCACTTCACTAAGCATTCTGAAAGCAAAGGCAACAGTGTTCTCTTTCCCATCCACCCACTGACCAAAGGCAGCATCAATCTTTCTAAGGCTGGTATCAACTGTGATGAACGATTTATCCCTTGGAACATAAGGACTCAATGCCAGGGCATTAAGGACTAGTTTCTTAATATCCTCAAAAGCCTTGCTTATTTCACCAGACCAGTCAAATCTAGAGCCTTTTTTAAACAGGGACCTTAAAGGTTGCACTTCTAGAGCATAGTTGGGGACAAAGCAAGGATACCATTCGCAGAACCACAGAAAGAACTGTAAAGAGTTGTTAGCAGACGGAGGAGGCTTATTCCTTATGGCTTTGATATGACAAAATTTGGATTTAATACAATTTTTTTTAATGGTTTGGCCTAGATGCTCAATCTGCTGGACCAACAAATTACATTTTACAGATTTTACAGGTTTTACTGTCACCCTCCTTTCTTTCAAAATTTGTAACACCTTTACAAACACCTCAATATGTTCCTCTCTGCTTTCAGTGAATATCAAAATATTGTCTTGGAACGCTTGAGCATTTGGCAGGTCACTAAACAAAGCATCCATCATTTTCTGAAATACACTGGCTGCCGATGCAAGCCCGAAAGATAAATGCAGGTACTTAAAAGCTTGTGGTGTTACAAATGTAGTAGGTGCTTGGGACTCCTGACCAAAAGGGATTTGATGATATGCCAAATGTAAATCAATTGTGAAGAAGTACTTGGCTCCTCCAATATTGGCAATCATTTCCTGAATGTGAGGTTAGGCATGACAATCTACCAAAATGTTCTGATTTAGGGACCTCAAATCTACAAATAACCTCAACTCGCCAGACCTTTTTTTAGTCAAAACCGCTTGAGATACCCATTCTGAGGAATCCATAACTGTTATGATCCCTTCAGAGCACAGTTTCTCCAACAGCACTTTCAAATCATGTCTCACACTCATTAGTACCGACCTGACTTTGTGAATTACATTTATGTCATTTTTCTTTCATTTTATCCCATGCTCAAATCTTTGACTGTGCCCACTTCATTTTTGAAGACATGTGTGAATTCTGAAAATAAAACTTTTATCAATTCTTCCTCAGTACTCACTGACAGTACTGGCGTATCTCCCAACAAAATTGGAATGTCATGCGCACAAGAGAATTCCTCACTTTGCTTGATGTATTCAACCTATAATGTTCCTACCTTTTTCAGTCACAAGCACATTTGTCAAAGTTTCTCTCCCCAAACACTCTACAGATGACGTAAAATAAACAAGAAGATCAATATCTTGTTCTCCAAAGGCTTTTGGATAAGTATCAGATGGAGATAGTCTCACAGAATTTGGCCACATTTTGTAAAAGTTATCATCAGCCAAAATCTTGACAGGTGCCCCAGAATCTGCCATAACTGTCAATTGATCCCCATCAATAGTGACCTGACACATAGGCCCTTTGACCTTCTGAGAATGAGTACCACTAGGCATGTCTACCGTCAACAGAACTTTGTAGAACTTTTTCCCACATTCCAGTACCTCTTCAAAATGGTCACAGACATTGATATTGCTAATTTTGACCTTGTCTGCTCCATTGATCAAAATCTTAAACACAACCTGAAAGTGACACGTTCTCCGACAATGATTACACTTATTTCCTACAGCAGAACTGGATGGACTATTTCCTATGTGGTTCCTGGTACCACACCTACAGTACATTGTCTGCCCCTTTTTAATCCTAATCCCTTTTTGATTGACAAAAAAGATAAGACTGTCCTCAGAGACATAGTTTACAGCTGATAGACCCCTCCCACTACTGGAACCAAATGTAGTATGGGGTGTAGAAAGGTGATCTCTTCCAGGATACACTCCACTCAGAAGATCAAGAAGAAGTTTGTTTCTTTAATAGAAGGCAGGGAGACCAACAACAGCACAAACCTCAACTGACTCTGCCCAATCATTCCAGAACCTACCAAGAGCTCTACACCTATGGTGGTCAAGAACACATATTATTTCAAGAATACTAGTAGTAAAGTTACTAGTAATAACTTACCTTTATTAATACCAAAGTGAAGTAAACGTAGACTAAAGTAGTAAACTTAGACTTATTTTATTTATTTATTTATTAAATTTGTAAGGCGCGGCAGCTACCCAAAAAGGGTTTCCCGGCGCCGGAGCAGATCAAAAGAATGTATAGCAGCTTATTAGATTACTGGTTAAAAAGCCAAGTCTTCAGGGATTTGCGAAATTGGGCATATACTGTTTCTTTCCGGATGGCTGTGGGGAGTGAGTTCCATAGTGAGGGACCAAGGTATGCAAACGATCTGCCTCCCATCCGAGATAGTTTGATTCTGGGCACAGAGAATTTCCCTTGAGTCTAGGTTTTTCTACTTTTTGGTTTTCACAACGGTAAGTTACTACTCATAAACTTTACAACTGGTGACTTTACTACCAGTAAGTTTACAAGTAGTAAAGTTACCAGTAGTAACTTACCTTTGTGAATACCAAAAACGTAGTAAACTTAGACTTGAGTCTAAGTTTACATTTGTGAAACGGGCCCATTATTTTCATCCGTAATCCGCATCAGTCAGTAAATAGTATTCAAATACATACTTTTCAAGAAAGTTTTAACTCCTTAGTAAAAAAAGACTGGATTCCTAAAGAAAAAATTAAATGTCAGATGTACGAAAGCATTTTGTGTTTGCAAACCGTGTGTTTTGCAAAATCAAAGGGTTGCAAGCACAAAATGCTTATTTCTTATGTGCTAAACCGATTTTACAAGTCCGAAAAGTATTTCTGACTGGTAAAATGAGATGTGCATCCCATAGCGGTTCGAAATTAGGATGGGGTGCGAAAGCGGCATTTCTTCCTAACTGCAAACCAGTATGCTATGTTTCAATGATTTATGTCCACAATTCTGATTGCAGCCCATTGAACAGTTATAATGGTAACTGATTCACAAAGGGAAAGGGGTTCCTTGAGACCCTTCCTCTTTAGGAATCGTGCTGATTGCCTTGGTGTACTAGTGCCTGCTCCCCCTCATGGATATTTGGCTATTTTAAGGCATTCCTATAGAGTGTTGGTGCATGAATCTATCTTCTTTCTCAGGACAATGATAACAAATACTGTACACATATTATATTCAAAATGATTTAAAACAAATGGGAAGCCAAAACAAAAGGCCATTGCAATTTACTTTATATTATATGGCTAGTAAAGGAAAGTACAAAAGCCATGATTTTAAAAAAGGAATGAAAATATTGAACAGACGAGCAGTTTTGTTCTTCCTATGACCCTCGTACAACCGCAGTGTCAAATGATACCCATCATAGCGCAGTCATTGGCTACAAAGGACAGAAATGCTATAACCACGAAGAGCTAGGGCCTGATTTATATGTTGGTGAAAAAGGAACTCAGTTGCAATGGCCAACACTTGCAGCAGAAGGCTTTCTACTTGTCATCATATCTACACAACCCACTGTCCACATTGGCGTACCCATGGGTCCTTGGAGCTCATTCCGGTTGTGTGTGATTTCATGGAAAAGCAAATTCATAGACCACCTTTACTAAGGAACCATTTCACCTAATGTTTAATGGAAATGTGCAGGATGTCATTTTCCATTTCATAGAAAACAATTCATCAAATGTTTTTTCCGAAATTGGCTTTTGTGTGCATATTTTTTAAGGTGTAAATGTAATGGTTGAAGGTCTTACATTCAGAAACATTGTTGTCAGATTTATTTATTTAAGTGCTTTACTTCAGGGGGAATTTTTACACATTTATGTATTTTACAGTTTCAATTACTTCTGATGGTTTTAATAGGCTGACTCCTTCCCACCCCTAAACACCATTGATCCCTGTCCTGTAAAAACCCCTTACTACACCTAAGCTTCATTCAACGCTGAACCCCTAAACTCCACTCATCCCTGAACCCTAAAAGCCCTTTCAACCCCTAAACTGCACCCATTCCTGAACCCTAAAAACCCCTCACCACACCTAGACTACACCCATCTCTTACCCTTAAACTCCACCCATCCCTGACCCTAAAAGCCCTTTCTACCCATAAAATCCACAACTCCTTGTACCATAAAATCCCTCACTTCTTCTAATCTCTACCCATTTCTGTACACTACAAACCCTTTTCTCCACCTTAACCTCCTTGCCTGAACCCCTAAAGTCGCAAACCACCCCTAAACTCCACCCATATCTGAACCCAAAAGCCCTTAATACATCAAAACATCATCCAATCATGAACCCTTAACAACCCAGCACCATCCTGAACTCCACCTATCCCTGAAACCCAAAATTCTTTCTGCCCATAAACTCTACCCATTCCTAGCCCCTAAAACCCATGCCACCCCTTAACTCCTCCTATTCCTGAACCCTACAAAACCTTAACCACCCTTAAACTCTATCCATCAGTGAACCTAGAATACCCTCCCCTGAACTAAACTACCTCACCACCCCTACAAACTACTAATCTGTGAACCCTCCACCCACCACTGGCCCACAAACCCCCTCATCACCCATCCCTTAATGCAAAAACCTTCATTACCCTTAAATGCAACCCAGGTGTAGCGTAAGTTTGGATTTTTTTCATAAAATCATCTTTCCTTTAATATGTTTCCTTTAATTTTCAATTTAATTGTTTTCCTTAAAATTGTACTGCTTTAAAATTGGTTTTCCATTATTTGGTTTCCTCCAATGTGGTTTCTCAGTTTTCGTTTTTCCATTAATTTGCATACATTAGCTCATTCCACTTATCTTTGGCCAAGATCAGTGGTGAGTGAGTTCAAAGAGTGACTTTAAGCCACAACCTACATCTTGCACCCAGATTTGCTGAACAGATATGCATTGTATCCACTTTATTTACCAACATTGTTTCCAATAATAAGAAACCATGTATCCAAAATGTTCCTGTTTGTCCTGTTTCATCACTACCTCCAAAAACATTTATGTTTTTTTCTCGCTTTGTGTCATTTATATTTCGAGCATTTTGTAGACTCCAATTTGTCCCTTGAGGAAAAATGTTTGTGTGGTTCCTGACTCTAACCTACGTCTTGATTCTTTCATGTTCCTTCAAGTAATCGTGGCGTCGTGTATTTACTTTAAATGTTCTGGTCAGCTCCTCTTTCTTCTCTTTGTGATATGATGCAATTACATTTTCCCAGGTCATTTAGGTTATGGATGGCAGAGCTCGGTAAATTATTGCTTTTTTGATGTTCTGCCTTCCAGTTTGAACAAAGGGCGAATCGCTGGTGACTTTGACATGTGTCTGTATCAGAAGGTGCCACTTTCAGGCCATTACTTGACCTGATAGAATTCGGTGTGCCCTTTTTCCATTTTTGTTTGATTGTAGTTTAATGTCACACTGAATTGCTTGCAGTTTTCTTTCTCAAGCATATAACACATATACAGAAGAAAGTGGAAACTGAGTATTGTTTTTGTTAGCAGAAAAAAAAAAATCAATAGTCATCATTAAAATCTCAAGGAACAAAGCACCTCGCCCTAATTGATAGCTTCCCACTTTAAAATGCATGTGTACAGTGTTGCCCTTTCCCTAAAGGCATATTTTTAACCGACTATCTTTTAAATAATTTCTTAATTTAAATATCTGTTGTTTTCTAACTCGTAGTATTCCATTACAGAGTACTGTACCATTTAAAGTTCTATTTCATTCATTCATTCTCAGTGCAAAATATTTTAATTACACTGCTACTACTACATTGTAGCCATTATAATGTATTTAACGAATAGGGACCAAGGGCCTAATGTACAAAGATTCCTAATAAGAAACCGTAAAATGACAATTACCAATTTGCAATTTTTATGAGGAATCCACTAAAATGGATTAGGTAGAAGCATGTGCAATTTGCTCATCAGCTTCTACCAAATGCATTTGTATTTGGATGGTTCACAAAATACCGATTTGTAGGGGGTCGCAATTTCAACCTACCTTATGAATATGCAAGAGATAGGTTGCAAATTGAGACCCACTACTATTGTATAGCGTCACAGGCATAGCCTACTGGGGTCCACAGACCACCATGTCTGTGATTGCTTTTAACTAAAGCAATCTTCTTTTGTAGATTCTGCCTGTTTCACCTTAAAAGAAAGCAGGATATGTTTAAAAAAGATAATGAATAATTTTACAGACATTTTGTCGGAGCAGGCAGTGGTCCTTGTGACCACGGTCTGCTCCTAAAACTGAAAATATTTATATTCACAATGTGAATGGTTACCACCAATTTGGATTTGCTTGTAAAATATTGAAGGTTTGTGACTGGATTATGGTCGAAAAACATTAATTCATAAGTTAAGAAGTCAGTATTTGGAAGGGATGATTTTTACATGCCCTTTCAAAATACCACTATAATGTATTTATTCTGACCCCAAATTGCTATTTGGTAATGTGTTACTGAATCTCATTTTGGGCTTTGTACATTTTAAAAAGCCATTTTGTGCCCACAAGGGGTCAAATTTGACCATTGCGACCATAACACTTTACAGATCAGGCCACTGGTTCTCAGTTAATTTCAGAAAATTACTGCCGTAGGATTCCTCCTCTCTCTGTGGCAATTTTTTAAAACTTTTTTGGAATTCCCAAATAATTCTAGGTGTATTCAACTCCTAGCAATAGATTCATATATATAAATTTAACAGGTTACATCTCTTCATCAACAAAAGTAATGTAGAGGTAGACTAGCACTAGCAGTTGAGTCCTACCTGAAACAATAGTAGTTATAGGCACAGACCTCCTTGCCTCAGTGCTCAATTTAGGCCAATGGTTGCACATGTGTGGGAACTGGCCCTCATTTTCCATTACCTGAGTTTGACTCAGAACAAAAGGGATATAGGCAGAAAAGAGAGAAGGAAGAAGATAAAGATTGGTAAAGGAAAAAAAGGAAGATAGTAGAGGTAAAAAAGAACCTGGAAGAGTGAGAGGAGACATGAAGTGTAGGTAGTTGATAGAAAGAGGCATGAATCAGAATCAAGAATAGTCATTCGTAGAACTCATCAACCTCAACATTTAGCAATGTTGATAGAGGGATCCAAAGAAAAACAGTGGATTCTAGCACATTTTGTTTTTCAAATTAAGTGCTGCCCTCGCGTGAGACTTGCGGAGCATAATCAGTGATGGAATACAAAATATTATAGGCCAGACTCAGGACATTAATCACAATTGAGATGCTAAAATGGGATTGCAAGCTGCTTAGAATATACAATAAATAGTGCTCCATGTCGAAGCTAACATATCAGAGCTAGAAAACAATATCAAAAACACCATTGCATGTCAAGGAAGCCTCTGGACATAAACATCAAGTTTAAAATACCTATTAGAACACTGGAATGTTGAGCGCTGCATTGAAGACAATGGAGTGCTCCGGGCTTCTAATGGCTGGCAGAAGCCCGGAGCAACAACATTCTAATGTTTGCTCACAGCTGTTTTGTGAACAGAGGCCTCACGGAGCCTTAAGGGATTTCAACTCCATCGGGCTCCGAGAGACCTTTGTTGTACAAATTTGAACATTCTGCCCTATAGGGGCGGAATGTTCTATTAGCCTTAGAGCCCTCTATAGCATGCTGTACTGGCCATTAAAGGCAGGCTCCTTTGTTAAAGGCCTCCGCCTTTGGCTCAGACCTTTAGCGCTGGAACAGGCCTTTAATGGCCAGTAGAACCCACTACGTCGGGTTCTAAGGCTATATAGAAAACCAAATTTGTTTTATCTCACTTGTAACATTAAGAGATCAATAGTTACATGGTTTGCTAAGCAGAAGTAACCTAAGTAATGTTAACTATCAGAAGTGCCCCTTGGGTCAGCAAGGAGTCTAATGGTAGTAGATGACCATAACTGACCAAATGATTAGATCCACATGCCCCAGACCACATGAGACTAGAAATGCTTGCATAGAGAATTGTGATTCACTAGCTAGATACTATCATGCAACTATTAGATTCCTCTCTGACCACATGGGCAATTCTGTTAATTAAGCTTACTGAGGTTACTTCTGCCCTGCCTTCAGAAACACCCAGACTTAAAAGCAGCGAGGGGGAAACACATGTTGGTTGGACCATGAGAATGCTGTATCCATATCTCATGTTTTGATGCCATCAAGCCCCACAAAAGACCAAAAAATATTCTGCCTTACAATATGAGTTGCTTATTATTGACGTAACCGCTATATGTGAAAATGCTTATTATAACTGTAATGTACAATACACTCCTTAACACTTTTCAATAATAAAAGTATAATGAGAAAAGAGGGCTTTACCCAACAAATATTATATATACTTCTAAAAGCGGCAATATTTCTTGAACTGGGGATCAAGGGGCCCTAAGCATATAGACCCTTGACAGGTAAGTTCCAAAAATACAACGTGGAGACATGAAGCGTTTTCCTTTGAACTTCAATCTTCCCAGGGATTTTGGTAGATATGGTATTTGGTCCAGAGTTAGCCGACTTGCAAAAAACCCCCAGAAATTTCTGAAAGTAGACACCACGAGGAGTCCAGAATTTTGTGGCTTATGTAGATTCCACCACCTATTCTTACTCAGAATACCATGCAGGTATCACATTTTAGCTAAAACAATATAATTTCCTTACATTTCTGATATGAAAAGTTTCAGAATCTGCAGACATCAACAAAGTCCTACCATTCAGTCTACCCATACTTCTCCCCCCCAAAAAACGGTACCTGATTTTTGTGGATGGGCTAATCACCTTTGATAAGAAAGGCTCCAAAATGCAACCTGGAAACCTCAAGTTTTTTCCTCTGAAATTCCATCATTCTTGTGATATGGGTTACTGCGGTTTCTCCGTCCATGGTTGGCTGGCACTCAAGGAAGCCTACCAAACCCAGACATTTCTGAAAACTAGACACCCAGATGTGTCCAGGGTGGTGGGGCATGCATGATTTTAACTACTTGTTCCTATCTAGATGCCCTGTAAATGTCAGGTTTTTTGCAAAAATCATGCATTTTCCTTGCATGTTTTGATGAAAAGTACTAGATTCTGTGAGGACTGACAAAGGTCCAAACAAACAGCATTTACACACTTCACCTGATAAACCAGTATGCCATTTGAGTGGGTAGACCCACTGAACCCTACAGGAACCAGTCAAAACTTGAACGATGTGAAGTCACTGTAGGGTCAATGTGGTTTTCACATGGTCACAGCTTTGGTCTTTTCCTATCATATGAATTAGACCTTTCCACGCATGTGGGGTAGTGACTTTTTCAGGAGATTTGAGGAATAAAGGCTTCTCAGACTTTTGCCATTGGATGAAAGGTCTTGAGATGTTTGTCATATAAATGCGGGAAAATAGTGTTTAGGATTCTGTGGCTGCCAGTTGACACAGAGCCCAAATACTGATGCCATGCTCAATGACAAGTGAGTGAAAATTGGAAATGTTTTGAATAATGTTTGACATTTCGGCTGGTAGAGATGGGTTAAACCTCCATTCTGACTCCCTTTGGGCAGAAGACTGTCTGGTGTCCTGAGGTGGGGCCCATGCCGAAATGGTCCAGCATTCACTCTGTTCATTTTCTCAATATATTTCTCTGGTGGTCTGGTAGGCTTCTTGGCCCCTGCATGGCTGGCTGTGCAGATTGGTGGAAAATGTCCCATTCTGCCAAAGAAGAGGGCAGAAAGCGTGTCCAGGACCCGAAAAATTGAAGCCTGCTTGAGGCGAGGACAAGTCGGCTTGCTATCCTGTCATCGGGTTGCACTCACTACCACAGGGCACCAGTCTTTCTAATCCTTCAGTGGGGTAGAGCAAATAGTTCACATCCAATCTTCCTGCCTAAGCGGTCTGAAAGTCTGCTACACATGAGGGATCAGAGTTAAAAAAGGAATGATATAGGATGCCAGCATGTCTTTGCATTGGGCCTCAGCTTTAGAACCAGATTACTTATTGCTCCAGTTGAGCTGATCCCGGGGGTTACCCCTTCTCTAAAACCTATTATGTCACTATGCCCCAAAAATCAACATATCCTCTCATTTCCATGGGAGATGGCTGCAGTATTTGTGCTCCAGGTTTGGGGTGTGGTTGGGAGGGAATGTCTCAATCCACAATTTGCATGTCATCCCAAATGTATTTAAAAAACTCTTTATTTTATTTTTTCAGCGGTATCGAGTCGTTTTTCTGCCCCACTAGGGAGGTAGAATGGGTTAGTGCCCCAATCTGTGGCCCAGTGGGCAGAATGTCCGCTAGACACCAGAGATTAATATTCAAAAAAGGAATGATGTGGGGGGTCCAACATATCTTGGAATCAGACCTCACCCCTAGACACCAGACTGTCAGGTAGGGGGGAAGTATAACCCAGTGCAAAATTGGGATAGCCACTCCATCATCATTACTTTTTTCCAAATATTTTCCCTAGTACCTTGACTTTTAAGTGGGAGATCACCTGAAACCAGAAAAGAATGCCCCCCGGTTGTCTTTTAAAAAAATATATATATTCCCAAGCAATTAACGGGCTTTCTTAACCCCAATGAGCAGTTTGAAGATAAATCTCCCCAATCCGACCCTCAGGGAGCAGAAAGACTGTTTAGGAACTTTGGTTGGAGGAGGCATCCCGATATGAGGACAGGCTTGCCCCCAACCATTCCTTTTTTATTCCAAATACTATCCTTGGCGTCTAGTGGGCCTTCTGCCCTCCTGTGGTAGGCAGATTAGGGGTAAACCTGTGATCGTCATGTCCTCCACATGTAAGTACTTGATACTAGTTCAAATATAGCTGGAAATAGATTGATGCAATGGTGCTCATTACTAGACAAGGCAAAAAATGTAATTACTGGATGAAATATCATGAACTTCACATATCTCAAGTTATGTAAATTTCATAACAATGTTTGCCATTACACGAATTTGCATACGTTTTCCTGTGGTAATTGTTCAAGCAGAAAACGTTTGGTATGGGCTATAAAACTATGGGCGAGACATTTTTCTTAAACCAGTCTCCTTCCAGGATCTTGTGTGATTTGTCTATGTATGAATATTGTATTTCTACAGTGCGTACTTGGCTCAAAGGCAGCAGAGTGCAGTATATGGTCATAGGCAAGCTTAAAGTCAACAAGTAATAGGAGAGAAAACTTTGTTGCGAATAGTTAATGCATTGTAAAGTAGTGTTCTTTCAAGAGGTGGGTGTCTGACTCTTTCCTAATTTGAAGCAGCGTTGGGGCAGTCCTGATGGATAAGGAGATGTTATTCCAGATCCTGGGTTTTCTCACACCTACTATGCAGTCTGATGGTGTGCTAGTTGCGAGTGTGCAGATAACCACCAGAAATGGTGAGCTTGTCTACAAGATAAGCAGGGTGCTTGTCAAGATGGCTTTGTAATTAATGCAGTTGATTTTGAAGATGTGCAAGGGGAGCGAATAGAGTTCCATCAGGAAAGGGGGATGTTATCATATTTCTTCAGGCCCTGAATGAGACATGCACAAGTGTGAAGGGTGCCCCTAAGGGGTGCAAGTGTGGTGTCTGTGAAGCCATGGAATAGGCCATTACCACCACACAGATGCAAGAATACAAGGGCTGGAACAGCCATGGCCATTACCACCACACAGATGCAAGAATACAAGGGCTGGAATAGCAGTCCTGAAGTTGCTTTCTTTTTTTTGTATGTGAGATATGTTCTATTTACATGGGATAGACTGGTACATGTAGTGCAATATGCATTTTTTTAAAAATGTTTTTGAAAAGTATGTCCATTTTGCAAAAAAAGAGCTTTTTATCTTTAAAAAATTAGACTACAGAGAAGAGGATCACAGCTAGAATGAGGTCCAGTGATGTAACACTGTCCATTTCATTAAATACCAAACACTCTTGATAACTATTTCCCTGCAGTCAGAAATGCAGGAGTGCAAGTGGCTCAGCAGAATGACCACTTCTCCTATATTTTAGCCCTTTTTCTGTTTGCAGAAAGTGAATCAAAGCAAGGTTGACCCAACGTCAGAAAAGCTTGTCATTTAAGATTGATAGGTTGTTATGTGATTGATGCTAGACTATTTTTGATGTACAATAGGGTAATTTCAGAACGTCTCCTGAAAGTATCCCTACTGTATGAAAAGCTTTACCATTAACTTATCAGGTCTACCTTTGCAAAGCATATAAAACCCATATGAGTTTACGTGGCCGTATGAAAAATGTAAGAGGGTATATACATAAATATTGTAAATCTATTTGTTCATGAAATATCGCTGTTATAGATATTGATTTTATTGAAGCACTACTATTTCTAAAGTGCAATTTTCACTCTTTAATACTTAGGAGTATAATCGTTTTTTATAAGAATTTTATTGAACTTTTGCAGTGGGTACATTTATATCATACATGTTTGCAATGAAGTCAGATTAGCAGAATGCAAGCTGTGAATATAAGCTGCAATCACAGTGCACTATTGACAGGCATTAAGTAATAGTGAACCCTTTCGACAGTGCATCAATGCCTCATGGTACGGGTGGTACTGCATCCTCTAGGGGGCCTTGAGATATCTCACTATTTGTGGAGAATGCGTCTGAGTCAACCTGCTGTTGGGGGTAAGTTCGAAGTGGATCCCAGAGTTCTTTAGGGTGGGATATAGGAAGAAGGGGCATATTAGCAAGGGCAATATCGCCGCTAAAGCGGCGATATTATTATCGCCCTATCAGCAAGCTGTCGCTAACAGCTGTTAGCGACAGCTTTCTCGCGAAAGCGACCGTGTTGGGTGCCGCTTTGCATGTCAGCGAAAATCATTGCTAATGACATGTAAAGTAGGCGTTCCCGACCACAAGACCAGGAAAACAGCTGCTAACAGGCCTATCGCCTATTAGCAATGAGGCCCTGGCCCCGGTTAGCGACGTTAAAAGTCGCGCTAACCGGGATCATCGCTGGATTTTTAACACCTGCCCAAAACCTGACTAGTGCATACTTAACATGGGGGTGGATTATGCTGATACGACCACAGGGTCGTATCATCAAGGTTTCCCCGTCCTCCATGCAACATCGCTGGTTTTGTAGCGATGTTGGCCCATTTCTCCCGCTATCGCTGGATTATATATCGCCATGGTGCTAATTGTTGCTAATACAGCGTTAGCGTGGCGATATATACCAGCGATAGCAGGCGATAATTAGTTTCACGCTAAGCGCGCTCTGCGATGTTTATCGCAGTTTCTTGCTAATATGGCCCGAAGTTCCTGAGCATGAACTGCAGACTTTCCTGGCCCGAAAATGCCTCTCTCCAGGCCCTCATACCATAGTCAAGAACTTTGGGATCAAATTTGATGATTGCCTGTCTTTCAGGACACACGTTTAGTCTGTGGGGGGCACTTGCTTTGATGTACTGAGGTCTGTGAAAAAGTTCCTTCACTGTTTGTCCTTCACAGCAAAAAAGACGGTTATCCAGACCTTGATAACCTCGAGGGTGGACTATGGCAATGCCCTCTACTTTGGCCTGCTGGAGTATCTTCTGGAGAGGCTTCAGGTGGTATAAAATGTAGTGACCCTCTTACTTTTGAATTTACCAATTAAAACGCACATGTCCCCTCATCTGCGTTCCCTTCACCTACTTCCTATCAGGAAAAGAATCCTGTTTAAGGCTCTGCTGCTAGTTTACATAGCCCTGTATCAGACCGGTGCAGTCTACCTCAGAATTAGCTTTAATTTTCATGTTCTAGCAAGAAACTTGAGGCCGGCTAATAAACTTTTAGCAGAGATGCCCAGAATTCAACGTGCTAGAGCTGGAGGAATGTCACTCGCCCATCTTGGACCCACAGCTTGGGACAAACTCCCTCTCCAGCGCCGAGCTGTTAGCAGCGTAACAAAAAAAAAATAGGGCTGAAAACCTGGCTCTTTGTCCAGGATTAAAAATCACTAGATTTGTTGTCACCTCTGACCTGTGCCTGGCGCTGAGAAACTCCTCAGAGTAGCTAGTCACTTCATCATCATCATCATCATCAGTCTGATCGCTATAATATATCGTATCCTGTATCTAGCAGTCGTCCGCGATACCACATTTTGCATCCAGTGCATAGCCACTCTTCTCTTCGCCAGTAGGAGAGCCATCACAACAAACTTCTGCCTTCCTTGGAGGACAAAGGGGACAGAGCAGCACGTACTATTACACTCAATAAGTCCAATATGCCGACATCTTGGGGGCAACTCCATGTAACATTCATAGAAATCCCTAATTAACCACACCACATTTTTTTAAATTTGACTTCATTATCGGTAGCAACTTAGCTATCCATTTAGGGGTAATGTAGAGTCGTTGGTAGAAATTTAAAGTGAATGTGTTTATGGAGATATATGAGTGGAGCATCTCATACCTGTGAGCAACAGTAAGACCAACATTTATCTGATATCCTCCCCCCTCAGAATCGCCTCCCATTTCGATCTATAGTATTATCATTTTTTTCTCTGATTGTTTACTTTGCTAAAAACATTTAAAGGTATGTACGTAGAAAGAATTTGGGTGCAACGATCAGGGATATTTTTGGACGATATTTGAAATGGAGAAGGACCCAGGAAGGAAAAAGTCTGTAAGTGATTTCATAGCACACTTCATTAAATGGTGGAAATTATTGCTGGAGATTTCAGAGTTTAAACATTGTTATGTTTAAATATGGTCAACGGTATTATTTTGATAAGAAAAAGCATAGAATTTGCTCGCTATTTATTTAAAATACAATCTATGGAAAGCCGGAAAGGCAGAAGTGTGTTTTGTTAAAGAATTCAAAAGGGTTTTTGTTAGGAGGCTAGTAAGAAATAGCAGATTAATTCTAGTAGAGAAACAGCTATTTTTTCAAATGAAGAAGACCTTTTGATTTGTGGAGAATAACTAACCTTTCAGTATCGATGTTTAAGGATTTTCATTCTTTTTTACATTGTTGTCATTAGATATCTGATTACGCTTCAGTGCTCAAGAACAATGCAAAGCAGATACACATTTGTAATTGTGGCGTCCTTAACAGTCTAATTACCATTATCTATTGTGAATTATCTATTGTGAATGTTTTCAATATCACAGTCTAAATGTCGACAAAATTATTTTCTTTACCTGCATTATATGGATGGTTACTTAGGAACAGCATTCATAGCTTGCTCAGGCTAGTTTTTAGTCAGTTAAATTGACAGTTTTTTTAAAAATTTGGCCTTTTTTGACACACATTTAGGCGCTTATTTATAAGCCCCCTGCACCGCCGGTGCGTCACTTTTTGTGACGTTCCATGGTGCAGGAGCCTGCTCCATATTTACCAGGCTGCCCACTAAGCCAATTTTTTTGGCGTAATGCTGCCTTGTAAATATTGCTCACTTTAAAGCAGTTTGCTGCATTAAAGGGGCACATAATGGGTGTTGCTGGGGGCGTTCTTAGCAACATCCATGGCTTTTTGACACTGCGTCAGATATACGAGAAATCGTAACTCTGAGGCAGCACCAAAAACATATGCCTCCGCAGTGGAGGAGTACGGGAGGCACAACAAAGAGAAATATTTTTATTTATCCTTGTTTTTCCTTTTTCTGTGTGCTGCATTCTGCAGCACACATAGAAAGAGGAAAAAACCTCTTTGTTTTTGTGCAGGAAGGTTTCTCTTCCTCCACAAAAAAATCATCCCACAATGCAGGCACCCTTGCACCATGGTGCAAAGGTGCCTGCGTTGGCGCACGGCAGCCCATTGTGCACCAGCGCAGGGGAAAAGAACAGGAATGCGAGGTATCTGATAGACATATGTGAAAAAGAATTGGAACCTGGTTATCTTCAGTCTTTTATGCCGCCTACTTTCAGCAAAGATCAAGGGATACAAATTCCATGTGATCTGGTTATTTATTAAACCTTTTTTTTCTTTTTAGAAAACTTTTCTTATATTTATGTACATTCAAAAATGTATGAATAGGAACACTTCCTATTCATTTCAGAGAAAACATACAAAAATCAAAACAATTTACATATATTTGTAACATACAACATATACCTCAATAAAACATAAATGAAGTCATCCACCAATAGAAATTCATCAATGGATATACCGTTTTTCCTTTCACATTTCTTTTAAATTAGGAAAAGGACTATCAAATGCAGGGAACAACTTATGCAACCAGATGGGGATACTGCTTTTAATAACAATCCCTCAAACTATACATAAATATATTCATTAAAGATCCTCAGCGTTAAATGAAGTGCCGACGCGTTTCGAGACCCGGGAGACCAGCTGGTGCACAAACGGAGGATTACTGACATGGAAAGCCCGATTACAAACAAAAAAGCCTAATGTTCCCAGAGATTGAGATGGCGTCGAGTTGCAGTTAAAATTTGAACAAGTACCGTTCAAGAACGCGCTGCAACGTTTGCGTGCGGCTTAAAATGAAAGAATCAGACTAGGAGATAGTTCGAACAAACTGGGTTTAACACCGCGTTCAGACTAAAAAGAATCTGGAGAAAGCAGTAAGCTTTACCGGCCCTAAAGCCAAGGGACAGCTACATCCTTCCTGTCAATCAACAAATACAAGCAAGCCTAATGGGGGAAATTTCTTCCATCAGATTACACCAATGCTCATAAATCTGAAGCCCTGATGAGAGCCCCTGGAGGTCTCCCGGGTATCGAAACACGTCAGCACTTCATTTAACGCTGAGGAACTTTAATGAATATATTTATGTATAGTTTGAGGGATTGTTATTGAAAGCAGTATCCCCATCTGGTTGCATAAGTTGTTCCCTGCGTTTGATAGTCCTTTTCCTAGTTAAAAAGAAATGTGAAAGGAAAAACGGTCTATCCATTGATGAATTTCTATTGGTGGATGACTTCATTTATGTGTTATTGAGGTATATGTTGTATGTTACAAATATATGTAAATTGTTTTGATTTTTGTATGTTTTCTCTGAAATGAATAGGAAGTGTTCCTATTCATACATTTTTGAATGTACATAAATATAAGAAAAGTTTTCTTAAAAAAAAAAAAAAAGTTTAAAAAATAACCAGATCACGTGGAATATGTATCCCTTGATCTTTGCTGAAAGTAGGCGGCATAAAAGACTGAAGATAACCAGGTTCCAATTCTTTTTCACATATATTATGGCCCTACCTGGTATCTGTCCATTTGGGCCTAACCCCCCTTGGTGTTAAAGTATCTGATAGACATGGCGCATTCCCGCCCTTGTCTGTTGCCTTAGGGCAGTGCAGCAAAAAGGTCTGCGGTGCTGCCCTAAGGCAAAAACTCATCAATGAGGACCTTAGTCTCTTCCTTGAAAATGTACTAAAATAGCTGACTCAAAATTTGAGCTGTGGCTTGCGCCATTTGTCAGTTCTCAGCACGCTCTAAATGTTGCGCTACAAAGCTTATGTTGCTATTCTTTGCTTCCACTGCGCTGTTTACCATGCTTTTGTGACTGCTGTCTAGTCATGTAGCAAGAGTTTCATGCCAGTAAGGATGAAAGGCCCCCGTGACGGTAATGAAAGACAACAGTAACTGGAGTATAGCAGGCCCCTGGGGCCCCTGGTTTAGAGTGGCATCACTTTTTTCAAAAATCTAAAACTTTAGTGATATTACATGTTATTATGAGAAATACCAGTCTCGCAATTTGTGCTATTATTCAGCATATTACAAGAGACAGTGGTCCCTACTAAAGGAACATAAAGACATAGGCACAGAACTACAATTAGAGCTGTGTTGGTATACATCCAAATGGACAGAATTGTATTTATTTAAACATCCAATAAATAAAGGAAAAACACGATATAAATACAATACAGTGGGTGAAAGGGACGGGGTATGGAAATCAACAGATTTCCAGACCTCAGGCATTTGCATCCAAAGTGACTTTTCAACGATACATGTTTACAACAGTCAAAGTGTGAGAAACATCTTGTGCTCCACATAGATCGTAATAAATTAATTGGAGTCAAGGTGTGGGTGTCGATGACGTTTCGATCCCAACTATAGTAGGGGGATCATCATCAGGACAAGGAGATCTATATGCCTGAGAGATAGCCTGAATGAGATTACACAGGGGAGGAAGTAGTTCCCGTGTAAGGCGGTCCTCCTTGTGGTATTCAATAACCATAAATAGTCGGTGAGCATGGAAATCAGTAAGCGGATGAAGGGGACGATGTCTTGCCCGTGGTACCCTGGGGCCCAGGTTCGGAATCGAGCGTGTTTAAATGGAACCTGAATGCTGCTGTAGTAGCGTGAGGACAGAAAACTCGGAAATCAGGAGATAGGAGCCAGAGAAACGTCCCATTATTCAGCGACATATGAGAGGACACATTTTGCCTTAAAAAACATAATGCTAAATCGTATCTGACGTGAATCAACAGGTACTCACGTTTGGTTCATTAACTTTTTTCCAGAGTTTCTGCAATAGGATTCTTATCCAAATGAAATCTCAATTATGCGAGTTAGCCTAATGGCGTAATCTCAGGTAAATTGCATAATAATTATAGTACTTAATGCAGAAAAATGACAGGGTATTACACCAGAATAAACTACATTTTGCCCAAACCTATTGATAGCTATGCACCCTGCTGCTAGGACAAGTATTCTTACAGCATTTGGCACTGAGGGAATCAACATATATCTACATCGACATACGCATTGGAACAATAGAAAGTCTCCCAATTACAAATTTTAGGGGTGGGAAAGGAACTTCCCATTGATATACCTGGACCTGCCCTTGCGCTCAAGACAGCAGTGACAGAAAGTAATCATGTCTTTAAAATTCATATTTACTTCCTATAGTATCCAGGCCTTACTATTAGGTCGGAGTGTGCAGACCGTGCCTAATTTGCTTTTGCATAATTATGCAAAATTTTGGAAAAGTTATGTGTAAATATATGAAATGCTAAACTGGCATTTGGTGTTGTATTTTAGCGTGAAATGCATTCTTCACCCACTCCAAATGTGAGGATGTATTTCGCAATTAAAAAGTGAAAAAAAAAAAAAAAGCACATTGAACCAGTGGTGGCTCCTTTGCTAAGGCGGAGGAGCGTCACCCCACTGAAAGAAAGGAAAAATAAAATGATATTAACATAATGTTATTATCATTTGATTTTGTCCTGCTGTGGCAGCTTTGTGTGACAGGACTGCTCTGCTCACAGAGCAGGGCAGGGGAGGAGTGGTAGCACCCTGCTAATTGTGCAATGACTGTTTGGCCAGCCCTCTCGGGCCAGCCAAACAGTCATGCGCACTTCGCATGTTCTCCATGCAGGCTGCATTACTGCCTAGGTGGAGAGCATGCCCAGGCCCCCAGTCCCTGGCTGAGTGCCGAACCACAGCGCTCTGACCAATCACAATGCTGCATTGCAGCATTGTAATTGGTCAGGGGAGCCTGGGTGCTTGCCAATCACAATGCTGCATTGCAGTGTTTTGATTGGACAGGGGAGCCTGGCTGCTTCCTGTTCCATTCCAGATGCGAGGCGAGTCAACGAAGAGACACGGCGGTAAGGTAAGTTTTTTTCTTTTTTTAAATATCCCTTTACCACCCCTTAGCCCCCACCCGCCACCCCGATCCGTGCCAGCCGCTACTGCATCAAACAACAACCACTCACGCTTTGTTGTTTGCGGTGTTCTTGTGCCCAGATTCCTAAGAAATCATGAACCGTAGCAAGTAAAGTTGCTGCACTTTGTTGTGTAAACGGGAGAGAGCAGCACATCTACTAAGATTTGACCCTGTTCTGCTCTTATGCTGCTGGCGCACTTTATGTTGCCATGCGCCAAAGCAGGCAACCTTGCGCCGTAATGCAAGTGTATCTCTGTTGTGGGAAGCATAGTTTTACTACAGGAATAGGTCCCTCCCTGTACAAAAACTGTATTTTAAGGAGTTTTTCTCTTTGTATGTGTGCTGTAGAATGCAGGACACATGCAAAGAGGGGAAAAATGTGGAGTTACGAAACATTTCTCCTCATTATGCCTGCATCAAGGAGGCGTACGATTTTGGCGCACAGCCATGTCTATAATTTTTTGTAGATGGGGATATGTGTCAAAGCCCCTGAGTGCTTGTATCGGAATGCCCATGCAACACCTGTGGAATGCCTCCTCTATGCAAACTAATACAAGGTAGTGTATTGCGCAGCTGTACATTACTTTTTGTTACAATCCATTGCAAATCCCATTTTGCTTTGGATTGTAAATACCAACACAACACTTTGCATCTGGGTTGCATTTAAAAAATAAGGCAAACCCAAAGCAAAGTCTTTGTAAATCTGGGTCTTAATTTTTTCCATTAACTGCAGATAATTAAGCAACTTGGTGTAATAAAGTAGTTTTAGGAATTTCGTGTAATGAGAGTAGCACAAATGTCACCAGCCTACTATTAGCTTATCCGCTAAACAGAAAATAGGATGTTGTTGTAGGGCTAGCAGTGCAACTAATGATTAACCCTATGATCTCATTGTGGGTCAATGTGTTTTGTTTGTTTACCACCCCTGAAATGTTAGTGAATCGATGTCCATCATATGTTATCTATGCTCTTGTTCTCCTAGAACAACTTTGGCACTAGTTAAAAAACATAGAAACATGCATAATATGCCATTCCCATCCGGACATCACTTAGCAGGCAAACAAAGTAGTTAAAGTCACATCTGGAGGATAGAGAATCACATCAGAAGTTATGAGATGGGGTTTGACATTCTTTTTCTTGGAAAAGTGGGTTCACTGGAAGTCATTCTTACACCTTTTATCAGACATGGTGGGCATGATTCACATTGTTTTTCGTCAAGGTAAGTAGAATTTATCAGTGTGAAAAGTGATCTGCATGTGGAAATGTTTTATTCTTTTCTTAAGAAGTATCAAAAGACCTTTCCACCAACAAATAAGATTTCTTATCACATTTCACCAGTTTTGTGGATTGAGCTTGGAGCAAATCTTCAAGAAGGAGGGAGAGAAGGAGCATTTCTAAACAGTATCCTTGCAAAACGTTGCCAAACCCCCATAAGCTGATATATTTTTGGGTATTTCCAAATATTTGGCAGGCTTTTTCTACTGTTGGAATTGCACTTAGTGGAGTCCAGTAAAAGACATTCGGGGGAGGGAGAGAAAAGTAAAAAAGTAATGGATGTGTTGAGGAAGAATTTTTATTCTAAGTGTAGGAAAAAACAATTAAACATGCTTTCCGACAGTCTCACAGTGCCTGCATATGTAGGTTTTCTGAAATGTGCGGAATCAATGAAATACGCTTGGGGGCTAGCAGTATGCTTGTAAAAGCACAATTTTCGTTTTTATGTGTACACCAGTAGATTTTTGTGAGTCCCCCCAAATGTGAAAATCCATGTGAGTTACAGGCATAACTCTATCATGTATCATTTTACACAGTTTTGTGAATCAGGGTTAGAGTAGTCAGCACATCACTTGAGTGCTGTTAGGAAGAAATGCCACTGATTTAGCCCTTTCACCCCAAACACATGCCCCTAGTGTTTGTTTTTTAGACAAGACGTAGTTTCATTTGGAGTTGTGACCAGGGGCATAATGAAGCTTGAGGGAGCCCCCCCCTGCAAAGTACATGGAGGGGGCCCCCATGCTCCGGACCCAGTCAGGAGCTCTCAGGCCAGGGGCTTGCCTCCCTTTCTCAGTGCCAGAGGGGGCTCCCTGGAGCTTGGACTGCTCCTGCACCACGGGGACTGCATGAGCTAATGTTACGCCACTGGTTGTGACCAGGAGATTTAGAGGGACAGATGGATGACATCTCTGAAGGATTTGTAATTAATGTGGGCAGACAGTGACAGACTGATTGTACTAGGGAATATCAAAGGTGGCATATCGAAGGATCACAATATCATGACCAGAAAACTGAGGGCCAAAATATCAAACAGGTAAGTGCACAGTGGAAGGAATGCATTTACTATTATCATCTACGCTTCTATGTTCATTGAAGATATATATCTATATATGTCACCAAGCTATGTACATGTGGAGGTAGGTATAGAAAATCTATACAATCGTGCCTTTTGATATTTTGTCCTTTGATATATGGGTCAAGATTAAGGGTGGGTGATAAATTCCGCTCTGCCGTCAAGGTTTGCGAAGTTTTGCCCACTTGGCTTTCTGCTTGGAATTCAGAATTCCAGCAAATCTCTGACAAATGCCGTGTGGCAGAGTCTGTCCTCCCACATGGCTCATCAATGCTAACTTGGCGAGTGAGAATTTTCATCCCCTAGCGTAATCTTCGGGTGCTAGAACGCCCCCCGGTGAGATTTCTCAATGAGGGCGGTCACAGCGGGTCGTGACCGTTTGTGTTGAGAAAGCTTCTGCTTGACTAGAAAATGTACTCGAGCAGCAGAAAGAACCAGCGCTCTCTGGCACGCCACGTGGTGCCATTTGTGCTGATTTTACAGCACGGAACAAGCTCCAGGTGCTAAAAAACTGCACAAGCAGTGTGCCATGCCAAATTCCTGCCACGGAATGTCGCAAAGTTTTTTTGTAACTCCGTGAGTTCCGCCCACCCCTAGTCGTGATATTGTGACCTTCTGATATTCTGCCTTTGATGTTCCCGACCCAGATGACAGACCTTACTGTAAGTTGAATATGGTTGTGAAACTTATGTTTCAAAATTAACTTACCCCCTCATCTTTTTTTAAGTGTAAGTGTCCTTCTCTATGATCAAGAGAGTCAAATACATATTGAGTTACTAACAAATGTACCAATGAGAATCTGTCTGTATATTTATCATAAACACTATTAAAACATTAATATTTATTTCAAAGATTAAAACATTCATAGACATGATAAACCAAAATGGCAATAGAAAATTCCTACAGTCCCCTATAAGAGCAATCACTGTACAAATGAGTCACAAGTACATTGTGAGGATGATGGTGTATTATATGTTATGGTTGGGCGACCTTACCAAGTAATACAATGTCCAACTGTCTTGGGTCCAGTCCAACTTGTTTGAAAAACTTTTAGCTCAACCCTAGGTAGCTGTTGCTTCGAGCAGCAAGGCTTAAACAAATGACCTAGTGTAAAGTATTTAGAAGCACCAAACAATGAAATAAGAAAGTCATGCAACATGAAAGAAATCTAACATCAGTTTATAAGAATAGATGTTATTTTTATGAATTTTTAGACACCAATATGAGCAAAATCCACCAGAGGGTTCTGGAGATATATATTTTTAAAGAAAAGTTAAATTTCAGCTTTTTAGTCTAAAGTGTAAACAAGCATTGGTAACTGTAACGTTTGAACACTTGAAAAATTTGAAAAAGTTTTGTTAGGCAACAATTCCAACAAATAGAAGGTCAATGGGGGCCAATAAGGAGTATTTGGACAGTCCCTTGGTCACCATAGCAGGATCAAGTCTAGTTCCACACTTTCCATTAAGACCTCCATAGGCTTCAGAGGAGTGCTCCTGATGCTGGAGATGCCGGATGCTAAGGATGCTGAAGGATGCTCTGGGTGCTGTGCGGTCGACGGTGGTGTCCATGTTGTTATTCTTCAGTCCACGAATAAGTTTGGCGACTTTGGCCACAGGAATTAGTGTGCCTCGAAGTCCTCTTTAAGCCAGTAGCAGGCCATCTGCAGCTGGGCTACCAATCTGCATACACAGCGGGTTCCTTTGGTGAAGGCTGGTGTCTGTCTTTGGCAACCAATCTGGAATCAGATGACACTCCCAGCTCCAGCAGACTTAGGTGTAACTTTTGGGCATTGGGGATTGGTATCTTAGGTTGCCTGACAGCAGTCTATGGCAAGTCGAAGAATGTGGCTACTGACTTGCCAGAATTGGCTACTTCAGCTTTGATGGCCCTGGTGCTGGTTCCAGGGGGTCATCTGACTGATCTTAGGAGTCACTCCTTTGGTCTGGGGCTCGGGAGGGACTTTTCCAGGAACTAGGAGCCACAGGCACATTCCTGTCTTTTCTAGCCCAAGGTGCGGCAGGTGCAGCCCAGCAGTCGGTGCAGCCTCTCTTGCCTGGTCCAGGGGTCAGCAGGGCAGTCATTCTTTGGTACTTTCTCCACTTTCGATGTGATCTGAGGTTCAGTGTCCCAGGGGTGCAATATCTATGCCCAAAAAATGCCCAAAGGGGATAATGTGTTCACTAACCAGTGGGCTACCACTATCTCTTCCTCAGTGTGATGACTTCTGGCTATGTGTGGCATCTAGCAATCACAAAGTGCACTATTCTGTCCACTCTCAAGATGTCTGAACCCTTCCTTGTATGTTAGGAGCTTGGTGTGCCTACCCTAGAGGTGTGGCTAACTGTGGGCTGCATTCCCACGAAAAAACCTGTTTGGCAACTGGTGTCTCCTCTTTGTTCCTGTTTACATGAACAAAGGGGCAGCCCTCCACAAGTGTAATTGCTCACTAAAAGGTGTCTTTCCCTTTGAAGCTCTCGCCTTTTGGTAGAACACCCTGTTTGGCTTTCTGCAAGGGAGAGGTGACACCTCCCTCTGTGGCAGACCTCTATTGCTTCTGAGCCGGGAGTCATTCACACCACTCCCCAGGAGGACAGAAGGCTGTCTGGTGGCCATCAACTGTGCGAGACCACTGGAAATTTTGCCATTCCTTAAAAGTGACATTAAATTCGACTTGAGCAGCAAGTCCGACTTAATGCCACAATTAATTTGATACCTTGAAGTACCTATTTTAATAGTGTCATTCGAAGGTTAGCCGGACTGAAAGGCCAGCTGCTAACATTGTATTAGTCAATGGGGCGACTAACCTTCCCACAGTAAATTGAAAATGTGGACGTTTTGCTGTTAGGACATATTAAAAGTATATGCTCTACTTAATTATATACAGGTCCCTGCCTTAGGGCAGGATAGGCCTTCCTTAGAGGAGTCTTATATATATTGTTAAGGGAAGTGGGGGCTTTGCCATTGGTCTAAATGGCAAAGTCAAACTAGCAGTCTTAAATCTGCCCTTTCAGGCTGCAGTGGAAGGCTATCACACACACAGGATGACACAAGCCACTCTGACTTACATGCCCTGAGTACCCTTGGTGGCATATACTAGAGACTTTTAAGTAAGTCAGCTTATGACAAATGGGGGTGGCCAATTCAACATACACTTTGCAAAAGGTTAGACCACTGACACAGAAGTCTGGTTAGCAAGCCTCAGTGGAATCTCAGAGACGATTCACCAACAGCATCAGTCCAATACTTTGGGGGTGATCATGCAGAAAGAGGCATTTACTTATATACATCAAACATATTTACCTCAAGTTATTCTAAAGTGAGCATACAAAGAAGAAATTAAAAATAAATACATCAAGGTTTATTTATCTCTGATTAAAAAAAGCCAAACTTGTAACTTACCTCACCTCTATGTACCCACTTGTATGTGAATGTGGCCAATGATAAATTTCCAACCCTAACCTATTATATAGAAACAGAAAATTTCTCAGTTTAGTTAAGTTGAAATGCTATATAAACAGGCTAATATTCTTCTTGGGAGGAAGGCCATTGGATCCTTCCCCTTGATGTATGTTTTTGTGCCGGTGAGGGCACATGTATAGAATTTTTAGCAACATAGGCATTTTGAATGGCTTATGTCACTTTAGAGGTGATTGAACAATGAGAAACATTTGACAACTTCCACTGAGAAAGGCAATCCCCAAAGGTTGTCTTCAAACAAATGGAATATGTGATGAAAAATTCCCAAATAACTAGCACCTTTATAGTTTAATCTCTGCTTCACTCAGGCGTAGATAGCAAACACACAGGTGTGTGAATCATCTGCTGGTACGCTATCCAACTGGAACATGCACTTGATATTATCAAATACACCTAACGATAAGGGTGTTTAAAGACTCCCACAACTGATTTCTGAAATTAATCATAAAACAAGTATAAATTACTGCTCCTAGGGGACAGAGTGAATTTTCTAGATCCAGAAGCACTGGATTTTATTCAGTGTCATCCATATGTTTATAAAAGAGGGCATCTCAAGATCACTCAAATCCCCTTCCTGTAGAGGTACTCCCAGACCACTGTGTCAAAGACTACTGACAGATCCAGTTTGATCATAACTGCCCATGACTCGATATAAATCTCTTACTCTTCAAGTAACTGCTCGGATACACTGGACTCCCAACAATAACATCATTTTTATGTTTTTGCACTACAACATGCTTCATTAAAGAGTACCATGTTGCCAGATTAGATAAAAGTTTCCAGTTTTCTGGTTAATACTTTAAATGTTGCAAATAGGTATCAGCATTGGGCTAAAGTGAAGACTTCCACATTTTCAGAATCCATTTGATGGCTGTCATGGGGCATTCATTTAATCATGCACCTTGGTATCTTGTTAAGGCATCCAGACCCATTTAATCAAACAACAAAATGGCAAGCCTTAAGTGAGGCTCAAATCAAGAAACAGGTTCATACTCATACCAGTTATTATCCTGGAGGCATGTGTGTCGGGCCAATATCAATACAAATGAGATAAATCCACCATTGCATTTTTTATGCTGGTTCCTTAATGTTCAGAGTCAGGAACTGAAAAAATTGTGTTCTGAGAAAGACAGGATGAGGCAGATTGTAGGTATTACATTGACTGAAAAGCCTCCAATTGACCCAAGTAGCAGCAATGCTCCAGATTTATCAGAACCAGGATATCACACTTCCAGAAGGTACTTGTTAAAAGTTCCCATGGAACTCTCCATGACCAAACAATCTTACTGGTGGTTCTTCTCTCGTACCACAGTCTCCACTTCATGTTAACATCTGTCATGAATTCATGTTGACTATAACACCACAATGCTCTCATATTTGAAGAAATGTTTCTTGATTTGCTGTGGTATCTGGCATTGCTACTCTCTTTCAAAAATCGACTCAGGGACCCAGTGCATTCAGTGCACAAAGTGCCATGGAGAGTAGCGTTTCAGTGCAAGCACTTTCTGCACTTGTGGGGCACATTGGTATTACAGAAGGGGCTGCACATTCATATGTGGACCCCTCCTGTAATACAGACCATGTTGGTGTATATGTAGTGCCGGCACAATCCTCAGAAGAGTCTGCACATGCTTGTGATGGCACTCCTGTAATAAAGATGAAATTACGTTGTTGCACATGTAGTGCTGACATGAGCATTTGTGTGTAGATGTGGCTCATGCAAATGAGGGATCACTTTGCCTGTGCCATATTATGGATGAGTCGAAGAGGCAAAGAAACAGTTAGAAGAAGAACTGACTCAACACCACAAAGAGGTGGCTCACCATCAGTGTACCCCATAAAGACACCTCTCGAAAGGGGGTAATAGATTTTCCATGGACCCCTCAGACATTACCTGTATGTGGAAGTTCAGTCACTCACTGTACCTGCCTGCAAGAGGATCTCTCACCCCCTTTCAAAAGCAGGCAATATTGCCTCCTGCAGAGCTGGAATAAAGGACTGGCTGCTTTACACAGTCAGTTTTCCTTTCACTAATGCACGCCTTTTGGGCATGCACAAATTTGAAGTTGCCTTTGAGGAGCACACTATCTGTAATAGGGGGAACTGACCCTGTCAAGGTGCACCACTGAGTAGTCCAGGGCAGTGTGCTCTTCACATAAGATGGCCCCAGGACTTATTAATTATCATTCTGCATTATTTCATATTTCTCCTACTTCAGAACAGGGCTCTATTGGTTAAGGCATTTTCTGGATTACCCATACTCCCTCTCTGTGATTAACTGCAAGGACACTGTTTGATCATGTAATTTGTGACGAGTCACTCCAGAGAATTAATCACTCATCTGCCTGTTAGCTAGCCACATCTGTGCTTCCCACTGAACCTATTCACAAGGGAAACAACCTTTACATCGCGGTCATTACACCGCAATGCCATTACAACGCGGTCGTTACAACGGCCGCGTTGTTACCGCGCAATGCCATTACTACACAAGTCATTACATCGACTTGCAGTAGATGGCGCGCTAACATAAGAAATAGTATAGTTTACTATTCCAACACCTTCCCTACTGTGGCGTAGGCTGGAGTTGGGATAGTAAATGATACATTTCTAATGTTAGCGCGCCATCTACTGCAAGTCGATGTAATGACGTGCGTAGTAATGGCATTGCATGGTAACAACGCGGTCGTTGTAACGACCGCGTTGTAATGCCACGCGATGTAATGACTCGCGTAGTAACGAGTCATATTCATTCACAAGGTGAATTGAGGGTGCAGTGGCGGCTCCTCTGCTAAGGTGGAGGAGTGTCACCCCATCGCTTTTAAGCAGTGTGACAAAAGGAAAAATAAAATGATAATAACTATTATTTTATTGTTTCCAGCTGCTTTGCGGGTGGGCGGGCGGGTCTGCTCTGCTCTCAGAGCAGGGCAGGGAAGGAGTGGTTTGTGCACTCCAAGTGCACATGAATGCTTGTTCTTCACAAAGGCTGCATTACAGCCTGCGTGGGGAAGATGCCCAGGCCCCCTGTCTCTGCCTGAGCACCGAACCATGGCACTCAGAGCAATCACGACACTGCATTGCCATGTTGTGATTGGCCAGGGGATCCTGGGCGTGCTTCCTGGTTGCTGTTCCGGCTTTAGTCCGACGGAGGAGAGACGGAGCAGAGACGCAGCGATAAGGTAAGTTTAAAAAAAAAAAACTTTACAAATTGCTGAACCCCAATATTTAGCCATCGCAATATTTACATTTAGCTCCAGCATCTTTTATCTAGTGATAAGAGTCACCACCCCATTTGTAAGCAGGTCTAAGCAAATTAGCAGAATAAATCAAACTTGACTGGGGCCACTCAAAAACTGAGTTCTAGATCCATGAAACTTAAAAGAATTTTATTACAAAATTTAGAATAGGCAAAACAGAATAATGAATGCAGATTGCCATGAAGGCACTGATACGAAAGGCAGAAATCAACAATAATTGCCATGTCCATAATTAACACTAATAGCATTTTCTAATAGAAAACAGTCTCTCAATAATCGGACAAAGTTTGCAGGGAAAAATTAAAGTGTCACGCAAACGCGAGTTTCTGGGCCAGATGTATCAAGAATTGCTTTTGCGATTCCTAAATAGCGAATTTTACCGATTCGATATTTAAGAATCGCAAAATGCAATGTATGTAGGATTTGCAAAAACATTTGCGATTCCGACATATTCCTTAATAGCGAATCGCAAATTGCGATTAGCTATCAGGAATACCTTCCCATTCATTTCTATGGGCCTAGAGGCCCATATGAATGAATAGGATTGCATTCGCAATTTGCGAGTACCAAATAGGTACTCGCAAATTGCGCATGCAATTTCAAGGGTGCAAGGGGGCTAAAAGGCCATCCTGATGCACCCCCAAAAAAGGTAAGTATGCACATGTGGCGCACATACATGCCCTAAGGGCATGTGTGTGTGCCACATGGCACTTAGAAAAATGCAAAAATGTGCATCTTTCTAGGAATGTGCAAATTACCACCAACTTGAAGTTGGTGGTAATTTGCGATTCCTTAAAGCCAGGTCGCAATTTTTTCTTGCTTCCTGCATTGCATTTAAGGAATCGCAAATTGCGATTCCCTAAATGCATTCGCAAAATAGGTAATCACAAAAATTGCGATTCCATATTTTGCAAATGCCTTTTGTGTTTCCGCATTTTCTCAGGCCATCGGTGGCAGTCCCCCCAACATACAGCCCTTTACCATGCAGGCGTTCGGACCCTCAAATCTCGGGGGACAGACCGCCGCCTCTGACAGGATCTACTGATCCCCACAGGGCAGCGGTCAGAATAGTGATCCTGATGGAGGCAATGCCTGCTCAGGCACCGCCATCAGGATCACGAAGGCCTTTTCATGGCGGTCCCACCTCCAAGAATAGGTAGATGGAAATGGACTTTGGGGGCCCCAAGCAGGGCTCCCGTCCCCCAGGGGCCACTGGTAGGAGGCCAGGGGGGCATATGTGGTGCCCCCCACACATCCATGCAGTGTGCCAGGCACCACATGGTGCCTGGCACATGGTGTATGGATGTTTGTAAATTGCCTTTTTCTACTTCGGCTTGTTCTGCGGTCCTTTTCCAGGCCCCAGCCCAAGCCAAAGTAGAAAAATGCGTTTTCCGACGCCTACACTGCGGTCTAATTAAAATATGGCGGGTGGGACCGCCGTCTACTTGTTGGCCGGTCTCACTCCTGTGGCGATGGCAGTCAGATACTCGTCCGACTGCCATTGTATTGTCCCACCAAGTCCCTTAGGATAAGGATATAGGTTACGCCTAAAGTAAGCTTCTCAAGGGAGGTGATCCACGATTGCCTTTCCCTGGTTAATGTCAGGGCTATTGCCTGGTTGAGGTATGTGAAATTAGCCTTTAGCACTTTGGGTGTTTCTGAGCTTTTCTCCAATCCAGAAAGTATTAAAAGTGGCACAAAAGGAATGGTTAGAGAACTTCTTTTTCAAATGGCGAGAAGAGAGCTGCCTGAGGGATTTTTATAATTTACAAATAGCCCCAAATTATGAATCCATCACATCTTTAGCAGGCCTGGAGTTTTATCTGTTTTTTATTCAAAATGACAAACATAGATTTTATCTTACTAGTCTGTGTTTCAATATTATCCACTTATTAGTGGCTTTTCCGGTACCTGGTTTATCAATCTTCCAAACTGTCCCCGTGATTATGTCTAAAAGCAAAGCACTATGCACTTTATGTTGTTTTGCGCTCTGTATTCTTTGCACAGAAAGCACTTTCTGGTTCCGTTATTGTGTCCTGCTAATGTTAGACATCATAAGGCAGGTCTTGTTTTTCTGCTGAAAATGGACATTTCACACTCTTGTTATGCAGTGATTCATTTTATTAGCCACTAGGAAGAGGTATCACTCAGTCTCCTGCCTATAGATGATTGGTAAATATGTTATTGAGCCCTTTGTGGATGAATGGAGACTTGAGTTTTATTCTTCCTCTGTATTTTGTATTTTTTATATATTTATATAAGCGGTCATGTTTTATTGTGTTTTATATGAATTGTGCTTTTATGGCTGGTTTGTCAGCCGAAAAAAGTTGATTTACTGACTGACACTACTGGTGTACACATATTTCCATATTCCAATTTTATAAATAAACAGTGGATTGTCTAGAATTTCATCTTTCTCAAACAAGTACATAAAGAAACTTGCATAAGCATCTGCTACATGTCAGCACAGAGGGGTACAAGAGAGTTGAAGCTAACATATATGTTCACATTTTGAAAATTGTAGTAGAAGATAGTATGTAACAGTTCACATAGATTCATTTGATTTGCCTTCACCTCACCATGTTGAGAGAGAATCCAATTAATATTTTCTGATCCTTCTTTATTTGGAAGTGAGTTATCTAATCTTCTCAAAGGTAACGAATATCTAATCCACTGGGTGTGTTAATATCATTCTCTTGTCTCACACAGTCACTCATAACTTTTGTAGGTCTCAGACTTTCACTAGTGGTTTAAGGGTTTAAGAAAATCATAGACAAATCAAGTGAAAGGCTGGAGTAGTGAGTTAATACTATAAAATATAAGACAACCTAGTTGATTAATTAAGTCTTTTGTATTTTAGGAACCAGACAAAGTGCCAGAATCATAGTGTTAGTTGGTCAGAAATTTCTTGGTTATTTCTGATATCCATTGTTTATCCACTGGCACATCCAGAACCTGCTGAATTCTTTGAGCATAGATGTATTGGTCCATGTGCTAGTTCCATTTATGTATTCAAATTGCTTCGTTATCATTACTTGCAAAAATCTGGAGTAAATAATGTGAGCAAAACTCCTTGTTTAGCTCAAGCAATATTTCACTGATGAGGTCTAGCAAGGCCAAACCTGGTCTGGAATAGCTTCAGTTCCCATCTAGACAGGGCTTCACCAGGCAGTTTGGGATAGGCTGTGCCTATAATGAGCATGATAAGAACTGATTTTCATAAGGTGGGTCTCTGTCTAGAGTGGCAAGTGGGCAGAATCTGATTGGTTGGCATGGCACCCAGAACAAAGGCCTGTAGTTTAGAATCTTTGCAAGCATTTCTTCGATTACATTTGGTGAGTTTGATCTATCACCCTGAGTGGCCTTGGGTATGCCTAGACATCGGTACCTTGCTCCTTGTGACAGATGTTCCAAGCTATATCTCACTGACAAGGACTAGCAAGGCCGAAACTGGTCTGGGGTTGTTTCTGTTCACATCTGGATGGGCCTTCAACTGGTAGTTTCAAACGGACTGTCCCTATGAGGAGCAGGGTCAGTAAAGATATATATAAAGTGGGCTGCAGTCTAGAGTGCCACAGTGGGTAAAAAGTTTAGGCTGCAGTGCTACCCAGAATTATTGTCAATTGTTTAGCTATTTGCAAGCATCCTTCCCATCACCTTTTGTGTGTTTGATTTTTACCTTGCTTGTCCTGCCAAAAAATGAAAATTGTCAGTCAAAGGAAGCTAGCATCATTGTACAATTTGTTTTAACCATTTGAGTCTCAAAATGTGTTTCATGGGGCTTAATTTTATGTTGCTAAAAGACGTTACATACATATTGCAGATAGCTTACTGGATGTAATGAAAGAAACAGGAACTCCACATTGATCTTGGACATTCTAGTAGTACAACTAATAGGAAATACAGAAGGACTTATGTATAACATATGTGAAACAATATGTAAGCGAGATGCCAATTAGACAGACCTCCCCTTGTGCGTTCCGTGATGGGTAGTTTCTCAGAGAGCGTAAAGATTATCAGGTATACTCTCATACACTCATTGTGGTTTCTTCATATGTCTAGGTTTTCTGTAGGCTTAGGTTACTAAATTGTCCTAAACAGTCATTTAGGACAAAAGACATTGCTATTTTCTTTCATTTTACAACTACCAATGTCCCAGGAACAAAATGTCAGTGTGTTTCACACCCCAATTTCACAATCATTGAATAAAGCAGCGTTCCCTCTTAATAGATATTATTGAAAGACTTGCTATAATTGTGGGTTATCATGATTTTGGCAGATCACGAATCAGTGCCACTTTGTGGGCTTTTGCCATATTTTTTATAGATCATTGATTGAGACTGTGCTACAGGATAACGCTCAGTGGGGATCACAGCCGCTCATATCCCCCACTCACTAATGCAAATCCTGTTATTGAGAACATTCTCAGCCACTCCTGTAGAAGCCCACTTAACTTCTGTCAATTATCTTGCATCAATGCCTGTCAGGGGTTTAATTCAGACACTGATTATGCCATTAGATTCTATTGGACTCATTTTCAATGAATTGGTAGAGGGCAGCACCATAAGTCTTTTTGCTGTGCTGCCCTACGCCAATACTAAAGGGCAGGAATGCACCGTATTTACAAGATACAGTACATTCCTGTCCTTTCTGCCTGTGCCGGTGTACAATTTGTTGCCTAGCGCCAACACAGGCACCCTTGTACTATGGTGCAACGTGTCTGTGTCATTGACAGGATTGTTTTTGTGCAGAAAGGGACACCTTCCAGCACAAGAACAATCCATAGAGGTTTTTTCCTCTTTCTACGTGTGCTGCAGAAAGAGGAAAACACAAGGAGCAATAAAGACATTTCACCTTTTTACACCTCCCCTGGGGAGGCATACAGTTTTGACGCATTCCCAGGTTTACAGATGATTGTAAAGCTGGGAATGTGTCAAAACGAATGGGTGTTGCGTGGGAAAACCCACCGCAACATCCATGAAACGCCCCCCTGATGCAGTGTAAGGCAACGCAGTAACTTGAGCTGCGTTGCCTTACACGATAACTACGAGGCCATGAAAAGCAATACAAAGTGGCTTTGCACGGCCTTGTAGACATGGGTCTGCACTCTGTGCCGCCGGAGCATCATAAAAAGTGATGCACCGGCTGCTCAAGGGACTTGTAAATAATCCTCTTTACGTCAAAGGCCATCTACTGTTCAAAATATCAAGCTTGGCTCATACCAATTCGAACATCCAGTGGCATTGCCTCTGCTCTTGATTCCACTGTATCTAGCTGAGCGACTGCGAAAGTTTGAACTACTTATTATTAACCAGTCGAAACAATGATTAGTGAACATCTTTCATTTCAATTGTATGGTTATATGGATAACCCCCCATGTTATAATCTTCTCAGATGTTGTACTGTTCCTCGTGTATTGGCGAGGAGTTTGGGCATGGGTTTTGTCATTCAAAATATTCTAGCCTACGAGGGCAAAGAAGTCCATATAACGAAGGACCTTATTAACAGAGTTTTATAGAGGTGGGTCCTGAGGGACTCTCCAGCAACTGAGGTGTAAAAATGCGTGAAGGTTTTTAATGTCCTGACCTAGGTTTGTGCTGCTATCTCTTTGACCCTCAATTTTTAGTTCTGTGGAGCTGAATTGTGTTGTTATGTCTTGGGCAGGGTTTTCTTTATCGGGGTCACACCTTAACAATGGGATTCTAAAAAAAGAGATTGAGATGCCATGCTCCATGTTATCTTTTCTGTTACATTTTTACTGAGGATTGCTGCTTATTTTAAAATGAACTGCCAAACATTTGCTCGTGGTAAGGGGCTGATAAGATATTGTTTAAAAGACAAGTAAAGTTGTTTGCCCAGGTACAGGATGCGATAAAGGCGATATTATCGTTGCAAAATTCCATAACTGTTACTTTGAAAGGCGCACTTGCTGGACTACAGCCAAACTGGTGGTGCTATTTGCGATATTAGTTGCTGGTGCCTGATCTTTCAAAAGGGAAAAGGAACATTCCTCCTTATGAACTAAAGTTATGTGCACAATAATATTAGCTGTTCTTGGTACATAGTGTTACTCCCAGTTTCATTGGTTGTATGGAAGGTTGGTTTATTCAAGCCGGCACTAAACCTGTCTTCACAGTTTCTGGGTTATAAAGTTTGTCGGCATGAACAGTGGCTATTTCGAGGCATCCGTTGCTTTTGACATTCATATTTTCTAAATAAGGTCCAACCAAATGGAATTTGTTTCCATTATGTTAGTGGAAGATTTCACTTTCTGAGACTTACATCATTTTCTTCTCATGAATTAATGAGGTCAACTCTTCAGGAAAATTGATCAGCTTATCTAAACCCATGGAGCAAACACATCCCTTGGCTTTGCTCACCCCTATTTGTTTGTCATTTAATACTTCTGCTCTGGTCTTTTTTACCACTCCAGAAAGACAGCCATGTTTTCAGTCAATGGCTGCAACATAGTTAGCCATTTGTTGAAGAATATCAATTTATTGGATGGGATACACAAAGGACTTTGCGGGAAACTACAGGTCACAGGAACCATCAGGCAGAGCAAGCCACGTGGCAGGAGGAGGTGGAGCTACCTTCTTCTAGACCTTTAAAGCGCTGCCCCTGATCCCACTGTCCAGGTTACATGGAGGACTTTGCGGGGGACTACAGGTCTCAGAAATCATCGGGCAGACCAAGCCACGCGGCAGGAGGGGATGGAGTCACTATCTTCACATGTTTAAAGCACTGCCTCCTACATGGAGGACTTTGGGTGGGACTACAGGTAAGCAGGCAGGGCCATCATCTTCATGTGCTTTAAAGTGCTGCCCCTCATCCAGCTGGGTGGGATGAACCCGGATGTGAACGGAAGCGCGGGCAAAGCTCCGGCCAAGGGCAGAACCTGAAAGGGGCTGGGCTAGGCCACCCCTCTTTCACTCACAACAGTGGGTATTTCTCTAACTGTGAAATATAGCTGGCATGATGGAGAAAAGGAAATCAACCTCTTTGCAAAGAGATAAGCAGAATACTGTGACACCCAGCAATGTAACCTTTCTAACAAATGCCATGTGGGTTATTAATGATGAAGTTAGTAATGTGGAGGAGAGGCTTGTGACTGCTCAACAGACAGCAAAGGAAGCAGCCATTTCTAAAGACTGCACTAATCCTTTTGGCGACTGCCTACTGGTGCAATCACCAATAGGCCACTCCCTAGGTATCAATAATCCATGCATGATAAATGACTCATTGTCCATTGAGCTGGCTTCCCCAGCGGACCCCACAGGGCTTCCTACGGCCAAGAAGTTAAAATGGGCCTCTAGGAGTCTAAGGCCAAAAGGCAAAGATCCTGCAGCTTTATCACAGGGGGAGACATTGAAAGGTACTCATGGAGCAGGTGCCTGCTATCATTTAATAATTTAATATATTTTTTAAAAGAATCGCTGTAGATCACCGCCACTTCTTCTACATCTAGATTTGGTTCAATAATTGTTATCCTGTAGGTAAAATTAGGATAATAAGGAGCAAGTCCACTTGCCTTCCAGTCTTCATAAACGTAACATCCGAGTGGCTCAAAGTAAAAAAAATGGTGAGTCTCAGGTATTGCCAGCAGGGAATTCTGCCAGCAGAGAGGACGAATGAGTGTGCAGCTCCGGATGAAGGGCATCAACCGTTGCTCATAAATGCTCAGTCTTGTGGCCTTCAAGAACCCTCAAAATGGTATAGCCATATAGTAATGTTTTACAATTGCCACTGGAGGGGACCCCATACTTGACAGTACTGAAGTGGTCCCTTGCCTCAGACCAGAAAAGCATGATGTGTGTAGTAAGCTGAGGAACAAAGTGAAACACTGGGTGGGTTCAAGATTAGGAAGATTTCAACATCTGATGGATGCTATCAACATAGATTGACATGCCCCATGGATTGGGATGGGTCCAAAAACTTGCAAAGACGATTGCATGGTGGTTGATTGTTGTTATGCTTATTATGCTGAAAGAGCTTTAGCATTATTGGCCTCTTCTTCTCCACCTGTTTGTATGATTTCAGTGGTTCCTCTGGGCTATTTTTACTGCCGCCCCCCAGCATGAGTAATGAGGCTCTCAGCCCATTGTGTCAGCTAATGCTTATTCTCTAAACAATGGTCACTCTCCTAAGCTTTTACCATCAGTGTGCACACGTAATCGTTTTTTCCCCCTAAATGCTTTTCCTGAGCAGAACTGACACATTTTCAGGATCAGTCCTGTGCAGGAAGCAGAGATTTTACAAAGTGATTGTACGCGTGGGTCACGGGGAAGGACCCTAAGTCAGGACGGAGAGGATACCATTTGTGCATTCCAGCAACTCAATTGAAATAGGAGGTGTAAACGTTTTGTGTTGGAATATTGCTGGGGTGAGGCCAAAAATAGTTAATCCAGATTTGCATACATTTATATGGAACTTCCCTATCCTATGCTTTTGAGAAACCTGGCCAGTTAGCCCTTTTCATCTGGATGGTTATTGTTCACTTTGCACCCCAGCAACTTGCTCGAATCACAGCAGAATATTTTAATTTTCAGTGATCCTTCTAGGTAAAGTGACTATGAAATTATTAGACTTGCCTTTTTAGCAAATAGTCAGGTTCGATTTTTAGGGTGGTCAGGACCTTTCGCTATGAAACGAAACCTGAAGGGCTTCTTTGAGAGCAGGGAGAGAGAGAGAGATCATTATTGTTTGGTTAGGAGATTTTAATACTCATACATGAATACTAGATGCCAAGGAGGTCTGTGGTATGATTACCAATGTCTGGGAGGGTATGACACATTTTCTTCGCAATGCGTACGGAGTCACATTAAATAACCTGATTATAAAGGCAAAGTTGGGTCTTGTAAATGATATATGCCCTACACAGCAGACAGTCCTACCACAGGTGACGACCTGTGGGAAATGGTCATGCAGGTACAATCGACTTCCTGTTAGTGTCTGAGAACTTCAAATCATTCATAGATAATCATCAGATTCTTCCCTCTTGTTTGAGTGATCAGAACCCATTCATTTTGAACTTGAGGTGGTGTATACAAGTGTAAAGCCGACCCAGCTGAGTCAAGACTTAGAGGTGAGGAGACAGAATGGAGTAGCACTAAAGTGGCAACGACCAGACACTGTTATGTTTTTGTCTAACTTAATGAGACCAAATTGTAACTTCATAGCTCTTTGTCTAGATGCCACAATGGAGGGGGACGACTGATTGCAGCTTTTGTAACACTATCAAGTAACATCCAAGAGGCTTTAATTCAGTGACCGGGCAATCAATCAGGGAAGAGTTACGGCTGGTTTGACTCAGTTTGCACCAAGGCTCATAGTGCGCTTAAAGGGGCCTTAAAAATAGTTCTTTTAGATGTGAAATGGGTAACAATATGCAGATTATCTTATAAAAATGCCCTAACGAGGAGCAAAAGGGCCATCAAGGAGGAGGCTTGGGAGGCTCTATTGAAGGCTAGGAGGCAGGCAGATAGCTCTGTCTTCCAGAAAGTTTGAAATGCCACTTTCGTTAGGGAGTCTGCCTGCCCGACTGTAGAAACAGTAATTTCTCCAGAGGAAAATGTTAACCACTTCTCTTCGCTCTACTCACTGGGTGAACGAAAGGAGGGCAATGACAGGTGAATTATAATGGGGAGGCATACTTTTAGATATGTTTATAGAAAACACTGATTTCTGGGCACTGCTGGTTAGCAATGTTTTCCTGTGGTAAAGTGTGGCTCTCCCTCCACTTGGCGTCAGTCTGATTGTTCGGAATAAATTTGATCCCAGCTGCTACAGACCCATCTCTTTATTAGACTGAACATTCAAGGTTGTGAGAAGGATACTCTTGTTAAGATTGGAAGGCTGGGCAGAACGAAAGAACATAAGTTATGATGTACAGTATGGCTTCCTGAGGGAACTAGACACCATTGAACAATCTTTAAATTTAAATCTTCTTGTGAGTAAACATACACTAGCAAAAAAGGGGTCATTTTATATGGCATTAATTGACTTGTGTGCATCAACTATGTTAACCATTCCAAGCTGTGGAGCGTTTTGGCTGATATGGGTGTAGAGGAGCTGATACTATACTACTTACAGCAGCTGTATATGGGCACCATGGCTCAGGTACATTATACATCAACACTATTGAAAACTTTTTGGTGGGCAGAGCTTGCAATATGACGCAAGTAGGGTCAAGCTCACGGCTTATTCTGCTTTATGCTGATGACAAGGTCTTCATGGAACACATGGTAATCGCTTTACAGATGCTTCTTGGTAATTTTACCATTGTTATGGATAATCTGGGCCTGAGGGTGAATCATGGAGATACATAGACCACGATAATCGGCCCAGCTAAAAAAAAGGCTTGTACTCATTTCCTCAATGGTGTTAAGATTTTAACTACAGACACCTCCTCATACCTTGGCCTACTTTTCAGCTTTCAAAATAATTGGCAATCCTTGATGGAAACTAGAAGGCTATATTTTGAAAAAGCTATTGCAGCAGTGTTCAGATTTGCATCATGGTTAAGCATGAGGCCGCTGAAGGAGATGACCGCTATTCAAAATAGCAAATGTATGACAGGGTGTGCTATGTGGCAGGAATATGGGGTATTCTAATGTGCACAAAACAGGTTAGAGAGAGAGGTTGTTTGGAGGCATTCAACACCCAGTGTGGGAACCCAATGAGGAAGCATGTCACCAACTAGGTTGGTGAGTGAAGGTTCTTTAAAAAAAAACCTAGGGTTCCTTCCTCTTTTTCCCATATATGGAGCAAGAGGTATTCTAATGTGGACATTCTTCAGCAAGTTGAAAATACATGCTTAAAAAAGGTGCTGGCTGTGCTCCCCTGCTGTGTGAATTATATAAGTCACAAGGAACTTGGCATTCCATTTATTGAGGACAGAATTTACTCTGCACCTTTATTACTCTGGTGAAACGTCTGGATGAAGCCGGCAGCTGCCCTCAACAGGCTGATTATTTGCGAATGAAACTTTTAAATATTTTGATGACCCAGAATCCATGGAAGGACTGAGTAAAAGAGACTTCAAACTGTTGATTACGGATTTCAGATCAGAATGGAGAATGGATGAAGAATTAAAAAGTATATCCATATTTTTTATTTATTTAGAGATACTGTAAAGGTGGGAAGAGTATTAATTGTCAAAAATCAGCAAATCTATATTGTTAACACACAGGCGACCTAGACTAGAGTATCGATATGTGTAAGTGTATTAGGATAGATACTGGATATATATTTTTTGCATTACAGCCGTAAGAACATAGAGAATCTGGATTGAAATACAAAGGACCACTATGGCGCAAGGTATACACAGTTAGGTAAACATTTTACATGGGTACTACACAGAAGACTGGTTTTAATAGAAGACAGGGACTGTATCATGATGGTCTTTCCTGGCGTAGCACAGAGCCGAGCGTCTCTTCTACTGGTCTATCCCCCTGCAGTTCTTAAAGGGAATCCGTATAACCCAATATGGAACCAACAGCAAGCACATTTTGCCCCTTTCTGATTCTGAGCTGCACTGTCTGAAAAGAATGCACTAACTCAGAGAAATATTGGGATAAGTGAATTCACTTTATGCTCTGCAGGTGCATAAACCAGGCACTCGCCTCTTCGCTGCGCCAGAGGAGCCCAGCAGGATAAGGTCACTGATGTCCCTTAGGGCGCTTAAGTATCATGAGAAGACATGGGTGTGAGTCCATTGTTTAGAAATAATAAATCAGCTAGGAAATCCAAAACGCCTTGGTGCAAATAGAGTTGCTCAATTGAGCATTCATGTACAATGTTATGACATCTAAGAAGGTCACGGTGTATTCAACAATAAAGAGCACACTGCTCAAGTAAAAACACTTCACTAACCAAGATGGCACTCATGTAGAACTTCATAATACAAATGGCAAACTATTGAAGGAAGGTGGTGGGCATATTCATGGCGTGGATAATTCTGCCTTGTAAACAGTGGTCAGAAAAAGACCAGTTATTTTAGAGTTTTCAGATCAACCATCGAAAAGTAAGTTATATATGGATCCTTTTTTCTTGAGACTGATTATATGGAGACTTTGAATACATTTGTTGTACTTGTGAGATAATATTCATGATTTTTGCTCTCATTTCATGCAAAAAAAATAGTAATGGTTTTATTAGGAAACTATCTCCTAGTGAAAAAAACCTGTGAAAGTCAAATGGAATTGATTATTACAATACACCAGCTTAGTTTCCTTTGGATTGCAGTACTAGAATATATCAAGTTTCTAACTAAGGTTGTTTTGAATGTTACAAATGAGGATTAGGTGATTAACTTCGCGCAGGAGCTGTTTACAAACAGGGGTTGGTAAATGAAGAATATATACAAGTATTATGTTGGGTCTCCGATACAATTTGGAGCTCTATGTGGTCAATAAGAGTAGCACTGCTGTTTTTTCATTTGGATTTGTTTAGAGACTGATGGGGCTATAAATGAGTATGGACCATGTATCATTTTATTACTGAGAATGTGCTTATTTTAAGTTTTTGTAAAATTCAACTCCCGAAAATTTGGTTGCAGTGTTTTCACTTAGGTGTTTAGTGAGTTGTTTTTCACATTGGCCCCTCACAGTTTCTACACTCATGCCTTCACCTTCAGTATTTAAAAACGTACTTTTTTTTAAAGCAAACTTTAGTGTTTTTTTGTTCATGCATTAGAAAAACATGTAGCATCAACACGCAAGTATATTTGAACTCTTAAGGTTACAATATCCTTATAATGCTAAGGGAATACATATATGCAAAAGATTGTGCTCCATCAGCAAACACGTATCTATGTCGACAAATGCATGGTTAGTGAAACATGAATAATTCGTGTTCTGGAATATCATACAAAACAACTCCCCCTCCCTTCCCCCCGCTTGGCTCACCACTTGGCTATTTACATGATTGTGGTTAGTTTAAACTCCATTATGCTGCATCCAGGTTGACATAACCTGGGGTTATGTATTTTTGTCCACGTATACTTTCAGGCTTATACTGTGCTGTGTTATCTGATTCCGTTAAAGATAAGGGGATGCGAGTGACCTATATCGTGTCATGTTATTGAGTTGGAGGGTCCGTAGCTTTGAAGGACTCCAAGATCACGTCCCATTCCATTGAATTTGGTGTTTTCCTCAGGCCTCTAAATTCCTTCCTGTGTATGACCGCACTCTCTGCCCTCCCCCAACGGATCACTTCCTCTTGCCAACTTAGTATCTTAGGTGGGGAGGCTGATTTCCATCTCATGCTAATGGCCCGCTTTGCAATAAGTAAGGCCAAATCTGCAAATCTCATTTGTACCTTCTGGTTCTTAGTATGGCAATGCAGACCCACTATACAACTCTCTGCTGTGTCCCAATTTGTAGTCCCCGTTACTGGTCCAATTATGTTTGCAACATGTGCCCAAAAGGCAGAGAGGCGTGGACATGCCCATAACATGTGCATTAACTTGGCGTCATGTGTGTAACATCTTGAACATTTTTCTTGTGCTTCTGGGTACATTTTGTTTAGTCAGTGTGGCATGAGGTATACTGTATAAATTTGAACTTAGCATTGCGTGATACTTTTTTGGGGTATTCCAGTAGAGAGTCCCATTCCCTATTCGACAGTTCCCTTCCCAAATCTCCATCCCGTTTTTCCCTTATTTGTGTAAGGGATGTTGCTGCACAGTGGCGGCTCCTCGAGGGAGTGCTGCGGGCGGGAGAGGGGCTGGGTGGGGGGTAGTAAACTCCGGCATACGGCCAAACGGAGTTAAGTACATAAATAAATAAATAAAACGAATGACATTGCGCGTGCCGCATCGCCAATTTGGCGTTGCAGCGCGCAATGTAATTCGTTTTATTTATTTATTTATGTACTTAACTCCGTTTGGCCATATGCCGGAGTTTACTACCCCCCATCCAGTCCCTCCGCTGCCCCGCAGCACTCCCTCGAGGAGCCGCCACTGTTGCTGCATGTGAGCGAATGCCGCGATAGAGCCACCTGATCAAGTTGCGACAATTGCCCATTAGATATAGGGTGTGAACAAATTCGTGTGTGGGGGTTCAGTGTTATTAGGTGTCCAGTGTTTTCTGACATATCAAGTTATGTTTACATGCAGGAGGAACAGGGATCCTGGAACTCCTTGTTCATGAGTAAAGTCCTCATGATTCAGCAGCACTTTATCAGCAAACAGGGCCCCTATTATTGTCACCCCTTCCCTTTCCTACTTGTGTATGCGATGTTTACTTGCTAATCCTGTGGGAGTGGGAAGACCCAGCAGTGGGATGTTTGGGGCGTATGGGACCATTCGGTTCGTGTATTGCAGTGCTCTCCTCCAGTACTTAAGGACTATTTTTTGTAATACTGGAGCTGTTGGTGTAGTCTTGCTTTGGGGCAGTAGTAAGGTGTGCAGAGTTCCTTGGGATAAGGGTTGAGGAGTAAATCCTACTTCGTGTAAGTTGCGCCCAGCAAGCCAGTATGCAAGCAATTGCAACTGGCATGCAAGCAATTGCAACTGGCTTGCGAAGCAGTATGCTTGAAAGTCCGGTGCTCCCATGCCCCCTTTATTTGTCCCTAGCTGCAGCTTGGGAAGTCCTACCCTTCTGCGGCCCTTCCACATATTAAATCAGATAGTAGTGTGTTCAGGACTGCAAAGAATGAAGCTGGGGTCACTATTGGAAGGTTGGTAAAATAGTAAAGTAATCGTGGGAGCATGACCATTTTAGAGATCGCTATTCGGCCCACCATCGATAGAGGGAGGGATGTCCAGAATGCTATTTGGGGAGGGAGGGCGTAGACTGCTTTTTGAAATTACCGTCCAATAGGTCTTGAGGTGGTGTGTATATTTGAATGCCTAGATATTTAAAGATGGTAGGTGCTACCTGGAAATTATAAAGTCCAAATGGTATTGGTGATGGGTGCAGTTCATTTAAAAAAAAGAAGGCGTAGGATTTGGTCTCGTTTATGGTGAGTCCTGAAATTTTTTCAAAATGCGTGAATATGTGCACTATGGGGTCAGTATTTAAAAACGTACTTAACGTGTCTACCATCATTGGAGGACCATGTTTAATCTACTGACTTGCTGATCTCTTGGCGTGATTTAGCCAATATATTAGTCATAGTTTATTAATATCCAATGCCGTTCTGAGGGATGTCGTTACAAAAAGAAAATTGCTTGAAATGCATGTTTTTCAAGAGATCGAGAGGGAAAGATGAGACAACTTCAGAGTTCTCTTCAATTAATCCTGGCACTTTCTTACTTCTTTTTCATTTCATTATAGACCTTTAATCTGAATGTAGGATCACAAGCAGGCACAGTGTCCATACTGTTAATCAAACTGATGACACTGGGAATTTAACATTTGTGGAAATCAGGAGAATGATGCAATTTCCTTTTCCTTGCAAGCCTTGTGACAACTCATTGCTACATAATGCCCTATTACTTACCGTAATCTTCATTTCCCCTGGTCCTGTTGTCCTCGTCCCATTCATTACAAAGTGAGATATAACAATCTCACCGACAGAAAAAAGAACAAAAGTAATACTTTATCCCCTCCCCCACTGAGAGTACATAGGCTGTACCTACCCAGCATTCCTTCTGAACTACCAAGACTCCACATATGAAGGCCGGCCGTCCGTGAGGGGTGTAATGAAAAGGATGAGGACAACTAGACTAGGAGTACTGAAGATTACCGGTAAGTAATAGGGCATTACCCACAGGTCCCTCCTGTCCTCTAACCATTCATCACAAGGAGAGAATACCCAAGCCAAGCACTCGGCATTCATATAGAAAAGAAATCACAATGGACACAACACCATACAGCAGCACCCTAATTGATTTCTTAGACTGGAACACAACATACATCAGGAGCTAATGACATGTAAAACTGGTTTCTTCAGACAACAAATTTTGTATCCTATAATGCCTGACAAATGTATTAGATAAGGCCCAAGTAGCAGCCCTGCAAATTTCAGAGGGAGACCCCCCGTAACTCAGCCCAGGAAGCCACCACCCCTCTAGTAGAACATCCTTGCACCCCCCCAAGAAGGTGGAGACCCCGACAGAGAGCAGACCAGCTCAATCACCTGTTTAATTCACTGCCCAACGGACAAAGAAGAAGCCTTCTCCCCCAAGAGGAGATCCCAAAAGAAACAAATAAGGAGTCAGACTATCAAAATGAATTTGTGCGATCCTGATAGACCAGCAAGGCCCACCTGACATCCAACAGAGTACACCCTCAGGTGAATCCAAATCAGCTCCCAAAGCAGACAAAATCACCTCCACAGCAAAACACAGCTCTGCAAACTACTTCCACAAAACACAGCAGCTGCAGACTAAAGCAACTGCTATATGGTACTGGCATTTTAGGTATCAGGAAGCTCTATCATTCTGGAACCAACACCTGACCCCGATGATACAGGTGCACACTTCTCACATGGCATGCCAGTATTGCCATGTCCCAACAGGAAGTCAGGCAATCCCGGAAGTGCAAAACCGAAGCTCGCCCTCCTGTGTCCTGACCTGCAACGTCCTCCTGACACACATCTCTCTGCCCACCCAGTGGACAGGGAGATGCACCAAAAAAACCTGGGTGCCCTGCTGGAAACCAACCAGAGCATGCTGCAGAGAAACCCGCTGCCTGTAATGTAGCGGAAATTGCATTTTATTTGTAGGGGTGCATTATAATCACACATATAGAGCGCATCTGCATATAATCCTCTGTTGCGTTAACATGACGTGTTAGAATTGTGAAATGTATTAACTTGAAACATGAATTGTTTAGGCCATTGAAAAGTAACATAGAAAATTAATGTGGAAAGCAAATGTGACTAGCAGAACACATTAACTTGAAGAACTTGTGTTGTGAAATTGACTCTTATTCATATACTAATTTTTTTTATTAATTGTGTCGTTTTACACGTAGGCAAATGTATTAATTGAAAGTGTCTTGTTTTTCATGCAATTCGTAAAGCTCATGTGATGTTTTCTTATGTTAGCTAAACCTTGTAGGCCTGAAATGCAGTTCCCTGGAAACTCACACTTTAAAATTAACAGTCGAACTTCATATGTATTGTGGAATTTGTAAGCGTTCTTGTTAGCTAGAATAATGTCTTTGTTTTACTAGTCAGGCCAGGAGAGAAGATGTTACATCATGTGGCTTAAGTCAATAAAGGAAGGTCGCTGTGCTTCACACAGGAGACGGCCTGGAACCAAGGACAACATTTTGCAAGGAAAGAACACCATTGTCCCATGGAAAAACACCTATAAGATTGTACCCAAAGCAGATGGTGTGATCCACAATGAATCTTGGAAAGGTTATCCATTAATTATGTGATGACCGGAGTAGGGAGAGTGCCCACTTCTTCTTTTTCTGCCTTTGGAGAGAGAGTATGTGAGAGCAAGCTCTGTCTTGATAGCTTTATGGTATATGACCCATCGATAGTGGAGAGACTTCTTAGGAAGACTCCAAATGCTGACACCATTTTACCTTCTTCCTGAAGATGCTTAAGTAGGGATGTCACTTTAGTGATAGTGTAGGGATAGATTTAATGCTTTTTACACACCAACCCTCGATGCAGTGAAATTTGAACTCATACTTCCTGATCCTCTGCATCCTGCTCCTTGGGTTAATTGTATTGTGTATGCCTCATCGTCTTAATTGGATATGCAGATTTGGCTTTATGCTTATTCCAATATATTTCTAAACTCTCATCTTGAGGTGTCTTTATGTTCAGTTATTTTTTGCTTTTTAATAAATCAAACTAACCTCACGTAGTTGTCCATGGCTACTATGTCTCCAATAGGATTCTTGGTTAGTTGATTGGCCCACTAACACATTTTCTCCCCTCTACGCTTTCATGCTGCTAAAAGGAACCATTGGATTGTGTCTCTAGAACAGGTACAGCCTGGCCATTTCGCCTGACTCCCTGCAAGTCTGACAGTCAGGGAGACACGCACACCAGCTGAGTCCTCATCGCACCGCTGTGAAGATAATTCTCCACGTCCACTACTCCAGCCCCGCAGGAGCAGCTCCAATCCCTCATCCCAGTCTGTCGATAGATGGAAGAATGAACAGAAGGAATGCTGGGTAGGTACGGTTTATGTACTCCCAGTGGGAGGGGGTGGGGTTGGGTATCCAGTATACCTTTTGTTCTTTTTTCTGTCAGTGACATACTTATATCTCACTTTGTAATGAATGGGACGAGGACAGGAGGGACTTCGGTATAATGCATACCTGGTACACTAGACTTGGTTATTTAGGCTGACAAGTTCTAGCTAATTACTGAAGACTGTGCCAAACCATGCGTAAAAATACTCTAACATCTAGATTTTTTTAAGCAGATGTAAAACGCTGGTGTTGAAGTTATATCAGCCTCACCCAGAAAGTAAAATGATTCCTGGCCTTGCGCAGTGATGATGTGCAATACTGTTCATGCAAGAAATATAATACAATCGTGGACTGAATCACAAAAATACTTGTGAAAGTTAAAAATCTACTTATTGTCGCTCATTGTTACATTTGTCCTGCGAGTTAAACAGATGTCTGATTTATAGGGGATGGGCGTGGCTTGGTGCCTGACGCGAATGGCGGCGCTCGTGTAACGCTCCGCGGAACGAGCCGAGGCAACCACATCATACGGCTCGCTTTCTGACATTGGTGAGCAATTTTAGTTGTCGGAGGATGCACTGACCTACACCGTCTGTTTTCCGCGACCTCCTGCAGCCTGTATCACCGGGAATTCAGCGTGTCACGCTCAGTGTTTCAGAAGCGCTGACCGCCATTTTGGCTGCGACGTCCTCTTCGTGAGGAGACACTCCGGTGAGAGAATTGTGGCGCGCATATGCTTATGGCGTCTTTTTCCTTCTGGCATCTTAAGCACTTGACAATATGAGGTCTCAATACCTGTGGAGCCTTCTGTGGACTAATATTTCCCTATGATGTTCTGCTTAATGCCAAATATTGTTCTCTCCCGCTTTGCTCCTGTTAAGATATGTTCTGGTTGTTAATTTGTTGCGGGACCCGGATTACCAAATTCCTTTGGGCTTGGAGATGATGTCTTTTGTGGTGCATTTTTGATGGACAGTGTTCCTTGCATCCTACTCTTGTCGCTGCGCCTGAAGGAAGCCTTGGTTCTGGTGACTGTCTGAAGTGTAGTACGTTCGGCTGCTGTGTTTCCAGACCCCATGCAGGCTTTCTATACTTTGAAAAAATAAAGTTTTAATTATTAAAGCTTTCACTGAAGACGCCAAGCCGTCTTAGGCATTCTACAAATAAGAAGGAAGGTATTATAAATAAATATTCTTTAGATACTGGTAATCATCAGAAGAGGAGCTCCTGCCCTAATCTTTTGTGTGCTGGAACGGATGTGAAAGCCTATTTGCAGAACCCTCCTCATTGCCTAACCTTTTTCTATTGATTACGTTGCTTGAACTGAATCTTATTACAGCTCACTCAATAATACCTCTTCACAAGGTGTGGTTTTGGTTTCACTGGAGCACTGTAATACTAGGCCTCAACACATCATCTCTGTGTCCCTCTTATGGGAAGATTGAAAAAGCTGGGCTCCTCTGCGCCACGTATCACGCATACGTTTATCAAAAACTCTAGAATCTTCTCTGAATTCTCCAAGATGGAAGACTCGTTGACATATGTTTCCAAGGCTTCCTCTCCTTTGAACGCAGGTACGTCTATGGCTGGCAAAGTCACCACCAAAAGACTGAAGAAAGACCCGCCTTCTCCATCAAAAGCCTCCTCACCTGTATCTTTAGAAGTATTACTGGAGGAGATAAGGGCACTTCGCCCCTTTATGGACAATACCTCTACCAAGCTGCAATTCTTAACGGAGAATTGGTCTCAGATGAATGAGCGTCTTACTACGGTGGAACAGAGTGTCTCTTCCTTCACTCACACGCAAGAGAAGGTCAATACTCTTCAGTCTCAGATTACATCGCTGCAGCGGCAGGTCGAAGATTTGGAAAACAGAAATAGAAGAAACAATCTTCGCATTTATGGTTTGCCGGAAGGCTCAGAGGGGCCAGACTCCTTATCTTTCTTCAAATCTTTTCTTCCTAAATTATTGCATCTACCTGAAGGAACTTCACTCAATATTCAGCGAGCCCATAGACTTGGTCATCAACGTGCAGGTACCTCCTCTTCTTGGAGACCAAGAGGGGTCATCATGTATTTCCTCGAGTACACGGATCTTCTCAAGGTGCTTTCAGCAGCTAAGTCTATTCAACGTATCTCTTGGTCCGGTTCTACATTATTCTTTGCTCAAGATTATGCTAAGTCCACAGCAGATAAGCGCAAAGAATTTTTGAACATGAGACCTGCTCTACGTGCTATGAGTGCTAGATATGGCCTCTTCCACCCCTGCCTTTTCAAGGTTACTTATAACAACAAAACAACGACTTATGAGGACCCTGTCAAATTGCAAAGTTTCATCAATTTTAGCAAAACTTACTCTATGGACTTTTCTGGAGCTTCATCTTCCCAAGCTGTTTAACTGGTTCTCTCGTTTAATGTAATGATTTCTCTTCTTGGTTTTATTGTTTTTAGGTTTTAACGTCTAATACTTCAATTTACACTATTTGTTTGTTTTTAGCCATTCGTTCAGTGGCTTATTCTATGATAATGTCAATATATTTTACTTGTTCTGTTTCCTTGTTATGATGAATATTTTTGTCTTTTCCCCCCCCCCCTCTTCTTTACAGGTTCTTTGATGTTCGTATTTACTTTGTACCCTCACCTTGTTTGAATTCCTGTGGTTTGTTCTCGTCCTCGTTTCGTTGTGTCTGGACGCGCCATTCGTTCTTCGTGGCTTCACCTCCCCCCACTCCTTTGTGATGTCTTTTGAATTAGGTATGTTGTATCTTTTTCATTGTCGTTCTTTTTTTCCCTTCTTTTCTTTTCGTTTCCTACCCTTGTATTACTTCTTCTTCTTCAACTTCTTTTTTCTTTACCTCCCTCTTTTGGTTCACTACTATGTCCTCACATGCATATCTACTTTGCTCAGTTCTCCTTTTCTATTTTCTTTTCTACTTTCACGATTTTCTATCCCCTTCTTTCTTCTCTCTTTTTCCTTTTCTCTTCATGCTTTATTTCACTTTTCTATTTAAGTCTCTCATTTTCTACTCTTCTTGCTTTCTTATCTCATGCTTACTTTTACATCTATTGTTCTTAATTTCTCTCTATCATATCTTATGCTTTCATAGTTGGAATGTTACATATCTTACCCTTTGCTCTTCGAAGGTCAATGTAGGCCTTAATTTTCTTGTCATTTTCTTGTTGTTTTTATGTCCTTGAAAATCATATCATGGAATGTCAGAGGTCTGAATTCTCCCATCAAACGGCAACGTGTTTTAACGCATTTATCCAAATTGGGAGCAGATATTGTTTTCTTGCAGGAATCCCATTTGAATGCTATAGAATCTTTTAAGTTGAAGAAAGGATGGGTTGGGAGTGTTTTTTTCTCTCCAGGTGACGGTAAACGCAATGGAGTTATTACTCTTTGTAATAAATCGTTAAACATTAATTTGCTTTCTCAACAATCTGATGAGGAGGGTAGATGGTTATATACTAAATTGCAAATTGGAGGTGTTCCGGTATCTTTGTTTAATGTTTATGCTCCCACTAATGGAGATCCCTTGTTTTGGACTTCTTTATCTCAGCAAATTTCCTTGTGTATTGATGACAATTTTATCCTCGCTGGTGATTGTAACCAAGTGATGGATCCCTTTATAGATCGAAACTCATTGGTTTCTTTTAAACCACATAAAGCCCATAAACTATTTACTCAGACCATTCAGCAATATAAACTCATAGATGCTTGGAGAATTTGCAATCCTACCACTAGAGAATTTACGTTTTTCTCCCCAGCCCACCAAACTCAGTCCAGATTGGATTATTTCTTTGTTTCACACAACATATCCCAAACTTTAAAAAGCGCTGATATTGGCTCTATTTTGATCTCAGATCATGCTCCCATTTCCATTCAATTGGATATAGTTTCAAAATCTAATTTACCTAGAAGATGGCGATTTAATAACTCACTTCTTCTAGATCCAAATTTTCACTCCTCTTTTGTTTCCTTTTTTAATGAATATTTTTCTTTAAATCAAACTGACACTCTTCACTTTTCCGTAATTTGGGACGCATTCAAAGCAGCTGCTAGAGACTTCATCATTGGTTTTGTCTCCAGAAAACGTAAAAATGCTCACAAAATAACCAGTGATCTTTTGGCTGAGATAAAGAGACTGGAACACTCCTATTATTCCTCAAAATCCAAAACTTGTCTCTCACAACTTATTAAGGCAAAATTTCAATTCAACAAGGAATCAACGGATAATGCCTCACTATATTTGTTGAAGTCTAGCGCAAAGTTCTATGGTGGTCAGAATAAGGCTGGCAAGCTTTTGGCAAACTACTTAAAAATTAAACATAATAAGTTTGATATTGATGCCATTTTCGATGAACACAACACACTACGAACTAAGGACCCAGAGATACTTAATGAATTTCTTCTCTTCTATAAATCACTATACTCTCCTGAGACCTCACCTTCAGAATCTGATAGTACACAATTTCTCTCAGGTATCCATAAATCGTTTAACACTCAAATTGATTTTACCCCCTTAGAAACTGATTTATCACAACAAGAGCTTCTCAGTGCTTTACAATCACTTAAGAAAGACCCTGATGGGTTTACAGTTGCCCTAATATGTCTAATACCCAAAGAAGGGAAGGGTTTGAAATATTGCAAGAATTACAGACCCATTTCGCTTGTAAATATTGATTATAAACTTTTTTCTAAAGCCCTGGCTATTCATCTGGAGTCCTTCCTCCCTCAATTATTGGGCGCAGAACAATCTGGTTTTGTTAAAGGCCGTCTCATCTCTGACAATACTCGATTATTTTTCGATATTTTATCAAAAGCCTCACACTTACCCCATTCATTAGCTGCAATAGCACTGGATGCCGAGAAGGCATTTGATCGAGTTAATTGGTCGTACCTATTTCACACATTGAAATGGTTCGGTTTTGGCTCAAAAATTACCTCTCTGATTTCTATCCTATATTCTAAACCACGAGCAACCGTTTTTGTTAATGGTACTTCATCTCCCTATTTTGACTTAAAATGAGGGGTATGTCAGGGCTGCCCATTATCTCCGTTCCTTTTTAATCTAGCCCTGGAATCTTTTTTGTCCAGAATTCGTCAAAATGATGACATAAAGGGATTTGAAACTAAGGACATACAAATTAAGTTAGCAGTATATGCTGATGATATATTATTATTTCTCTCTGAACCACAATCTTCTGTCCCTGCCTTCTAACAAGAAGTGGAACTTTTTGCCTCTGTCTCTGGTTATAAGCTTAATCGGGATAAGTGTGAAATTTAAGGATGATTTCAGTTCTTCTAACTTTGCTTGGAATTCACATCATATTAAATACTTGGGTCTTTACTTTACCCCTTTAATTTCGACAACGTTATCTCTTTGCATGGAGAAATGTTTACATAAAATCTCCTCTCTGACCACTAAATGGCACCCTTTATATCTCTCATGGTGGGGTCATCTGGATACCATCAAAATGATGCTGGCCCCGTTAGTTTCATACATCATTTCTAACATCCCTGTCCCCATTCCCTTAAAATGTTTTACAAAAATTAATTCTATATTATCATCTTTTCTGTGGAACAAAAAAACATCCTGCATGTCCCTGTTGCGATTAATAAAGCCAAAAGCAGAGGGCGGAGTTAATTATCCTGATTTCCCTACTTACCATAAATCTTTCCTACTTCGCCAGGCCTCGAGATGGCTTCCTGATTCCCCACTGGATTGCCCTCTGTGGGTGGTACTTGAACGTTCCTTTCTTTCCCCTTTCTCTTTTAAAGAATTTCTTTCCTTTACCCGTAGACCACCATCTTTTTCTACTCCTGTTCTCAAGTACACCTGCAAACTTCTGGGCTTTTCTCCAACCACATCTCCTACCGATTCAGACTCCTTCCTTAACTCCTCTTTGTGGCACAACACATCCATTTTAATCGGTGGAAAAACGTTTTATTGGAAATCTTGGAGAAACAAAGGCTTAATTTGGACACACCAATTATTTTCTCAAAATAGGGTCTTGTCTTTCTCTGAAGCTAGTCAACTTTTCCACTTACCCCCTTCCTTCCATTCCAAATATAACTTAATCTCACAAGCTCTTTCAAGTGCATATACTTAAATTCCATCTCATCCGAAATCTCCCCCGGTTAACAGCTTATGTGCTTTTTTACTTTCCTGTCCTAAAGCATCCAATATTTACACTCATATTCGATCCTCACAATCCGTTAGATCAAAGACCAAAGTTGAACTTTCTTGGGAGGAGGATCTTGGGGTTGATTGGCCATCTTCTTTGTGGAACAAAATATGGTCCAAAATTAGGAAAACTTCTAGAGCGGCGAATGTTATGCAAACTTTATTTTTCACCTACAACAGGCTTTTGCTACATCCAGTTGGAGTACATAAATGGCATGTCACAGTACCGGACACCAGCTGGTCCTGCTCCTCCCCACTCGCCAATTTAAACCACCTACTTTTTACTTGCCCACACGTACATAACTTCTGGACATCTGTTTGGGCTCAAATTAACTTTATCTTCAACTCCAGTTTCCCTTTCTTTATCACACATTTATTTCTGGGCAGTTTATCTCCTATCTGGGAGGATCATATTTCCAATACAAAGATTGTGGACTTATTGTTGGCAGTTGCCTTTCAGCAGATCACTAAAAATTGGAAGGATTTTACGAACTTATCTTTCCAAGCTTGGTGGTATGCAGTTTGTTATCATCACAGATTGGATACATCATTTGTTCATCCTGTTCATCTAGCTATGAAGCGTTTAAATTTATGGTCACCTGTTACATCGTTCATTGATTGCAGTGCTAAACGCTCTTTTTCTTTAACTCCTGCTCAACAAGAAGTTGTTAGGCCTCCATGATATTCCATATCTTAGATAATGATATTCTATAATATATTGTTATATTTCGGCTAATGTTATGTTGCTATATGGTTGTTATATGCAATGCACTGCTTTATTTGCATATTGATGTTTTACTGCTTTCTCATTCCAACCTAGACATGTTTGCATGATATTTTTATCTTATATGTTCTTCTTTTCTTTTTCTTTTCCTGTTTTTCTTTTTTTTCCTTTTTCTTTGCATCCTTCATAATATATTGTACTGTATCACTTGTTTTCCTAATAAACTTCCTTTTTTAACTGATTTATAGGGGGTGCTTAAAATTTTTCCAAGTAATAATCATGAAAAACAACACAATCCTTATATTTCCAGGGAGTCAGTACCCCAGCTACCCTGCACTTTCCCCTGCAGATTATGTACAGGGTCGTCAATCTGTGGTGGAATTGTGCCCTGGAAAATAAAAACGTTTTTTAATCACTTATAAGAAAATATATTCCCTGTTGGACAAAATCCTCCCTTTGAGCATCATCACACATGAGGTAGCTGAGGGAACCTTTCTACCACATGAGGATTCAAGACAATAAAACCTATTTTAGAGTAAATTAATGCAATTTTATAGGACAGAAAAGATTGTGAACATGTGTGGATTAATCTTGTGGACATTCGGTCACGCGCCGATACAAGATGGCGGCTTTGACGTGAGCTCCGCGGACGCGGAGCTTTCTTTTCAATTATTCATGCCGTATTTCTGAGAGTTGGTGGGAACGGCGAAGAGATTTGGGCAGCGGAAGTGTCGGAGCGGCGGATGGAGCCGTTCCGACTCTGATTTATCTTCTTGTGTGTCCCCTCGGCTGCGGCGGTGATTTTCCCTCTAAAAACGAGAGTGGCCGCCATTTTGTGATGCCGCTCACCTCGAGGTATTCCATTTGAGGCAGGAGCTGTTCGAAGATTTGGAAGACGGCGGTGTCGGAGAGACAGATGGAGCCGCTCTGACTTTGTTCTGCCTCCTTGTGTGTCCCTGTAGCTGGTGCGGTGGTTTTCCTCGTGGAATGCGAGCGGCCGCCATTTTGTGATGCTACCCACCTCAACGGTCCGCATCTGAGGGAGAAACGGGGTCCAATTGACAGGTATTGAGGCGTCCTGTGGCATTTTATAATGCTAATGCTTGGTGGAGGCGCTTTCTACTGACTGTACCTGATACCTACTATTCTACGTAATGCTTTTCCCTTTCACCTGATGGTGGACTTTGAACCTGATTTATAAAATGGCGTGCTAATGTCTCTTCCATGGTTGCACATGTAATCCTTTTAGGATAGACCGGCGTCTTTCCATTCAGAAGTGTGACTCAGTGATATTTTCCTACTGGTTCTAACAGGCGTTTCTCTCTGATTTCTCACTCCCTTGTGATTTTGGGGACAAGTTGGTTCTTTACTCTGGGTTTATCAGAGTTCTTCGCACCCTTGCAAGATGGCTAGCGAAATTCCAGTTGCCATCCGAGCCTCCTCCTCGGGTGCCAAGCCCAAGAGATCTAAAAATGATCCCCCGTCTCCTATTTTATCTTCTCATAATCCTGTGTTGGATACCATTTTGGATGAGGTGAGAGGTTTGAAATCCTTCATGTCCACTACCAATGAGAAACTCCAGCAAATTGAAGACAGATGGATAAATATGGAGGCGAAGGTGCTCGACATGGAACAACGCATTAGTGATCTACATGATGTATCAACCAGGATCCCTGTTCTGGAGCAAGAGGTTCACCGTCTTAAGCTCCATATTGAGGATCTTGAAAATCGTAACAGGCGCAACAACCTACGCCTGTATGGCCTACCAGAGAATCTTGAGGGGTCGGACATTCTTCTTTTCCTTAAGAGACTTTTATCTGAACTCCTGGACATTCCCTCAGATCCCCCATTAAATATTCAACGTGCGCACCGCCTTGGTCGTTTTCAATCGCATGCTCCGAGACCCAGAGGCATTATAATGTTGTTTCTTGAGTTCACAGATCTCATGCGTGTCCTCTCAGCAGCTAAGTTGAAACGTCGCCTTATTTGGTCTGGTCACACAGTTTTTCTATCACAGGATCTATCAAACGCCACCAATGCAAGAAGGAAGGAATTTCTGGCTTTACGCCCACAGATGAGACAGCTGAATATCCGTTATGGCATTCTTCACCCTTGCCTGTGCAAAATCACTCATGATGGCTCGACGCGCTCTTTCGATGACCCTACTAAATTGAAATCTTTTCTTCAGGGTCTCTCATTGAATCCCGTTGTTGGTTCATCTCCGTCTATCTAATGTCCCTACCCTCTCTTCTCGCTACTTAATTTATTTTTTCTTATGGCTGTTTATATTGTTTTTTTTTCATTATGTTCTTCTCTCTGTCGTTCCGTCTGTCTTCGGTGCTGTTGCGCCCCATGCTTCGCTCATTGTCTTTTCCCTGTAGATCTGGTTTTCTTTCCTTGATCTATCTTCTATTTTATCTTTCTTCTTTTCTATTCATTTTCCTCCCCTGTCTTTCCTTTTCCACTAATCCCTTCTTACTTCTTAAGGTTTCTTCCTTTTTCATGATGAAGTTGTTCTTGTTTTTTGTATCTCTAATTGGTGCTTATGGTTGTATAGTCTACTTTCTCTTTTATTCATTTTTTCTGAGGTGTTTTCTTCCTTATATTTGTTTCCCTGCAGTGTTTCATCTATATTCACATGTTATCCTCCCATCCCCTCAATATGTGTAAGATTGTTACGTGGAATGTTCGGGGTCTTGGACACCCCGTCAAAAGGCAAAAGGTACTTTCTCATTTGTCCAAATTAAATGCTCAGATTTCTTTTATTCAGGAAACGCATTGTAGTGAAGCTGAGTCGCTTAAATTGAAGAGACAGTGGGTGGGTCAGGTTGTATCTTCTCCTGCATGCAATAGGAGGGGGGGAGTGGCTATATTATTCCATAAATCATTGCATGCTCAAATTTTATCCACTCAATGTGATACCAATGGTCGCTGGGTATTGGCTGAGGTTGTAATACAGAATATGCAATTAATTCTATTGAATATTTATGGCCCTGTCAAACCTGACCCGGAATTCTGGAATGATATCAAAATTCTGCTTTCCTCCATTGACAACCCGAATATTATTGTCTCTGGTGACCTTAACCAATGGATTGATCCTTTCTCTGATAGGCAATCTAAGTGTAAATTCAACCCGGATAAATCCCATAAGTCATTTCAAGCTGCTATTACCTCTCGCCCATTTTATGATGTCTGGAGGACCTGTAATCCTGACTCCTCGGAATTTACCTTTTATTCTAATGTACATCACACACGGTCCAGAATTGATTATATTTTGATTAGTAAACCCTTACTCCCATCTATTCAATCCTCGGAGATTGGATCTATTTTTATTTCCGATCATGCCCCTGTCACTGCCTGTTTTTATTTTTCCCTGAACTCTCCTAAATTTGGTCGTTGGAAATTCAATAACTGGCTTTTAACAGATACTGCTTTTATAACGGAGGCTACTGCTTTTATCAAGGAATTTTTCTCCCTCAATAATCCTCTGGATACCTCCATTTCCAATAATTGGGATGCATTTAAGGCCACTTTTCGTGCTTTTATTATTTCATATTCTCTAAAAAAGGAGGTTTGCAGAGACCAAATATACAGCCTTGCTACAACAAATTAAAGTATTAGAACATAATTATTTTACTTCTAAGTCTTCCGTGGTTCTTCATGAATTAATTAAAGCTAAATCTGCCCTTAACAAGGTTGCTACAGTGGATGCCTGCAATGTTCTCCTCAAGATTAAGTCCAAATATCACGGGGGCCAAAATAAAGCTGGTAAGATGTTGGCTAACTACTTAAAAATTAAATCGGAACGCAAAAGTATTGGCCCTATTTTAAATGATTCTACTAATAAATTAATGTCTTCGGATGAGGACATCACCACTGTATTTCATGATTATTACCAAACGTTATATTCCGAAGATACGTTCCCCTCTAATCAGAATTTAACTACCTTTTTTCTGGCTTTCCTAAACCACCCTCCCTTCCAAATGAGTTTGAACTATTGGAAAAGGAAATTACAATTCAGGAGATACTAGACGCTATTAAGTCCTTAAAGAAATCAAAGGCACCAGGCCCTGATGGCCTCTCCGCCGAATTCTTTACCACGTTCTCCTCCATTTTTGCTCCCAAACTTTTGACCCTCTTTAACTCATTTTTTGCTGAAACCAGGGCCTCAGGATCCTTTTGGAGGCCTTGATTGTTCTTATCCCCAAACCTGATAAAGATCACTCTTTATGTAAGAACTTTCGTCCCATATCCCTAATTAACTATGATTGCAAGATATTTGCTAAAATACTTGCCTCTCGTCTAGAGAGCGTTGTTCCTCTTCTGGTTAATACTGACCAGGTGGGTTTTGTTAAGGGCAGATTGGCTACGGACAACGCTCGTATGTTTGCTAATGTTATCTCCTTCGGGAGGAAGCATGGGTCACCACTTGCAGCGTTGTCCTTAGATGCTGAAAAGGCTTTTGACCGAATTAACTGGCAGTTTATGTTTGATACATTACATTGGTTTGGTTTTGGTCCTACTTTCATTTCATATGTCAAATTATTATATTCCTCTCCCCGGGCTAGTATATTTGTAAATAATCATTTTTCAAAATTTTTTACTTTACATAGGGGTACACGTCAAGGTTGCCGTCTTTCACCTTTGTTATTTGTTTTATGTCTAGAACCATTCCTAGAACGCATTAGGGTTAATTCACGTATTTCTGGATTTACACATAAGTCTACAGAAACCAAACTCTCAGCCTACGCTGATGATATTTTGGTCTACCTATCAAATCCCTGCACTTCCCTGCCTCCTTTTCTGGAAGAGATTCAGCTGTACTCCAGCATCTCTGGTTATAGGCTGAATTTCTCCAAGACAGAGGTTTTACCTTTGAATTCTTCTTGCTATCAATATATGTTTAATGACACTAATTTTACCTGGTGCCCTACAAAAATTAAGTATCTTGGGATCTGGTTCTCCTCCTCTCTTCCTAATACAATTAAACTCTCCTTCAATGCCCTAATTACCAAGATACAGGCTCTCCTCCTCTCCTGGTCTCCCATGCACCTATCCTGGTGGGGTAGGTTAGATACAATTAAAATGATGATTGTCCCACACGTCCTGTACACATTATCCATGTTACCTATTCGGATCCCTATTTCATATTTTTCACAAATTAACTCTATCTGCACTAAATTTTTATGGAATAACAAGCATCCCCGCATCGCCCTTGCGAAGCTCAAACGTCCCAAATCGGAGGGTGGTGTTCGTTTTCCAGATTTCAAGTCATACCATTCTGCATTTCTAATTAGGCAATCTTTTGCCTTAGCTTACGACTTTGCTGATCTTCCCATTCCTAGTTGGATTATCCTTGAACGTTCCTTGTTGAAAGAATTTTCCTTTTGGAACATAATTTATATGTCCAACTGTACCTTTTTAGCAGACAATCCTATTTTAAAATATTCCAAACAATTGTTATATAATATTTTTTCCGAAGGCTTTGACTCATTTCAATGCTTCCTGTCCGCTTCTGTTTGGTATAATAAGTTTCTTAAATATAAATGCAAATCATTTTACTACAAACACTGGAAGGAGAAGGGTATTTTGTTCATACACCAAATGGTTAATCACAATTCTGTTATTCCTTTCTCGGAGCTGCAAGTACAGTATCAGTTGCCTGATTCATTCCTTCTAGAATATAATTTAATATCAGCTGCATTACAATCTTACATTACTTGCCTCAATTTTCCATCATTCTCCCCCTCACTTACTCCACCTACACCAATATATAATAATATTGCTCATAATCATAGGCCCAAGGCTGCTTTTATTTATAAGATGTTGTTGTCTCCTATTACTGTACGTCCTAAATCCCATATTGAGCTACTTTGGGAAACAGATTTATCTATGGAATTCTCTATTCCTTTTTGGGACAAACTTTGGTCTAAATTGTTCAAGATTTCTAATGCCGCTCGCATCACTCAATCATTATATTTTATTTATAATAGAGCGGTCTTAACACCTGTTTGCATATCCAAGTTTTCCCCTCTTCCTCACCCCTTTGTTGGTCATGCTCTGGGTCTAGTGGGACTCTAATTCATCAATTGTATGATTGTTCTAATGTTTTTAAGTTTTGGCAATCTGTTTGGCATAAATGTATGAAAATATTTCAATGTGATATACCGTTATCATTGCAAAATGTTTTTTTAGGTTCATCTTCACGTGACCTAGATAATTCTATTTCTATTTCCTTGTTGTTTGATTTATTCATTGCTTTAGCACTTAAAGTAATTTTAACATGTTGGAAGGATAACTCCAAGGTATCACCATTAACTTGGTGGAATTATATTTGTGATGAACATAGGATTGCTAATGTTTCTTCTCTTACTCTACCCCAAAAAATTAAATCTGATCTTCTTTGGCTACCTTTCACTGCTTATCTTTCCTTAGATGCACCTACGTTATAGATTCTATCTCCTTGTCCCTTATAATAATAATCTTTCTCTCTTCTCTTTTTCCTCTTTTTTTTCTTTTTCTCGCTCTTTTCTTACTCCCTTCTTACATCTATGTTAATTAAGTAGGCATATATTTGTATTTGTTGAATTTTTTTTTTTATATATTGGTGTCATATTATATGCACATTGTATTTTTCCTTTTTCTCAAAAATTCAATAAAAAATTATTAAACAAAAAAATAAAAAAAAATAAAAAAAAAAATCTTGTGGACATTCATTACATTCCTAATGGCCACGATTACCCCTTCAGTGGGGACATCAGTGTTCATCCCCATAACCTAAAATTACAATTCTGAATCAGAATCTTTCATTTGCACCACCCAATGACATATTTGCACACCTCAGTTGATTCCATTTGCCGATAAATGTTGTGACCAGAACTTTAGTGGTAGTCAAAGTACAGGCTATCCTAATATTGTGTTTTGTCAATTATTTGCATTCGTTGTGGTCTTTCAAGCCTAAAACGAAAAAGCTATATTCCTGTTTCTCATTTATTCAAAGATAATGAGCCATTTCATTACCAGTGTGAAACTGCAATTTTCTATTTGCTAGCAACCTACTTTTAAGAAAACTTAGTGATTTAGCTTCAATGCCCACATCCACAAATAACAATGTTCTCTAGGCGTATTTACACTCTTCATACTGCGCATAAAATTACAGATAAACTGCATGTTGTGCGCGGTTTTATTTTGGTTTATCACAGATCACAAAATCCGATAATTAACAGATTGTACTGCATAATTAAATGACTGAGAACAGTAAAGGCCAACAGAAAGGCATGTTGAATGTGTAAGCATGTAATTGCGAAAAATGCATTTCTTGATGTTAAGGTGATTCAATGGATTGCGGTGAGAAACAAACAATGGCACCGCAGAATGGAGAACCCTAGTTAAATGAGGCAACCTACGTGCTCATGCAGTGAATAAAATGGGATTTAATAGAGTAACTCTCTACAAGATGCGATGAAATGAGGTGAAAGACTAGAATACACAGATTGTTGGCAACAGACTTAGAAAAGGCAGAAGAAAGACAACAAAAGGAGACACATTTACAAATTCATTAAAGAAAACACAGCTCAGAGAATGCAGTACCAACGCAGAGTTTGATGGTTAAAATGCAAAAACCTCCAATAGGTACGTTGCTGATGACATCATGCGTATGACCTCACAATTACATTTATCCATGGCACTACTGATGCCATCATGCAAACTTCGGTGACATAATGGGCAGCTTTTACATATATTACGTGTAATGAACTAAAACATCAATGATTGAAGAATGAGTGAAGGCAGTGCTGAATCTATATCTAAAATTCCTAAGGCACATATTGCTGAAGACACTGAACTGTCCTCATTGACAACAAAAGACACGTCACAAGAATTTATGTGCATGGGGATGATGGGTGGTATTGTAGATATGACTGCAGAGCATAGATAGGATTTCTATTTAATGCCAGGATCAAACAATTAGGGGCACATTTATCATTATTCTACACAGCACATCTCAGCAAGCCACCTTGCAACGGGAAAGGGAAAGGGCAGGGATGCGCCGCATTTAACATTATATGGCGCATTCCTGTCCTTTCGTTGCACTGGCGCACAATGTGCTGCCTAACGCCATCGCAGTCACCCTTGCACTGTGGTGAAAGGAGGCCTGAGTTGCAGACGGGATTACTTTTGTGCAGGAAGGGACACCTTCCTGCACAAAACATTCCTCTGAGGCATTTTTCTCTTGAAACATGAGGAGAAATAAACGTATTCTCCTCGTTACACCTCACCTGGGCATTATGACACATTCCTAGGTCTACCAGTAGTGGTAAATCTGGGAATGAGACAAAATCCATGGGTGGTTGCATTGAAACACCCACCTTCCACACATGGAACGCTTCCCTGGAACAGAGTGATGCAACACAGCGATTTGTGCTGCGTTGCGCTACTCTAGCTTGATCAAACCATGCAGGGCCATGCAAGATGGCCTTGCGTTGCTTGATAAATCTGACTTAGCCGTTGAGTCGCACTTGCGCCCCCTTCGAGAGGTGCCAGGGCGACGCAACTAATTGATAAACCTGCCCATACTTTCTTAGCACATGTATTCTATACCCATGGAAAATACAAACTGCATTCCAAATGAAACATTTTATTCTTTGAAAAAATGCAAATTATATTCCACGTAAAGAATCTCAACATAAAAAATACTGTTACAGCTGCTGCTGTATACACAGACTGTGGTCCGTATTGGGCGTGAGGACAATAGATTCTTGCAATGTGAGGGCAAACTAACGGAGAAATCCCTGCTCTGGGACCGTGACCTGTTGGGGGAGGTAGAAAACCTGAAGGGATTCCACAAATGGGGACTTTTGGAGATAGACACTCTTGGAGATATCTGAAGGAATCAGGCAATGATTACCTTTGAAGACCTAAGGGTAGAATATCAGATGGCAGGGACAAAGAGATTCCGATACTTACAACTGAGGCATGCGTTATGTAGACATCAACTCGAGGGAGAACAACTGCCTGAACACATGCCCCTGGAGGATAGGCTACTACTGGACCCTATGCAGACCAAGGCCACCTCTCTAACATATACGAAGATCATGAATAATTCACCAGACCCCCTGGGAACCCTGCGGGAGGCTTGGGAAACTGATGTGGGACTATTAGAGGATGACAACTGGGCTGACAAGCTTCAGAGTCCCAGAGAGATGGCTATTCGATCCTGTTTTCATCTTATACTTTTTTTTTAATTGCAGTTTATAAAGCGCACGGCTACCTCCGACGGAAGTGTCCCGGCGCTAGCGACAGATACTTTGGTGGAACACTCCAGCAAAATACCAAGTAAGCATGCACTACAAACTGCATTTACCAGAATGCTAAGGGGCGAACTGTGCTGGGAGGTGAAGCAGTGTGCTCCCACCCCTTCCTGTTTGAAAAGGCTCCCTTGAGCCATTGAGCTGACGAGCTTATGGAGATGCACCTGTGTGCCTGTGAGAGGTACTGAGACCTGAAAGATTTGTGGCAGCGTGCTCAGCAACCCCAGATTAAATTTTTTTTTATCTCTACTGATGACGGATGATATCCAGAAACACGTGAGAAGAGATTTACAGCACTAACCTGCACCAACTTTGGTGGAATACTCCAGGAAATATTCAAGTAAGCATGTAACATGAACTGCATTTACCATAATGCTAAGGGGCGAACTGTGCTGGGAGGTGAAGCATTGTGCACCCACCGCTTCCTGTTTGAAAAGGCTCTCTTGAGCCATTGAGCTGACGAGCTTGTGGAGATGCACCTGTGCGCCTGTGAGAGGTACTGAGACCTGAAAGGATTGTGGCAGCCTGCTCAGCAACCCCAGATTAAATTCGTTTTTGTCTCTACTGATGACGGATGATATCCAGAAACAAGTGTCTAGAGATTTACAGCACTAACCTGCACCAACTTTAGTGGAATACTCCAGGAAATATTCAAGTAAGCATGTAACATGAACTGCATTTACCATAATGCTAAGGGGCGAACTGTGCTGGGAGGTGAAGCAGTGTGCTCCCACCTCTTCCTGTTTGAAAAGGCTCCCTTGAGCCATTGAGCTGACGAGCTTGTGGAGATGCACCTGTGCGCCTGTGAGAGGTACTGAGACCTGAAAGGATTGTGGCAGCCTGCTCAGCAACCCCAGATTAAATTCGTTTTTATCTCTACTGATGACGGATGATGTCCAGAAACAGGTGTCTAGAGATTTACAGCACTAACCTGCACCAACTTTGGTGGAATACTCCAGGAAATATTCAAGTAAGTATGTAACATGAACTGCATTTACCATAATGCTAAGGGGCGAACTGTGCTGGGAGGTGAAGCAGTGTGCTCCCACCCCTTCCTGTTTGAAAAGGCTCCCTTGAGCCATTGAGCTGACGAGCTTGTGGAGACGCACCTGTGCGCCTGTGAGAGGTACTGAGACCTGAAAGGATTGTGGCAGCCTGCTCAGCAACCCCAGATTAAATTTGTTTTTATCTCTACTGATGACGGATAATATCCAGAAACACGTGTCTAGAGATTTACAGCACTAACCTGCACCAACTTTGGTGGAATACTCCAGGAAATATTCAAGTAAGCATGTAACATGAACTGCATTTACCATAATGCTAAGGGGCGAACTGTGCTGGGAGGTGAAGCAGTGTGCTCCCACCCTTTCCTGTTTGAAAAGGCTCCCTTGAGCCATTGAGCTGACGAGCTTGTGGAGATGCACCTGTGCGCCTGTGAGAGGTACTGAGACCTGAAAGGATTTTGGCAGCCTGCTCAGCAACCCCAGATTAAATTCGTTTTTATCTCTACTGATGACGGATGATATCCAGAAACACGTGTCTAGAGATTTACAGCACTAACCTGCACCAACTTTGGTGGAATACTCCAGGAAATATTCAAGTAAGCATGTAACATGAACTGCATTTACCATAATGCTAAGGGGCGAACTGTGTTGGGAGTTGAAGCAGTGTGCTCCCACCCCTTCCTGTTTGAAAAGGCTCCCTTGAGCCATTGAGCTGACGAGCTAATGGAGATGCACCTGTGCGCCTGTGAGAGGTACTGAAACCTGACAGGATTGTGGCAGCCTGCTCAGCAACCCCAGATTAAATTCCTTTTTATCTCTACTGATGACGGATGATATCCAGAAACACGTGTCTAGAGATTTACAGCACTAACCTGCACCAACGTTGTTGGAATACTCCAGGAAATATTCAAGTAAGCATGTAACATGAACTGCATTTACCATAATGCTAAGGGGCGAACTGTGCTGGGAGGTGAAGCAGTGTGCTCCCACCCCTTCCTGTTTGAAAAGGCTCCCTTAAGCCATTGAGCTGACGAGCTTGTGGAGATGCACCTGTGCACCTGTGTGAGGTACTGAGACCTGAAAGGATTGTGGCAGCATGCTCAGCAACCCCAGATTAAATTTGTTTTTATCTTTACTGGTGACGGATGATATCCAGAAACACGTGTCTAGAGATTTACATCACTAACCTTCACCAACTTTGGTGGAATACTCCCGGAAATATTCAAGTAAGCATGTAACATCAACTGCATTTACCATAATGCTAAGGGGCGAACTGTGCTGGGAGGTGAAGCAGTGTGCTCCCACCGCTTCCTACTAACCATGAAAGTGCTGAGAGGATGTGGCATAATGGCCAGAGCCGCCAACTTCAGAGCTGGGGAGCAAGGTTTGAGTCTCGTGTCAGCTCAACAGTCTATGATTCTGGGCAAATCACTTAATCTGCCCTGAAATTAATGTGTCCTTAACTGGTGCTCATGAAAAACGTCGGTGTTGATGATTAAGTGCCGGTGCTGAGCACTGGAGACCACTGGTTCAAATTAACCACTGGTACCTCTAACACAAAATAATTTCCTTCGGTATGCCATGGCCCAAAGCAGACTTGTAAGCATGACACCACATTCACACTCTCTTAAATTCACACACTCACCCTCATTCTCACCTATTCACTCTCACTTAATAATTCTCGCTTCCACTTGAACTCAATCTTTTACTCACTGATTCACACTCATTCACACCCACTCATTCTTATACTGATTCACTCCTATTTTTTCAATGACACATTAAATTGCACTCACTCTTACTTTCACCCATGTGAGAAATTGATGTGTTGGTTGATTGGGTTGTGATCCCTGGTCAAGCAGCAACCTCAATCCTGGTCAGGGAGAGGCACACGCCAACCATACATTAACCTGTGCTCAACCCTCTGGTCACTTGGCACGGAGCAGTCAGGCTTAACTTAGAGGCAATGTGTAAAGTATTTATGCAAAACTTCAAACAGTAATAAAGTAAAAACACCACCCAAAAAGGATCCCACACCAAGTTAGACAAGCATTTGCAATGCAATAGGACTCGCATTTACGCAAGACCTATTGCATTGCATCACGGACAATGGGAGGGAGGGGGGAGGGAAGCACGGACAACGGGAGTGCGGGCGGGGGAGAAGGCATGGACAACGGGAGTGCGGGCGGGGGAGGGGGGGAGAAGGGGGTGACAAAGTAGTGCTCACAGTCAACGTACCGTGTAACACTCGAAGTAAAGGGGCCAGTAGCCATGGGAGTTGACAAATGACGACATGGCCGTCATAAGGAGGGACTAACATGCCTCATGATCAATCAGAAGACAGCATTTATGAAGGATAAAGACACAAGCCAATGAAAAAATGGGCGGGGCAGTGGGCGGGGCTTCCCACACGTATTGAACTACCCCAGATCTTCCCTAGAGCAGCGCTTGCGCGCTGACTCTAGGCTCGACCTAAAAAACAGTATTTGCTTTAATAAATAAAATAAGACCAAAATAACAAAAATCCAATGAGTAGAACTGGATATGTTCCTTTTTAGAGCTTTTAGTGAAAATAGCGTCAAAAAGCACAACGCACCAACTGTGGATATCTGGTCAGTCTGGGACAAAGTCCAAGTTCAGCCCAACTGCAATGGAGTGTGGGCCGACTACCGGGACCCAATTAGGCGCACTGATCAAAGTACCTTAAATCCTGGTTTGCGCAGCTTTGCAAAAATCCATGTTGAAGATGCATCGTGCAGCCAAAGCGATGCGTTGGTTCCGAGCTGTGGCAAGGCTGTGATGGGAGGCCTGTGTTGTCACCGAGGATTCCATCAACAGGGTTGTGATGTGAAGTCCTGCATCAGGATGTGGTGCACAATTGGGGTAATGCGTCGGCTCCAAAGAGCTGCAAGGCTCTGACAAGGAGTCCGGTGTCATCGTCGAGGCTGCCGATGATGAAGGATGCGAGGGACTAAGCAGGGGATGTGTCACCGAGTGGTGGTTCCATAGGAGTTGCGAGCTGCAGTGGTGATGCGGATCTCTGCAACAGATCCATTCCACACAGCAGCAAAGATGTGTCTGTTCTGCTCAGGTTTGGGCCATGCAGCAGGGGAGATGCGTCTGTCTTGCTAGACAGGCTGGCAAAGCATCTTAGGACCACTTCCAAGGGTCCAGAACTGGTATGGCACCACTTGGCAGGGTACACTCATAGATGACAGAGTCCAGGTGTAGATGCAAGGTTGTTGGAAGCCTGTTGTGTCCCTGAGGCTTCAAATCAGGAGGCCAGCCAATTAGCCTTTGGTGTCACTCTGGGATCTGGGTTCAGGATATGCAGGTCCCGTCCTTCTCACCCAGGCAAGAGGGCATTAGGTCAGCACAGCAGGGTAGCAGTTCCTTCAGAGCAGTAGTCCAGCAGAGTGGCAGTCCTTTCAGAACTACAGCAGTCCTTCTTCCTGGCAGAGTATCCACAGGTACAGAGGTGTACTGAAGTGGCTGTGTCTGAGGTCCAATATACATACCCAGTTGTGCCTTTGAAGTAGGGAGAAGCTTTTAGAGATATGTCTTTGAAGTGCTAAGGTGCCCTGCCTTCTTGACCCTGGCTTCAAACTAACTACAGGGGTTTGCAGCCCTTTGTGTGGAGACAGGAAAAGCCTATTCAAGTGTGAGTGGGGCTAGGCCCAGCTCTTCTGTCCCATCTTGCCAGTGATTGCAATTCCAGACACACCTAGGCTTCCCATTGTGTGTGGCTGTCTAGGAGGAATACACAAAGCCCAACTGTCACCCACATCCAGTCATGTGATCCAGAAACAGGTTGCAGGCACCAAATGGATAAGCAAAGAAAATGCCAACTTTCTAAAAGTCTAAAATCCGACTTCACCATAAGTCAGGGTTTTAAATTGTGATTTTAGAGACGGCAAATGTGAACTGGTTACCTATTTCCATTCAGAAATTATACTTCTAAAATGTAATAAGGAAACTACAATTTTTTTGTACAGGAGAGGTAGGCCTTGCAGTAGTGAAAAGATACTCTGACTTTAGTAGTTTTTCATTACCAGGACATGTAAAACTTCAAAGTACATGTGCTACTCTTTAAATACATTGCACCCTGCTATCTGGGCTGTTCTGGGCCTACCTGCAGGATTACTTATATGTATTAAAAAGAAAGGTTTTAGCCTGGCAAAAAGGTTTATTTTGCCAGGTCGAAATGGCAGTTTAAAACTGCACACACACATGCTGCAATGGCTTCGAAAGCGGGGGTAAACAGAAGGGGAAATGTGTAACAAACCCGTAGAAATTAGTGCAGAGGGGGAAGATGATCTTGCATTTGGGTCAACAAATCCTACTGATGTAAATGTTAAAGTGCTAAATCATACACAAGAGCAGCAGTTGGTAAAAGAGACCCAGCCCAATGCAAACAAGAGTAAAGAGGGGAGGGGATGGTCACGAAAATCCCTTGTGCAAATAGATTTGCACCACTATCAAATGAAGCACAAGTTGTAGAAATATTAGGACAAAGTTAAAGAAAACCCACAAGCTCAAAAGAAGAGCCTGTAATATACAAAGGAGCATTACCAGAATTGGACTCGCCACACCCTCCAGGAATTGGTCATTGCAGATGTAGTGTTGGTGAAGTGAAAGCACTCCTAACAAAAATAAATGCTCTAACAAATGAAGTAATGGGCTTAAAAGAACTAATAAAATCACTGACAATGCAAGTAAATGTTAGTAATAAAACAACATTTTGAAACAGCAATGAGATACTTAAGTCAACTAAACATCAAATGATAAAATCTCAACACGCCAAAGATAGACCAATGCCGATCACTACACAGGTAGAACCTAACCCCCTTGGGCATCCCTCTAGGATAAATGAATGTCCTATAGAGAACAACAACAATACACAGAGATTGAAAAGAACATTAAACAGAGAGACCAGACACACACTTTTAGTTACCCAAAGGTTCCATCTAGACTCCGAAACCTCAAACTGCCAACAGAAAGGAGATACATACACACACCAGCACTGAGTGGAGTGGAGGGGAGACGCCAATATAAGAAATAAGTTCAGTGCTGAGGGATTGACCAGAAATCCAAGAGAACACAGAATCTATTTAACTAATGTTCCAAAACTTTGAAACAAAGGAGGGAGGATGGTGAAACGTTTAAAAACAAAGTAACCCACTGGATTAGACATGACCGACAATGTCAATCGGTGATACTTTCAGATATAGTGAGAGCGGAACGGTTGAAGGGGGGGGGTCATGATGTCATTCTAATATCAGTTATAGATAAAAGGATTGTGGATAGACTGCTTGCCATGGACTTGAGAACAGAGACATTGTCAAAATCAAAAAGTCTGAAAAATCTTGGCTAAGTAGACTGACTATCCCCATACAGAACACTAGCACAGAGTAGTACAAAACTAACCCTGGAAAACAGTGAGGATATGGAGATCACCCAAACTGGAATATTGGACAGGGCAGAGCACCAAGAATTACAATCGGGTCAAAGTGGGGAGGAAAACAATTCTATAAATTCAGAGACAGGGTGGGAAGAAAAATTGAATACCCCAAGTGTTTCCTGGCAACTTTGCAAAGAAACAATAGCCATGATGTCGTGGAATGTAGCAGGACCCAAAAATAAGCTCCTAGACCCTGACTGGCAACAATATGTAAAGCAGTTTCACTTCTATCTCTTCAAGGAGACTTGGCTACTAGAGCCTCCCTACAAACAAGGGTATAAAACGTTTTATAAAAATGCCACACCTTCACAGAGTGACAGACCATCTGGAGGGCTGGCTATCTTGGTAAAGATTTCTCTAGAGGAAATTGTTGACATATATCACATTGACCCACTGGATATCCTAGAGATACATTTGCCATGGACGATGCTAAATTGTTACACCTGTTTAACATCTATATTAGACCCAGGAGAGCCAATGTAGAATCACAAATTATAAGACAATTGGACACCATCCTTAAAGACATGGATCCTAGTGATACAATAATCATAGGTGGAGATTTTAATTGCACATATGAATCACTCATAGACTTGGACATGATAACTGAGGAGGAGGATACGGCAATAGGTATTCCTCAACCAGAAGTAGGTAACCATGTACCATGCACCTATGCAGCCCTACAACTGGCACAATTCACAACAGAACATGGCGCAAGAGCATGCAACAGAAGGGTCAAGAATGGTAACGAAAGTGTGACCACTTTGCACACATTTAGGAGGGGAAATGCCAGTTCATGAATAGACTGCATACTACATAGTACAATAACATGGTACAATACTGTTAGATTCAGGATAGATGGGGAGAGGGAAGATAGCGATCACTATCCCTTGGCCCTAGAATGGATAGGGTGTAATGCATGAACAATCGATAATGAATCCACTCTTATTCAACCTAGTATAGGTAACAACCGCAGACCACTTAAATGGCTTCCGTTGTGAACAGTGGAGAGACCATGACTAACATCTACAACATTTTTTTTGAGATATTAGAGAAATATCATAGGAAGGGCCTCCCACGAGCCTCGGCAATAGACACTCATCAAACTCTTGCTTTGGAATTTAATCCTCTTTTAACAAAAGAATCGGTAAGCAAAATAAGGCAAGGGGTAAGGAGAAGGGATTTTTCTAACCCATGGAATACAGCTAAGTGCAAAGAAGCAAAAAGGATCCTACTTCTTACCCTTAAAAATGGTAACATACTGATGGTAAAGTGCAAGGGTTAAATACAAAAAGGAATTAGTGAACGCACAAAAAGACTGGAAGGATAAAAACTGGTGCAATATACTCCCAGCAGCTAAATCGAGGGACACTGCTCAATTCAAGAAAATAGTTGCACATGGCAATAAGTTTTCAGTCTCCTACACAGAGCACCATGTAGACCCAGACATCTGGACTCATCACTTCACCAACCTCTACTTAACTCATAATCATTTAGAACAAGAGCAGCAAATGCCTCTGAGGGATAGGAATGATGGAAGCAAGGAGCAAGTATTGCACTTTAGCTTATCTGAAACAGAGCGGGCCATTTATAGTATAAAACTGGGAAAAGCCCCCGGGTTAGATAGGATCCCAGGGGACATCCTAAAACAGGGAAAAGAAGTGTGGGTACCCTATGTAAATTTGATAAGCAATGCTGTTGCTTCAGGGGCACCAATTCCCTCGACTTAGAATGGGGCAGAAATAGTCCCAATTCACAAAAAAGGTAATAACTGTGACCCTGGGAACTGTTGGCTGATGAGCCTTATAGATGATATGCAAAAAACCTACCCCCATCAAATTTTGAATAGATTGAATGACTGGATCTGTGACAATAGGATATTCACACCTTGCCAAGCAGGGTTTAGACCTTGCACTAGCACCATCAACCAGGTGTTCAGGCTTATGTACATATTATGGAAATACATAAAAATCAAAGGAGGACACGCATACATAGCATATATTGATCCAAAGGCAGTGTTTGATTACGTCCCGAGGGGACTGTTGTGGACAACAATAAAGACCCAAGCTGTCCCAGAAGAAATTCTGACTCAGATAATAAGGCTACACCTAGATAACATTGCCAGAATATGCTGCGGCGAACAAGATGATCTTACAGAGCACATTCCAATAAGAATCAGTGCGTGATGGCACCAACTCTGTTCTCCCTATACACTAATGATGTTATTGACCATCTACAGCAATGCAGCCATGATTCCCCGAAGCCCTGCGGAAATTTGATCCCCGCATTGCTTTTTGCTGACGATACCATCCTGATTTCTCAAACACCAAGAGGAATTCAAATCCTACTCAATAGTTTTTCCACCTACTGCACAAAAAAAGGACTAGAAAAAAATACAAAGAAAACAAAATATATAACAATTAAAACACACAGGTCCTTCAAGAAAAATATTATAGCGGGGGTACAGAAATTGGAACACGTAGCCAACTCTAAGTATTTGGGTATAACATTAGACTCCAGACTATCATGGAAACCCCAGGCAAGGCACGCAATGATGGTACTTAGGCAAAGCTCAAGACCAATAATGTACAAATACAACAAGTCCACTGTTAAGGCAGTAACACCTGCCCTGGGGGTCTTTAGATACAAGGCCCAGGCAGCAGCATTGTATGAAGCCAAATTATGGGGCATAGACAAAGTAAAACCACTTGCCACAATGGAAAATAAGCATATGAAAGGGCTCCTAGGCCTCGAAGTGGGGTCACCACTAATACCAATGTACTTTGATCTAAACATTAAACAAATAGAACATATTGCAATATTAAGAACTATTCTCTATTGGATCAGAGTATGCATGATGGGGAAACTGCCTCACTATAGAGAAGGCTTTAAGGAAATCTTGGAGTTAGATAAAAATCATACCTTTCCTTGGTTGCAACATGTAAAAATGCATCTTGATAAAACTGGGCTTAATAACATACTGGAATGAACCACAAAGCTTACAAACCAGTTCGAACAAACAGCTTAAGTTATTACATTGGGAGTATGTTGCAAAGAATCATTACTGTAACCCAAACCTAGGTCATCTTACAACCCATTTTCTCACCATCAAGCCTGTGCCTGCTCTTGAAGATTTTCTAGATGTAATTCAACCAAATTTGGTGAAGAAATTGTATATTAAATTTCGCTATGAAATTCTGCACATTAAAAAGCATATGTCTAAGTGGAAAACAAACGATGTGGTTGGGGATGAAATTTGCACTTTAGTTCAGGTAGAAAATGATGCACACATCTTGTTATTTTGCACTGCTTACAAAAAAATAGGAAAAAATGGATACACCCACTTTGTAAGAACCTGGGCTTCAGAAGATATGAAGAAGCTCTAAGGGTGCTAAAAATTGATACTTCACCCTATATAGTTTTTGCTCTCAGCAGGTATTTACTTGCAGTTGGAGAAGAAGATTGAAGCAAAATTCTGAAAGGTTGAAAATGACTGAGATGAAATATGTATAGTTTTTGCCCTCAGTAGGTACGGCAGTCGGACTAACATGTAAGAAGATAGGATTGTATTTTTAATAGAGTTTTAAATTGTTAGGATGGATTGTCTTTATTTCTAGTGATTGCATTTTCTCAAGCATATCAAAGAGATTGCACCCAAATTTTGTAAACCTTAAGTGTATTCAATGCCAAATAATTATTCTTTTAGAATAAACTCTACATCAACTACTAAGAGAGGAATGGGATTCTCAGACATGTAAGTTCAAATTTTTATATCGTCAAAAACAGAAGCAATAAAATTGAGGGAAGACTATTAATGATGATACTGTTTTTCTCTCATCTTTTGAATTATTAAGTTTTAAAAAGATTGTATAACAAAAATGAAATGGAATTGTTTAGGTGAGTTTATATTGTAACTCTTATGGCCTACGGCTGAAACCAAGTTATCAAAGAGAGAGAAAGTATTGAACTCATCTACCCCACTGGTAGGAGCACATGATGGGCCCTGTATTGAGGTTTTTGTTCTCCTTTTAATTTATTCGTGAATTTCAGATGAATTGAATGTTGCTTATTTCTGGTGCCTTGATTATAGGTTCATTACATAGCACTATCACCTTCACTAGTTTAAATGAATTTGCATTTCTCAAGATTCTCTACAACACTATCTGTCCTTTACCCTGGTTAATGTATACCTTGTTGCAATTTGATTGCCTGCTACTAAGCACTTTATAGTTACACATAGTCTTGTTTTTATGTATTTATTCGCACATCAACTACTGTCACTTTTATATGTACTTGTAAATAGGCAGCTTTCATTCCCTAGAATGTATTATCACTATCAGGTGATTATGTTCTCAATTTTAAAGTTTTATATATTGTTTTTATCTCGTGCTTTTATGGCCATTTGCCCGAAATGAAGCTTAAATTGAATTGAATTGATAGCATAAGCGCACATGTTTAGTCTTTGTTTTCCAGAGCTGCGCCAGCACTTGATTGACAGTAGGTTTTCTGACCCCAGGAAGCTTGCTAAGGAGGTGGACCACTGGATCAGTTCCAGATTCCACAAGAAATTGTATGTGGGAGACTCAGCCATGGGTGGGCATGGTCCCCAACAGAAAAAAGGATGGGGGACAAAAATAAAAGTAATGAGTATTCTAAAGGGCCCCAAACTAGTTCCCAGGGTAAGGATTCTCAAGTGGTTCCCTACATGGAAGGGACCCCTGAAGTGTTTTGAGTGTAATCAGGAAGGGCGCTTCAAGTGGGATCTCTAGTGTCCGAAGTGGGCACTGGGGATGGGGAGTGTAGCATTTGGGCAGGAGTTGGTCCCAGTTAGTGGTGGAGAATCAGCTGAAGTGACCCTAGTGTCCTTTGCGGACAGCGAGATAGTCCAGAGAACTTTAATGCATGTCAACACTAGGAAGTAAAGGCAGTGGGTGACCATCAATAGGAAGTGGGTGGCGGCTCTGAGAAACACAGGAACCAGCATGACAATCCTCTGGTGTCATCTGGTGTCTTCAGAGCAGGTAGTCCCTAATGTGGTCCACCAAGTAGTTACTATAGACAACAGTCAGTGCCAATGTTTGGTAGCTCAGGTTCTCTTTGAATGGGGGAGGGTCTCAGGTTCCTTTTGGGTAACTGTTAGAAATGGGGGTCTCTAGTTGGTATGCTGTTACCCTGTTCAAGTAGGGACCCTTCTTCCTAGTCAGGATAAGGGAGTTATACTTCTAAAATAACCCCTGCTCCCTCACCCCAGTAACTTGGCATGAGCAGTCAAGCTTATCTCAGAGGCAGTGTGTAAAGCATTTGCACACAACTAACAGTAATATAGTGAAAACACTACAAAAGGACACCACACCAGTTTTAGAAAAATAGCCAATATTCATCTCTGTAAAACAAGGCCAAAATTATTTTTAAAAGAATCCCACCTATAGTCATTCAAAGTACAAGTAAAGCAAAAATAGACTTTAAAAACAGTTCCTTGAAGTTGATAGCTCCATCTGTGGCTATCACGGTGTCGTGAGCAAACAAATCCAACAGTTCTGGCTGACCCCAGTGTCGCGGGCCAACTACGGTGTTGGAAAGACCCGCAAACAGTACCTTTATAAATGCAGGGTGTCGGGGAATTTGTGATGAGCTCTGAAGAGCCGGTGTCGGTTCCGGAGGTCGGTGCAGGAGTCGTCGGGCCCCTAAAGTCACAAGCATTGCAAATCGAACTCCATGCTGTTGAAAGCGTGAGCGCCGGTAATGGCGGGCATTGGGGCTGTGGAGCATGCGGTGCCCTCAGGCAGCAGTGCAGGCAGAGGCTCGGTGATGGTGTCCAGAGGCGTCAGTGAGACCAGGGCTTCTGTGCGAAGTGGAACGGTGTTCGTTGAGGTGCTGGCAGGTCACGGTGCAGCCAGCATCGTCATTGTCGTTAAAGAGCTGTCGTTGGCTGATGGACTGGAGTCGATGGTGCTGAAGTCGGTGGACCAAGGCTGCAGTGTGGGAAGGGGTGGTGCATCGTGTAACTTACGACTGGTGCCCCCAAACCACTGCGCAGGCAGCGATGTCGATGTCAGCATGGAGCGGTGGCATTGGAGATACCAGGGCAGTGGAGTGAAGCGAGACGGTGCGAAGTGCGGTGCCCACAGGTCACAGTGCAAGCAGGGGCTCAGTGGTGGACAGCAGCATCGGTAAACCAGGGTTGCGGTGTGAAATGCGGCGGTGCCCTCTGCGGTGCTTTCCAGTCATGGAGCCAGCAGCGACGTCGTTGGCAGGTTGCTTTTTCTTCTCTTGAGCACAAAACACACAGGGGTATATTCACAAGAACGTGTGCTAAACATCTCCAAAAAATGTTAACGCAACTTTACACATCGCAGTCCATTGCGGTAAAATAACCGTGTGTTAACGTGGAATTCACAACACGGCGGTACCATGCGATAGTCTCCTGAAACCGCGGACAATGTCCGCGATACAACCACCGCGACGGCGATAAAAACACAAACCCCAACACCAAAAAACGTGCGATGAGCCCATTCGCGATGAGGAAATCAGCGATAAGCAGCGCCAGGCCTGCCATACACACACGGCAGGCGGGAAAATCACTACAAAAGGAGAAAAAACACACAAACACAAAATGACCAACACCAAGCACCATGGAGGCAGCCAGAGCAGGCGCAGTGGACGAGCGCAACCCCACAAGTACCCAGGACTACCAGCCCGGGACCACGGTGACAGGGAAGGGCAAGGACAAGAAGAAGAGGAAGACGAAGTACAGTCCGCAGGAGAATCGGATCCTGGTCACGGAGGTGATAGAACACCATCAACAACTGTTCATCACCTCCAATGTGTCATTGGGCACCAGAAATGGATTATGGCGGGCCATCATGGACAAGGTGAACGCCGTCGGAGAGCATAAGAGGTCAATGGACGAGGTCAAGAGGTGATGGAATGACATCAAGCGCAAGACCAAGGAGAAACTCGCAGGCAACCAGAAGGCAGCAATGCAGACTGGAGTTGGGAGCCCAGCGCCACACCTGGAGCTGGATGACATGGAGGAGCTGGTGTCGACAGTCATCAGTGTGGAGACCGTGGCAGGAGTCGGGGGACCGGACACTGCTCGACATGACACAACACCACAGCAACAGGGTGAGTAACCACCAGGTACTGGGGGACGGGGGAGATGGCCACAATGGCACACATGCACAATCAAGCAGAGCACAGTGCACACCAACAATGACTCTGGATCATGGCCCTGATCCACAGACTGTCACAATGTACAATGCCATGCTGTCTGAATGTGAACCTGTACCATGCGGCTACATACATGCGGACACATTGTAATACACCATCTCCCCTTCACATTGCAGGGGCACCGTCAACACCTCCTGCAGAGCAGTCCCAGCCACTCTTCACTGATGACGAGGAGGACACCACCAGCATCGACACCCAAGCCCTCCATGACATCATTGAACTCATCCGCCAATCACCTCCAGGACCAGGGCAGCCCAGCTGCATCAAGGAGACCCCACCCACTCCACAAACCACCCAGCAGGAGGCACCCACAGCCCCGGCAGTCTCCCAAGACCCCCAGGAACAACACATGGCCTTCCAACGCCGTGTGCTGGAGGGCCTGAGGGAGATGGCAGAGCAGGTGCGGGTGGGGTTCGATCTCATGGCTACCAAACTGGACGCCATCCATGGGTGTCTAGGTCCCATCAGGGACCAGCTCCAGTCCCTAACGGACACCCACGGCCCGCTCCATGGTCTCCAATGAGCCCTGACTGACATCGCTGGATTCCTGACTCGGAGACAAAAACACCTGTCCGCTCAGAGTGGCTCCACCGATCCCAGCCGTGAGCTGGCACACATGCGGAGGCTTATGGAGGACATGGTGCGGACGGAGGCGGAAAGGATGGCAGCCACTTCTGCACATCAGCGAAATGTAGCTGGGATCTACCATGCCCTGCATGTCCTCATCATGGCATTGCTGCCACAAGGCGTGGCGATGATGGATGCTGCTGCCCCCACACCATCCACATCTCTGCACCCTGATGTGTCAGTGCCTCCCAGTGCGGCAGGCATATCCACTCCGGCACCTGATGTGTCACTGCCACACAGTGCGGCCGACAATCCTCCTCCGGCCCCTGATGTGTCAGTGGCACACAGTGCTGCAGCTGGTACTGCAACACCCACAGGTGGGTCAGAGCACACATCCGAGGATGAGGACGTGGATGGGCTTGGGTTCAGAAGGAGGCACTAGCATTCTTGTCCGCCACCTTGCCTGTTTCTGCTTGGTGCCGCACATGGCCCCATGACCTGCCACTGACCCCTGATACACTCCGCTGCACTCACCTTGGACCGCGACATGGACTGCCATATCCTGTTTGATGACCAATGACACGGCGACCAGACTGCGGACTGTACCCTTCCTCTTCCGCAGTACTTTTCATCCCCGGATGGACTCTGGCTGGCCCTCCATGGGCCCATATTGTGTAGTGTGCTTGGCATGGACCAGTACTGCTCCAGCTGCAATACTCCACCGGATGTGCAATAAACATCCAGAAACGCACTGCTGTGTCATGTCTTTCATCATTCATGTATGAATGTGTGGATGAATGTATGGACAGTGATTTCCCTCACGTCAATGATGCTCATCTAGTGGGATGCCAGTCACAGTGTGCCACATTGCCGTGGACACTACAACAGGGATACACGCATTAGTCACTTCCTTGTCCGGACATGGACTGAACCACATCCAGAGCCCCCGAGTCATTATTGCAAGCCCTGCGCTGGTCCGGCATACGCCAGGCCAGACCACTCCGCTTACGCTCAGAGGGGGGGCCCACATAGCTACATGTCGCAGGCGTACACGCTGGTGGTATGCAGGTCACTGGTCTAGTTGTCAGCATGTCACGGCCACTCCCTGAGGGCAGGTTTGCACACACACCACACCCATCCGGCACAGGCGTCACAGGCCATGTGACCCCGCCAATATAAGGGGCCGACAACGTCACATTCCCCACTGCCGGTAGTGACTGGATGATGGACGCTCCACGGTTCTCAATCATAAAGGGCCAATGAGTTGTTGCGCACAGGGTTGGTCGCACCCGCAGCCTTGCGCCCGTCACGGGCCTACCACCACGTGGCGCTGACTGGGGTTGCACAGGGTTAGTGGCACCCGAAGCCTTGCGCCCGTCACGGGCCTACCACCACGTGGCGCTGACTGGGGTTGCACAGGGTTAGTGGCACCGAAAAAGCTGAGCGGGTGTGCATCCTGCGATGATGATGTGTGCACTGATGTGGTCTCTGCCATTGATGCCTCAGGACTCAGCGTCATGTGTGGGACCTGCTGGGCCGCAGGGCGGCTCCACATGATGTGGACCATGCCATGGTGGCGGGACCGGGGCCTGGAGCTTGCACGGGCACGTGGTGTGCCCACTGGTGGACACACCGTTGGCGGCAGGTGAGCAATGGGCCCGGGGTGCGCAAGTGCGTACAGCCAGCACTGGCCGGCAGGAGGGGGTGGGGTGCGGCTGCACGCGTGCGCAGGGACGGACAGGCATTGTTGCCGTGTGGTGTGTGATGGTCTCTGCCATGATTGACTCGATTACAAATTGCAGACCTGGTGGCTTGCAGTGTATCCCGGCACGTGGTTGGAGACACACCGGTGGCAGCAGGTGAACAGTGGGGCCTGGGTGTGCAGGGGCAGCGGTGTCTCTCTCCCTTCCTTCCCTCTCTCTCTCACTCTCTCTCTCCCTTCCTTTCCTTCTCTCTATCTCACTCTCCTTTCCTTCTCTCTCTCTCACTCTCACTCTCTCTCCTTTCCTTCCCTCTATCACTCTCTCTCTCCCTTCCTTTCCTTCTCTCTCTTTCTCTCTCTGCCTTTCTTTCATTCTCTGTTTCTCTGTGTCTCGCTCCTTTGATGTGCGCATGGCACACGTTCTGATTTTGTGCTTTGTTTTCCAGGCTGTGACATCGAGATTGTCCCGGACGGACACGACAGGAGTCTTCCGCATTGGTGTTTTGTGTTGTATTTCAATAAAGTTTTTGGTTGTTACTTCAGTGCTGTGTGACTGTTTCTCGTTCTTCTGGCCACACGTGTGTTATTTTTTGTCAATGTGCGTCATCATGCGCTTTTTGTGGCTCTTGTGTCGTGCACGGTATGTGTATGTCCGGGGGGGGTTGGGGGGGGTGGCGGTGGATGTTGTGGCCCTCATGGGTATCGGACCTGCATGATCATTGTCTCCATGGCATCTGTGGGTCTTCAGGTGTGGCTCTTGGCTGGGCTCCCTTTCATGCTGCAGGTAGTCGTCCTGATTTACACCAGCAAAAGGCAGGTGTTAAATCCCTGGTGCTACTGCGGCTTATCGCCTGTTTTTGGTTCGCATCGCAGATCTGGCAGTTCGTTGTGAAAGTGGTGTTGTCGTTTTTTCGTGTGTTTTTGCACAGGAACGCCTACTCTGCATCTCATTAGGGTTGGTTGGTGGTGTCCACCGTGGAGATACATTTTGGGGCAGTTATCTCTGGAATACTGGCGATGTCTGCAGTTTGCACCCGCTTGTGAATGGAGTGTTAAATCTATCTCCACTTTTGATGAGTTAAGGTGGAGATAAATCGGAGATAAGTCCTTGTGAATATCCCCCACAGTTCCCAGTGCTGGTAGCAGACAAACTTGAAATCTTTGCTGTTCCTGAGACTTCTTGAACACGGAGCAAGCTCTACCTCACGCCCTTGAAGAAACTCACGAAATCAAGATGCAGAAAGTCCAGCCTAGTCCTTTCACCGCCCAAGACAGAAGCAGCCACTGCAGACCAACACAGCAAAGCACACAGTAAAGTCGTAGTCTCTCCTCTCAGCTTCTCCAGCTCTACTTCCTGGCAGATTTCTTGATCCAAAAGAGTTTCAAAGTTCTAGGGTCAGGCCCCAATATTTATACCTCATTTAATTTTGAAGTTGGTGCAGACAAAGTTCCACTAGCATACATAAACCAGTTCTGCTTGGCTCAGGACAGGTTCACTCCAGAGGTGTAAACAGCTTTGTGAGAGGCAGCCACAGTCCATTTAGGTGCAAACCAGGGCAAGTGCCTCCTACCACTCTAAATGCAGCCAGGTCTATTCATCCTGGCTATGAGTCACCCAGGAAAGGCAGGACACACCTCCACTCCCCTTGGGTCTGTCTAGAGTGAATTCACAAACCAGCCTCTTTCAGTCTAAAACCCAGACCGCTAATACACAAACAGGCAGAGCCACATGGATGGTTAGACAAGGAAATGCCCACTTTCTAAAAGTGGTATTTCCAAACACACAATATAAAAATCATCCTCACTAAAAGATGTATTTTAAAATCCTGAGTTCAGGAAGCCTAAACTCCATTTCTCTCTCTGGTCCCAATGGTAGGTTATGCCTGTAAGGTGTACAGGGAACTCCCATGTTAACCTATGAGACAGATAACCTTGCAATAGTGAAAAATGAAATACCAAGTATTTCATTGTAAGGACATATAAAACATACCAGTACATGTCCTACCTTTTGCATACACTGCACTCTGCCCATGGGGGTATCTTGGGCCTACCTGAGGGGTATCTTACATGTAAGAAAAGAGAAGGTTAGGGCCTGACAAGAGGATGCACTTGCCAGGTCGACATGGCAGTTAACAACTGCACGGAGACACTGTAGTGGCAGGTCGGTTTGAGACACCTTTGAACAGCTACTTGTGTGGGTGGCACAATCAGTGCTGCAGGCCAACTAGCAAATGCAAAAAGAACAATTGATGGACAGAATGCACACCAATGTCACACATTCACCCCAGTACAAAGATCTGGGCCTAAGTCCATCGTTTATTTGCTCACCATGCCAATGTTTTGATTTGTTCTGCATTCTGTCCATCAATTGTGTGTCTTTTGCTTTCTTGCCCTAAGTGCGCCGGGTATGCCCAGACGTGGGTCCCGGGCTTACTGTGCACCTGGATTCAAGCTATTCTGGCTGATGAGGGGTGAAACCCCGAAACCAGTCCTAGGAGGCTTGTTTCTGGTCCACGGAGGACCTGGCTTGGCAGTTCGGGCTGGACTGTTCCCATTAGGCACAGGGTCAAGACTGATTTGCGTATGGCCAGGTCTAAACTGGTGTGGCATGGAGAGCAAAATAATGATGGGTTTAACCCAGGTCTCTTGACTGGGGGGGAATGTTTTGATTTGTTCTGCATTCCGTCCATCAATTGTGTGTCTTTTGCTTTCTTGCCCTAAGTGTGCAGGGTATGCCCAGACGTGGGTCCCGGATCACTGTGTCACTGAATTCAAGCTATCCTGGCTGATGAGGGGTGAAAAACCGAAACCAGTCCTATCTGGTCCAGGGAGGACCTGGCATGGCAGTTCGGCTGGACTGTTCCCATGAGGCTCAGGGTCAAGACTGATTTGCATATAGCCAAGCCTAAACTGGGGTGGCATGGTGAGCAAAATAATGATGGATTTAACCCAGATCTCTGGACTGGGGGTGAATGTTTTGATTTGTTCTGCATTGCGTCCATCAATTGTGTGTCTTTTGTTTTCTCGCTCTAAGTGTGCCGGGAATGCCCAGGCGTGGGCCTCGGCTCACTGTGCCCCTGGATTCAAGCTATCCTGGCTGATGAGGGGTGAAACCCCAAAACCGGTCCTAGGATGCTTGTTTCAGGTCAAGGAGCACTTGGCTTGGCAGTTAGGGCTGGACTGTTTCCATGAAGCACATGGTCACGACTGATTTGCATATGGCCAGGTCTAAACTGGGGTGGCATGGTGAGCAAAATAATGATGTATTTAACGCATATCTCTTGACTGGGGGTGAATTTTTGATTTGTTCTGCATTCCGTCCATCAATTGTGTGTCTTTTGCTTTCTCGCCCTAAGTGCGCCGGGTATGCCCAGACGTGGGTCCCGGGCACACTGTGCCACTGGATTCAAGCTATCCTGGCTGATGAGGGGTGAAACCCCCAAAACAGGTCCTAGGAGGCTTGTGTCCGGTCAAGGGAGGACCTGGCTTGGCTGTTCGGGATGGACTGTTCCCATGAGGCACAGGGTCAAGACTTATTTGCATAGGGCCAGGTCTAAACTGGAGTGGCATGGAGAGGAAAATAATGATGGATTTAACCCAGATCTCTTGACTGGGGGTGAATGGTTTGATTTGTTCTGCATTCCTTCCATCAATTGTGTGTCTTTTGCTTTCTCGCCCTAAGTGCGCCGGGTATGCCCAGACGTGGGTCCCGGGTCACTGTGCCACTGGATTCAAGCTATCCTGGCTGATGAGGGGTCAAACCCCGAAACCGGTCCTAGGATGCTTGTTTCTGGTCCAGGTAGGACCTAGCTTGGCAGTTCAGGCTGGACTGTTCCCATGAGGCACAGGGTCAAGACTGATTTGCATATGGCCAGGTCTAAACTGGGGTGGCATGATGAGCAAAATAATGATGGATTTAACCCAGATCTCTTGACTGGGGGTGAATGTTTTGATTTGTTCTGCATTGCGTCCATCAATTGTGTGTCTTTTGCTTTCTCGCCCTAAGTGTGCCGGGTATTCCCAGACATGGGTTCCGGGCTCACTGTCCCACTGGATTCAAGCTATCCTGGCTGATGAGGGGTGAAACCCCGAAACCGGTCCTAGGATGCTTGTTTCTGGTCTAGGGAGGACCTGTATTGGCAGTTCGGGCTGGACTGTTCCCATGAGGCACAGGGTCAAGACTGATTTGCATATGGTCAGGTCTAAACTGGGGTGGCATGGTGAGAAAAATAATGATGGATTTAACCCAGATCTCGTGACTGGGGGTGAATGTTTTGATTTGTTCTGCATTGCGTCCATCAATTGTGTGTCTTTTGCTTTCTCGCCCTAAGTGTGACAGGTATGCCCTGATGTTGGTCCCGGGCTCCCTGTGCCACTGGATTCAAGCTATTCTGGCTAATGAGGGATGAAACCCCGAAACTGGTCCTGGGACGCTTGTTTCCGGTCTAGGGAGGACCTGGCTTGGCAGTTCGGGCTGGACTGTTCCCATGAGGCACAGGGTCAAGACTGATTTGCATATGGCCAGGTCTAAACTGGGGTGGCATGGTGAGCGAAATAATGATGGATTTAACCCAGATCTCTTGACTGGGGGTGACTGTTGTGATTTGTTCTGCATTCCATCTATCAATTGTGTGTCTTTTGCTTTCTCGCACTAAGTGCGCCGGGTATGCCCAGACGTGGGTCCCGGGCTCACTGTGCTACTGGATTCAAGCTATCCTGGCTGATGAGGGTGAAACCTCGAAACGATTCCTAGGACGCTTGTTTCTGGTCCAGGGAGGACCTGGCTTGGCTGTTCGGGCTGGACTGTTCCCATGAGGCACAGGCTCAAGACTGATTTGCATATGGCCAGGTCTAAACTGGGGTGGCATGATGAGCAAAATAATGATGGATTTAACCCAGATCTCTTGACTGGGGGTGAATGCTTTGATTTGTTCTGCATTCCGTCCATCAATTGTGTGTCTTTTGCTTTCTCGATCTAAGTGCATCGGTTATGCCCAGACGTGGGCCCCGGGCACACTGTGCCACTGGATTAAAGCTATCCTGGCTGATGAGGGGTCAAACCCCGAAACCGGTCCTAGGATGCTTGTTTCTGGTCCAGGTAGGACCTAGCTTGGCAGTTCAGGCTGGAATGTTCCCATGAGGCACAGGGTCAAGACTGATTTGCATATGGCCAGGTCTAAAGTGGGGTGGCATGATGAGCAAAATAATGATGGATTTAACCCAGATCTCTTGACTGGGGGTGAATGCTTTGATTTGTTCTGCATTCCGTCCATCAATTGTGTGTCTTTTGCTTTCTCGATCTAAGTGCGCCGGGTATGCCCAGACGTGGGTCCCGGGCTTACTGTGCACCTGGATTCAAGCTATTCTGGCTGATGAGGGGTGAAACCCCGAAACCAGTCCTAGGAGGCTTGTTTCTGGTCCACGGAGGACCTGGCTTGGCAGTTCGGGCTGGACTGTTCCCATTAGGCACAGGGTCAAGACTGATTTGCGTATGGCCAGGTCTAAACTGGTGTGGCATGGAGAGCAAAATAATGATGGGTTTACCCCAGGTATCTTGACTGGGGGAATGTTTTGATTTGTTCTGCATTCCGTCCATCAATTGTGTGTCTTTTGCTTTCTTGCCCTAAGTGTGCAGGGTATGCCCAGACGTGGGTCCCGGATCACTGTGCCACTGAATTCAAGCTATCCTGGCTGATGAGGGGTGAAAAACCGAAACCAGTCCTAGGACGCTTGTTTCTGGTCCAGGGAGGACCTGGCATGGCAGTTCGGCTGGACTGTTCCCATGAGGCTCAGGGTCAAGACTGATTTGCATATAGCCAAGCCTAAACTGGGGTGGCATGGTGAGCAAAATAATGATGGATTTAACCCAGATCTCTGGACTGGGGGTGAATGTTTTGATTTGTTCTGCATTGCGTCCATCAATTGTGTGTCTTTTGTTTTCTCGCTCTAAGTGTGCCGGGAATGCCCAGGCGTGGGCCTCGGCTCACTGTGCCCCTGGATTCAAGCTATCCTGGCTGATGAGGGGTGAAACCCCAAAACCGGTCCTAGGATGCTTGTTTCAGGTCAAGGGAGCACTTGGCTTGGCAGTTAGGGCTGGACTGTTTCCATGAAGCACATGGTCACGACTGATTTGCATATGGCCAGGTCTAAACTGGGGTGGCATGGTGAGCAAAATAATGATGTATTTAACGCATATCTCTTGACTGGGGGTGAATTTTGATTTGTTCTGCATTCCGTCCATCAATTGTGTGTCTTTTGCTTTCTCGCCCTAAGTGCGCCGGGTATGCCCAGACGTGGGTCCCGGGCACACTGTGCCACTGGATTCAAGCTATCCTGGCTGATGAGGGTGAAACCCCCAAAACAGGTCCTAGGAGGCTTGTGTCCGGTCAAGGGAGGACCTGGCTTGGCTGTTCGGGATGGACTGTTCCCATGAGGCACAGGGTCAAGACTTATTTGCATAGGGCCAGGTCTAAACTGGAGTGGCATGGAGAGGGAAAATAATGATGGATTTAACCCAGATCTCTTGACTGGGGGTGAATGGTTTGATTTGTTCTGCATTCCTTCCATCAATTGTGTGTCTTTTGCTTTCTCGCCCTAAGTGCGCCGGGTATGCCCAGACGTGGGTCCCGGGTCACTGTGCCACTGGATTCAAGCTATCCTGGCTGATGAGGGGTCAAACCCCGAAACCGGTCCTAGGATGCTTGTTTCTGGTCCAGGTAGGACCTAGCTTGGCAGTTCAGGCTGGACTGTTCCCATGAGGCACAGGGTCAAGACTGATTTGCATATGGCCAGGTCTAAACTGGGGTGGCATGATGAGCAAAATAATGATGGATTTAACCCAGATCTCTTGACTGGGGGTGAATGTTTTGATTTGTTCTGCATTGCGTCCATCAATTGTGTGTCTTTTGCTTTCTCGCCCTAAGTGTGCCGGGTATTCCCAGACATGGGTTCCGGGCTCACTGTCCCACTGGATTCAAGCTATCCTGGCTGATGAGGGGTGAAACCCCGAAACCGGTCCTAGGATGCTTGTTTCTGGTCTAGGGAGGACCTGTATTGGCAGTTCGGGCTGGACTGTTCCCATGAGGCACAGGGTCAAGACTGATTTGCATATGGTCAGGTCTAAACTGGGGTGGCATGGTGAGAAAAATAATGATGGATTTAACCCAGATCTCGTGACTGGGGGTGAATGTTTTGATTTGTTCTGCATTGCGTCCATCAATTGTGTGTCTTTTGCTTTCTCGCCCTAAGTGTGACAGGTATGCCCTGATGTTGGTCCCGGGCTCCCTGTGCCACTGGATTCAAGCTATTCTGGCTAATGAGGGATGAAACCCCGAAACTGGTCCTGGGACGCTTGTTTCCGGTCTAGGGAGGACCTGGCTTGGCAGTTCGGGCTGGACTGTTCCCATGAGGCACAGGGTCAAGACTGATTTGCATATGGCCAGGTCTAAACTGGGGTGGCATGGTGAGCGAAATAATGATGGATTTAACCCAGATCTCTTGACTGGGGGTGACTGTTGTGATTTGTTCTGCATTCCATCTATCAATTGTGTGTCTTTTGCTTTCTCGCACTAAGTGCGCCGGGTATGCCCAGACGTGGGTCCCGGGCTCACTGTGCTACTGGATTCAAGCTATCCTGGCTGATGAGGGGTGAAACCCCGAAACGATTCCTAGGACGCTTGTTTCTGGTCCAGGGAGGACCTGGCTTGGCTGTTCGGGCTGGACTGTTCCCATGAGGCACAGGCTCAAGACTGATTTGCATATGGCCAGGTCTAAACTGGGGTGGCATGATGAGCAAAATAATGATGGATTTAACCCAGATCTCTTGACTGGGGGTGAATGCTTTGATTTGTTCTGCATTCCGTCCATCAATTGTGTGTCTTTTGCTTTCTCGATCTAAGTGCATCGGTTATGCCCAGACGTGGGCCCCGGGCACACTGTGCCACTGGATTAAAGCTATCCTGGCTGATGAGGGGTCAAACCCCGAAACCGGTCCTAGGATGCTTGTTTCTGGTCCAGGTAGGACCTAGCTTGGCAGTTCAGGCTGGAATGTTCCCATGAGGCACAGGGTCAAGACTGATTTGCATATGGCCAGGTCTAAAGTGGGGTGGCATGATGAGCAAAATAATGATGGATTTAACCCAGATCTCTTGACTGGGGGTGAATGCTTTGATTTGTTCTGCATTCCGTCCATCAATTGTGTGTCTTTTGCTTTCTCGATCTAAGTGCGCCGGGTATGCCCAGACGTGGGTCCCGGGCTTACTGTGCACCTGGATTCAAGCTATTCTGGCTGATGAGGGGTGAAACCCCGAAACCAGTCCTAGGAGGCTTGTTTCTGGTCCACGGAGGACCTGGCTTGGCAGTTCGGGCTGGACTGTTCCCATTAGGCACAGGGTCAAGACTGATTTGCGTATGGCCAGGTCTAAACTGGTGTGGCATGGAGAGCAAAATAATGATGGGTTTACCCCAGGTATCTTGACTGGGGGGGAATGTTTTGATTTGTTCTGCATTCCGTCCATCAATTGTGTGTCTTTTGCTTTCTTGCCCTAAGTGTGCAGGGTATGCCCAGACGTGGGTCCCGGATCACTGTGCCACTGAATTCAAGCTATCCTGGCTGATGAGGGGTGAAAAACCGAAACCAGTCCTAGGACGCTTGTTTCTGGTCCAGGGAGGACCTGGCATGGCAGTTCGGCTGGACTGTTCCCATGAGGCTCAGGGTCAAGACTGATTTGCATATAGCCAAGCCTAAACTGGGGTGGCATGGTGAGCAAAATAATGATGGATTTAACCCAGATCTCTGGACTGGGGGTGAATGTTTTGATTTGTTCTGCATTGCGTCCATCAATTGTGTGTCTTTTGTTTTCTCGCTCTAAGTGTGCCGGGAATGCCCAGGCGTGGGCCTCGGCTCACTGTGCCCCTGGATTCAAGCTATCCTGGCTGATGAGGGTGAAACCCCAAAACCGGTCCTAGGATGCTTGTTTCAGGTCCAGGGAGCACTTGGCTTGGCAGTTAGGGCTGGACTGTTTCCATGAAGCACATGGTCACGACTGATTTGCATATGGCCAGGTCTAAACTGGGGTGGCATGCTGAGCAAAATAATGATGGATTTAACGCATATCTCTTGACTGGGGGTGAATTTTTGATTTGTTCTGCATTCCGTCCATCAATTGTGTGTCTTTTGCTTTCTCGCCCTAAGTGCGCCGGGTATGCCCAGACGTGGGTCCCGGGCACACTGTGCCACTGGATTCAAGCTATCCTGGCTGATGAGGGGTGAAACCCCAAAACAGGTCCTAGGAGGCTTGTGTCCGGTCCAGGGAGGACCTGGCTTGGCTGTTCGGGATGGACTGTTCCCATGAGGCACAGGGTCAAGACTTATTTGCATAGGGCCAGGTCTAAACTGGAGTGGCATGGAGAGGAAAATAATGATGGATTTAACCCAGATCTCTTGACTGGGGGTGAATGGTTTGATTTGTTCTGCATTCCTTCCATCAATTGTGTGTCTTTTGCTTTCTCGCCCTAAGTGCGCCGGGTATGCCCAGACGTGGGTCCCGGGTCACTGTGCCACTGGATTCAAGCTATCCTGGCTGATGAGGGGTCAAACCCCGAAACCGGTCCTAGGATGCTTGTTTCTGGTCCAGGTAGGACCTAGCTTGGCAGTTCAGGCTGGACTGTTCCCATGAGGCACAGGGTCAAGACTGATTTGCATATGGCCAGGTCTAAACTGGGGTGGCATGATGAGCAAAATAATGATGGATTTAACCCAGATCTCTTGACTGGGGGTGAATGTTTTGATTTGTTCTGCATTGCGTCCATCAATTGTGTGTCTTTTGCTTTCTCGCCCTAAGTGTGCCGCGTATGCCCAGACATGGGTTCCGGGCTCACTGTCCCACTGGATTCAAGCTGTCCTGGCTGATGAGGGGTGAAACCCCGAAACCGGTCCTAGGATGCTTGTTTCTGGTCTAGGGAGGACCTGTATTGGCAGTTCGGGCTGGACTGTTCCCATGAGGCACAGGGTCAAGACTGATTTGCATATGGCCAGGTCTAAACTGGGGTGGCATGGTGAGCGAAATAATGATGGATTTAACCCAGATCTCTTGACTGGGGGTGACTGTTGTGATTTGTTCTGCATTCCATCTATCAATTGTGTGTCTTTTGCTTTCTCGCACTAAGTGCGCCGGGTATGCCCAGACGTGGGTCCCGGGCTCCCTGTGCAACTGGATTCAAGCTATCCTGGCTGATGAGGGGTGAAACCCCGAAACGATTCCTAGGACGCTTGTTTCTGGTCCAGGGAGGACCTGGCTTGGCTGTTCGGGCTGGACTGTTCCCATGAGGCACAGGCTCAAGACTGATTTGCATATGGCCAGGTCTAAACTGGGGTGGCATGATGAGCAAAATAATGATGGATTTAACCCAGATCTCTTGACTGGGGGTGAATGCTTTGATTTGTTCTGCATTCCATCCATCAATTGTGTGTCTTTTGCTTTCTCGATCTAAGTGCGTCGGTTATGCCCAGACGTGGGCCCCGGGCACACTGTGCCACTGGATTAAAGCTATCCTGGCTGATGAGGGGTCAAACCCTGAAACCGGTCCTAGGATGCTTGTTTCTGGTCCAGGTGGGACCTAGCTTGGCAGTTCAGGCTGGAATGTTCCCATGAGGCACAGGGTCAAGACTGATTTGCATATGGCCAGGTCTAAAGTGGGGTGTCATGATAAGCAAAATAATGATGGATTTAACCCAGATCTCTTGACTGGGGGTGAATGTTTTGATTTGTTCTGCATTGCGTCCATCAATTGTGTGTCTTTTGCTTTCTCGCCCTAAGTGTGCTGGGTATGCCCAGACATGGGTTCCGGGCTCACTGTGCCACTGGATTCAAGCTATTCTGGCTAATGAGGGATGAAACCCTGAAACTGGTCCTGGGACGCTTGTTTCTGGTCCAGGGAGGACCTGGCTTGGCAGTTCGGGCTGGACTGTTCCCATGAGGCACAGGGTCAAGACTGATTTGCATATGGCCAGGTCTAAACTGGGGTGGCATGGTGAGCGAAATAATGATGGATTTAACCCAGATCTCTTGACTGGGGGTGACTGTTGTGATTTGTTCTGCATTCCATCTATCAATTGTGTGTCTTTTGCTTTCTTGCACTAAGTGCGCCGGGTATGCCCAGACGTGGGTCCCGGGCTCACTGTGCCACTGGATTCAAGCTATCCTGGCTGATGAGGGGTGAAACCCTGAAACGATTCCTAGGACGCTTGTTTCTGGTCCAGGGAGGACCTGGCTTGGCTGTTCGGGCTGGACTGTTCCCATGAGGCACAGGCTCAAGACTGATTTGCATATGGCCAGGTCTAAACTGGGGTGGCATGATGAGCAAAATAATGATGGATTTAACCCAGATCTCTTGACTGGGGGTGAATGCTTTGATTTGTTCTGCATTCCATCCATCAATTGTGTGTCTTTTGCTTTCTCGATCTAAGTGCGTCGGTTATGCCCAGACGTGGGCCCCGGGCACACTGTGCCACTGGATTAAAGCTATCCTGGCTGATGAGGGGTCAAACCCCGAAACCGGTCCTAGGATGCTTGTTTCTGGTCCAGGTGGGACCTAGCTTGGCAGTTCAGGCTGGAATGTTCCCATGAGGCACAGGGTCAAGACTGATTTGCATATGGCCAGGTCTAAAGTGGGGTGGCATGATAAGCAAAATAATGATGGATTTAACCCAGATCTCTTGACTGGGGGTGAATGTTTTGATTTGTTCTGCATTGCGTCCATCAATTGTGTGTCTTTTGCTTTCTCGCCCTAAGTGTGCTGGGTATGCCCAGACATGGGTTCCGGGCTCACTGTCCCACTGGATTCAAGCTATCCTGGCTGATGAGGGGTGAAACCCCGAAACCGGTGCTAGGATGCTTGTTTCTGGTCTAGGGAGGACCTGGATTGGCAGTTCGGGCTGGACTGTTCCCATGAGGCACAGGGTCAAGACTGATTTGCATATGGTCAGGTCTAAACTGGGGTGGCATGGTGAGAAAAATAATGATGGATTTAACCCAGATCTCGTGACTGGGGGTGAATGTTTTGATAGGTTCTGCATTGCGTCCATCAATTGTGTGTCTTTTGCTTTCTCGCCCTAAGTGTGACAGGTATGCCCTGACGTTGGTCCCGGGCTCCCTGTGCCACTGGATTCAAGCTATTCTGGCTAATGAGGGATGAAACCCTGAAACTGGTCCTGGGACGCTTGTTTCTGGTCCAGGGAGGACCTGGCTTGGCAGTTCGGGCTGGACTGTTCCCATGAGGCACAGGGTCAAGACTGATTTGCATATGGCCAGGTCTAAACTGGGGTGGCATGGTGAGCGAAATAATGATGGATTTAACCCAGATCTCTTGACTGGGGGTGACTGTTGTGATTTGTTCTGCATTCCATCTATCAATTGTGTGTCTTTTGCTTTCTTGCACTAAGTGCGCCGGGTATGCCCAGACGTGGGTCCCGGGCTCACTGTGCCACTGGATTCAAGCTATCCTGGCTGATGAGGGGTGAAACCCTGAAACGATTCCTAGGACGCTTGTTTCTGGTCCAGGGAGGACCTGGCTTGGCTGTTCGGGCTGGACTGTTCCCATGAGGCACAGGCTCAAGACTGATTTGCATATGGCCAGGTCTAAACTGGGGTGGCATGATGAGCAAAATAATGATGGATTTAACCCAAATCTCTTGACTGGGGGTGAATGCTTTGATTTGTTCTGCATTCCGTCCATCAATTGTGTGTCTTCTGCTTTCTCGATCTAAGTGCGCCGGTTATGCCCAGACGTGGGCCACGGGCACACTGTGCCACTGGATTCAAGCTATCCTGGCTGATGAGAGGTGAAACCGGGAAACAGGTCCTAGGACTCTTGTTTCTGGTCCAGGTAGGACCTAGCTTGGCAGTTCAGGCTGGACTGTTCTCATGAGGCACAGGGTCAAGACTGATTTGCATATGGCCAGGTCTTAACAGGGGTGGCATGATGAACAAAATAATGATGGATTTAACCCAGATCTCGTGACTGGGGGTGAATGTTTTCATTTGCTCTGCATTCCGTCCATCAATTGTGTGTCTTTTGCTTTCTCGCCCTAAGTGCGACAGGTATGCCCAGACGTTGGTCCCGGGCTCCCTGTGCCACTGGATTCAAGCTATTCTGGCTGATGAGGGGTGAAACCCCGAAACCGGTCCTGGGACGCTTGTTTCCGGTCCAGGGAGGACCTGGCTTGGCAGTTCGGGCTGGACTGTTCTCATGAGGCACAGGGTCAAGACTGATTTGCATTTAGCCAGGTCTAAGCTGGGGTGGCATGGTGAGCAAAATAATGATGGATTTAACCCAGATCTCTTGAATGGGGGTGACTGTTGTGATTTGTTCTGCATTCTGTCCATCAATTGTGTGTCTTTTGCTTTCTCGCACCAAGTGCGCCGGGTATGCCCAGAAGTGGGTCCCGGGCTCACTGTGCCACTGGATTCAAGCTATCCTGGCTGATGAGGGGTGAAACCCCGAAACCATTCCTAGGACGCTTGTTTCTGGTCAAGGGAGGACCTGGCTTGGCAGTTCAGGCTGGACTGTTCCCATGAGGCACAGGCTCAAGACTGCTTTGCATATGGCCAGGTCTAAACTGGGGGGGCATGGTGAGCAAAATAATGAGGGATTTAACCCAGATCTCTTGACTGGGGGTGAATGCTTTGATTTGTTCTGCATTCCGTCCATCAATTGTGTGTATCTTGCATTCTCACCCTAAGTGCGCCGGGTATGCCCAGACGTGAGTCCCGGGCTCACTGTGCCACTGGATTCAAGCTATCCTGGTTGATGAGGGGTGAAACCGCGAAACCATTCCTAGGACGCTTGTTTCCGGTCCAGGGAGGACCTGGCTTGGCAGTTCGGGCTTGACTGTTCCCATGAGGCACAGGGTCAAGACTGATTTGCATATGGCCAAGTCTAAACTGGGGTGGCATGGTGAGCAAAATAATGATGGATTTAACCCAGATCTCTTGACTGGGGGTGAATGTTTTGATTTGTTCTGCATTCGGTCCATCAATTGTGTGTCTTTTGCTTTCTCGCTCTAAGTGCGCCGGGTATGCCCAGACGTGGGCCCCGGCTCACTGTGCCACTGGGTTCAAGCTATCCTGGCTGATGAAACTGGTCCTAGGTTGCTTGTTTCCGGTCCAGGAAGGACCTGGCTTGGCATTTCGGGCTGGACTGTTTCCATGAGGCACATGCTCAAGACTGATTTGCATATATAGGGTCTAAACTGGGGTTGCATGGTGAGCAAAATAATGATGGATTTAACGCATATGTCTTGACTGGGGGTGAATGTTTTGATTAGTTCTGCATTCCATCCATCAATTGTGTGTCTTTTGCTTTCTCGCCCTCGGTGCGCCGTGTATGCCCAGACGTGGGCCCCGGGCACACTGTGCCACTGGATTCAAGCTCTCCTGGCGGATGAGGGGTGAAACCCCGAAACAGGTCCTAGGATGCTTGCATCTGGTCCAGGGAGAACTGGCTTGGCAGTTTGGGCTGGACTGTTCCCATGAAGCACAGGGTCAAGACTGATTTGCATATGGCCAAGTCGAAACTGGGGTGGCATGATGAGGAAAATAATGATGGATTTATCCGAGATCTCTTGGCTGGGGGTGAATGGTTTGATTTGTTCTGCATTCCGTCCATTAATTTTGTGTCTTTTGCTTTCTCGCCCTAAGTGCGCCGGGTATGCCCAGACGTGGGTCCCGGGCTCACTGTGCCACTGAATTCAAGCTATCCTGGCTGATGAGGGGTGAAACCCCAAAACCGGTGCTAGGACGCTTGTTTTTGGTCCAGGGAGGACCTAGCTTGGCAGTTCAGGCTGGACTGTTCCCATGAGGCACAGGATCAAGACTGATTTGCATATGGCCAGGTCTAAACTGGGGTGGCATGATAAGCAAAATAATGATGGATTTAACCCAGATCTCTTGACTGGGGGTGAATGTTTTGATTTGTTCTGCATTCTGTCCATCAATGGTGTGTCTTTTGCTTTCTTGCCCTAAGTGCGCCGGGTATGCCCAGACATGGGTCCTGGGCTCACTGTCCCACTGGATTCAAGCTATCCTGGCTGATGAGGGGTGAAACCCCGAAACCGGTCCTAGGATGCTTGTTTCTGGTCTAGGGAGGACCTGGCTTGGCAGTTCGGGCTGGACTGTTCCCATGAGGCACGGGGTCAAGACTGATTTGCATATGGTCAGGTCTAAACTGGGGTGGCATGGTGAGAAAAATAATGATGGATTTAACCCAGATCTCGTGACTTGGGGGTGAATGTTTTGATTTGTTCTGCATTCCGTCCATCAATTGTGTGTCTTTTGCTTTCTCGCCCTAAGTGCACCGGGTATGCCCAGACGTTGGTCCCGGGCTCCCTGTGTCACTGGATTCAAGCTATTCTCGCTGATGAGGGGTGAAACCCCGAAACCGGTCCTAGGATGCTTGTTTCCGGTCCAGGGAGGACCTGGCTTGGCAGTTCGGGCTGGACTGTTCCCATGAGGCACAGGGTCAAGACTGATTTGCATATGGCCAGGACTAAACTGGGGTGGCATGGTGAGCAAAATAATGATGGATTTAATCCAGATCTCTTGACTGGGGATGACTGTTGTGATTTGTTCTGCATTCCGTCCATCAATTGAGTGTCTTTTGCTTTCTCGCCCTACGTGCGCCGGGTATACCCAGACGTGGGTCCCGGCTCACTGTGCCACTGGATTCAAGCTATCCTGGCTGATGAGGGGGTGAAACCTCGAAACCAGTCCTAGGATGCTTGTTTCCGGTCCAGGGACGACCTGGCTTGACAGTTCCGGCTGGACTGTTCCCATGTGGCACAGGGTCAAGACTGATTTGCATATGGCCAGGTCTAAACTCGGGTGGCATGGTGAGCAAAATAATGATGGATTTAACCCAGATCTCTTGACTTGGGTGACTGTTGTGATTTGTTCTGCATTCTGTCCATCAATTGTGTGTCTCTTGCTTTCTCACCTTAAGTGCGCCGGGTATGCCCAGACGTGGGTCCCGGGCTCACTGTCCCACTGGATTCAAGCTATCCTGGTTGATGAGGGGTGAAACCCCGAAACCATTCCTAGGACGCTTGTTTCCGGTCCAGGGAGGACCTGGCTTGGCAGTTCGGGCTTGACTGTTCCCATGAGGCACAGGGTCAAGACTGATTTGCATATGGCCAAGTCTAAACTGGTGTGGCATGGTGAGCAAAATAATGATGGATTTAACCCAGATCTCTTGACTGTGGGTGAATGTTTTGATTTGTTCTGCATTCGTTCCATCAATTGTGTGTCTTTTGCTTTCTCGCTCTAAATCAATCAATCAATCACAGAATTTGTAAAGTGCGCTACTTACCCGCGAGGGTCTCAAGGCGCTGGGGAGAAAAAAGCGGGGGGGGTGCTGCTACTGGTCGAACAACCAGGTCTTGAGTAGCCTCCTGAAGGTCAGCAGGTCTTGGGTCTGTCGTAGGCTTAGTGGAAGGGTGTTCCAGGTCTTGGCGGCGAGGTGGGAGAAGGATCTGCCGCCGGTGGTAGTTCTTCGAATGCGAGGGACGGTGGCGAGGGAGAGGTCGGCGGAGCGGAGTTGGCGGTTGGGGACGTAGAAGAGGAGTCGTCTGTTGAGGTAGGCTGGGCCAGTCTTGTGGAGTGCCTTGTGTGCGTGGATGAGGAGTTTGAAGGAGATTCTCCTGTCGACGGGGAGCCAGTGCAAGTTCCTCAGGTGTGGGGTGATGTGGCTGTGGCGTGGTACATCGAGGATCAGGCGTGCGGAGGCATTTTGTATGCGTTGCAGTCGCTTGATGAGCTTGGCCGGGGCTCCTGCGTAGAGGGCGTTCCCATAGTCAAGTCTGCTACTGACGAGGGCCTGGGTGACTGTTCTTCTTGTGTCTGTCAGGATCCACCTGTAGATCTTGCGAAGCATGCGGAGGGTGTTGAAGCAGGAGGATGAGACTGCGTTGACTTGCCTGGCCATGGAGAGTGTTGAGTCGAGGATGACTCCCAGGTTGCGTGCGTGGTCGGTGGGTGTCGGGGCTGCTCCCAGCGTCGTTGGCCACCAGGAGTCGTCCCAGGCTGAGGGGTTGGAGCCGAGGATGAGGACCTCTGTCTTCTCCGTGTTCAGTTTTAGTCGGCTGATCTTCATCCAATCGGCGACGGCCTTCATTCCTTCATGGAGGTTGGATTTGGCGGTGAGGGGTCCTTGGTGAGGGAGAGGATCAGTTGAGTGTCGTCGGCGTAGGAGATTATGTTGAGGTCGTGCTGTCTGGCGATGCGTGCGAGCGGGGCCATGTAGATGTTGAACAGTGTTGGGCTGAGGGACGATCCCTGGGGTACGCCACAGATGATCTCGGAGGCTTCGGATCGGAATGGCTCTAAGTGCGCCGGGTATGCCCAGACGTGGGCCCCGGCTCTCTGTGCCACTGGGTTCAAGCTATCCTGGCTGATGAAACCGGTCCTAGGTTGCTTGTTTCCGGTCCAGGAAGGACCTGGCTTGGCATTTCGGGCTGGACTGTTTCCATGAGGCACATGCTCAAGACTGATTTGCATATATAGGGTCTAAACTGGGGTGGCATGGTGAGCAAAATAATGATGGATTTAACGCATATGTCTTGACTGGGGGTGAATGTTTTGATTAGTTCTGCCTTCCATCCATCAATTGTGTGTCTTTTGCTTTCTCGCACTCGGTGCGCCGTGTATGCCCAGACGTGGGTCCCGGGCACACTGTGCCACTGGATTCAAGCTATCCTGGCTGATGAGGGGTGAAACCCCGAAACAGGTCCTAGGATGCTTGCATCTGGTCCAGGGAGAACTGGCTTGGCAGTTCGGGCTGGACTGTTCCCATGAGGCACAGGGTCAAGACTGATTTGCATATGGCCAAGTCTAAACTGGGGTAGCATGGTGAGGAAAATAATGATGGATTTAACCGAGATCTCTTGACTGGGGGTGAATGGTTTGATTTGTTCTGCATTCCGTCCATTAATTTTGTGTCTTTTGCTTTCTCGCCCTAAGTGCGCCGGGTATGCCCAGACGTGGGTCCCGGGCTCACTGTGCCACTGAATTCAAGCTATCCTGGCTGATGAGGGGTGAAACCCCGAAACCGGTGCTAGGACGCTTGTTTTTGGTCCAGGGAGGACCTAGCTTGGCAGTTCAGGCTGGACTGTTCCCATGAGGCACAGGATCAAGACTGATTTGCATATGGCCAGGTCTAAACTGGGGTGGCATGATAAGCAAAATAATGATGGATTTAACCCAGATCTCTTGACTGGGGGTGAATGTTTTGATTTGTTCTGCATTCTGTCCATCAATGGTGTGTCTTTTGCTTTCTTGCCCTAAGTGCGCCGGGTATGCCCAGACATGGGTCCTGGGCTCACTGTCCCACTGGATTCAAGCTATCCTGGCTGATGAGGGGTGAAACCCGAAACCGGTCCTAGGATGCTTGTTTCTGGTCTAGGGAGGACCTGGCTTGGCAGTTCGGGCTGGACTGTTCCCATGAGGCACGGGGTCAAGACTGATTTGCATATGGTCAGGTCTAAACTGGGGTGGCATGGTGAGAAAAATAATGATGGATTTAACCCAGATCTCGTGAGTTGGGGGTGAATGTTTTGATTTGTTCTGCATTCCGTCCATCAATTGTTTGTCTTTCGCTTTCTCGCCCTAAGTGCACCGGGTATGCCCAGACGTTGGTCCCGGGCTCCCTGTGTCACTGGATTAAAGCTATTCTCGCTGATGAGGGGTGAAACCCCGAAACCGGTCCTAGGACGCTTGTTTCCGGTCCAGGGAGGACCTGGCTTGGCAGTTCGGGCTGGACTGTTCCCATGAGGCACAGGGTCAAGACTGATTTGCATATGGCCAGGTCTAAACTGGGGTGGCATGGTGAGCAAAATAATGATGGATTTAATCCAGATCTCTTGACTGGGGGTGACTGTTGTGATTTGTTCTGCATTCCGTCCATCAATTGAGTGTCTTTTGCTTTCTCGCCCTACGTGCGCCGGGTATACCCAGACGTGGGTCCCGGCTCACTGTGCCACTGGATTCAAGCTATCCTGGCTGATGAGGGGGTGAAACCTCGAAACCAGTCCTAGGACGCTTGTTTCTGGTCCAGGGAGGACCTGGCTTGACAGTTCCGGCTGGACTGTTCCCATGTGGCAGAGGGTCAAGACTGATTTGCATATGGCCAGGTCTAAACTCGGGTGGCATGGTGAGCAAAATAATGATGGATTTAACCCAGATCTCTTGACTGGGGTGAATGTTTTGATTTGTTCTGCATTCCGTCCATCAATTGTGTGTCTTTTGCTTTCTCACCCTAAGTGCGCCGGGTATGCCCAGACGTGTGTCCCGGGCTCACTGTGCCACTGGATTCAAGCTATCCTGGCTGATGAGGGTGAAACCCTGAAACCGGTCCTAGGACGCTTGTTTCCGGTCCAGGGAGGACCTGGCTTGGCAGTTCGGGCTGGACTGTTCCCATGAGGCACAGGGTCAAGACTGATTTGCATATGGCCAGGTCTAAACTGGGGTGGCATGGTGAGCAAAATAATGATGGATTTAATCCAGATCTCTTGACTGGGGGTGACTGTTGTGATTTGTTCTGCATTCCGTCCATCAATTGTGTGTATTTTGCCTTCTCGCCCTACGTGCGCCGGGTATACCCAGACGTGGGTCCCGGCTCACTGTGCCACTGGATTCAAGCTATCCTGGCTGATGAGGGGTGAAACCTCGAAACCAGTCCTAGGATGCTTGTTTCCGGTCCAGGGAGGACCTGGCTTGGCAGTTCCGGCTGGACTGTTCCCATGAGGCACAGGGTCAAGACTGATTTGCATATGGCCAGGTCTAACCTCGGGTGGCATGGTGAGAAAAATAATGATGGATTTAACCGAGATCTCTTGACTGGGGGTGAATGGTTTGATTTGTTCTGCATTCCGTCCATTAATTTTGTGTCTTTTGCTTTCTCGCCCTAAGTGCGCCGGGTATGCCCAGACGTGGGTCCCGGGCTCACTGTGCCACTGAATTCAAGCTATCCTGGCTGATGAGGGGTGAAACCCCGAAACCGGTGCTAGGACGCTTGTTTTTGGTCCAGGGAGGACCTAGCTTGGCAGTTCAGGCTGGACTGTTCCCATGAGGCACAGGATCAAGACTGATTTGCATATGGCCAGGTCTAAACTGGGGTGGCATGATAAGCAAAATAATGATGGATTTAACCCAGATCTCTTGACTGGGGGTGAATGTTTTGATTTGTTCTGCATTCTGTCCATCAATGGTGTGTCTTTTGCTTTCTTGCCCTAAGTGCGCCGGGTATGCCTAGACATGGGTCCTGGGCTCACTGTCCCACTGGATTCAAGCTATCCTGGCTGATGAGGGTGAAACCCCGAAACCGGTCCTAGGATGCTTGTTTCTGGTCTAGGGAGGACCTGGCTTGGCAGTTCGGGCTGGACTGTTCCCATGAGGCACGGGGTCAAGACTGATTTGCATATGGTCAGGTCTAAACTGGGGTGGCATGGTGAGAAAAATAATGATGGATTTAACCCAGATCTCGTGAGTTGGGGGTGAATGTTTTGATTTGTTCTGCATTCCGTCCATCAATTGTTTGTCTTTCGCTTTCTCGCCCTAAGTGCACCGGGTATGCCCAGACGTTGGTCCCGGGCTCCCTGTGTCACTGGATTAAAGCTATTCTCGCTGATGAGGGTGAAACCCCGAAACCGGTCCTAGGACGCTTGTTTCCGGTCCAGGGAGGACCTGGCTTGGCAGTTCGGGCTGGACTGTTCCCATGAGGCACAGGGTCAAGACTGATTTGCATATGGCCAGGTCTAAACTGGGGTGGCATGGTGAGCAAAATAATGATGGATTTAATCCAGATCTCTTGACTGGGGGTGACTGTTGTGATTTGTTCTGCATTCCGTCCATCAATTGAGTGTCTTTTGCTTTCTCGCCCTACGTGCGCCGGGTATACCCAGACGTGGGTCCCGGCTCACTGTGCCACTGGATTCAAGCTATCCTGGCTGATGAGGGGGTGAAACCTCGAAACCAGTCCTAGGACGCTTGTTTCTGGTCCAGGGAGGACCTGGCTTGACAGTTCCGGCTGGACTGTTCCCATGTGGCAGAGGGTCAAGACTGATTTGCATATGGCCAGGTCTAAACTCGGGTGGCATGGTGAGCAAAATAATGATGGATTTAACCCAGATCTCTTGACTGGGGTGAATGTTTTGATTTGTTCTGCATTCCGTCCATCAATTGTGTGTCTTTTGCTTTCTCACCCTAAGTGCGCCGGGTATGCCCAGACGTGTGTCCCGGGCTCACTGTGCCACTGGATTCAAGCTATCCTGGCTGATGAGGGGTGAAACCCTGAAACCGGTCCTAGGACGCTTGTTTCCGGTCCAGGGAGGACCTGGCTTGGCAGTTCGGGCTGGACTGTTCCCATGAGGCACAGGGTCAAGACTGATTTGCATATGGCCAGGTCTAAACTGGGGTGGCATGGTGAGCAAAATAATGATGGATTTAATCCAGATCTCTTGACTGGGGGTGACTGTTGTGATTTGTTCTGCATTCCGTCCATCAATTGTGTGTATTTTGCCTTCTCGCCCTACGTGCGCCGGGTATACCCAGACGTGGGTCCCGGCTCACTGTGCCACTGGATTCAAGCTATCCTGGCTGATGAGGGGGTGAAACCTCGAAACCAGTCCTAGGATGCTTGTTTCCGGTCCAGGGAGGACCTGGCTTGGCAGTTCCGGCTGGACTGTTCCCATGAGGCACAGGGTCAAGACTGATTTGCATATGGCCAGGTCTAACCTCGGGTGGCATGGTGAGAAAAATAATGATGGATTTAACCCAGATCTCTTGACTGGGGTGAATGTTTTGATTTGTTCTGCATTCCGTCCATCAATTGTGTGTCTTTTGCTTTCTCGCCCTAAGTGCGCCGGGTATGCCCAGACGTGTGTCCCGGGCTCACTGTGCCACTGGATTCAAGCTATCCTGGCTGATGAGGGGGTAAAACCCCGAAACTGGTCCTAGGACGCTTGTTTCTGCTCCAGGGAGGACCTGGCTTAGCAGTTCAGGCAGGACTGATCCCATGAGACACAGGGTCAAGACTGATTTGCATATGGCCAGGTCTAAACTGGGGTGGCATGGTGAGCACAATAATGATAGATTTAACCCAGATCTCTTGACTGGGTGTGAATGTTTTGATTTTTTCTGCATTCCGTCCATCAATTATGTGTCTTTTGCTTTCTCTCCCTAAGTGCGCCGGGTATGCCCAGACATGGGTCCCGGGCTCACTGTGCCACTGAATTCAAGCTTTCCTGGCTGATGAGGGTTGAAACCCCAAAACCGGTCCTAGGACGCTTGTCTCTGGTCCAGGGAGGACCTGGCTTGGCAGTTTGGGCTGGACTGTTCCCATGAGGCACAGGGTCAAGACTGATTTGCATATGGCCAGCTCTAAACTGGGGTGGCATGCTGAGCAAAATAATGATGGATTTAACCCAGTTCTCTTGACTGGGGTTGAATATTTGATTTGTTCTGCATTCGGTCCATCAATTGTGTGTCTTTTGCTTTCTCGCCCGAAGTATGCCGGGTATGCCCAGACGTGGGTTCCGAGCTCACTGTGCCACTGGATTCAAGCTATCCTGGCTGATGAGGGGTGAAACCCCAAAACCGGTCCTAGGACTCTTGTTTCAGGTCCAGGGAGAACCTGGCTTGGCAGTTCTGGCTGGACTGTTCCCATGAGGCACAGGGTCAAGACTGATTTGCATATGGGCAGGTATAAACTGGGTGGCACGGTGAGCAAAATAATGATGTATTTAACCCCAATCTCTTGACTGGGTTTGAATGTTTTGATTTGTTCTGCATTCCGTCCATCAATTGTGTGTCTTTTGCAGGCCCACTTGCAGCATTTGAATGACGGGTTCTGGGCACACACCGTGCACTATACTAGGTACTTACTAGTAAATCAAATATTCCAATTATGGAAAACTTATCATCACACAATTCACATGGAGAGGACTTGCAATTTAACACGAAAAAGCAGTGAGAAAATGCGCATAGACACAAAACTGGCAAAACGAAGTTCAGCATACCACCAAAACCAGGAGGCCAAAAACAAAAAGACAGGGAAAACACGCCAAAAGATTCCAGGTCTGACATTAACTGTTAGTCCATCCTTGCCTGGGTATTGTCTGTTCGGTAGTGACCTGGACTATACTGTCTGGAAGGAGATGGAGCTCAGGTCACACTTGGAGATGTTGCGATTGCGTAGTGGGTGTGCCTTACCACACAGTCCATTACAGCACGTGAGGGTGATCAGAAGGACCTTGAGCCTGAAGGAGTGACCAGGTGGCTGCCAAAAAGAGGAAGGGCAAGGGGCATGGAAAACCCATAATGAAATTCCCATGGTGCAGGAGGAGGCTGAACCTGAGGGGCCTCCCTGGAACCTACGGAAGAAGATGTGGCCAAACTGGGGAACCTGCCTGAGCTGTCCCAGTGGCAGCAGGATCGAGGTCCATCCAAGGAGGGGTTCTGTGCAGTACAGAAAGAGTGCCCTACTCCTGTGGGTCTTCGGAAGCAGGCCAATGCCCAAGCAGATGGTAACGCCTCTGGAACTCACCTGATCGACTGGGAAAATGATCCCCTGCATAGCAAGCCTAAGGTTGCTGAGCCTGGGGCAGCCTGTGTGCTGGTGGTACCCCAGTGCTTCAAAGCCTTCCTACTGGATCTGGCTCATGATGTACCCCTGGCAAGTCATTAGGGCTAAGACAAGACCTTTGACAGGCTTGTCACCAGTGGCGTAACACAGGCCCCCACAGCCCCTGCGGTGCGGGGGGCACCCAAGGTCCCGTGGGCCCCCTCAGCACAGTACTTTGGCCGGAGAGCTCCTGATTTAGTCTGGAGGGGGCCCCTCAATGTACCTTGCGGGGGGCCCTCAAGATTTGTTACGCCAGTGCTTGTCACCCACTTTTATTGGCCTCAAATGACGAAGCTCTCAGATGCATTCTGGAGGTCCTGTCCTACCTGCCAGGTGAGTGGCAAGACGGGGGAAGATGTAAGGCTCCTCTGCAACCTTTTCCTGTCATGAGCACCCCTTTTGAGTGGGTGGGCATTGACATTGTGGGGTCTCTGGATCCCAAGACAGCCATGAGCAACAGATTCATCCTGGTCTTGGTGGACCATGCCACCCAGTACCCATAAGCTATTCCTCTGAGGACTGTGACTGCGCCCGCAATGGCCAGGGCACTGATGGGTATCTTTAACTTTGTGGGTTTCCCCAAGGAAGTGCTATCTGAATGCGGTACCAACTTCATGTATAGGAAGGCCATGTGGAAGGCATGTGGAGTAACCTACAAGTTCTCCACCCGTTACCATCTCCAAACCAATGGGTTTGTTAAAAGGTTCAACCATACCCTCAAAGGCAAGATTATGGGTCTCACTGAACCCATGACGCGTAAGTAGGATATTCTCTTGCTATGTCTTTTATTTGCCTACACGGAGGTACCGCAAAAGGGGGCTGGCTTTAGCCCTTTTGAACTTCTGTACGGGCACCCTGTGAGAGGGCCTCTTAATTTGGTGAAGGAGGGCTGGGAGCAAGCTCCCAGGAAGCCACCTTAGGATATCTTCAGTTACATGCTGGCCTTCTGCAGCCAGACAGCCCGCTTCCAGAAACTCACCTAGGAGAATCTGCAAGCTAGCCAGGAGGATATGAAACACTGGTATGAGCAGAATACTACTCTGGTTGAGTTTCAGCCTTGTCAAAATGTGTGGGTGATGGTGCCCATAGAGCCTTGTGCTCTTCAAGACTGTTGGTCTGGCCCATTTGAGATGAAGGAGCGCAAGAGTCAACTACCTGGTGGACTTGCAGACTCCTAGGAACCCTTTGAGGGTCCTGAATGTGAACCGCCTCAACCCACACTTCACGAGGTTTGAGTTGACCATGCTCTTGGTCACAGATGATTGGGTGGAAGAGGAGAGTGAACCTCTCCCCGACATCCTGTCTTCCAAAGAGCAGGATGGGTCAGTAGAAGGTGTGAGTCTCTCCCCTACTTTGACCCTAGAGCAGCAGAGAGACTGTCACCATTTTCTGGGACAGTTTGTCTCTCTCTTCTTACTCATCCCAGGAGACACCCATTGGTGCACCCATGACATTGATACTGGGGACAGCCTTCCTGCTAAGCACAGGTCTTACAGGTTGTCTGGCAGAGAGAGGACTAGCATCAAAGAGGAAGTCTCTAAGATGTTGGAGTTAGGGGTTATTGAGCCCTCGAACAGTCCTTGTCTAGCCCAATGGTTTTGGTCCCCAGGGCCACTCCACCCGGTGTCACACCTGAACTCCAGTTCTGTGTAGACTTTCGTTGGCTCAATGCTGTCACCAAAATGCATACCCCATCCCCCGAGCGGATGAGCTCATTGATCATCCTGGGGCTGCCAAGTTCCTCAGCACATTTATATTAACCTCTGGGTACTGGCAGATTGCCTTGACTGAGGGGGCACAAGAGAGGTCAGAGTTCTCAATGCTAGATGAGCACTTCCAGTTCCTGGTCATGCCTTTTAGGTTGAAGAACGCCCCTTCCACCTTCCAGAGGTTGGTCAATTAGGTCCTGGCTGGGTTGGAGAACATCAGTGCCGCCTACCTGGACAACATTGCAGTCTTCAGCTCCAGTTGGGAATCCCATTTGCACCACGTTGGAGAGGTGCTGAGTGCCCTGCAAAGTGCAGACCTTACTATCGAGGCCAGTAAGTGCCATATTGGGCAAGGATCTGTGGTTTACTTGGGTCAAAGCTAGTTTCAGGCTGACCGCGATGGAGCCCTGCACTGCTACCCCTCGCGGTAGGTTTCGGTCAAAGTTTTTACCTTCTTACTTAGAAACTTTTCTGCAGCTTTTCTTCCCGGGGTCCCTCAAAGCTCTCAGCCAATTCGGATTCGGTGAGGGTTCGCCGGCTTGCCTTGCAACGAGCTCCCTATCAAACTTATGGAAGTCCGACCTCCGGAGCTTTCCAGCGGAATAAACCAGGGATCCAGGCTGGCTCACGGTTGAAGTTGGGCAGCTTGGTTCTCGCGGTTGGTCTCGGTCGCCTTTTCTACGTTCGGACTTTGAAACTTTAACAGAGCTCGATGCTCTTCACCAGGCCAGATTCTGTGAGGGCTCATCTGCTTGGGGTTCCGCCTACTCCTGGTCAAACTCTGGAAGTCTGATCTCCGGAGCTTTTCAGCAGGACGAACCTGGACGGCAGGCCGGCACGTGGTTGAGGGTCACCGGCTTGGCTGGCCAGGTTGAGTCAGTTCACTTATGGAACTTTTTTTCACAGTTGCTCCAAACTTCTCCAAACGTCTGGAAATTCTTCCCATAGTTCCCCAAATTGTCCCAAAGTGTCCAAAACTTACTCCAAGGGTCTGGAAGCTCCAAGATAGTCCTTGAAAATTTGGGACTTCAGTTCCCACCATCCACTTGAACAAAACCCTTACATATCCACTGGTAGTATTCCAGGCTGAGGATACTTGGTGGTGATGTTCCAGGTGAGCTCTGTTAACTTGTAGCTTGCAGGGAGTCCCCTATTTAGTCCTTTTGAAGCAAGTTAGGTCCACAGGGCTGTAGTTCAAATTGTGCAGAAGGCACAAACTTCAGAGTGCAGGGCCTGGTTTGTGCCAATCAAACTCCTCAGCATGGACCCTTCTTCTCTCTTAAGTTTCAAGCAGCAGATCTGAAAGGCTCTGGCCCTCTCAGATACTTATTCCAAGTTCTCTGTGTCAAGCAGGAGGGCACTTCTGTCCAAGGAGGTGCAAGGCAACACCCCAGGGTATGACCACATCCTCCAAAGTGTGGCACTTTTTTTTCCCCCAGAGAGCACCATTTCTCTAAAATTCATAATGGCTAATTTTCCAGCAGGGAGAGAAGAGCTGGCTAAACACACCCCCAGGATGGTTAATCTGCCCAATCTTTCCTTAATCCCACCATCTAGCAAGTTCAAAGAGTAGAGGTGTAAATTGAAACTGGCTTCTTCTGCCTGTCTCCTTCTTCCATTGAAGAATTTGGTTTATGACCCCTCCCCCTGCTCTGGCATTCTAATGTTACGGAACCCTGCCCTCCCAGAAGAGCTGTCTAACCCCAGGGGCTATTTATCACCTCATCAAAGGAGCCTGGGTAATCCACTTAACTCTGACCAATCAGGACCGGCCACTGAAAGACTGAATTTTGGCTTACAGACAAGAAAGTCTTATAACTTCTTGTCTGTATACTTTAGGAGAAATTCAACAATACCATATTGTTGGATTTATCAATACCATCCTAGGAAGTCTGTGAATGGCATTTTGATGATTCTCCTAGCGGGAATTATTAGCTAATAACTTCCTGCCATGTTAACCTATGTGGCAGGAGATTTGCAATGGGAAAAATGACTTGAGCCATTTGTCCAACACCTGGGCTTATAAAACATCTTTTATAAGGGCCCTGTATATATCTACAGGACCCCACACCCTTGGGACAACTAGGGGAGACTTTAGGGGTTCTGAATATGTAGTAATATTGCAGATTCCCATATTGATCCTAGCAAAAAAGTTGATTTTATGAAGCACGTTATCACAATGGGGGGACTGCTGGCCTCTAAACTACCATGCCCTATTATATACTAGGGACTTAAAGATAGTTTCAATCCCCCTGCCCTATTATGTACTAGAGCCTTATAGGGGAGATCATGCCAATCAAAGGGGTACGCTAACCTATAGCGTACCCTAGTGTATGTAGGGGTTCACTGACAGAATATTGACACCTAAAATATCCCCTTACCAAAATATTGTGTCATAAATATCAATGTAAAAAATATCGAAATCCTATATTTATAATGATAAGTACAAAAATATTGAAAAAAACATTATTTTTTATATATATATAAAATAAATAATAAATATTAAATGCATTAAATAGTAACACTAATTTTAAAATATAAATTAGATTTAATATACATCTTAACAAATATAACAAAAACTAAGGGGCCCATTAGGATGGCGGGTGGAAGCACCACCGCCGTGCTGGCGGATGCAAAAAGCACCAGTTACCGTCCGCCCGCCACAGCACACACGCCCGCCCAATTAGGATGTGAAAAGTCAGCCAAACACCGCCCGTAAGCCAGCTACGCCCTCCGCCATCAAAGTGCACCCGTCCACGGAGCGGCGCGGCCTAATGGAGACACACCGCCCGACGAAATCACGTACCGCTCGGCGTACAAATTACGATGCCAGAACCAAACAGTTCCCCCGGCTAAGAGACACCGCACGTGAAAGCAAGGTGGAAAACCGAACGCACAGTACGGATAGCAAAGAGGCGGACCCCCGAGCATGAATCCAGCACTGCAGGCCCTCCCCATGCTCTACCTGATGCAGCACCCAGGAGTCAACGCACCGCGGCGACGCAGGTAGGCAGACACACAACAGGGGCACGCAAACAGCGCACACAGTGCAAGGGCGGGAAAACTGTATATGGCCCCCCCGACACCCCTGCGTGGACACGACACATCCACCACTGCACCCACACATGCGCACAACGCAGAGGCCAACGGCAGCGCAATGCATGCGCCGCACACAAACAACACAGGGTCACAACCAAACACCACACACACCAGCACCACCCAGAACGCACATGTCACGTGACAGCCCTGCCACAGTCATGTCCCCAACCGGCAATTCACTGTTGCCAACCTGACGTCACACAAGTGACCCGAACATGTCAGTGACGTCACGCCAAATTAGGACACACCCCAGTGTGCAAAACACGGCGAAGCACACAGCGGCGGCAACATCACCCAGCAGAATATGGACCCCGTCGGAAAAAGGTACGCCAGTACCACACAGAAACACCGATGCCACCCTGCACCCAATAACAAGACATGCAATACGTAACATCAAAGATACCGGGGACAGACAACAGGTGGGACCAATTATAACACAAGGCCCAACGTATAGCGGAAACGCAGCCCGTCGCCCACACACGGGAGAGGAGACAGCACTGAATGACCTTCCATTCCCACTCTGAAACCACATCCAGACTAAACAAGCCGGAGACAACAGTCATTGCACCAAAAAAAGCCCAACACAGGCATGCAGAGGGAAGCGGCCACAGGGCAGATAGCGCATAACACCAAAGAACATTCAGAACGGAAAAAAGAAATGATAACACTCCCCCATGTGGTTCACATGCAAGTTATCTGGAAGGAGTCAGACACCACTGACCTTGACCATTCAGAGAAGCATGTGGGATGAGGGCCCGTGTCCTCCGCACAAGCCAACATAACACAAGTCCTGCCTCCCTACGACCATTAGAGAATTCCCAGCAACGTCGGAGGTTGCACACTGCAGACTGCACAGACAGCCGGAGCACGCCACCACAGCGCCCTGCAGCAAAATGGCACTTGCACCACACCTACCCAACTACGCCGGACAGATTAAGCTGTACAAACATAACCTGATACAGATATTGGGATGTGACAATCTGGCCTTGCTGAACGTAAGTTACCGACTAACTTACCGCATCGCATTGTTCAACTGCGTCATACCCGTCTTCTACTGTCGGAGGTGTCCCTTCTACTATCCTGTGGATTTATGTCTCTCCAACCCGGCATGTCCAAGGGCGGACCTGCTACAACTATTCAACCCCCTGGACGTCCACGACAGGGTCTGTTCAGCCAATGGGGGCATGGCGTATGTGGCTACTATCGGACCCACACTGCAATGGGACCACTGTGCCTCCACACGACGGATAATGGATCACAGTTACATCGAATGTCATCCAACATGTCCCATCATGCTCCTACAAGGGACAACTCACGACCAACACCTTGACAGCCACCATCCGCTACATTGGATGGCATCCATGTCCACCACCAATGCCATGGAAGCCCTGCTGGAAGGTATTGCATACCTGACAACCTGTCAATTCGTCGGGCCCCGCCGCCGTACCCCCAATTGAGCAATGATGTCCCACACCGTACCCATGCTTGGCTTCCGCACGGACTAGGCAGTTACCAGTACAACAACTATACCATACAACCTGCAACTGACACCCCATCATCAACTACACTGCCATGACATCTGATATTTTCGGGACATGCACTCTGTTCCTCATCACATCCAGTAACTCTGCATGAACAGGGGGAGGCAGAGGCATGGGATTTGTGTATGGCAACCACATGGACAGAACTGCACGTACAACCATGCCATGATAAGGATCCTGCGCCCATGAACATATGCACCGGTCAGTGGACAGTAATCGTCCTGCTGTAGTATGTAAGAGCTGTCACCTCACCTCCCTCTGAACGTCCGTGCCAGGACCTTTGCATGGACACCAAGTGCATCCACCAACAACATGAGCCCAGTGACTGTGACATGGCCAGTACCCACCACATCGCAACAACAAGTGGGACGCCGTTGCATGCACGTAAGCCCATGCCCTGATGTCACCTCCACGCACGTGTGTATGAGTAACTATAGCAGCAAACCTGTATCATGGAACTGAGATGCACTGTGCCCATGATGACAAGCGGACTGGTAGGCTAAATGTATACTGTCTGTGTCAAAGTCAGCAGCACCACAGTAATTAGCAAATGTACATTAGCACACCAACGGCTAAGCAGTTGTAACTCTGAAGCCCACATCCCACAGTCAACAACTAATCACATGTACCCCTACACCCTATGCTATGTGTACACATGCTGAGTATATCCTCCACATGCATTTCGCTGCCAGTAGTGTCCACTATACTGCATCACAGAGGACATAAGTCCCAATACGTGGCTTGAAGCAAAAATGTGTCTCTGCTGATTCATTTCACAAGTACGAATGAGAGAGGATGAGAGTGTGTGAAGTACACGGCAGTCGTGAGATGACCATGTAGTCCACTGTCATTGGATGTCAACGCAAATGAGTAGCACAACTGTGGAAGACACACATGTGTCATGTGAAGCGGGAGTTACGCATGGCTCAGGTGGGTGGGTGTGACGGGTAGGTGCGCACATGCAATGTTGAAACACGCTGTGTTGGGAGGATTCAGGAACAGTACATTGCCGCTCTCCTGGGAATTTGTAAAGACCACCTGTCTGGGGATGAATGTGAACTCGTGTGTGCACAACAGGCGGGCACACGATCAATGCTGCATCAAGTGTAGACGTCAGCCCACCCTCCGTGGACATGCTGGATACTGCTGTGCGTCCGCCAGGCCCTTGCCAAGGCACTCACATCCCCTGTCGACCTGGTGTATCCCCAACATTGTCCACTTGCACAGGCAATCCAGGGCACGGGATGGCAGTAGAGCATGGTGGGTGAGAGGTCATGGCGCGCTCCTCCTGGTCACATCACGCAGGCAACACATCCTCAATGTGTAGTATGGCACAAGTCAAATGGAAGTAGTGGGGGACGCACACATCACAAGCAGGAGTGACATCACGGAAGGTGGCTCGCACCATCCCACCCATTGACAATACACCCACACACGTTACATGCCATTGCAACAGAGAAGCCAGCGCGTGCACAAGCAGCTCCAAGCTCGCCCCAGAGAGGCCAAAGAGTGAATGTGTGGGGCCATGAGCTCCAGTTGGACGCGGCCTGGCCCGCAAGGGCAGCTACAGCCTCTGTGTGTTGCAGGTGGTGTATCCGGACTGCGGAGCCTGTCATGCATTGTCAATGTTGCCCATGTCTCGAGTCGGGGCACCACGCAGGTGGACGGCGTCCCGCCACTTATTATACCGTGAGACAGACCACTTGTTCAACTGGACCCACACATACAATCCTTGGCCTCTCTGGGGCGAGCTTGGAGCTGCTTGTGCATGCGCTAGCTGCTCAGGTGCAAACGCATATTGGGGTGAGCGAGGGGAGGCCATGAGGACAGTGCAAAAGATGACTGTTTGATTTTCAGCCAGTTTAAGGAATGACCCTGATGTGGTCGGAAAAAGACGTGTCTCGTGTGTATTGCAACTAGTAGGTCAGCCGATGAACTTCCCATGTCTTGCATGTAGCCCCGCACCCAGCCCCGCCCATTCGACACATTAAAATGAGTACCAGCACCACATTCTACCCATTCGAAGCACTGACTGGGGGTGACAACCATTGGACAGTCTTGTGTAGTCCACCCACGCGTACATGTGGGCCCTCCATGATCCATGTCACCTGCGGCAAAGTGATGTCATGGGCAATGACGGAAGTGAGCAGAGCTGTCTGCCCCACGCACAGATGGTGCATCAGCTCAACAGACCCAGCACTGAGTGCAGCAGGGGTCACATGTGCAGGGGCAGTTGTGCCTGGTGTGAAGGCACATGCATATAGACAGCACATCGAGCAATGTGTAGTCTGCCCACATCTACTGTCCATTGTCAGGCGGACCTAGAAAAAGATCACAAGGCAACACATCTGTGTGGGTGTACCCACTGTGACCAACACTGCGCAACCATCAACGTACTCGCCCTGTGCATGGCCCACCCCGCAACGGAGGTCACATTCAGTGCCACTATCTCACACACACATCCCTATCACGAGGCACGGTGTGTCCAATCGACAGGACTGAGTAAGCGCTCATCCGGAGGGTCCTGAACAGGAGACACATGTAACCCACTAGGCAGTCTGTGTCAGCACCTACTGCCATTGTGCAGTCAATGTGCAGGCCAGGCCTGCTGGGACTGAGAAGGGCAGCATGGCCCCAGTCTGACTTCCACAAAACCAACAAGTGCACTGAGACCTGCATTGCCAATTGTCTGTGTCACTGGATGTCTGACATGAAGTTGCCATGTACCACCACTCGGGAGGGACAGACAGGTCAAAGCGCCCGAGAGCTCACATACCCATGCCACCTGCAGTCAGCATGGTGAGCAGTGCATGTTTGAACACCACAGGCTCTGACTCATAGTGCTGCAGAGCAACGACATGTGTGTCCCCCACATGCACTCCCACACACACTGCAGTTGTCTCTCACACACAACTTTCGCAAGGAATAGCCATGTGCAGTGTGGGTGGAGCTCGGAATCCAGGTTCTCCAGCTCCTCGCTGGTGAGTGGACCTGGACATGTCCTCAGCGTCATCCACGTGTAGGTGGAGTGGTGGCAGCAGCAGGTGTTGTCGAGGGGTGCCAGGCTGCAGTGCCAGGTAGCTGTGGTTATGCCTGTCCCACTCACACACACATATAACCCCCTGGGGCAGTTTCAGTGGGTACAAGCTGCTGCAATTCGTGTACCATGTCTGGCAGCTTCAATTGCAGATGTTGGCCTGCTCCCAGCTGGCCATGGACGCCTACCTCCATAGTGGAACACGCAGGGTGCAACCGCGAGGGTCATTGGAGTTGGCCGTAAGGGCCTGGCCCATGGCGGGTACAGTCCGCTGATGCCATGTGCACCACACAGTATAATGTGCGCAATGCATCTGCAGGTGTGGTCATGATTTGCGTGTGGGTGCAGGTCCACAATGGACAGGGCCACAACATGCTGTGTGCATAGGCAGGGACGGCCAGTGCTCAGCCTCCACATGTCTGTTGGCACATCATCATGTACACATTGGCATGGGAGCATGGGATATGCATATGCACACACATGCCATCTTTCACTATGTACATCTGCCACTTGGCACGTGCAATGTTACGTGTCACTTGTGATGTGTAATTGCAAGCACACAGCCGTGTTGGCATGGGGCTGTCAATGTGTACACCTGTCAATGTTTCTGGAGGTGTGATCTGTACAGTGCTGTACATAGGGTGCAGTAGTGACATCAATGACTGTCTCATATCCCCTCGTGCCACAGGTCCCACTTGTTTTGGCCGCTCAGCCTGTGTCCATAGCGTTGTTGGTGTGTGCCCTACACACCCAGCCTCGGAAGCAGTGTGATGCACAGCAGCTAGTCATGTTGCCGTGGTGTTGCCGCTTGCCGAATATGCAGTCTGTTACCATCAGCATGCCTTACAAGTTATTGAGGCCTAGATCCCCATGTGCATGCTCATAGCAATGGGGTGTGTCACTGCCCATTGCTATTGGTAGGGGACCTGTGTAAGTGTATTATGGCTGTGCTGTCCTTACTTGTCAGCTGTTCTGTTATTCAATTGCCTGCTCAGTCATTTATGTTTTGTGTATGTGAATATGCCATGTGGCGTGTTGCTTTGACATGTGTCCACTTCCATCTTTCCTAGGCGGAGACCAAACATTCATCGCCCCTACCAATTGCTGTCAGACATGGTGGATGTGGAGGTCATCCGCAAATATCGTCTGGACCGACCCACCCTGCATCGTCTATGTGCCTTGTTGGAACCCCCACCTCCGTCCTCGCAGGGTGTATCCAACAGCATTCACCCCCACGGCTAAGGTGATGGCTGCACTGTATTTCTTCGCCACTGGGTCATTCCAACACACAGTGGGCAGTGGAGGTGGGATGTCCCAACCCATGTTCAGCATGGTGCTCAGGGATGTACTGTCAGCCATGATGCTGTACAGGAACAGATACATCCGATTCCCCAGGGCTCGTGAATTGGCGGCAGTGAAGGGTGCTTTCTATGCCCTTGGACGGATCCCCCACGTCGTTGGTGCAATAGACTGCACCCATGTTGGCCTTGTTGCACCACAGGCCACTGAGCACCTCTACCGCAACCGGAAGCACACGCACTCCCTGAATGTGCAAGTGGTGTGCCTTGCGGACATGGTGATTTCACACGTGTGTGCGAAATTCCCAGGATCGGCCCATGACGCGCACATCATGCGCAACAGCATCCTACCACGTCTGATGACCGATCTGCAACCGGACCGTGGCTGGATTGTTGGTGAGTATGTGGAGTAGTGTAGCGTGCTGGCTGTGCGATGCTGTCTTGTGTCCAGTTGGAATTGCAACGGTTCTCTGTGTCCCTCACACCCAGGTGACTCTGCTTACCCGAATGGGCCCTGGCTGCTCAGCCCATTACGACGTCCTGGGAGCCCAGCTGATGTACGCTACAATGAGGCACATGGGAGGACCAGACGTGTGGTTGAGCGGACCTTTGGCCTCCTCAAGTCCAGGTTCAGAAGCCTGGACCGCACCGGGGGCGCACTGGCGTACTCCCACAGAAGGTGTGCCAGATAGTGGTGGCTTGCTGCATGCTGCACAATCTGGCTATCCGCAAGCAGATCCCCCTAATTGTGGATGATGGAGATCAACCAGGGCCCCAGCCTGCAGACCAGGACAGCTCTAGTGAAGAGGACAGTGGAGAGGATGAAGCTGTGAATGTGCGTCAGCAGCTCATCGCCCGCTACTTCACTTGACGGTGAGTGTCCATGTACGACGGCTGATGTAGCTGTAGTTGTGCAGGTGTATGTGTGCTCTGTCACGGGGGCCTTTTGTTCACTGAGTGCTGTGTGTCAATGGTCCATGTCCAGGTTGGTATGCCACTGACAGTGGCTGTAGCATTGTGCCCTGTTGCTCTGTGAGATGTGTGTACATTGCTTGTAGTTGGTGACAAGTACTGTGTGATGAGTGTGTGACACACTCATTGAATGTACTCTTGTTCTGTTTTTCACCCCTAGGTCCCTACAGCCTCTCCTGTCCCATCGACATACCACACAGCAGATGCATTTCTGCTCATGGTGGCGATTGCACATCGTTGAATAAACCCAGGACACATTAAGCCGATTGTGATCAAGGTGTATTTATTAACAGCGGTGACATGTGATTGTGTGCAAGGTGATGACAAATGTGGTGCATGCTGTGACAATGAGTTGACGGTCATGGCTGCGTGATGGTCAAGGTGTACCCATGGAGTTCTATGTCCACAGTCCAACAGACACATGCCATTCACATGGCAGTGTGGGGTAGGATCGTATTACAAGTCAATGCAGTAGGTGGTCAAGGTGGCTGGCTGACTCACTGGTGTTTGGTGCGTGCAAAGTCCTCTCTGGACACCTGTTTCCTCTTCGGACGGCCCCTTCCACGTTTGGTAGGGGGGAGGGTGTGTTGATGTGCCGCTGGTGGTGGCTGAGGAGTGCTCACTCGCTGTGGACGAAGGGGAACGCGATGCTGCACGACCCTGCGCCACAGCAGGTGGTGGCGGAGGTGGTGTTGCTGGCCTTGCTTGTGCCCTCCCCCCCACCACCAGCTGGCCCATGAGGGCCGCGATTTGGCCCATATGGGCGTCCATGGACCGCAAGGACCTCCCGCGTGTTGCTAGCCGACCTGGCCCATTCTCCTTGGGCCTCTTGATAGGCCCCAAGGACTCTGTCGATTTGCAGCAGGGCTTGGCTCCCAGGCACAGTTGGCGTTGGCCTGGCCCTGCTCCTCCTACCAGTACTGCTGCCACCGACCTGCCCACTAGCCACATTGCTCACCACGGTCCTCGCTCTGGCTCCCAGGGTGGAGCCCGATGGCCGTGCCGACCCTTGCGCAGGGGCTGTGGCGAGGGATGGCGTGGTGGTGGTTGCGGCGGTGGTGGTGGCCGCAACGGCCGTGGCAGCAGGGGTCTGTGACTGGTCAGCAGCCCTGGGTGATGGGTTGGTGGGCAGGAGGGGCCCTGGGGAGCGGTTGTGCCCTGCCACTCCAGATGGGCCTGCTGGGTGGTCCGTGTCCGGAGAGGTGTCCAGCTCCTCTACATCCGTGAGTCCGGGTCGCGGGCTTGCGGACTGGCTGTGCTGGCTGCTGTCACCCTCTCCAGCATCCAGCAGTTCGGCACCTGTGGGGAGAATGAGATGGGTCATTGTGTTGCACCTAGCAAAGTATGTATTGGTTGTCTGACATTCACAGTTCGTGCACTGTCGTGCACAGGTTTCCCAGTGGCGTGTGTGTGGATGTACGATGTGTGTATGCTTGGGCTAGGCAATGGGACTGTGTGATGTGGACATGTGGCATGGGACGGATTAGCAATGCCGATGGGTGTGTGTTGCTATGCTCCTACATTTTGTGGCTCGGGTGTATGCGTGCTCCAGGACCATAGACGATGTTGGGTTGAACGATGGTTTAGGGGGAAGGATGGAACGCTTAGGTACGCTGATGCCAAAAGGGGGTACAGCCCCCTAAACGCTCTTGGGTTGAAATATGCTTTTGGGGTACATACTGTGGGTAATGGGTGCAGAACGTGACATGTGTTCTGGCAACATGACAGTGCATAGACAAAGGTGTGTGTCTGTCTCACATGCCCGGAATATCTGCTGACTGTTATCATTCATGGACATCACATTGGTAGCATTGTTGTGAGTTCGTGCTTGTTGTGTGCCACACGACGTATTGCAGATGGGCCAAATCCTTTGTGTGCGTGCTGCCCTGGTACATGTGCATCAGTGCTGTGCTCTTGGGGTGTTGACTATATTATGTGTGTTGTTACTCGCAGTGTGACGTGCGCTTCAGTCACTGCAGGCACTTGATTTGTCATGGGCAGGTATCTTTGCATGACTACTGTATGAGGGCCAGCTGTTCGGATGACATACCTTTCATGACACTGTGGCTGAGAGATGAGATGGATGATATGTTGAATGTGCATTGTGTGCCTGTGTGTTTCATGGGTCCAGTTGTCTTTGTGTGCAATATTGTGGTTCCAAGCTGTTACTTCTAGTACGGTCTGTCTTACGTGGGCGTTGTTGTACGATGTGTGGGTGACAGGCAGTGAGGACTACATGGACAGGACTTCGATGGTGTTGCTGATGTGTGTGATGGGTGGCACAGTGCCTGCCGTGTGGGTCTGTGCTCCAGTGGGACTTGTGCATGCAGACGTGGCTCCTTAGGTGTTGCTGTATCTGTGATGGGTCATGTGGGGTTTGACTCTGTTGAACATGTCCGTGTGCACATTGGTCTCATGATTGTGACTGGGAGCAGTGCTGCGTGTTCCTCTGCTACGTGACATGTCCCATGTGTCAGTCGTAGTACAGTCCTCATGCCTACAGACGCCCCGCCCTGTACATTTTCCCACCTACAGGTTGTTTCTCAGTGCACAATGCAATGGATGCCACATGGTACTGGGAGGGAGGGGTGCTCCACCTTGCTGGTCTGTGGTAGTGGGAGCCTGGTGGGTGTTTTACTTCAGCTGTCCCCCTCCGACCCACTGTCTTTGTGTTCCGGCTACTTACCTGTTACTTGTCGGTCAGTGCAGCTATGGCGGACACATGGATGTGGGGTGTGCTCCACCTTGCTGTTCTGTGGTAGTGGGGGCCTGGTGGGTGTTTTACTTCAGCTGTCCCCCCTCCGACCCACTGTCTTTGTGTTCTGGCTACTTACCTGTTAATTGTCAGTCAGTGCAGCTATGGCGGACACATGGATGTGGGTGTGGGGAGTGCTCATTCTGGCGCATCTGGAGTACAAGGGGACCTGTTGGAAGTTGCGGTGCTGGCTGACTGTACACATGCCCCATGGTTTTGTTAGTTGGTAGCTTTGGGCTGAGTGTGTGTGAGTGTCTGTTGCATGTGTGGGTGATGTCTTGTGTATTGTGTACTGGACATCGGGGTGATTGTCCCTAGGAGCTATGGCATGGTGGTAGTGCATGTGATTACATAGCGGTGTGCTGGTATACGTTTGTTTGTACTTACCAGCCTCCACTCCCCCAGGTAATCCGGTGAGGATCTCCGGATGTATGATGACTCGCACCTTCTCCTCCCACGCCTTGAAGGTCTTGAATAGCGCGGGATTCCCTCCGCCAGTCCTGGCAGCCAGCTCTCGATTTTTGCTCTCCTTCTTCTTGACCACGCTTTTGAGGTCGTTCCACCTTTGTTAATTTCTCCTCTGTTGCGTGGAACGTTCCCGACTGCATTGACCTGGTCTACGATCCTGCTCCACAACCGGTTTCTGGTGGATAGTGGTGTCTGTTGGACCTGGTTGCCATAGATTTGTGGGTGCACCTTGACGATCTCGTCGACCATGACCGTTAGCTCGGTGGAAGTGAACTTGGGCATTCTGTGTGATGCCATGGTGTGTGTTTTGGTGTCTGTGGTGCTGGTGCGGTGTGTGGTGTGTGATGTGCAGGGGGTTTGTGGGTCAGGTGTTTGGTGGTGGTGGTGATGGGTGTGATAGGTGCGTGTCTGTGGTGTGCTGCTGTCCTTTCTGTCTCGCTGTGTTGTGTGCTTTCGTCCTCAGTTTGTAATGTTGCAGGGGGTTGTGGTCTGTGAAGGGGCTGGTTTTGTACTTACCTATGTGGGTGTGTCATGATGGTCTGTTGTTTTCAGGTGTGTTGTGGCTGGTGTTCTGGGATTTGTTGTTGATTTTTTTGTCCAGGGGGGTGTTTCCGGGATGTGTACTGTGTTTGGGTATTTGTGCGTGGGTTGCTGTGTGGACTTGTTGGCCATGTTGTGTGTGTTTGTTTTCGTCAGCGGATGGTTTCTGTGCATGGACGTGGCCGCCAGGGCTTCCGCCGTGTCCATTTTCGTCACTGTTGTTTGCGCTGGCGGGCGGTGTATTTGTGGATTTTCCGCGCTCATGTCGGTACGATCCTAATTTCACGGGCGGTGTCTCGGTCGTCAGGGCGGGCGGTTTTGGCTTGTCGTGCGTCTTTCCGTCCGTGGCGGGCGGATGGACTTAGACTCGGACATGGGCGGACGGTATTTTCTGTTTATTTTCCGCCTCCTGCGGTTTTCGGTTTGCGGCATCGTAATTGCTCGGTCGGTATTCAGACGGTGTAGGCGGGCGGATTTTTGCCACTGTGGTTGATGGCGGATTTTTATCCGCCCGACATCGTAATGGACACCTTAATTTAAAAAAGTGAAACACACATATATAATAGTTAATATATATATTTAAATATATTTACTTTGGAGCTAATAATTCTAATGTATTTTATAATTTAAAAATGATATAAAAATATACCAAATAAATGTATATATATATACATATAACAATAACATACAATCTATAAAAAAAACAATTCTAATTGAATTAAAACATGAAACTATTTAAAAATCTTTAAATTAAAACATAATTTTTCAAAATAGAAATATTAATAATTGCATATATTATATTTTCAAATAAACAAAACATAATAATATAAATTATAACAATACAAAATAAATTATAACTTTAAATACACATACTATTCTACTATAATTTAAACAAAACTACACAAACTATTAAAGTAAATATGCAAAAAATGTACCACTCCCACTTAGCGCAACACACAAATATTAAGACTGGATAGAAATAAAATGTACAAATCTCCCTCCAATAAATGCAACAGTAGTAAAAGTGATAGATTGCACATAGGTAGTATTCACTGCACCCATTCCAACAGATACAACACCAGGGAAACTGTTAAAGTGCAGAGGGGTAAAATTTACTAGTCCCACTCCATTGAGTGTAATAGTAGAGCAAGTGTTGAATTGCCGAGGCATACAATTTACTATTTCCACTCCAGTCAGTCTAACAGTAGAGAAAGAGTTGGATTGCGGAGAGGTAAAATTTAATATACCACTCAAGGGAGTGTAACAGTGGGAAAGTGTTGGATAGCGGAGGGATAAAATTTACCATTCCCACTCCAATCTGTGCAATAGTAGGGAAAGTGTTGGATTGTGGAGAGGTAAAAATGACTTATCCCACTCCAGTGCGTGCAACAGTAGAGAAAGTGTTGGGTTGCGGAGAGGTAAAATTTAATTTTCGCACTCCAGTCAGTCTAAAAGTAGGGAAAGTGTTGGATTGCAGAGGGGTAAAAATGACTATTCACACTCCAGTCATTGCAACAGTAGGGAAAGTGTTGGATTGTGGAGGGGTAAAAATAACTATTCCCACTCCAGTGAGTGCAACAATAGGGAAAGTGTTGGATAGCAGAGGGATACAATTTGCATTCCCACTCCAGTCAGTAGAACAGTAGGGAAAGTGTTTGGATTGCAGAGGGGTAAAAATTACTATTCCCATTCCAGTGAGTGCAACAATAGGGAATGTTTTGGATAGCGGAGGCAAAAAATGTACTATTCCCACTCTAGCTAGTACAACAGTAGGGAAAGAGTTGGATTGCGGAGGGGTAACATTTACTATTCCCACTCCAGTCAGTTCAAAATTAAAAATAAACAAAATATCATCAACAAAATAAAAATATTTTCAAAACAAAATAAATAAAAAATATATAAATATGTTGAAAATAAAAATCTATTTAATATTAAAAATTGTAAAAAATAAAAACATATTATAATGTTACATACTTATCACAAATACCTACAAATATTATATTAAATAAAATATATTTATTTAGAAAATATTTATTAACAAAACAATAATTACTACATAAATTTAGTTTATTTACTTCCTACCCTATAACACCACAAACTCACAACCCAAATGTAAAATCTAAAAAACAAATGTATTTCCACAACTAACATAATTAGTTATCAATTAAACAAATATTACTAATTAAGAAACAAATTAAAATTCATTAAAATCAATTATCTTCCCACCCTTTACCCCTATAATCCCCACAACCCGCACCTAAAAATAAACTTTAAAAAAATTAATTACACCATTAAAATTAATTTTCAATTAAATAACTAATAGATTTAACAACTAATTATAAAGTAAGCAAAATTAATTCACTCCACACCCTGTACTACTATAAACAATTATCAATTATTAATAAAAATTAATTGATAACTATTTATTAATTGAAAATAAATTACTTTCCCACCTTTAACCCCTTTAACCCCAAAACCCACACCCAAATGTTTTTTTATTAAACAATTAACATACATAATTAAATAATTAATTATCAACTAATTATTAACTAATTAAAAATAAATTACTTTCCACTCTTTACCCCTATAAACCACACAACCAGCACCTAAAATAAATTACACAATTACCATATTAAATTATCAATTAATTAAGTAACATTAATTAACAACTAATTATGAATTATTTAAAAAAACTTCCCACCTTTTACCCCTATAAACCCCAAATCCACACCCAAATAAAAATTTAATTAAACAATTAATTATCAATTAATTATTATTAATTAACAACTAATTACTAATTAATTAAAAATAAATTACTTCCCACGCTTTTCCCCTATAAACCCCACAACTCACACATAAAATTTACCAAAAACAATTAAAAGCGCAAGTAACCCTGTAAAACATCACTTAAATAAATATTATTAAATAAGAAATAATTAATTTGTAATAATTAAATTACTTCCCACCCTATTGTGCTATAAACCCACAACCTGATACGGAACTAAAAACACAAAATGTTATTAAAATAAATTTAATAACTACTACAAATGTAACACATATTAAAAAACATAAACAATAAGTATACAAAAAAAAATATCAAATGCCTTTAAAATATATACTAAAATACATAACATTAATTAAAAAATCGATATTTTAAACAACTATATTTTTGCAAATGATATTAATGACTTTTATATTTTAAAAATCGATACTACTTACCTTAAAATTGATATTCTTGTCCACAATATTCTTGCTGTCGATATTTCTGTGTCACGATATTTACAACTCGATAATTGTGTCAGTCGATATTTTGTCTGAATATCGTATGTAGGTGTTTTCACTGTATTCCAAGTGTCTCTTTCAGCATAGCACTGGCCTGTTTAGGCAGAGCCCAGGGTCAGTCAGAGTCAGTTACCAGCAGTACCAGTCAGCAAACAAAAGTTGAGGGGTGCCCAGGGCACAAGATGACTTTGCAACATAGCCACTCCCCCAAAGGAAAGGTGATGGGTTATGGACCTACACCCTGGTAATCCTCCTCAGCTAAGTGGAAAAACCTGGAAAGTGCATCCGCATTTGCATGGGCAACCCCAGGTCTGTGTTCCACAGTAAAGTCCATTCCCTGTAGAGAAATGGACCACCTTAAAAGCTTGGGATTCTCCCCTCTCATCTGCATGAGTCATATGAGAGGCCTGTGATCAGTTTGAACAAGCAAATATGGTCTCAACTTTTTCAGGGACCAAACCATAGCAAAAGCCTCTCTATTATGGCACTCCACTTCTGCACTCTGTGAAGAAGTCTCCTGCTAATAAAGGCAACTGGCTGATCAAGGCCCTCTTCATTTTGCTTTGACAACACTGCCCCAATCCCTTGCTCTGAAGCATCTGTCTGAACCACAAATTATTTTGTGTAGTCAGGGGCAAGCAACACTGGTGCTGAACACATAGCAGCTTTCAGAGTGTCAAAAGCCTTCTGACACTCTGGGGTCTAATCCACTTTTTTGGGCCTCTTCTTAGAAGTGAGTTCTGTTAGGGGCCCCACAATGGTCTCATCATTTTGAACAAACCTGCTATATTACCCTGTCATTCCAAGGAATGCCCTGACCTGAGTCTGGATAACAGGAGCTGTCCAATCCAAAATAGTTTGAATCTTGGCCTGAAGGGGGTATACATGGCCTCCACCTACCAGGTGGCCCAGGTACATCACAGAACTCTGCCCTTTTTGAACCCTACTTGCCTTAATAGTCAGGCTTGCCTGCTGCATGGCCTGAATCACTTCCCTTAGGTGGCTTAAGTGATCACCCCAGGTAGAACTGTATATAGCTATATCATCCTAATAAGCTGCACTGAACTGTTTTAACCAGACAAGTCCCTGTTCACCAACTTTTGGAAGATGGCAGGTGCATTCTTTAAGCCGAAGGGCATTACCTTGAACTTATAATGTCCCTCTGGTGTGGAGAATGCTGAGCTCTCCTTTGCTCCAGCAGTGAGGGCAATCTGCCAATAACCTGAAGTCAAATCAAAAGTACTCAGGTACTTAGGGTTGTATGATGTTATAACACATTCCATTGCAACGCATGCCTTTACCAGGCATGCGTTATAACGCGAATGCCATTACCATGCATAACCTTTACCACGAATATGCCTTTACCAAGCAGACCTTTACAACAAATGTTGTTGTAAAACCATGCATGGAAAGGGCATGTTCATTGTAAAGGTTATCTCAGACCCCTGCCCAAGTCTCATTACTGGTCACTTGCGCCCTCCCACCTCCATCCCTCAGATCTTTTTATAAAAAAATTCCCCTCCCCTGTACCCCGTGTGACCCCCCATCCGGCCCCCAATCCTTCTAAGAAATTCCCCTTCCCTGCCCTGAACCCCAAACTTTTCTAACAAATACCCCACCCCTGGCCTGAACCCTAAAAATGGACCTCTGCCCGATTCCCCCACCCCCAAACCCTTCTTACAAATACCCCTCCCCTACTCTGGATGCTAGAAACTGACCCCTGCACGACCCCCACCTAACCCTTCTAATAAATACCCTTTCCCTGAACCCTAGAAACAGCCCCCTGCGCGATCTAACTCCCAGCCCTTTTTTTTAGTCAAATAATAATTTTATTTGTGAAGTAAAATCCCCCTTACCTCTCCACGACGTCTCCTCTCCAAGTTCTTCTGAGGCGTGGTGCACGTCATAAAGAGGGCGTGGAAGGGTCGTTCCGTTTCCTCCAATGACGCCCATAGCCTCCACTGCTCTTACCACACACATACATTTATCACACATGCCTTTACTACGTATCTCGTTGTAATGGCATGCGTGATAAAGGCTGTGCGCTGTAACGGTGTTTACCTGTCACACTCATACCTTTACCATACATACCTTTACAACTTAACTCTTTGCAAAGGTATGCGTGGTAAAGGCTATGCATGGTAACCCCGCATGCGTTGTAACGCATGCGTGGTTAAGGGTATTCATGGAAACAGCCACATTGTAGTGGCTGTTTCCCGGTACTTAGCAGCCCCTAACCTGTCAATGAGCTCATCAGCTCTTGGTATAGGGTGAGCATCAGTCTTTGTGACTGCAGTCAAACCTCTGTAGTCCACACAGAACCTTAACTCCTGGGGATTAGGTTTGGGCACCAGCCCCACTGGACTGGCCCATGGACTTTCAGATGGTTCAATTAACCCCACTTCCTGCATTTTAGCTACCTCAGCTTTAATGCTAGCTCTGACATGGTCAGACAACCTGTACAGCTTATTGCTGACAGGTAGGCTGTCACCAGTGTCAATGTGCTGCACACACCACTCAGTGATGCCTGGGGTCAAACAGAACAGGCCAGCAAACTGCTCCAGCACCTGCTTACGGTCTCTGTGCTGCTGGTCTGTCAACTTGGGAGAGAGTACCACCCCCTCCACTGACCCATCTTGCACATTAGTAGAGAGGAGGTCGGGCACTGGCTCAGTTTCCTCCTCTACACCCTCATCAGTGACCAGTAACATGGTCATGTCTGCCCTGTCGTGGTGGGGTTTCAATTTATTCACATGAAAGACCCTATGAGGAATATAACATGTCACAACGCATACTATTACATCGCGTGCTTTTACAACGCGGTAGTTACAACAACTGTGTTGCTAGTACGCAATACCTTTACATCGCAAGTCATTAGAACGACTTGCTGTAGGGGACGCGCTGGACTTAGGAATAGTATTATTTACTATTCCTACTCCAGATTGCGCAACAGTAGGGAAGGTGTTGGAATTCATTTCCAATACCTTAGCGCCCCCTACAGCAAGTCGTTCTAATGACTTGCGATGTAAAGGTATTGCGTACTAACAACGCTGTTGTTGTAACGACCACATTGTAATAGCACTGCGATGTAATGACAGCGTTGTAAATGATGTTTCCCCCCTATGAGGGTTCCTCTGGGTGCTAAGGTCAACCAAATAGGTAACCTCACCCTTCTTTTCTAAGATTGGATTGGGCCCACTCCACTTGTCATGGAGGGTCCTGGGACACACAGGCTCCGACACCCACACCAATTGTCTTGGAGTGTACTCAGGCATAGTAGACTTCTGATCATACCAGTGCATCTTAAGCTACTGGCTAGCCTCCAGTATCCTGCTTCCCTTGTACATGTACTCTTCTATTCTAGATCTCATGATTAGTACATAATCAAGCAGAGTGTGCTTTGCTTCTTGAATAAGCTTCTCTAAAGACTTTCTCAGCAGGCACAATGCCCCCCTTCAGGGTGTCCAAACAGCAACTCAAAGGTGTAGTGTAGTTCCTATTTCCCTAATAGGCTCTGCGCATTGGAATAATATACCCTATAGGTTTGGCATAGGACTGAGGTCAGTATGCCCCTATCGAGTATATTAAACTTAATTACTTTGTGCCAGCTAACTCAGAGGCCACTAGAAACTCCTTGTAAACAAGAAGGGAGTAGTTTCTGGCAACCGCATAAACATGACAACTTTGTTTCCCTTTAGAATCGGAACACTCTCAGAATCGTGGAAACAACAGATAACAGTTTCACTCAGCTAATCGTGCATGCTTAGTTTCTTCAGAGTTACACAGAAAGAATAGACGGGCGTTTCAATAAAAGGATTTTTGAACAGTCTTGTTTCTCGTGTAAGAGATATGAGCTGTTACAATCGTAAGACAGTATGCGAGATATATTATGTACAGCGTAAGCAGTAGAAAGAAATAATATTGCGCTAGCATTATCTTTTAGCTATGACACATATATGCATATACATAAATAACATAACCTAAAAATGCGAGTACTCATAAGATGCTTCTCTAACTAGTTCTACCCCAGTGTACCTAACCTAAGTGTAGTGCAAGGTAAGAAGTAGGTGATATATTCTATAGTATGGTATGCTATAGTATGCCAAGTCTGGTATGCTAAGTCTGTTATGCCAAGTCTGGCATGCCACGAGTCCCTTTAGGTTCTAGTCAGCTCCATACCTTGAGAATGAGAGAGGTGGGAATCTCTTTCCGGGTCTCGAACTCAAACACCCCGTGAAGAGAGTCAGAACACTGGAAGCTGGTTTCTCTGCAAGCAGGGATGACAGCGTCTCTTGTCAGTGCGTCAGGCCGGGACACGGGCTCCTCTAAAGTCGAGGTCTCCTCCTACTTTCTTGGGCAAGGGAAGGTATATTTATACCCGGTAGGTGCCTTGGAATGTTAGCATTGACGTAAAGTCGGGCAGAGGAAGACGTCAGGAATGAACCCTTAAGGAATAGCGGTTCATGCATAATAAATGAGTTCTTGGAGAAATCAATAATCCTGTGCTAGGGGAACTCCCAAGAGCTTAAGGGTCTGGTTTCTAAGAACTCGTTGTGACGTTAGGGTGGACAGATGTAGGTGACCATGCCTGTATTTGGATAGCATGGCTAATGCCTAAATAAGGACTGGGATCTCATGCCTATATAAGGGCAATGCGAAATGTGCCTATATAAGGACATGTATCAGGAAACCCTATATACGGACACCTAAAGCGGAATACAACACCCACTCCACTTTCGAATGAACGATAATACTAAATGCTTAAACATTAAATGCTAAACATTAAACTGAGTACCACATGTTGCTAAAAACATTTCTAAAAGCATACTAAAAGAAGTTTTAAAAAAAAACTGTTGCTAAACATGTAATGCAATAGGTACTGTACATTTTAAAGCATTTTTCCATTCTAAGCATATATTGGAAATAAATGCAACATGAATGATAAAACAGAAATATACATATATGACGAAATGGTTGACAAGTATTCAAAAAATCAAAGCCATTTCATATCATGGTACTAAATGAAATTTGTGGTAAATAAGGTGACATTGTGTCCCTGGAAGTATTCAAAGAAGTCCGTTCTATATGAATAGTTCTACTGTAAGCAGATTGAATTACCATGTATTTTTTAAAAATAGAGAAAGAAAAAAAATTCAATTTTTTAGGAAGAGTTCCAAGTTTTGGTCTGTTTTGAAAATATGGAGGCCAAATTCATTGCTTCCCCGGTACACTGTGAGCTGAATCAAAGTCAGTGTAAACACGAAATCATCTATTCCTGTAGACAAAAGATTGTCTACCGATGTCGGTGACAGTTGGAACCCTCGTTTAGAAGGTTAGCTGCACAGAGATGTGAAGCATCGCCTTCAGCATAGGATGCTGCAGCAATGTTCGCGTCCGTTGTTACCTGTGTGCCTGTTGATCCATCTCGTACCTCAGCAGCAGCAGGAAGCGTCTGTGAGATTTCAACGAATGCCGTCATCAGGATTGGTAGCCTCTGGGGACAACACAGAGCATGGGCCATTATCGGGTCCAGCAGAGTATCTATATCCGTTGGCATGACTGATGGGAGTGTTAGACAGATGTCTAGCACGCATTCTTCACCGCAAAGCAGGCAGCGTAGAACAGGTAAAATGCAATTTTCCCAGATTGGTCTAAATGATAGAAACCATGTTGTATTAAGTTCCCGTAGATGAAGTATGCCCAAAAGTTGCACTATGCGCTCACGGCACTTCCGTTCTAGGAGAGCTTTCTCCAAATTGCTGGGAGTGACGCCGGTTGATAGGCTTGCCATAGCGTAGTAGTAGGAATAAAAACAGGATTCCTGCAACGAGTGCTAGAATTAATGGCACACCACCAAACACCGAATGTGCGAAGTTTGGAATGATTCCGGGGACTGCCTGAAAAGGTGTTAACAGTCCTGAACAGATGGTCTTAAATACATGTACAATCCCGCTCATATCAGACATGTTTAAGATACGTCCCATCATTTCTACGAAATGTATAGGGCAGTTTTTACGAATTAGAGCCTGTATCTCAGCCGAAGTCCTTGCAATTTGTAGATCATAGATTTCTTTGGCCGAGGTCAAAGGCACTGTTTGTTGTAAAAGCATGGCTTTCATTCTGCTTAAAGTATCAAAACGTATAAAATAAACATTCAATGAAGGCCATAGAGGCGACTCCCTGACTGTGTCTATTTGGGGGAACAATACTTGCATACTACAAGTAACCCTGGAGCTAACCGTTACCAGATATGGGATTCCTGGCAACATGCCATAGCAACTCTGATCATTCAACATGAGGTAACTCCCGTTAGACAGTTGGCCAAACGTTGGATTAATCACAGCAGCCGGTGTACCCTGCAGGTGGCAGGACAAGTTTGCCACAGAACCATTACAAGCCCCGTGTAAAGAAATGTCCTGACATATGAGAGATCCGCTCAGTGCATTTTCACAGTGTGTACCGCTTAGAAACACTTCACGATCCCCACTCCAACATCTGTATTCGTAAGGTAAATCCCAGGATGTCTTAATGTATTCTTTACCCAACCTTTCATATTTGCCTGCTTGCATTTGTTTGAGGCAATACTGAAAATGAAAAGTAGTGACAGGCAGAGTTATTTTGCCATGGATAAGCCATTCTGTAGCTGGTTTTTCTGCTACCGTAAATGGTAATTTTTCCAGTTTTTCAATGCTCAGCACTGTATACTTTGCTCCCCTTTGTGCCAGTTTGACCTGTTTATCCGTGAGATTGTATTCAGAAAACAGAGACGACGTGTTGATAAAATGCCAAGGCACATAGCCTGCACGCAAGGATTGCAGCGTCCAGCCTAATAACATAATAGAACGTAACTGAGATTGGCCTTGTTGTAACCTGGCTAAATCTTGTTCCAGTATGTCAATAGCAGAGGATACAATGTTGTCCAGTGAATAAATTCTGGATGACAAAGTTGTTAACCCATTGTCGACCACAGTGAGAGATTTCTCTAAGTTAATACGATCACGCTCACGTATTCTTTCTGCGGCCTCTGCCTGTGAAACCCTCCATATTTCATTATAAGCAGCATAAATGCCGGCATATATGAAACATTTTTGACGCGGTTTTCTTGGTCCTAGCAAGAATTCCCTAAGGTCTGCGTCTTCTTTAAGTAAAGATAAGTGTTGTTTCACATCCTCGAGTGTAGATTTTTGTAACCAGTCGAGGCACAATTTTCCTACACTGTATGTTGTTACTACCCCCGGATGTTGTCGTTGAACATAACGTGGGTCTGGCCTATGGATAGTAAAGCCCTGTATTCTATTCAGGAATCTTTCTTGACAGATGTTTGTGTCTGTGGGCCAGAGCAACCATTTTTTCCAATCAGGGTCTGAGATGTTGTTTTGTAGTATTGTGTCTACTGTGACCGCTCCCTGTGTAGTGCTATTACTTGCAGGTGTTGGTACAGAAGGTGTGTTCATGTCTTTGATCTTGGCTAAACCAAGGCAAGACGTTTGTTGCACAGTGTCATTCAAAAACATTATTTGCTGTGGGATGATACAGGCTCTAAACAAAGCTTCTATCCCCTGCACTTGCCAATCTTTAGAACCCCAGACAGATTTTATGTCGATTGTGTCTTTCCAAAAGTCAAATCCTTGTCTAGACAGCTGGGTAATAAAGGCTGCAGAATAAATCTGTTTTGTATTAGTTAACATAATTTTCTGTCCTGTTTTGTTTACAATCTTATAGTAAAATGTTTCTGGATCAGATATATTGTACCCTGAAAAATATGGAAACTTCTTTGCAAACGTTTTTGAACTACCCCTTGGTGGTGTAGGACAATGTTGCCATTGGTTAAACATAAACACATTTCTAGGTGTTGCAGATTTATGCAAAAAATGATGACCATAGTGGTTGTAACAATAAAGCTGTTCGTAGTCTGATGAGTCCTCTAAGTATTCATTGTTGGAGAACGCAGCAGACCTTTCTAGATCAGACATCATGTCATTAACAGTCTCAAAGTCCCAATCATCAGAATAGGTACTGGAGGTAATGAAGTCACTTAATGAAATTTTAAATAAATGTGGAATCTTCAAAAGTTCCGTCGGGGCGAATATGTTGAAATTGGTTTTGTCCGAAACTATACCATCCTGTATAGGAACGGCTGTGATGTTCACTGCTGACAAGTCTCTTGTTTCACGATGGGATGATTTGTGTGGTTTTAAAAGTAAGTTCACATTTTTACTTTCAGTGTCCATACGAATGTATCTGCCATTTATAAGCATGCTAAGAGTCATTACTAAAGCTAGCCAAAGCAGAAAGAAAAATATTCCAGAAATTATCCATAGTTCAATCCATGGTGAAACCAGATAAGTCTCTTTCAGAAAATGAAAAAGGTCTTGTACTTGTTGTTTGAAAGTTTGTAGGGCTGGCGTCGTTTCAGGCTCACTTGGATCCTCAGAAAACGTATCAAAGTTAATGAAATAGCCAGAAGCAGTTCGGTCAATTGTTGGAATTGCATCAGGATTTGTTGAAATTGCTGGAACCAGTTGATCACGTGTTACGTTGGTGTAGACAGGTGTATCTGGACGAACTGTTACTTGAGTTTCAAGAGGGACGAGTTCCATAGCATTGTTGCTTTGTCCTTCATCTGATACTGCTGAATTCTCGATGGTTATGAGTCTTTCAGTCTGAACCTCTTGGATAGTAGCGAGAGGAGTGCGTCTGCTACTGGGTCGGAGTCCACGAGGCCTACTATTTAGTATTGGCCACATACTGTGGTTCTGTTGAGGTCGATTGACACAAATCTTTTCTCCTTTTTTCCAGCAAGGGGCGGCAGAAGTACTGTTCTTGTTCCGTGGACGACTAGGACAGTTACTGGTTGTCTGTAAGAAGGTCCAAATTCCTTCTTGTCCTCAATCTTCTCTCTGACTAGATCCCCAACTTTTGGGATCCAGACAGGCCTTGCTGGGACTGCCGGTTTTTCCCCAGTGGTGGTTGGCTTCAGGAACACGTTGCTTTGTTTCGATCTTAGTTCATTTAGATCCTGTAAAACAGCCAAACGATCTTTGATATCAAAGGGTTTATTTTCCACCACTGTGCCTTTACATTCAAGATCAGGAACCCACATTATTGTCCCAAATAGGACCTCATATGGAGTGACCCCCCCTAGAGAACTTCCTGGCAAATTATTTAATGAGCGTTGGACCCCATAAAGATGTTTGACCCACCCATCACCCGAACCTAATACTCTAACTGTTATAGACTGCTTTATGTCCCGGTTTTTTCTTTCCACAACAGAATTTCCCTCAGGATGAAACAGAGAGGAGTACCGCAATGCTACGCCCAAACTGGCCATGGCTTCTTTGTAAGCCTGAGAGCTAAACGCAGGGCCCTGGTCAGAATGTAGTGTGCCAATTGCGTATGTGCCGATAAAGACTCGCAAATCTTTTATAACAGTTCGAGCGTCAGCCGAGCGCTGAGGCCATATCCATAGGAACCTTGACTTAGTGTTTGTGGGATTGCATTTGTCATAAAGGACGCCTGCGCGTAGATAGTCTAATGCTGTCTAACAATGGTGTCTGTACTGGGCAGGCTACTTTGTAGTCTGGTGTCTGATGGCGTTCTGCACCACGCTGTCTATTGCAGTCTCTGCAGTCATCGATGAAGATGTGAATCTATGTATTCATTCCAGGCCACCAGTACATCTCTTTTAATGTTAATATTGTTTTAGAGATCCCTTGATGTGACAGACCCTCCCCCAGATGTGCTTCATAAATCAAAGCTGCTCTACGTTCCATGTTTGGAATTACCCTATCCCCCACTCCAGGGATTCGAGCAAAAGGAACGTTGTTCGCATCAATTACATAAGAGTACTTGAGTGGAAATTTCTTTGGTAACGCTGTACCACTGCCTTTGCTTGAAGCATTGGCAGCCAACAATATCTCACTGTCTATTCTCGTTTTTGAACGAGTAATCACAGCTACGGAAGCCGTCTGAACAGCCCCCTTTGCGGCTTCATCAGCCAATGAATTCCCTGTAACGTGAACGCCATCATGTTGATGACTCAGCGTGTGTATCACGTGAGCTTTTGGTAGTTTGTTTTTCAACTGAACTACTTGTTCCCAAAGCGTTTTATGCTTTATTGTGCCACCCTTTGCATCTTTGAATCCGTTTTGAAGCCTATTCTGTATATATTCATTATATGACTGAACACAGTAAAAGGAATCGCACACTATAAGTGTGGGGAATTCGCGATCTGTATTTTCAAGTGCCAGTTTGAATGCTTGTAGTTCAGCTCGCTGAGCTGTACAATCTCCTAGAGATTGAGTTTGAGTGACCATTGGTCTGAAGTTACCATCGCGCATGCGACCTTTAACGATTGCGCACGCTGCACTGTAAGCTTGCTTACTCCCTGTAGCGGGTTGTGCTGATCCGTCAGTATAAATTATAAATTCGTACTGATCGAGAGGCAGAATTTCAGTGGGCAGAGGACATTCATGTTCATATTGCAGGAACGCTTGTGTTTTTAATCAGGATCAAAAACATATTCAACATCTGTTGCAGCAAGAGAATTAACCCATTGTATCCATCTAGGATGTAAAGCTTTTGCATTTGGAATGCTCGCTTTTGTGACCGCCTCTAAGGCTGGTACTGGAGTTACGACAATAATGCGTTTCCCTTGAGCTAGAGCTCTTTCTTTTGCTACAGCGGTTTGAACTGCTGTCAGTATTTTTTCTGTTGAAGTGAAGCGCATTTCTGCCTGTGTATACAAATGTGATTTGTATGCTATTGGTACTTTTTCACCCTCATTAAATGTTAAATAGGTGAATCCGCATTGACCCAAAATTATTCGGATCACTAAATTGCGTTTGTTTACGCGTGTCTGTAAGTGATTTGTTGCTAACATGTTAGCTTGGAGTGAACGCAGGATTTCTGTGTGTTCTTGTGTCCAATGTTTTGTTGAAAAATCAGGTTTGATTAATTCGTAGAGAGGTTTAACCCTTTCTGCGTAATTTAGAATGTAAGTTCTTCCAAAATTTAGGAAACCCAAGATGGATTGTAAATTTTTCAGCGTTTTTGGAGGTTGGAGCAGCGCACACTTTTCTAAAAGTTAGCTGCCAAGCTCTTGCCTTCACTTGAAAGCTCATATCCTAGGAAAAGGACATTGAGATGGGCAATTCTGGATTTTTTTAAAGTTGAATTTATAGCCCTCAGAGGCAAAGCCCAATATAATGGTACTCACCCTGTTCAAGTGCCTATCTAGGTCATTGTCTGTCAGATAGATTCCATCGACGTATGACAATGCCTCATTATCATAAATTTGTAGTAACTTTGTTACTCTTGCTGAGAATAACCCCGGGCTGTTTTTGAACCCCTGTGGGAGTCTACAAAATTGACGCTGGGTCCCCATTATTGAGAAAGCTGTTAAGTACCTGCTTTCAGGTGCTATATTTTGACAAAAGAAACCATTTGAAATGTCCAATGTGGTTTTATATTTTTTACGCACAATGTTATTCATTAATGCTGTACTATGTGCATTTTGCACTGCAAATGTTTTGGAACAAGTGTTCAAGTGTCTGTAATCCAAAACTAGACGATATGTATTGTCTGGTTTGGATACAGGAAACAAAGGATTGTTCATTGAGGAGGTGCATGTTTCAATCACCCCTTGGTATTCAAGTTGATCTAAGATCTCCCTGACCTGTTTTTTAGCTTCTTGCTTTATTGGGTACTGTCTTTGTGCAGTAGGTTCATCTTTTAGCTGTATTTTGTGGTGAGGTGAGTCCTCATCCCATCATACATGATTTTTGTATAATGCTGGGGCCTGGGCAACTGCCCATTTCCTGGCATAAGTATATTTTAGGTGAATTGGAATATGGTTGGAGAAGGCTGGCATAATGATGTCCTCACCATGTGGGCACTCCCTGACAAAGTTTGGTGGCCAGTCCTTTTCTGCTAGAAGTATATCATAACCCCTTGAAAGTTTCTCCCAAAAGAGTGCTTTCACTTTTCTTGGTATGTCTCCCTCCATTCGGAGTGTTAGTTCATATAACTTTTGTGGCGTACTAACCCTGGTGTCTACAGTCTCTACTGTGATATACTCATTCAAGTCCACTATCTCCAGAAGTTCCTTCAGGTTCTGGCGAGCTATTGTTACTTCTGCTGCACTGTCCAGCATTGTCTGAGCCCATTCTCCGTTCTTGAGCTGTGTTCTCAGTATCCTCGGCATGTCTGATCTTCAGACCTGCTACTTTCTTTTTTGTGAATTAAGGTTTTGATTTATTTTTCTGAACGTGTTTATCGTCTTTGGATTTCACTCGTTCTTCTTTGTGATCTGACCGTCCTCTTCTTTCTGATGTCTGTGACGATATCTGAAAGGTACGAGAGGAACGTGTATCAGTATCTTGATATCTGTCAGGTTTTCTTAAATTATCCCTATTCCTGAGGTTATACCTCCTTTCAGAGGGCTCCTTTTGAGGAGACCTACCTCAGGATTGAGAACGTGTCTCGTTTGAATTTTGTTTATTAGTTTCCCACTTCTTTTTAGAAGATGTAGGAGTTTGTTTAATAGAGTCCTTCTCAGGACTTTCAGATAGTTTTGGCTTCAAAGGTTTTCCACCCAAACTATCTCTGCCTAATTCTGCATAAGATTGTTCTATTATTCTGGGTAGTTCATGTTGATGTTCTGTTACATCAAATTCCCTTAAGCGTTGGCGGATCGCCACTGATGCTGCCTCCCCTTTAATATTAGATAATATTATTGTTGAGACCTGGTCGAAGTTTTTCAGTAATTTCATACCTAAATTCAGAGCAGGTTCTGCCCCGTATTCGTTTTGAATTTGTTTCAGGACATCTGGTATTACTGCAATTGACGGAACACCATGGGGCCGATTCCGATCTCGGCCGGTAGGGCACCGAATCGGATTCGGCTTAACCGGATCCGATTCGGAGCCCTCTTTCCCGACCGATTCGTACGTGCGTCCGGGCGAGCGAGTACGATGCGAGCGCACGCGAAATCGCCGACCGACTCGTACGCGGGTCCGACCCGCTCCGACCGACACGCACGGACACTGTTCGCACCGCACAATGGAGACGTTCCCCGGCCGGGCAAGTACGATGCGCGCCTCGAGCAGTCCGACCGACTCGCGCCGTCCGGCTCGAAAGAGCAGTCGGAGCCGGACTTTGGGGGTCCGTGTCGGACCCCCCTGTACGCGTAGCTGCGCGAGTCCGCCCTTGTTCGCCTCGCACCCATTGAGTCAATGGGAGCCTGCGTACGCGTTGTACGACCGGCTCCCATTGACTTCAATGGGAGTCCGACCGAATCGAGTCCGATAGCATGAATACGCATCGTACTCGTTCGGTCGGGCTGCTAGAGTCCGATTCGGTTGAAAATCTCTCCGGGTCCGGCTCGGTCGGAGTGATTTCCGGCCTGAATCGGAATCGGCCCCCATGTGTTTTAGTATAGATGGCATCAAAGACTGTGCCCCAAGTGGTGCAGTCTTCCAGTTGTGGTGTGATCCCCATTGGTAAACAGATTGTTAGGATTCTGTGTTTCTCATAAGGGCTAGTATTTGGAAATACTGCTTCTATTTGAGTAATTTTTTGAGCTATCCAGAATGGAATTAGTTCACGTTTTGTGGGCATTTTACCCATGACTGCGTGCAAAGTCTGTGGAGTAATTTTTAGTGTATACCCCTGTTGGGGTGTTTGATTTGGAATTGTTATAGGTGGTTGGCCTGTGAAAGTCCGCATGACATATTGGACTAATTGTCTGTAAATTTTTATTAACTCTTGTAGTTGAGTAAGTAATTCCTCGTCTGACATCTCTTCAATGTCAGGATGAGGTGTGTAGCCGGCTAGAATCGGCCATGTTGCTCGTGGTCTACCTAGTGGACCGAGCCTGGTAATATTTTTGTGATGTTTTAGGGCGCCTTTAAACCAGAGATTATGCTCCTGGTAAGTTAGTGGAATTTCAGTATCCTCGAAAGGAATATATTCCTCTGGTAGTTCATCTTCTTTAAAGAAGTGAAATACTTTTGTTATTGGATTTTATTCTGGGAATACAATCCATGAATAGAATACCTCTGTCTGAAAGGATTCGTGTGCCTCTATCACGAAAACTGCTCTACCACCTCTTGGTGTTAGGCCGTGTTTTATAAGTTTTAGAGTGATGGCTCTCCTTAAGTTTGGAGGGATGTGTATAACACCCTCATCGGTTTCATTTACACCTGTAAAATTAAAAGCTGTTACGACTGGGTCAGCCGCAGCGACACCGTTCTTGGTGATAGTATCCCCGTTCAGGGACATTTTTTGAAAAAATGCACAACAAGTTTCAAGGAAACAAAGATAAGGTGCACAATATTTTGGAACACTGTATCCTTCAACGTTGAACAAACCATACAGCTAATATATAGGATTTTTGTCCATTCAGCTTTGGCGGATACTTAACCCTACCCACTCCAGACGTCTTATGGAGTTTGTGAGTATGGGTCTCTGAGAAAAGCACGACTGAGTTACTCAGTATATAGCGTTAAATTAGTGCCTTACCAAACGTTGGGCGCCATGTAGTGTAGTTCCTATTTCCCTAATAGGCTCTGCGCATTGGAATAATATACCCTATAGGTTTGGCATAGGATGAGGTCAGTATGCCCCTATCGAGTATATTAAACTTAATTACTTTGTGCCAGCTAACTCAGAGGCCTCTAGAAACTCCTTGTAAACAAGAAGGGAGTAGTTTCTGGCAACCGCATAAACATGACAACTTTGTTTCCCTTTAGAATCGGAACACTCTCAGAATCGTGGAAACAACAGATAACAGTTTCACTCAGCTAATCGTGCATGCTTAGTTTCTTCAGAGTTACACAGAAAGAATAGATGGGCGTTTCAATAAAAGGATTTATTGAACAGTCTTGTTTCTCGTGTAAGAGATATGAGCTGTTAGAATCGTAAGACAGTATGCAAGATATATTATGTACAGCGTAAGCAGTAGAAAGAAATAATACTGCGCTAGCATTATCTTTTAGCTATGATACATATATTCATATACATAAATAACATAAGCTAAAAATGCGAGTACTCATAAGATGCTTCTCTAACTAGTTCTACCCCAGTGTACCTAACCTAAGTGTAGTGCAAGGTAAGAAGTAGGTGATGTATTCTATAGTATGTTATGCTATAGTATGCCAAGTCTGGTATGCTAAGTCTGGTATGCCAAATCTGGCATGCCAAGAGTCCCTCTAGGTTCTAGTCAGCTCCATACCTTGAGAATGAGAGAGGTGGGAATCTCTTTCCGGGTCACGAACTCTAACACCCCGGGAAGGGAGTCAGAACACTGGAAGCTGGATTCTCTGTGAGCAGGGATGACAGCGTCTCTTGTCAGTGCGTCAGGCCGGGACACGGGCTCCTCTAAAGTCGAGGTCTCCTCCTACTTGCTTGGGCAAGGGAAGGTATATTTATACCCGGTAGGTGCCTTGGAATGTTAGCATTGACGAAAAGTCGGGCAGAGGAAGACGTCAGGAATGAACCCTTAAGGAACAGCAGTTCATGCATAATAAATGAGTTCTTGGAGAAATCAATAATCCTGTGCTAGGGGAACTCCCAAGAGCTTAAGGGTCTGGTTTCTAAGAACTCGTTGTGACGTTAGGGTGGACGGATGTAGGTGACCATGCCTGTATTTGGATAGCATGGCTAATGCCTAAATAAGGACTGGGATCTCATGCCTATATAAGGGCAATGCGAATTGTGCCTATATAAGGACATGTATCAGAAAACCCTATATACGGACACCTAAAGCGGAATACAACAAAGGGACTGAATCCAAACCCTTTCTGTGGCACCTTTCTGTAGGCAAACAGTAGGCATGGGAGGAGAACATCCCATCTCCTCCTGAGTTTCTCTGACAACCCATTTATCATGCCCTTCAGGGTCTTGTTAAACCTCTCATCTAGACCATTTGTTTGTGGGTGATAGGGGTTGGTGAACTTGTAGTTGACACCACACTCATCCTACATATCAGTCAGATAGCTGGACAGAAAGTGTGTGCCCTTATCTGACACCACCTCTTTCGGAAAATCAACTCTGGTGAACACACCAAGCAGTGCTCTAGCTACTGCAGGAGCATCAATGGTTCTAAGAGGGATTGCTTTAAGGTATCTAGTGGCGTGGTCCACTACCACCAAGATATACCTATTCCCTGATGCAGTAGGTGGGTCCAGGTACCAGCAATGTCTATCCCCACCCTTTCAAAAGGAACCCCAACCCCTAGCAGTGGCATTAGGGGAGCCTTTGTCTTGCCCACTGCTTGCCACAGGCCTGACAGGCGTCACAGAAGCTGCAAAACTCCTATACCTTTTCAGACTTATGGGGCCAATAGAAATGGCTCACCAACCGATTCCATGTCTTTGTCTGTGCCAAATGTCCTTCCAAGGGGATCTCATAGCCCAAAGTCAGGATGAACTCTCTCTATTTCTGGGTCACCACCAACCTCCTGGTGACCCCTCCTTGAGGTTTCTTGCTTCAGTATAAAGTAGTCCATCTTCCCAGTAGATTTTGTGAAACCCCCTGTTATCCCCTTCTTCCTGGTTAGAGGCAACCTGCCTAAAGCTCTAAAGGGTGGGAGAGTCTCTCTGTCCCTTACTGAACTCCTCCCTGGAGGGTCCACCTGCTCCTGTCAGTTCTGCCAAATCTGACAGCTCTGTCAGGGATGGAGTCCCTCCCTCAGAGCCAGATCCTCCCCATCAGTTTTAGATTCTTAATGCACCTCTGGAGTTCCCTGAGCTGGTTCACCAGGCCCAGTACCCTTGTCCTTGGATGCTTGGCCCTTTGTTCCATGGTCCAACTGTCCAGCTTTTCCCTTTAGGATTGTCTGTGACCTATTTACAGAACATACCCACTCAGGGAGCTCCAATATTTTCATATGGAGATCTCTCTCTGCCTCTGACCACTCGGAGGCTTCCAGATCATTGCCCCAGTAAACACTGGACTGGAAGCACCTTAGACACAGCTACCTTCATAGGGTCTGTCACACCTCCCCATTCCAAATCCACAACAGCCATAGGATGGAGTTTGGTAGTGCTGTCTGCATAGGTAACCTGGTGAAGCTCATCAGGTAGCAACCTTTCCTGAAGCACCAGCTGGTCCAGGACCGTAGTTACACTAGCCCCAGTGTCTCTGATAGCCTCAACCTCAGTCCCATTCACTTTAGGCCTCTGCCTGTACTTGTCCATGTTTGGAGGTAAGGCAGCAAGGGATGCAATGTTCACCCCACACAGGGACACTAAGGTTGCTTCTACCACCTGGCTAATGTACTCTGGGGCACCACTCATCACCCCCACTTACACTGGCAATTTCTGGGGATAGCCCCTTGAGGGGAGTTTCTTGGCGCAGACAGCATCTCTCTTTTTGTGCCCTGGCTGGTTGCAGTCAAAGAACTTATCCACCTTTCAGGGATCGATGAACCTACCATTCTTTCCCTGAAACTCCCTCCCTTTGAATTTGAGCTGGCTCGCCCCCCCTCCCTCCTTGTTCAGGTTTTTGTGGGTCTTTGTAGGACTCCGTAGGTTTTTGACCTTCTTTTCCTTGGGCTTTCCCCTAGGGAGGGACCTGTCCTCCTTTCTTCTGGTCACCCCTCTGATGCTGAGTGGAAACCCCGATTCTCACCCACTCATCAGCTACCTAGACTAGATCTCTACGACTAGACAGCTTTGAGTCCACTATCTACTGGCGTAACTTCTCTTCAGCACAATGAGTAAAATTATGTTCTTTCAAAAACAAACTATACCATCCGTCATATGTGTCAACATTGTTACCAACAATCTAGCCTTCCAGTGCTTTCTGTGAGATGTCCAAAACGTCTATCCATGACTTTGAACTCTCTTTCTGGGTGTCTCTAAACTTCACCCTGTACTGTTCTGAGGTTAAACCAAATTTCTCAACTAAGCATTGCCTCATGTAAGTATAGGACTTCTCCTCCTCTACCTGCAGGGTCAGGAGCCTATTCCTTCAAGCCACTGGAATCAGTTTCCACAAGAGGGAACCCGATTGCTTGGAGTGGACCCCCCACATCTCAAGGGCCATCATAAATGCAGCAACCATTTATCAATGTCATCTCCCTCTATGTACCTGGGTACTATACCCTTAGATATTTTGTGATCAAACCCACCACCCATGGACATCTCAAAATATTCATAATTTTCACTGCCACCATCTCTTTTTGCAGCCTCCTCCCTTTCCCATTTCTTTTAAACCAATTCCAGTTTCCTCTGCTCCAAAGCTATCAAAGCAAATTGGGCCTCAAGCTGTCTCTCTGCAAGAGACAGTGGTGGTTCCTGAGTAGGGGACCATGCCCTCCTTCAACCATCTGGAATCATATGGCTAACACTTGAAAAATGGAAGATGCACCATCCTCACCACCCATCCTGGGTGAGGCTGGGGGGAACACCCTCCACCCCCCCTTTGAATCTCCTTAGCTACCACAGTCCAGGCCTTTAGGGAATTAAGCAACAGTGCCTTCCTAATCTTGTTGGAAGCATGCAGCCCCCTAAGCCTACACTGTACCCTAAGATCTGCCATCCTGAACTAGGACAGTTTAGCCAGGTCCAGCTCCATGGTTCCCTAGTTTTGGTTCACCATAACTAGGCACAACAGTTTTAGTCCAAATTCCAAAAATCAAACTCAAAAGTTTTGTTCTGAGGCAATTTAGAGAATTTTAAAATCTTAATTCACTTTACTGAAAGGTGTACTTTTTAAACACAAGTCCTCATCCACACCGCTGAACACCAAAAATATTGGAAAGTGGGTTATTAGTAGGGGAAAGTATATATCAGCCCCTGGCAATAAGATCACTGCCACAATATAGGGCTCAGTACAGGTCTTAGAAAATTATTCCCATGCTAACCCCTTGGTAGCTTGGCTGCGAGCAGGCAGGCTTAACTTCAAAGACAGGTATGTAAAGCATTTATAAACACCAATTCAGTAAATTATTAAGACACAGCACACAATAAAAATCCAACACAAATTTATAAAAATAGGAAATATTTGTAACTTTAAAATGACAAAAAAATCCAATGTAGGGGACCTGAGATATGAACTTTTAAAGATTTAGCACTATATAGCACATAGAAACCTATAGCACCTATTTGGAAATCTGGTTGAGCTAGACCGAGTCAAAGTCAAAGTTTCAGGCTGACTGCGATGGAGCCCTGCTGGATAGCCACCGTGGTAGGTCTCGGTCAAAGTTTTTACCTTCTGACTTTTCTGGAGCTTTTCTTCCCGGGGTCTCTCGAAGCTCTCATCCAGTTCGGAGAGGGTTCGACAGCTTGCCTTGCAACGAGCTCCCAGTCAAACTTATGGAAGTCCGACCCCTGGAGCTTTCCAGTTCGGATGAACCAGGGATCCAGGCTGGCTCGCGGTTGAAGGTAGGCGGCTTGGCTCTCACGGTTGGTCCCGGTCACCTTTTCTTCGTTCAGACTTAGAAACTTTTACGAAGCTTTTTCGTGTGGGGTCCCTCGATGCTCTTCACCAGGCCGGATTCAGTGAGGGTTCGCCGGCTTGGGGTTCCGTCTACTCCCGGCCAAACTCTGGAGGTTGGACCTCCAGAGCTTTTAACAGGACAAACCTGGATGGCAGGCCGGCTCACGGTTGAGGGTTGCCGGCTTGGCTGGTCAGGTCGAATCGGTCCACTTATAGAGATTTTTTCAAAGTTGATACAAACTTCTCCAAATTTCTGAAACTTCTTCCTGAAGTTCCCCAAAGGGTCCCGAAGTGTCCATAACTTACACCAAGGGTCTGGAAGCTCCAAGATGGTCCTTGAAAGTTTGGGACTTCAGTTCCCACAATCCACTTGGAATAAACCCTTATAAACCCACTGGTAGTACTCCAGCCTGAGGATTCTTGGTGGTGATATTCCTGGTGAGCTCCGTTAACCTGTAGCTTGCAGGGAGTCCACTCTTTAGTCCTTTTGAAGCAAGTTAGGTCCACAGGGCTGTAGTTCAGATTGTGCAGCAGGCACAATCTTCAGAGTGCAGGGCCTGGTTGGTGCCAATCAAACTCCTCAGAGTAGACCGTTCTTTTTTCTTAAGTTTCAAGCAGCAGATCTGAGAGGCTCTGCCCCTCTCAGACACTTATTCCAAGATCTCTGTGTCAAGCAGGGGACACTCTTGTCCAATGAGGTGCAGGGCAACACCCTAGGGTATGACCACATCCTCCAAAGTGTGGCACTATTTTCTCCCAGAGGGCACTCTTTCTCCAAATTTCATAATGGCTGATTTTCCAAAAGGAAGAGAAGAGCTGGCTAAACACACCCCCAGGATGGTTAATCTCCATAGTCTCTCCCCCTTGCCTCTGCTCATTCCTTCCTTAATCCCACCATCTGGCGGGTTCAAAGAGGAGAGGTGTAAATTAAAATTGGCTTCTTCTGACTGTCTCCTCCTTCCATTGAAGAATATGGTTTTTGACCCCTCCCCCTGCTCTGGCATTCCTATGTAGCAGAACCCTGCCCTCCCAGAAGAGCTGCCTAACCCCAGGGGCTATTTATCACCTCATCAAAGGAGCCTGGGTAATCCACTTAACTCTGACCAATCAGGACAGACCACCGGAAGACTGAATTTTGGCTTACAGACAAGAAAGTCTTATAACTTCTTGTCTGTACACTTTAGGAGACATTTAACAATAACATATTGTTGGATTTATCAATACCTTTCTAGGAAGTCTTTGAATGGCATTTTCATGATTCTCCTAGTAGGAATTATTACTTTATAACTTCTTGCCATGTTAATCTATGTGGCAGGGGATTTGCAATAGGGAAAATGACTTAGGCCATTTTTCCATCACCAGGGCTTATAAAACATATTGTATTAGGGCCCTGCCTATAGCTACAGGACCCCACACCCTGGTACACCTAGGGGAGACTTTAGGGGTTCTGAATATGTAAAACTAATGGAGGTCCTCACTCCACAGTGCTCTTAGCACAAAGGTCGATTTTGTGAGCACTTTATCACAACGTGGGGAGTGAAATGTGCAATTTCACTTAATCCAGGGCATATAAAACTAATTTTATAAGCGTCCTCCTTAATATGCCCAAAAATTGTAGTTTATCAATCTCTATGTGCCCCAAATACCAAAGTCGAGTTTGGGCACAATTTGCATTTTAAAAGCAGTCCTGCAACACAGGGCTGCTTTGAAACTGACCTCAGGCTTCAGAAGTGCACACATGCAAGTGCAGAAAGGGCTGCTGGCCTCTAAACTGCCATGCCCTATTATATATTAGGGACTTAAAGGTAGTTTCAACCCCCATGACCTAGTGTACCCTACTGTATGTAGGTGTTTTGACTGTATTCCAAGTGTCTCTTTCAATGTAGCACTGGCCCTGGGCCTGGCTAGGCAGAGCCCAGGGTCAGTCAGAGTCAGTTACCACCAGTACCAGTCAGCAAAAAAAGTTGGGGGGTGCCCATGGCACAGGATGGCTTTGCAACAAGGAGTTACACAGATAAATGCTGTACAAAATGGCACCCCATTTTCCTGAAAAAGTGATTGGACCATATGAAGCATAATGTATTTCTGTGTTATATATATGTGACTGAGTGTAATGTATGCTTATGGCGTGGTATCTCATAGCTATATTTCATAGATGCTAGCAATATTAGTGCTGCTAACAGGATGCAATGCACAAACAGATAGGTCTTGCAGGACATCCTGATTTTAATACAAATATGGTCATTATATAGTGGGGAAAATATTAATTTTGGTATGTTGGGGTGGGGAAAAAGAAGCTTCTTCAATTGAAGAAGGCATAATATCAGCAAAAAGGGAAGCTTGATGACTAAGCCCTGAGTGAACAAAACCTGCCAAACGATGGAAAGCAGATTAACTTACCCATCAATCGTGCAGCAGCTGCACCTCAGCAGATGTTTTGTAGCAACCGAGTGCATCATTTGCAACCCTGGACCAATCCTTACTTGTGGTGAGTAATGGGAAGCATCCATCCCACCACCATTATGATTATTTGCACATTGGACATGTTTTAACTCACTCCAAATATTTTCCCTCTAGATTATGGTTCATTCATTTTTGTTCAGGAAGCAGCAAATCTGCACTTTTTCTTAGAATTCTGGTAAGATCCATACAGTGGCTACCTTTACAGAGTAAACTCGTGAGAGAATCTAAATTAAATTACATCCTCTTCTTTCTTTATTGGAGGGCAATTGTGATGCACAAGTACTGTTTGGAGTTTAAACTATTCTGATTACTCCTTTTTAATGGTAAGAGTCAAGTTTACCTCTTGCCTATTGATAGCCCATAGACTTTCTCTCACATTTGATTACAGACTCAATGGCAGCACTTTTAAACAACGGTGCTCCATGTGTCTTTTAGTCCTGATGAAGGCCCAGCCATCCAAGTTGATATACACATTGTAATTATTGGGTTGAAACGTAAATGGTACGTATCTTTTGGACTGGTTGACATGATTAGTAGATTGTAAGCAAATATTTCCTAATAGAATTGTCACAAACTCTGAATGTAGTAGACAGTAATCTGCAACGCATTTGTTTATAATAGACACGTTTGCATACTACACATGACACGTTCAAGTGCACTGCGGCAATTGTGTTATTGGAAGCACTGCTAATTGTATACTCTCTGGGTAAATTCATAAAGAAATTTATATTTGCTTACCCCAGGCTATCTGCTTTTACTTGTTGTTTAATGATTTATTCATTGACAAATACATTTGTCTAGACTCTTCAAGCATTTAGAAGTATTACTTTAATAATCTCTCATGAACCACAGTTACTTAAACTGTTAAGTAGTTGAAGAGCTGGGGTAGTGCTATCTTAACACTGCAGATAGGTTGCTTGTCACAGAAAATTTGAAAGCATCTTCTGCTTTTGGCTAGAAATGGACCAGCATTTGTTGACATCCCTACAGTAAATCAGTAAATAACAAAACATAACACAATGACATACACAAACTAATGTAACAATGCAATGATAATAGGCACATCACAACAAAAGACTCAAACATAATGCAAAACAACAACCACAGTACAATACACCAAAGTCACATTGCAATAATGCAGTATAAAAGAACTGGAGCACAACAAAACAATAGAACATATCACCACCGCACGACTTAACACAACAAATATGCATAAACACTCTTGTCACACATTACCACCTTCAGAATCCTGTTTTCATGCTATAGTGTTAAAATGTGTTTTGGAGCAAGCACTACCTTTACTTACCACCAAGGATATGCAATAGGGAAAGTAAACAAGCATTTGCAATGCAATAGGTCTTGCATTTGCGAGAGTTTAAGCTATTGGAATTGTAAATGACAATGCCTTTTATTTATCTATTTTGCTAATTAACACATAAATAAAAGGCATTGTCATTTACAATGCCAATAGCTCAAACTCTTGTAAATGCGAAACCTATTCAAAGAAGCGGCCACCATTGTCCTAGCTGCTCGGAAAATGAAAGCACGCATGACGAGCTGAATGTCGCAGAAAAGCACGTCATGCCTGCTGTAGGAGAAACTCATAAAAAAAATAGTGGTTACAGACTAAAAAAGACATAGGGGCGGATTCCGATTCGGGCCGGAAATCTCTCCGACCGAGCCGGACCCGGAGAGATTTCCGACCGAATCGGACCCGTGCAGCCCGACCGAACGAGTACGATGCGCACGTATGCCATCGGACTCGATTCGGTCGGACTCCCATTGAAGTCAATGGGAGCCTGTCGTACAACGCGTTCGCGGGCTCCCATTGACTCAATGGGTGCGAGGCGGACAAGGGCACCCCCTACAGTGTGTACGCGGCGAAGCGACTCGCGCCGTACACGCACAGGTAGGGGGGACCCATGGGTCCCCCCTGTGTGCGACTCGCGCGGCTACGCGTACAGGGGGGTCCGACACGGACCCCCAAAGTACGGCTCCGACTGCTCTTTGGAGCTGGAGTGCGCGGCTCGGTCGGACTGCTCGCGGCGCGCATCGTACTTACCCGGCCGGGGAACGTCTCCATTGCGCGGTGCGAGTCGAGTCCGAGCGAGTCGGTCGGTGCGGTTAGACCCGGGAACGAGTCGGTCGGAGCGGTCGGGACACCCGGACGAGTCGTTCGGCGATTTCGCATCGTACTCGCTCGCCCGGACGCGCGTACGAATCGGTCGGGAAATAGGGCTTTGAATCGGATCCGGTTAAGCCGAATCCGATTCGGAGCCCTACCGGCCGAGATCGGAATCGGCCCCATACTGTTTAACAACCAAAGTAAAAGGGTCAGTCCTCATGGAAGGTTACAAATGGAGACAAGGCGGTACTAAGGAGGGACTAACAAGCCTATTAATTAATCAGAAGCCAGCATTTACGAAGGACAATGACACAAGCTAATGACAAATATGGGCAGAGAGTGGTCGGGGCTTCTATTCAATACTCCAATACAGCATGCCGCAGAGCAGCCTTTGGACCGTTTGTGATCCAGACACCGAGGTATCTGCCAAAGTTTTGACTAACTGGTGTCCTAAATAATTGAGGAGCTGGAGCTCCGCTATTTTATCATTTTAGACAGTGGTAATCTGCTGCTGGTAATGAAATCTTTAAAACGCATGTGCTGATTTTAGCTGGAATTGGTGTAAGATTTGATGACATATTCATGTAAACAAAATAATGTAATACAATAATATACACAAAGCAACATATCACAATTAAAACATATCATGATACAACACAACAAAAAAGTTAAAATAGTGACACAGCTACAGTACAACACAACAGCATCCCATTACCACAAACACACAACAGTACAAAAAGATCAGAACACATTACCACAACAACAAAATGCCACACAGAAAAATGCACAAATGATTTGGTCACACATTACCCCCTCCAAAATCGTACTTTCATAATACAGTGGTAAACGTTACTTAGACCAAGCACTGCCTTAACTTTCCACCAAGGACAAGAAATAACACCAATCAATAAGCATTGACAAAGTTCCATTGATTTTGCCAATTCTGTCAATATGTGTTAAAGTCTGTAGCTGTGTGTCTCAATAGGCCCAAGTTTCTGTCTTGATATTTTTCTCCTTTATTAGTGTACCAGTTCATACTGTCCTTTTTATGTGTCTCTAGTTGCCTGTGTATGTCTGTCAGGTTATTTATATGCTGTGTGTGTATCTGACTTGGTTTCTTTCTGACTGTGTTCATGTGTGTCAGTATGTGCTTGAATCTGTCTAGAAACATCCATTTTACTAGGAGATAGCATAGATTGCTGACGCTTATAGACAACCCACATTCTTACACAGTGCATGGGGTGCTCAAATCAAGAAGGGGATAGGGGAGAGGAGTTGGCCTAACGGCTAGGGCTGTCGACCTCGAATCTGGGGAACTGGGTTCGAGTCTCGGCAATGACGCTGAACATCCTGTGATTCTGGGCAAATCACTTAATCTCCCTGTGCCTAACAAAAATGAATGTGTCCTCATGTAATGCAACTGGTGCTATGTAAAGCGCTCTGATACCCGATTCGGATCAAGTTCGCGCTATATAAAACTCTGTTAAAAAAAAAAAAAAAAAAGAAGCAAAGCAGGAGTTGATGACATGCAAACGGACATCAAATATTTATGACCAGTCATGCCCACCCCGCAAACAGAGGGAGTACAACAATTACTGAACAACGTACAAACAGTTACAGAGATGGAAATATGGAAGACTACAGACCCAGGGCTTTGACACACAAAGAGACATCAAACACACAGAACAGAGGTTGTTGATGCCAAGAGAAAGATTCACATAAACAGACACTGAACAGGAATTACATGCTCAGAAAGCACGAACCGCAAGCAAGAATTATCAACAGAGAAAGTACAAACAATTACACAGCAGGGATAAGTCACACAAGAAAGATCCCATGAACGGAAAAGAAGCAGCAATTACAGACATCCACAGACAACTCACAAACTGACTCAGATGGTGGATTACTGGGGCAAAAAGAGACAACCCTATGCTACACACAAAAATATATAAAGCAAATTATTTTTAAAGCAATTGTATTGTTTTTGTTGTTAACATATTCATTGTGTAATCATTTAGGTATTGAACACATAATTACCCAAGAACAGTGCAATAACGCACTGAATCTCCACTCCCATGGGTGAACATTCCCAGCAGCATTTTTACAACACATTCTGCAGCTTCCCTGGGTCACATTTATAACAAAGAGGAACCGACGAAGGGGGATATAAGAAGAAACCAGAAACGATGAGGAGGAACCGATGGTGGGGGATTAACAAACAAGAAAAACAAGAATAAAAAGGGCTACCAAAGGAGAAGCAGGCAGGTGGAGTCGTGAGGGGGAATAGATAGTACCTGAATCACGTCAGGAGCAGCCGATGGGCACTGATTAAGTTGAATCAATCTGTGCTTGGTTCATGCTCCATAGCAAACATAAGAGTTGATGTTTCAGCTGCACTAGCCAATTAAGACAGCTGAAAAGAAGAGCGACGCCAAAGTTGACAAATGGTAAGCAATGGACGGGCTGCAAGCCATTTTTGTAAACAATAGCAACTTGCAAGCAAGAGCATATGCAGTAGCGCAAGGCTCGTGCAGGCTCGACCCTAAAAGTGTTTTCTGATCCTGTACAAGGTCTCGTTTGCAAGCTGACTGGTGTCTCAAATAGTTGAAGCTCAGGAAGAGTGCTCTATTAACACCTTAAATAGTGGTAAATGGTTGCTTGTCATCAGAAATTTAATGGCAAGTGCTGCTTTTGATTTAAAATGTAGCAGCATTTGTTGAAATGGCTAAAGGTAACAACAGAAAAACATAATAACATACACAAAGCAGTGTAAAAACACAATCAAAACATAACATGACACAACAGATCAAAACGGAAGCACCATCACTGCAATAATGAAGCACAAAAATATAACTGCACAAAAATAACAGAACACCACCACAACAAAATGCCACTTAAAGCACATGAACAAACATCCTTACCACATATTTACCATCTTCAGAAACCTGCTTTAATCTTACAAAAGTAACAGCTGCCTTAACATACCGCCAAGGTCATGAAATAGTGGCAGTCAAAGTCACCCAAGGGGCATATCTACAAGGAAATAACAGACCATGAGCTGTGGCAAATTTTGCAGCGCCAATCTCTGCTATTTCCAAAATGCATGGATGCGCTGTATTTACAACAATGCGGTGTGCAGCATTCTGCAGCACACATAGAAGTAGCAAATCGCCATTATTTAATGATTGTTTATGTATAGGAAGGGACACCTTCCTGCACGCAAACAATCATTAATGGCATTTTTCTCTTTCTAAGTGTGCTGCAAAAACAAGGAGAAATAAAAGTATTACTCCTCATTGCACCATTTTAACACCTGCTGATCTGCGGCAGTATCAAGAAGCAATGGGTGTTGCGGTGTAACGCCCACAGCAACAACCATTGCACGCCCCTCTCATGCAGATACCTGTGTGAAAGGGTACCAGATTTATAAAGCGGCGTTAATCCACAAAAAGTGGCTTAACACCACTTTGTAAATATGGTGCAGGACATTGCGCCACCGGAACATCAAAAAAGTGGCCTTCCATTGGCGCAATCCCCTTGTAAATATACCCCCCAATACCATCTTGTTCTTGACAGGAGAAGGAACTCGAACAAACACACACGTGCATTCTGTTTAGAACTTACATTAACTGACATTTCAAAATGTAACTATGAAGGCAATGAAAGACATTCATGCGTGGTGAAATATTGTGCTGTTGCGTTTGCTGTGATAACTGGACAGCTATTGTTTGTGCAAAGTATATATCTGTGAAATTGACTTTTGGGCAGGATAATGCATATGAAATAGCAATAGTCTGAACAACCACTGACAACAGCCGCCACTATTGACTTCTTATCAGATTAGAACATCAGCAATAAAAATTTTATAAGCACTGGGGTTTGATATTTTGAAAAAATTACTTTTGCCTTCATCTCTTTATCCAGGGTCCTGTCCTCATGAAATTGTATTGCAAGATGTGTTGGTGAGATAACGGAATGGAATAAAGATAGGAATGCCCTAGTGCCAGTGTTCTGTAGAACAGCATCGGGCCCAGGGGCATGTGTTCCTTACAGTCTTTCACTTTTAAAAAACGTTTTAAACGTTCATTGTTCAACCAGGACGTAGCTTCCATTAGTGTGGCATGTGCAGTGGTGCCGGGGCCCAAAGCCTGAGGGACCCACTGAACCCTTATTATTTCTGCATTTCACAGTTCAGTGGGCAGGAGGCCCATTTCCTTCCTTGCACAAGGGTCAAGGAAACACTGGCTACTGCCACTGTGTTCAACAGTTTGAATACTGTTATGGAGTTATTTTTTTGTTTGTTTAGTTATTGAATGTGTTATTTATGTTTGCATGTATTTACCAATTGCTTTATAGGAGCACAACTTACTTCCTGTCACTCACTCCAGACCACTGATCCTAAAATATAACTGCAGGGCTGTTAAGAGTCCAACCCTATAAGGGAAGACCCCATTCTAATATTCTTCAGATGTTACCCCCAAAAGTGTTATAATTTAGTTGTTCGTGGGCCACGACAGCTCAGTTTTTCTAGCCTCTAATTATATTTTTTACAACAGGGTCCATATCATGAACTGGTGCACTGAGTATGTATGTGCCAGTTTTCTTTAGATGTTGAGCTGTCTAAAGCTCACACACTTAACTTGGAAATGGTCCATTTTAATGTATGAGACGCAGACAGCGCCGCTTGAAAACAGGGGGAGGCGACCACTACTCCCCAAGCCTGATATGTGCTAACCGATGCTTATCACTAACTCCGAGAATTTCCAAGTTAAGTGCATGCACTTTAGGCAGTGCAGAGACTTAAAAACATGCCCTTGGTTTTGCTTTCTACCACTGCAGATGACCATTATACAGCCCCGGAATTCCCTTGCACTTGGGAAAAAAACTCTCCTGCCAGGAGCTTATCTCACAGACAGCAAACTCAGAGCATTTATTAGATCCATTACAATTCAAAAGATGAGAGATAAACTTAAATATATGTGAATACAGTGAGGATAGGGCTACCTCCCAAAATGTAGAGCCTGAATGCCACTCTCATATGTTAATTAGGGTAATATAGAAATCAAAAAGAGAACTGGGGCTGTATTATAGTAAGTGCCCCAGGGGGCGCAACAGGTGTTTGCACCCGCTCTGCTTACCCCCAGGGCACTTTGGTATTACAGAAGGGGGCGCAGACGCTTGTGCGTCCCCTTCAGTAATACCGATTGCGCTGGAGCACTTAAAGCGCCAGCGCTACCTTCAGGGGGAGTTCCTCCATTTGCATAGGGGCATGCCCTATGCAAATGAGGGAATTCCTTTGCCTCTGCGCCTGCAGCATAATACAGACGTGGGCGCAGAGGCAAAGAAGCTCTCAGGGGGCGCACTCACAGTGCGCCATGTTCTAGGTGGCGCACTCACAGTGTGCCCCCTGAGAGCAGCCCTATGTGGGGAAGGGGGTACTATGGACCCCCCAGACGTCACCTTGCAGGCGGGTGCAGTCATTGACTGCACCAGCCTGCAAGGGGATCTCTAATCTCCTTCAAAAGTGCAGCCGGGTTGCCGCCTCCACTGTGAAAACACAGCTGCTCCGTGTTTTCACATAAATGCGCTCCCCCAGGGCAGCAGGAGTTAGCGGCTGCCCTAAGGCAGAGCATTCATCGTAATAGGGCACATTTTCATTATTTGCGCCCAGCTCACCTTTTAAAATGTGTGTCCGGTGCGAACAATGAAAATGCATAATATGGCCCCTGTAGTATTAACACCTAATTGTGTCACTAATGTTACTTTGTGTAGTATATACAAAAATTCCATACAAATGATACACCAAGGTCTTTCAGTTAAGCTAACCTGACAATATGAGGGCCCATCCTTTCAAATCGCTGTCCTTCTGTAGGAGACTTTTCATTTTTAAATAAAAGTGTGTATCTAGTAAGGGTGAGAGTCTATAGGGGCAGAAAAAGTATGTGGGAGAGTCAGACAAACATGCCTTCCTTGTTTTGGCCCATTGTTTCATCTGTGAAAGGTGAATAGCCCCTTAAGGCAGACTCCCTTTTATGAAGTGGAATTTTGTAATATTTTCCTATGTCCTCTAAAGTGGCACATACTGGTATGCACCAGTCCTTAATAATGATCTTTCATCCATTGTAGGGTTACATTAGGGAAGGTACTCATGATACGATCTGAGCCTCCCACTTCTAACGCATGACCATTTATAGAAAATTGTGCCTCCTTATTTAGATGTATATTGTCCTTTTTTTCGGGGGATGACCCAAAATTATTTATCTATGAATTTTAAAAAAGGAATTGGCTCCCCTTTTTTGCTTTATAAATTATGCAGTAGGTCAGAAAGGTTACTGCCCTAAAAGGGTTGGAGCCAACCGCTGGGCGAAGTCATCAGAATATCCTTTTACATGGAGTTTACCAGATGACTAGTACATTCATATCTGGATTTTGTGTGGTGGATTATTACAGTAGTATGCTACCTAAAATAACCCTTCATGTTTCAAGAACCTCATATATAAACAATTTGCACTTGTTTGGTCTTATTGTGGCAACAACTACTTGGATGCTCATCTTGCTCCTGCTTGTGCCTATACTGTTCAGCAAAGCTGGAGCTTCCCACTCCAGCCTTTGAAATCTCAGATATTAAAATCACAGCAGATATTGCTTAAAACACTGTCATAGAGATTGTTTTTTATTTCCTAATCAGTCACCTAAAGATGGTAAGTTTGATAAAGTAAGTATATGAAAACATGGATATCTCTCACGCTTCACCTCATATTCAAGTGGAAAAACTAGTTCCTGGCAAGCGACATGGTTTTCACACTATTCCAAACTTTGCACAGCAGCAAACATAGGGTTCAATGTAACTGAGTAGCTGTCGGGAATCCAAAAGTAAATAAATCCAGTCTATATGTTTTCTCATGCGGCACTGGTGGGAATCCAGCACATTCATCAGTACTCTCAGCTTCTGGGAGAAGCTGCTGAGGAACACTGTGGCCGCTGTACAGTTTCAGCTATAGCTACAACTGCAGCAACAAAGATGTCTGATGTCAAAATTGTTGCCACTGACTGCATGTGGTGCAGGTCAAGGGATGTGCCACTCCTCCGCCTTTTCTTCTACTCATCGACAGTATGTCACACTAGTGACCTCCGTTTGGCCAAGCCACAGTGATTTTCATATGGGCCGCTGTCTTTCAGCAGTTGATTCCTGACCCACTAAGAAGACAGAAAAGCCACTGAGTTACCGTAAGAAATTAGATCATTGGTTAAGGGGGTTAAAATCCTACTCAAGCAAAAACCGCAATCCTAATCAGTGGGAACTACAAAAATCACTAAAGTAACTTGTTCTTAACACTCTGGTTGCTTGCTCCAAAAGCAGTCAGTCTTAACTTAGAGGCACTGTGTAAAGTATTTATGCAGCACTCAAACAATAATAAAGTGAAACACACCACATGAAAAATCCCACACCAATTTTAAAAAAAAGAAATGTAATAAATAAAATGACACCATAATAAATAAAACCCAATTAGTGGAACCAGAATTATGAATTTTTAAAGTTTAAGTGAAAAGTGGCACCTAAATGATCAAAGCATCAACCTCGGATATCTGTTCGCGGGAGAACGTGGCAAAGTCAAACGTTAAGGCCAACCACGATGGGGCGAGGTTTGGCTATACAAGGTGGATTGGGCCCAGTCTTTGCTTACCTTGGAACTTAGAAGAATTCTGGAAGAAAAGTTCCAAGTTCCTGAGGAGGTAAAGTTCAGCAGGGCAAGGCAGCTGGCAGTGCCCGAGGAGGAGGCATTGTTGTCGGGGAGCCACTGGACGGTGTCACGGTGAAGATTTCTATGTTCAGACTTAGGCACTTTTTAAAACTCAAAAATCTCCAGTTGGTTGAAGCTGCAGGATGTAGCCCTATGAGGACTTCACGAGGCTGAATACCTCTGTGGGAGATCCCACTGAACAGGGTTTGCTGCTGTGGAGAGAAATGTAGCAGGAGCTACCACAGAGTTAGGCCAACCAGCGATGCTCCTTGGGTAGATTGACAACCTGGTAGGTCCCGGTCCTCTGTCGGTTCTCAGGCTACTTTTTGGGTGAACAGTTTTCTAAGTCCCAACTTTTAGGGTTAGTCAGGAGCAGCACCTTGAGCACCACCCTCAAGGGTGCAGTACCGGAAGGGCACTATTTGGGAGGTCAGAACTCAACACAGCTGAGACCAGGTGCAGGGTTTAAGGTCTCTGTAGTTTGTTATGGCCCTGGAGCTCACACAGGAGTCCATCCTACTAGCCCTTGGAATCATTCTGGTAGTCCTGGGTTCAAGCAGTGAGGACAGGCTCAAGCAGCAGGACAAATATATATATATGTATTCAGAGAAAAAAGGAGCTTGGTGTTCCAGTGATCACACAGTGAGTGAAAAACAAAGTGCAGTGCAACAGTATGTATAATACATTAAAACAATGAACAGCAGTACTTTTTTTGTGTATATGTGGGTCCCAGAATTACAGGTACCACAACAGTTCAAAACAAATCAGTTCCTATTGTTGGCGACATTTTGAACCTTAATTAATAAAGCGTCATCATCAGGACAAAAACACAAATGTTGACACAGCAGCAATGATTCCATCAAAATTTGGCAATGCAAAAAAGGCTATAAAAATCACTCTGGTACAACCAAGGAGCCCAAATCCCCTGCTAGTGGCCACACCCTTTTGCTGGCCAATCCCCTATGGTCAATCATCTCCCTATGGACACCCACCCCCCTTTTTTTAGTGGTGCTGCGATATCACAGTACTACTGAGCGCAGAAGTGGTCCGACAGCACAACTAAAAACTAAAGGGTCAACAGGTCAGGGTATCCCTACCCTGCTCCCTTTTAGGTTTTTTTCACAACACTGGAACCAAGACCCTGAGTCCTAAAATGGCCGCCACAATATTTCTCTTCTTGTTGCGGCTAGCCAATAAAATAGCATGCCTTGAGCTCACTATGCTCCCTGAAAGTACTGCAAAGGTCCCACAGCCTAAAATATCTATAAGTTTTGAACCTTAAACACAAAAGCATGCTTTCTGGATCAAGATCTATCTTTCTGACAAATTTAGTGCAATTCCATTAAGCCACTGTAGCTATGTCTAAAGTTCCTATGGGAAATTGCATGGGGAAATCGCGAGGTCAAACTTTGGCCCCTTTTGACGAATTTTCAGAAAACTTTCCAAAAAGGTTCATTTACCTCTGCTCCTTTCTGGAAAGTTTCAGGGTGATATGCCAAGTGGGGTCCAAGAAAAAAGCGGGGTCGTAAACATACAATTCCTATGCATTTTCAATAGACCTCTTTAGGATGGGTTAATGCAAAAACTGGTGTAAATCTTTTCTGTAATTTTTGAGAAATTAAGGATCAAAATTGATGGTATATTTAGGCAGTTGGTGTCCAGATATGCTCTGATTGGCCAATGTAAAGGGGACTAGTCAATCCTGATTGGTTGGTTTGAACCTGATCAATATGTTATGCCAGCCATTACAAGACTCAGGGACTTGGTCCCTGTGTGCTGCAAATGAATAGAAAAACATGTAAGGGGGCAGAGTGAGCACACCTAGACCCTAAAGGGCATGTGGAGGGTCCCAAAGGGGACACTCCTTTATTGGCTGGCAACAACATGGACAAAATGCTGTGGCAGATGTGACAGGACTCTTGGACATGGCCCCCATTGAAATGCATTGTGGTGAATGGCAGGTTTAAGGGTCACAAAAAGGAGCACATATAAAGAGTGATAATAGATTTTAGTTACAATATAAATCATTTGTTGGTGGTACCATACTAATTTTAGGAATTGTGCTGTGTTCTAAGGTGATTTTACCCTTTGAAAAATGCTGACCTTTGGCTGGTATTTTATGAATCATGTTTGAGCGAAAGCTGTTATTTCATGATTTTCTCATAGAGGTTATGGAATGTGCTCCAGAAGCTAAAATGAGAGCATATTTTCTGGAAATTCACACTATCTTCCTCAGCCATGTGAGAATAAAATCTGACATTCTGAGTAAAACACGTACTTCCATTAGTAGCAGCACCTGCCAGTTGATTACCCTGATTTCTACTGTAGCCTCCCAGAGTGTTCTATAAAACAACTAGAGTGCTAATAGTCTCACTTATGACAAAAGTGTGGCACACCTGAAGCCATCTTGATTGAGTCAAACTGGCAAAACTTGAAACATTTCACTTGGAAAGGCACAAAATGAGGAGGTTCATTTTGTCATAGAAATTATGGTTTGAAACCAAAATTAGGGCACATTTTAAATGAGTTCTCAAATATCTCCGTGTTCTATTTCATTAAACTATTCTGATGTGCAGAATGAAACATGCACTTTCAACACCAGCACCAGACTGCCACTTAATTCCCTGTTGGTCAGCAACTTCTGAATTTGTGCCAGAAGTGTGGCACATCTGCACGCCAACTTGATGAACTTGAAGTGGAAAACTGAAAGCATTTTCTACTGAGGATACTGCAGTAAATGAGGAAATTAGGGAGCTTCATAACAAAAAAGTTTCCCAAGATGGCCACCAGAGACAAAAGAGCACAAATTTTGCACAAATATCACCCAAATGTGGCCCAAGTATAGGCCAATGACAGACGCTTTGCAAAACACTGGTATTTATTTATTTTTTGCAGTTTTACATAGTGTGTACTTGACCCGAAGGTATTGGAGTGCTTTACATAAACATCAGTTACATTACACAAGGACACATTCATTTTGGTTTTAGGCATGGGGTGATTGAGGGTCTGATGACAATCTTGGGAGACAGCGCTACTCCATCCCGTCTGCCACATTACAATTCTTTTATATCCTATGGAACTTGTAATACAGCAGACGGAATATCCGTCACAGTTGTGATGGAGTGTCCCATCAGCCAGGGTAATAGTTGGAACACCGCGGTCTTAACCACGCGTGTTCCGACTACACAAGCTCAGCCAAACTTGCCTTAACCACGCATATGCCTTAATCACACATATGCATGGTTAAGGCAGTGTGCAGTCTAGCTGCTGGCTGCTGCAGGCAGCAGGGATGGATGCAGGAAGACCTCGCCAGGAAGAGGTAAGTGGGGCTGGTCGGGGCAGTTTTCCAGGCTGGGGGTTGGGGATAGTTTTCTGGGCTGCGGGAGTCGGGGGAGATTTCTGGGCTGGGGGTCAGGGTAGTTTTCTGACTGGGGGGTCGGTGGTAGTTTTCTGGGCTGGAGGGTCGGGATAGTTTTCTGGGCTGGGGTCGGTGGTAGTTTTCTGGGCTGGGGGGTCGGAGGTAGTTTTCTGGGCTGGGGTGGTTGGAGGTAGTTTTCTGGGCTGGGGGATTGGTTGAAGATTTCTGGGCTGGGGGGTCGGAGGTAGTTTTCTGGGCTGGGGTGGTTGGAGGTAGGTTTCTGGGCTGGGGGATCGGTTGAAGATTTCTGGGCTGGGGATTTGGGGCTAGTTTTCTGGGCTGGGGGTTCGGGGGTTGTTTTCTGGGCTGGGGGTCAGAGGTAGTTTTCAGTGCTGAGGGTAGTCAGGGTTAGTTTTGAGGGCTGAGGGAGGGTCGAAGTAGTTTTCAGGCCTGGCGGAGGGTTGGGGTAGTTTTTTAAATTAGGGGTTAGGGTATTAGGCCTAAGGGCAGTGGAAGGGGTTGGGGTAGTTTTAGGGACAGCACAGGAGGTGGGAGGGGGTTGGGGTAGTGTTTGTTAAGGGACAGGGTTTTAGGCCTCAGGGGGAGGTGAATGGGTAGTCAGGGTAGTTTTTAGGCTGGTGGTCAGGGTAGTTTTTCGAAACAGGGGTTTGGGTTTTAGGCCTAAGGGCAGTGGAAGGGGTTGGGGTAGTTTTAGGGACAGCACAAGGGGGTGGCAGGGGGTTGAGGTAGTGTTTTTTAAAGGTGAGGGACAGCATGGGGGTTGGGAGGGGGTCAGGGTATTTGGACCTCAGGGTGGGGAGGGGGTGGGGGAAGTTTGCAGCTTAAGGCGGGATGAGGGGGTCACAACCTTAGCCACACATACCCCTTTACCATTCATGCTTTTACCACAAAATTACATGGTAAAGGCATGAGTGGTAGAGGAATGCGTAGTAAGGGAATGCATGGTTAGGATGCATTCGTGGTTTAGGCTGCGTGGTGGAAGAACGCGTGGTTTAGCCATGCGTGCCTCTATCATACAACCCATCCGCCAAGATCATAATCTGGCCCTAAGTGATTTGCCAAGAATCACAGGATGTTAAGCTGATGCTGAAACTCAAACCTGCCTCCCCAATTGCAAAGTCGACATCTCTGGCCGTAACGCCACATCCTCTCCCCTAAGTACAACAAATAAGCAAGTGATCAACTGGATAAAAAACATAAATACAGCAAATAATTTTGAAGCACTTTGTTGCTATTATAGAACTGAGAAAATGTGTCCTCATTTTAGTTTTTTAGAGCACAGACCATAGTTTCTATGGGAAAAAGACCCCCTCATTTTTAAAATTTCTAAAGGAAATTCTTAAGGTATCACAGTTTTGATTACATCAAGATGACTTCAGGCATGCCACACTTTTGTAATAAATATAGAATGTTACCAATCTAGTTATTCATTAGAATACTGTGGGGAGGCAGAGGTCAGGGGCATGGACTTGGACAGTTGAGGCCAGGGAGGAGGGGGCAGAGGCATCAAGTTGACCATACTGGGCAGGTGGGAGGGGCAGTGGAAGCACAACAGACCATGGAGGGCATGGGAAGAAGGGGGAGGGGCAACAAACCAACCATCCAGGACAGGCAAGAGAGGCTGCGGCAACACAACAGACCACTGATGGCAGAAGGGAGAGGCAGTGGCAGTAAAATCATACATGCCAACAGACCTGGTTCAGGTCGGAGACTCACAATGTTTTGAAGCCCAAAAGTGCTGTATTTTAGCTGTCTCCCACCTAAAATCTCCTATTTTTCAATGTAAGTCAATGGGGAAAATCAATTCCCCAGATATATTTTTTCCAAAATCTCCTTCTCACCAAGTTCAAAATGTTGTAATGTATGATACATTGGACCACAGTGTGCAGAAGGAATGGGATACGGACATGGTCTCGTACAATAGAGGGCAGGAGGGAGGTGGGTGGTGACACCAAATTGACCTTATAGGATAGGAGCCAGGCGTTGCAGCAGCACAGTACACCACACAGGGCAAGAGGGATGGCTGTGCAGCACAATGAACCATGGAAAGCAATAGGGAGGGGACAGGGCCATGCACATGGACAATAGAGAGCAGAGGGGAAAGAGGCAAGGACATAAAGCTGACAAGAAAGGACAGACAGGAGGGGCAGTTACAGCACAACAGATCATGAAGGGAAGGAGGGAGGGGACAGGGGCACGCCAATGGACTGTGGAAGGCAGGAGGAAAAGGTTTGGGGCCTGTACATGGAAAACAGAGGGTGGGGGAAAAGGGGACAGGGCAGGAGCAGCAAGCTGACAGGATGGGCACTAGAAGCACAACTCACAATGGAGGGCAACAGGGAGACTATAATGGCAAACACACAGACAATGGAGGAAAGGTGGGACGGGGTCAGGGGCAGCAAGCTGACCACACAGGTCAGGTGGGGGAGGCAGTGGCAGAACAAAAGACCATGCATGGCAAGCAGAAGGGTTAGTGGCATCATAATGGCCATGGTGGGCAAGAGGGAGGGGGCAGGGCCATGCACAAAGGAACATGGAGAACAGAAGGCAGAGGTAGGGGCTAGACACAGACAAGAGAGGGCAGGGATAGGGGGCAGGGGCTTCACAACAGACCATGCAAGGTGGGCAGGAGGAGAGTTGCAGTACAACAGAGCATGGAGAGCAGGTGGGAGGGGATAGGGGCATGGAACTAGTAGTGCATGGGGGGAACAAGTTATAGTTAGCTCTGCTATAACTATAACCAGTCGTGGCCGGTGCAGGTAAGAGCGGTGGGGCGGTGGGGTGGGGCGGGACGGGGGCGGGACAGGCGGGGCAAATGAGTGGACAGATGACGACGAGGGAAAATAAAATAAAAAAAGAAAACCATTTACCTTGCACTCGCCAAATCGCCAACTCGGTGATGCGGCGAGCCAAGCTAAGTGGTTTTCTTTTTTCAAATTTTATTTTCCTTCGTCGTCGTCTGTCGACTCACCCCTTCGCCCCACCGCTCTTACCTGCACCGGCCACAACTGGTTATAGTTATAGCAGAGCTAACTATGACTTGCGCCCCTGCCTTGCACTACTTATGACCTCATATATTACATTATTCAGAACATGCTCTATGACATCATTTATGACATTGCTGATGACATCCCAAATTACATCATTCATGACATCACTGATGTCATGACTGTAACTGGTGAATTGTACACCCAGCAGATCATCCTGCATGCATGGTTTATACCACTGAATAATTTCTGGGGTATTTTTATTAAAAAGAAGTATTCCACTTGGTGTAGGAAGGTGGAATCTGACTATATGGTTGCCCCCACTTTTTTTATGGTGTTTTGCTGGTTTATGACTTAGTTGGACTGGGACCCTGCTATTCAGGGCCCCAGTCTATCTGCTCTCTCTAAACGACATGGAGTGCACTCTAGGTGCACTAGTGATTGGATACTGTGGTGCCTTATGAGTCCCTAGTATATGGTACCTTAGGTGCCAAGGGCATAGGTACTTCACAGGCCTACCAGGGGCTGCAGCATGTGTTATGCCACCCCTGGGAAGCAGTCTAAATCTGACACCACAGGCCTGCTACTGCAGCCTGGGTGAGGTGGTGCTAGCACCCCTCACTGAGATATAGGTTTCCTATATCTCTCCAGCACACACATATAAACCTATCAGTCACCCCTAAGGCAGGCCCTATCAATCCTGAGGGCAGGGTGCTTGGCTTCTATGTGAGGGGGTGCCTCTGCCTGAGCAGGGCCCCTCTGCAGCTCTCAGAGTCTATTCTCTGGTGCTGTTTGTGGATGCGGTTAAACCATATACTCTTAAGTGCATTATATCCTCGCGGTAAATGCTAACTTTGGAATGGCTGCATCAAAACATGTCGTGTTTGGTGTCAAACATCTTGGAATACTACCCCCCGCCAATCTTGGCGGCGGGGGTAGCATTCCACCCTTCTAGAGGGAGAAGACATGTACCTGCTGTGGAAACGCGGTAGAATCCTAAAGAGCCCTGGCATCACAAAATGGATGCCACCAGTCACAGACACTGGGCTGCCCTCCTGCTGATGACCGAAACTCGCAGTGGAGGAAGCCCAACAATAGGCATCCTGTCACAGGGAGGTGTAACCACCTCCCAGACAGGGTTTAGTGTATTGGGGCTGGGTGGGTGCACTCTTAGAGTGCTTTGAAGTCCTGCACTGGGGGAGCAGAAGGCTCCTCTGTGCATATGCCAGTTCAAACCAGCTCAGGGGCTACCTGCCCCTGCTCTGGCGCGAAACTGGACAAAGGGAAGTGGGTGTAGCCACCCCTCCCTTGACCCTCCCATAGGTGGGGTCATAGAGCTAGTCCATCCCCTCTTTTAGTATAAGAGGGGGAACCTTGCCATTGCAAAGCAGATAACCCCTGGACGACACTCTACAGAAGAATCCTGGCCCTTCGACGTTCCACTACCTTTGGAAGACAGAAGAATCTCCCTTGGAGTCAAGGAGTGACTCCCCTGCTTGGCAGGCACCAAAAACGACAATGACGGTCGCAAACTACGCCGCTCCCGCCGGAGTCCGAAGTCCCTGCAGCCCAGGAAGTGGATTTCCTGACCTCTCCCAGGCCATCGTGAGTCCCCAGCGAAGCTGAGGCAAGTGGACCCCACGAGTAACGAGGAACCGCGACCCCTGGGTACCGTGCACTATTGTCAAGTGCAACCCCTTCACAACGTTCTACGAACCTGTGCTTTGGACCACGTGTGGTCCCGACCTACAGCAGGAATCCCTCCGAAGATCAGAGGCCTACACCGTCCTGAGTGACCGTGGGCCCCTGTTGAGTGATTCCGCCCGAGGTGTCTTTGCGATCCCTTTCCCGCTGGCTTGTGGGTCCCCAGAAGACTTCTTAAAGAAACCAAAGGGCTCCCCTGGTTGCTCCAGGCCTGCCCTGACTTACCCTTGCTGGGTGAGTTCCACAGACCTTGCTGGTCTGCGCCATCGACTTTTCTTCATCTCCCCGAGACTTGCGGCTGCCAAGGCTTGTTGGCTCTGATCGAGTTGCCGACACCGCAGTCAGCTGCAGACGTCGAGGGACACACCGAATCCAGCTCCTGGTCATCGTCGACACCTCCTGGACCACGTGGCTGAAGAGTCAAGGCACCTGCAACCGACCTGAATCACTCGACGACGGTGGGCATCCATCTTCCTTGCCCCGAGTCACTGCCAAGTGACTTTGAACACTGTCCCCTCTGCTTTCAGGTCATCCTTCTTCAGAATCCAGGCTTGGATTCCACCGGACACTTCTTCAGCTCCCGCAAGCAGCAAGTCTTCTTTGTTCGCCATTGAAAACGACGCCGCGACCCGACACCAAAGGACACCTGTGCACCTGGCTTCCCTGGGTGAGGTAACTCCAGCACTACGGTGCTCCTGTGGGTGTGGGCCCTAGAACGACTTACCCTGTAAGTGACTTGCTTGTAGGTTCTACAGAAGTATCCTAAAACTCTTTATTTCCAACCGCGACTTGCCCCATTGAAGTCAACGGCAATCCGCGCCTGTGTATCTACACTGCACGCGTCCCCCGTGGGTCCTTTACTTACCTGCCTTGGGTGGTTTCGTGAGGCCCCAGCCCTTCTGAAGGCCCTAGGCCTTGTCTCCCTGCAAGTCGTTGTCCCTAAGTCTCTTACTTAGTATATGGTCTGGTACGCCCCTAGGGCCCCAGCCATATTTTGTGCTTAACTTATTGTGAAACGTTGATTTGTGCATATGTTTGTCTTCTAATCTCATAAAGAGATTAGTAGAGAGTTATTTAGAAATAAATACATATATATTTGATATATATACCTGTGTTGTGTCTTTTCATTTGGTGATTCAAGAGATTATATGGTAAAACAAGCTGCTTTACATTCCTCCGAGACTTAGCCTGAAGGCTGCTCTCCACAGCTACCACTAGGATAGCTTTCTTTAAAAGGTTGTCTTAAACCTATCTACCATAAGAGTCGATTTGCCCTGGTGCAAGGTGTCCACTTTAATTAGTGAACAGCATATACCAGGCCAACTTCTCACATTGGTGGGCAGCGTGTGGGATTCCAGCTTGCCATTGTTTTACCAGAAAATCTCTATTTGAATTACTAACTGAAAACCATTATAGGTACTCAAGGTACATATAAAGTCAAGCTTAGTATCAATAAGTTCTACTGAACTTAGAGCTGTGTGCCAAGGGATAGCACACCCTTTCCACAGCTCAAGCTAGGATCAGTAGGCCACAAACTAGTGTAGGTAGTACAACACTGCACAACACTAGAATGTCCTTGAAGGGTGGACCCAGTGGATCCACTCAGCCTCAGTATAAGGACATGGCTTTCTCTGACTTGAGAGCCATGTGTGTTGACAGACACCTGAGGATAGGACAGAGTCCCTCAACACTACACCTGATAGATCTGCTGACAGCAGATGACCTTAGATTGGCTCTAGGAGCTAAGGGGTCTGAATCAGTGGGTGGGTCAATCATAGTATCTGGGTCAGATGAGGACAATCCGAATGACCAAGACTCTGTGGTTGAAGGGCCAGGCTTCAAGGAGCCTGAACAGGACAGAGGAATTCTCCCTAAGAGAACTGGCAGAGTGGGGAGAGGCACAGATCCCCTTCCAGGGAATCTGAGCACTCTTATCACTCTGGCAGAGAATTTGTCCAGGAGAGGAGCTCATACTTTAACTTAAGAGAGACCTCCTCTGAGAGAAGGTGCAAACTGCTCCAGTATGAGGAAGCCAAAGTGGCCCTCAGAACCAAGCAGTTGGCACTGGATAGAGAAGCCCTGGAGATCCAGAGAGCTTCCAGAAGAGAGGGTTTAGAACCCCCTGGTGGCAGCAACAGTGTCCCTAGAAGCAGAGAATATGTCCCTGACCATAGGAACCTGAGCAAGGTTGTTCCTCCCTACCAGAGTGGGGATGATATCCACAAGTGGATAACTGCTATGGAGAGGGCCTGTAGAGTACAGCAGGTCCCCCAAAAGCAGTGGGCAGCAATCTTGTGGCTCTCCTTTTCAGATAAAGGTAGAGACAAGCTCCTCACTGTTAGAGAAGAGGATGCTGATAATTATGAAGTCCTGAAGAGTGCACTGATAGATGGGTTTGGCTTAACCACTGAGCAGTACAGGTTGAAGTTCAGAGATACCCAGAAGGCACAGACTCAGGACTGGACTGACTTTGTAGATTGTGCATCCAAGGCTCTGGAGGGTTGGCTGGTTGGCAGTAGGGTTACTGATTTCAAAGGATTTTATAATCTAATGATGAGAGAACAGATCCTTAATAATTGTCAAAACCAGCTTTTACACCAGTACCTGGTGGACTCTGATCTGACCTCTCCCAAAGAATTGGGAAAGAAGGCAGACAAATGGGTCAGAACCAGGGTAAGGCCTAAGAATCAGGGTGGTGACCACAAGAAAGATTCTACCAAGTCCCAAGAGAAAGGTGGGGATAAATCCAAGGATAAGTCCACTACAGGGCCCCAAAATTCCTCTTCTGGGGGTGGGTCCCAAACTCCTTCCTCTCCTGAAAAGAAACCCTATTGCCATGTCTGTAAAAAGCCTGGGCACTGGAAATCTGATCCCAGTTGTCCCAGGAATGGCAATAAAGAAAATGTTCCTCCAACAACTACTACCACCCCTCCTGGTACTACCAGTAGTAATCCTCCAGTTGGGAGTAGTGCACCCAAAAAGTTAGGTGCTTTTGCAAGAGGAACAGAGGTGGGCCCTAGTTTAGACAGGACCCCCTCAACAGACTCCTCAGATTCTGATGGTGGTATAGGATTTGCCACCTTTACCGTGGGTCCCACAGCATTGGGCAGGTACAGACTGGAGCCAATAATTAATGGTCAGAAAGCTGTGGCATTTAGGGACACAGGGGCTAGTGTCACCATGGTGGCAGGGAAACTAGTCCCCCTCACCAGCTTTTACCTGAGTTTAAATACCAGGTGACCAACATTGATGGTGTCAGAACAGATCACCCCATGGCCATAGTCAATCTCAGCTGGGAGGGGGTCACAGGCCCAAAAAGAGTGGCAGTGTCCCCAACCTTACCTGTAGATTGCCTGATGGGCAATGATCTGGAAATTTCAGCCTGGGCTGAAATTGAACACCAAACCCATCTGAAGATGTTGGGTGTCCCTGTAAAGGTTAGTGGGGCTGTGATGGCCACAGCCCCAGCCCAAGATTTTGGAGAGATGGAGCCTGGAAGAATGGCCCACTCTCCCCCAGAAGAGAGCACAAGGGTTGAAGGAAAGTCTTCTTCCCTCCAGACAGTAGGTAAGGGTCAGCCTCCTCAGGGAACTGACCCTACCCCTAGTGAAGGAACTGCCACAGAGGTAGTCAGGCCTGGCCTGGCCACCCCCTGATGGCAGAGGACCCTTACAAGGTGGTACCCAGTCTGGAGCAGGTAACCTGCCCCTCTCTACCCTGCCTCAGTCAGCCCAGGGCTGCAGAGGTCAGGGAGGTCAGTAGACCCCCAGGGCCCCCTGTCCAGAGGAACCCCCCATCAGCAGATTAGGGGCACCCAGGCTAGTAGCCCTAGCCAGGTAGAAATTCCTCAACCCACTGAGGGATCCCCCATACCTTTATGTAGGGACCTCCCCCAGAAGGACTCTGTTAGGCAAGGGCAAACCTGGGACCAAAAGGTTCCAAACATGCCATGTCCCTCCAGTGTTCCACCCAAAGGGACCCAACCCCCGGCTGTAGGCAGTCAAAGGTTGACCCTTAGAGCAGAGTACCACTCAGTCATGGAAAGACAGGCATACATGGTGACCAGTGAGCTGAGAAAGCTGAGGCCAACATTCCTAGGGCCACACTTCCCTACTCAGACACCTCACCAGCCTGGTACTTTACCAAAGCACACCACAGGTAGTGAGTCCCCATGGTGGAGACCCTCTCATACCCTTAGGGTGAGGGATTGCTTAGTGGACCATAAGACAGGGGGCAACCATGCTAGTGCAGGTGCTTCCTTATATGGCCACTTAGTCAATAAAGGCTCAACTGGCCAAGGTTAGCCTTATCTCCTTTCGTTTGGGGGGTTATGTAGGAAGGTGGAATCTGACTATATGGTTGCCCCCACTTTTTTTATGGTGTTTTGCTGGTTTATGACTTAGTTGGACTGGGACCCTGCTATTCAGGGCCCCAGTCTATCTGCTCTCTCTAAACGACATGGAGTGCACTCTAGGTGCACTAGTGATTGGATACTGTGGTGCCTTATGAGTCCCTAGTATATGGTACCTTAGGTGCCAAGGGCATAGGTACTTCACAGGCCTACCAGGGGCTGCAGCATGTGTTATGCCACCCCTGGGAAGCAGTCTAAATCTGACACCACAGGCCTGCTACTGCAGCCTGGGTGAGGTGGTGCTAGCACCCCTCACTGAGATATAGGTTTCCTATATCTCTCCAGCACACACATATAAACCTATCAGTCACCCCTAAGGCAGGCCCTATCAATCCTGAGGGCAGGGTGCTTGGCTTCTATGTGAGGGGGTGCCTCTGCCTGAGCAGGGCCACTCTGCAGCTCTCAGAGTCTATTCTCTGGTGCTGTTTGTGGATGCGGTTAAACCATATACTCTTAAGTGCATTATATCCTCGCGGTAAATGCTAACTTTGGAATGGCTGCATCAAAACATGTCGTGTTTGGTGTCAAACATCTTGGAATACTACCCCCCGCCAATCTTGGCGGCGGGGGTAGCATTCCACCCTTCTAGAGGGAGAAGACATGTACCTGCTGTGGAAACGCGGTAGAATCCTAAAGAGCCCTGGCATCACAAAATGGATGCCACCAGTCACAGACACTGGGCTGCCCTCCTGCTGATGACCGAAACTCGCAGTGGAGGAAGCCCAACAATAGGCATCCTGTCACAGGGAGGTGTAACCACCTCCCAGACAGGGTTTAGTGTATTGGGGCTGGGTGGGTGCACTCTTAGAGTGCTTTGAAGTCCTCCACTGGGGGAGCAGAAGGCTCCTCTGTGCATATGCCAGTTCAAACCAGCTCAGGGGCTACCTGCCCCTGCTCTGGCGCGAAACTGGACAAAGGGAAGTGGGTGTAGCCACCCCTCCCTTGACCCTCCCATAGGTGGGGTCATAGAGCTAGTCCATCCCCTCTTTTTAGTATAAGAGGGGGAACCTTGCCATTGCAAAGCAGATAACCCCTGGACGACACTCTACAGAAGAATCCTGGCCCTTCGACGTTCCACTACCTTTGGAAGACAGAAGAATCTCCCTTGGAGTCAAGGAGTGACTCCCCTGCTTGGCAGGCACCAAAAACGACAACGATGGTCGCAAACTACGCCGCTCCCGCCGGAGTCCGAAGTCCCTGCAGCCCAGGAAGGGGATTTCCTGACCTCTCCCAGGCCATCGTGAGTCCCCAGCGAAGCTGAGGCAAGTGGACCCCACGAGTAACGAGGAACCGCGACCCCTGGGTACCGTGCACTATTGTCGAGTGCAACCCCTTCACAACGTTCTACGAACCTGTGCTTTGGACCACGTGTGGTCCCGACCTCCAGCAGGAATCCCTCCGAAGATCAGAGGCCTACACCGTCCTGAGTGACCGTGGGCCCCTGTTGAGTGATTCCGCCCGAGGTGTCTTTGCGATCCCTTTCCCGCTGGTTTGTGGGTCCCCAGAAGACTTCTTAAAGAAACCAAAGGGCTCCCCTGGTTGCTCCAGGCCTGCCCTGACTTACCCTCGCTGGGTGAGTTCCACAGACCTTGTTGGTCTGCGCCATCGACTTTTCTTCATCTCCCCAAGACTTGCGGCTGCCAAGGCTTGTTGGCTCTGATCGAGTTGCCGACACCGCAGTCAGCTGCAGACGTCGAGGGACACACCGAATCCAGCTCCTGGTCATCATCGACGCCTCCTGGACCACATGGCTGAAGAGTCAAGGCACCCACAACTGACCTGAATCACTCGACGACGGTGGGCATCCATCTTCCTTGCCCCGAGTCACTGCCAAGTGACTTTGAACACTGTCCCCTCTGCTTTCAGGTCATCCTTCTTCAGAATCCAGGCTTGGATTCCACCGGACACTTCTTCAGCTCCCGCAAGCAGCAAGTCTTCTTTGTTCGCCATTGAAAACGACGCCGCGACCCGACACCAAAGGACACCTGTGCACCCGGCTTCCCTGGGTGAGGTAACTCCAGCACTACAGTGCTCCTGTGGGTGTGGGCCCTAGAACGACTTACCCTGTAAGTGACTTGCTTGTAGGTTCTACAGAAGTATCTTAAAACTCTTTATTTCCAACCGCGACTTGCCCCATTGAAGTCAACGGCGATCCGCGCCTGTGTATCTACACTGCACGCGTCCCCCGTGGGTCCTTTACTTACCTGCCTTGGGTGGTTTCGTGAGGCCCCAGCACTTCTGAAGGCCCTAGGCCTTGTCTCCCTGCAAGTCGTTGTCCCTAAGTCTCTTACTTAGTATATGGTCTGGTACGCCCCTAGGGCCCCAGCCATATTTTGTGCTTAACTTATTGTGAAACGTTGATTTGTGCATATGTTTGTCTTCTAATCTCATAAAGAGATTAGTAGAGAGTTATTTAGAAATAAATACATATATATTTGATATATATACCTGTGTGGTGTCTTTTCATTTGGTGATTCAAGAGATTATATGGTAAAACAAGCTGCATTACATTCCTCCGAGACTTAGCCTGAAGGCTGCTCTCCACAGCTACCACTAGGATAGCTTTCTTTAAAAGGTTGTCTTAAACCTATCTACCATAAGAGTCGATTTGCCCTGGTGCAAGGTGTCCACTTTAATTAGTGAACAGCATATACCAGGCCAACTTCTCACACTTGGATTCAAATGGTCACATTTATTCAATAATTTACAGTTACTTTGAAGAGACGCCTGACTGTTAGGAAATTTGCTTTCTCTTTAAGTTAATTTTAACATGAAATTTGTGAGGGGATAAACATTGAATTTCTACGGTTAATTTCCCTCTACGTATTACAATATCCCCGTCTGAATTATGTATCTATACTAATAATTTTGCCATCACCAGCAAACAAATCTTTGATCATTTTCTTAAAAGATAATGCATACTGCCACTCACAACTGCCACTCTCAACAACCAGCGCAAGACACGCAGCTGTGTTCACCGGCGGCGGCCGCACCTGCACACTTGGTTGCCGCTGACTCCCAAGAGAAGTTAGAGCATCAATTGGTAAAGTAATCAAGCAAGTCCCTTACCAATGTCGTCCAATGTCCTCCCTCTCCTGTTCAGTTCACTGCTGCCAACAATACTGGCAGTGCTCCTTCTGCTGGCTGCGGCGGTCCCTATATATGCCGTCGCTATGATTTACTTACACTGACTGCACTATTAACTGGATATTTCCTGGGGTGCTGACGCGTGATGTGTTAATCCTTGAGCCAAGCTGCAATATTTTATGGGAAGAGATCAACCATACCTGCAAAAGACAATAGAAGCTTCAGTGGGGGGAGAGCATGCAGACTTCTTTAATTTGGTTTCACAATATTTTTTCAGCAAAGATGCTTTATAGCCACACTATTTGGTTTATATGTTAAAGATAACAATAAGTTACCTTCACCTTATTGGCACTACATTGCGCATCATTATATTGCAGTAGTTATTTCGTGAGTCTTTACGTTTCAGGTAAGTTTTCAGTCACTTGGAATAGTAAAAAAATACTTTCTTTTTATGCTATTTATTAAAAAAATTATCATCAGAGTTAGGTAGCAGACAGGGATATCAAAGAGTTTTTAGTAGGTCTGAGTGGAATTTCAATTATGCTGGAGTAACGAGTAGTTTGGTATTTGCGTGTTACTCTTTAACACAGAATTACCGATAATAACGCGATTATGCTTGCTCACATAATTAAGAGTAATTTGGGGGAAAAATCCTACAGCAAGAGCTCATTTAGCTGTTCGAGCGCTTTCTCTTGTTCGTTATTCCTTGCATTTAGAACTATTTCTAAGCGCAAAATGATTTCTTGTGTGCATTTTGGGTGCATGGGTGCATTTTGCAGTAAGAAAATAGTGTCAAATCCAGTTAGTAAATTGGGGGGAAATCCTACACCAAGTGCACATTTAGCTAGCATGAGCGGCTGCTCGAGCTTGCTATTCATGTTCTTTTGCATTCAGCACTATTACTTAGTGCAAAATGCATTCTCACATCCATTCTGGATGCAAGGTAGCATTTTGGTGCTAAGAAATATTGCTTAACGCAAAGTAACTCTTCTTGCACAATTCAGCTTAATCTTGCAGGATTTTCGGGTAAATCTGTGCAATTATGCTTCAAGGAAATGCAAGTTATGCTCACCCCTAGTTTTTAGGGTTCAGAGCTGTGTAGTGTATAGGGGTAGTGAATAGTTTTAGGACTCATAGATGGGTTGTGTATAGAGATAGTATGCAGGTTTTAGGGCTCCGTGATAGGCAGTGTATTGTAGTACTGAGAAATTTTAAGGGCTCAGGGATAGATAGTGTATGGAGGTGGAGAAGTGTTTTATGGCTCAGGGATAGGTAGCGTATAGGAGTAGTGGGGAGTATTTGTGGCTCATGGATGGGTAGTATGGGGTAGTAAGGAGTTTTTAAGGGCTCAGGATTAGGTAGTGTATATGGGTAGTAAGGAGATTTTAGGTATGAGCAGAACTTACGGGTATTAATGTTTCAATAGCTGTCAGAGGTGTGTAGTGTTTGTGGTAGTACAGAACTTTAGGACTCAGGAATGGGAAGTCTATGGGGTAGTAAGATATTTGTGGGGCTCAGGGAAGGGTAGTACATCAGGGTTGTGAGGAGTTTTTATGGCTTAGGTATGTGCAGTCTAATGAGGTCGTAAGGAGTTCTTAGGGCTCAGGGATGGGTACTATGTAGGGGTAGTAATGAGTTTTTAGGGGCCTAGGATTGGTAGTTTGTGGGGTAGTAACGAGTTTTTAGAGCTCAGTAATGGGAGGTTTATTGGGGTAGTGAGGAGTTTTAGGGCTTTTGCTTGGGTAGTCTACAAGGGAAGTAAAGATTTATAAGGCTCAGGAATAGGGAAGGGGTAGTCGATAGAGGTGTAGCATTCTATAGGGGTAGTAAGGAGTTTTTAATCTAAATAAATTGAATTTAAATCTAATATTAATTTAGACTTATTAAAATGTATGCTTAAAAATATATAAATACAGTGGGTATTAGATTTAAAATGGGAATAAATTATATGCATGTACATATATATGCACTATTCCTTTTTGGCAATTTTTATTTCAAATTGAGTTCGTAAGTGAGACAACAGTACAAATATGTAAAGATGCTTGCTAGATGTTTGTCGTTGGAGTTAAAGTAATGTATGTAACACATGAATTAAGGACAGTTAATAAAAATGGGTTGATGCAATGCACTGTGCCCACTCTGACAAATCGAAAACAAATCTGCAAGATCCTTATTTACTACTGAAACTGCAAGATGCATAGGACAAATGCTCAATACATCTTTTCTGTTTTTGATCCTGTGACAAACATACTATATTGTGCTGCTCGCATAAACACAAGTCAATCAGTATATCTTAATTCAGTTTCTGCAAAAAAACATAAACGGCAACAAGAACAATAAAACCTCAGGGCATATTCTCAAGGAACTATCGCAGAGTTAACGGCACTTTATCACAGCCAAAGTCGCGATAAAATTATCGCTCCATTCACAAGCTGGTGCAAACAGCCGATATCACCAGTTTACCTGCAATAGCACCCGCCAAAAACATCGCCACAGATGAGCCGGGCAACTATCGCTAATGAGATGCAGAGTAGGCGTTCCCGAGCAAAAAGCAGCGACAACACCACAACGCAACATTCTCAACGACCAGCCAGATCGGCGATAAGAACACAAAACAGGCGATACGGTGCGTTAGCAGCAGGAAATTAACACTTGCTCTGACCTGGTGCAAAGTCGGACGACAATCTGCACCAGAAAAGGGAGCCCAGCCCACACCCACACCTGAAGAACAACAGATGCCATGGAGCTACTCATCATGCAGCTCAGAGCCCCAACAGGGCCACAACACCCACCGCCACCACCCCCAGGCCCGCCACCCCCCCCGGGCCCCCCCGCCTCCCCCTGGACCACCACAGAGGCAGCGCAGACAAAGACAGCGGACCTTCAGGAAATGTACCAGCCTCACAGACTTAACCCCAGAGAATGTCTTTGCCCACTACAGACTCAAAAGGACAACCATCCTCCGCATCCTGAACATCATTGCCCACAGGCTGACGGTACCAACACAGCGGACAACCAACATCCCACCTCAGACAAAGCTGCTGGCTGTGCTGCACCTGTTGGCCTCTGGGACATTCCAACCAACAACCGCCAGAGTCGGAGGAGTCTCACAGCCAGCCCTATCCAAGTTCCTCAAACCAGTCCTGGATGCCATCATCAGCCTGGTACCCCAGTACCTATACTTCCCCCACACTGTACAGGAACAGCTGGAGACCAAGCAAGGCTTCTACGCCATAGCTGGATTCCCGCACGTGTTGGGGGCAATTGACTGCACACATGTCCTACTTGTGCCCCCTGCCGACACTGCACACAATTACCGCATCAGGAAGCACACGCATTCCATCAATGTGCAGGCAATAGTGGACCACCGGGGACTCTTCACCAATGTCGTCGCCAACTACCCAGGCAGTGTGCATGATTCATACATCTTCCGACAGTCCATCATCAACTGGCGCTTCCAGGATGGCACCTACGGAAATGCAGTGCTCGTTGGTAAGTACCAGATGAACACACCCCACACCTCAACTCCACAATCATGCAACTCACAACTCTGGGAATGCACATGTTACAAACTCACATACAACATGCCCACCCACCATACACGACAGCACAATGTACTGCGGTAACCTGGGCTAGCCATGTACATGAGCCATCAACGGCATGGCACCTCAGCCACACAATAGCAGTATATGGGGAAAGGTGGGAACCAGGCATGTGCAAAGGAGGCAAGTGATCCATGAATGTGAATGCACACAATGCCAAGTGTGGCGTGGAAGTGCTGGACAGACTGCAGTATGAAGACCACAGACATATCCATGTTGACATATACTGCTGGTGGTGGTAGTGTTGTGGAGAGTGGGCGCAACCATGTCACCCCAGCAAGTGGTGAAGATCGCTTAAATGTAGCCTGTTACGTCACCCCTGCAAGCGTGTGCGGAGGGGGCTTGCCCAGCGTACGTCAGGCTAGTGTAGGGGTGTGAATAAAAAGCACATAGCCCTGGGCGTGGTTCCCTTCCGGAATGGCCAATGTGGCTGCCAGGGCGGCGCCTCTCACCCCGCCACGAGGCCGACGCAGTGTGCGGCGGTGCCTGCGATCCTGTGCGCCTGCCGCAGCCCGGGCCGCTGGTCCCCGAACCAGTCACGTCCGCCCCTGCACATCCAGACCTCACTGCTCACCTGCTGACACCGGCGTGTCTCCAAGAGGGCCCACCACGTGCCGGTGCTAGCTCAAAGCCAGAGGCCCGCGACCTTGGCAGCCTCCCCAGACCATCACGGCCTCGGCAAGCAAGGCCCGCAGTACTCCTTTCACGTTGACGTACTCCACCGGCATACACAGCGGTCAAGTAGGTCACACATTTGGAACTGAGTCTTGATTACACAATGGCAGAGTACATATTTATGGCATCGTTTATATCCCTATACTCCCTTCGATGTGGTGCCACCAACTCTGTGCATAGCATTCCGACCACATGTGTCTGTGGGCCCTTGCGGACTTCTGCTTTCGGCCTACACAGCGGTCCAGCAGGCCTCACACGAATCCAATACCGTCCGTAACAGGCAGGACATGGCATCGTCGCAGGGTGCACACCCGCTCAGCTCTGGTGCCTCCACCTCCGTCAACCATGAATCTTCTCCACATGCCATTTCAACGCCGTGTGTTAGAGATCCAGGAGGAGCTGGCTGCACAGCGCTTGCCCCGCGCTGACCGCTGCCTCCGGCACACACTGCGGGCGAGTAGGACACACAATTGGAACTGAGTCTTGATCTGTTCATTGCAGAGCTTATATCATTGTACAGGCCTCATCGCAGACTGCATCCCCTTCCAGCTCTGGGGCCACTGACTCTGTGCCACGGAAGTCATGGACACTCTCTGGTTGAACTTTGATGGCGTCTGAGTCTATGGCCTGGGGGTTGTCTTCATCATCATGTAGCTGATACTGACATTGTGGGAAAAAGGAGACTGTAGCATTCAACTCCTCCATATTGCCTGTTTCTGCTTGCCTCTGCCCTCTGCATCATGCCCTGGATGGACACCTTCCACTGTCCCCCGTAACACTCAGCGACATTCTCCTTGGACATCAACGAGGACCCGATCAGCTCTCGTGGCCCTACCTCAGTGCATCGCAAGTCACCGTCCCATGGCGGTGTGCCTGTGCCGGCCGCTCAGCATCCGGGGCCACCGACTCTGTGCAGCTCAAGTCATGGACCCTTGCTGTTTGTACTTTTAACTCCTGATTGTCTGATCACTGTTGTAGTTGTAGCCAGCACCAACCAACCCCTGAGGGGTGGCTTACACTACCCAACACCCATCCAGCACAGGCGTCACTGGACGTGTGACCCTGGCAATAAAAGGTGCCGGGCGCATGTGCCCGTAGCCAGTTCCACAAATTATCTCAGTGTGTCCGTGTGGTCATTCTGTATGCATGTGGGCCCCGGGCCATACCACATTACATTGTGCTGTGTGCAGCGTGCGCAACCTTGTCACCTCAGGCAGTGGGGTGGACCTGGGACATGTATCTGTGTCGGACCCCCCTGTGGGCGTGAGGGAGTGGACCGGCGTACGGCAGTACGGCGCAGGGGTGTGGTCATTCAACACATGGCTCTGGGCATGGTTAAGTGTAGGCCTTGCCAAGGCAGTAACTAATGCGTGTGTCTCAGGTGTAGTGTCGGCGCCACCCGTCACGCAATATACAATGTTGCTATGTAGCATGCCCCCGGAGTACGGGCTTGGCTGAGGGGTAAATGAGGGTGCGCAAGCCCGCTCGGGGTCAGGGATCAGACATGCCAACTGTTGTGTGTGTCGCAATTTCCGCAGCATAAGCCAAAGGTCTACCCTCAACCGCATGGCGAGTTCAGCCAGGCATGAGCTCTACATCTGTGTCTGCCCTGTCCTTACCATAGGCCTACACACACGTGTCCATCCACCTTCAGCGCACGACATCACTGTGTCATTGTCAGGCTTGTGGACATGCGCAGACAGGCATGACAATAGTGTGCCGTAGGGGTGCAAGTGGTGCAACCGCGCTGCGCACACTAGTGAATGGGCTCGGGGGAGGGAGGAGCAGCAGTGAGGCTACGTAATACACATTGATGCCGCTCATTTGCAACAAGCAGGACATGTCATGCAGGAATCACAAAGTCACACATATCACACACCAATGAACCACTGAGCCTGCCAACACATCATGCGGAATCAACTATTGGCTCATGTCTCTCTGCACAGGTGACCAAGGATATGCACTCTGCGCTTGGATGATGACACCCCTCCGAGCCCCGAACACACAGGCCCAGAAGCAGTACAATGCGGCCCACAAACGCACCAGGGGCATCGTGGAACGCACATTTGGCGTGTTGAAGTCACGTTTCAGGTGCCTGGACGTCACAGGTGGGAGGCTCCTGTACAGCCTAGGCATCGTGTGCAAGATGATCGTTGCATGTTGTGTGTTGCACAACATATGTGTACGCTGGAAGGCCCCATGGATACAAGTGCCAGATACACCGGACGATGAGGATGAGGCAGGTGGACCACACCCCACTGCAGCCGCAGCAGGACTTGCCCGTAGGAACACCATCATTGACAATTTCTTCACATGAGCACGTCACATTGTGACAGTCCTTGGCAATCATGTGACAGTACAATATGACCACAGGCACAGCATGTGCTAATAAATGCATTCAAAATACACATTCCCTGAGTGCATGTCACTCATCTGTACAGGCACATCACTCAGACAAGTGTGAGTGCGATATGTATTGCTGACAATTTTATGATTTGTTCATGGATGGTGGGTGTGTCACCTCTGTGCAGAGGGGCTGTTTAGGGTGTCACGTATTCGGACTGCCAGTTCTGTGTGTCGCAGTTAGTAGAGAATCCCACTCTTCGGCGTTTCACATGTGTCCAAAATCATTCCATTTTGGCTGCCATTTGTGTCCTACAGGTGACAACAGGGCTCCTTTTGGGGTCAGATATGTACCACCATGATGCAGGGATGCCCCCTGTGGCTCGAGTACCACAACATGGGCAACATGTACGTAAGCGGGAGTCACTGCCCCTACATTCGTCCACGCTTTCATGGTGGATTGATCATGGTCATGACACGTCTGTGTGCAGGAGGGGTTGCTTGTCCCTCTGGAATGTTAACGGGGAGATGCGGTTTCAATGTGTGTTCCATGCATGTTTCAGCATTGGCGCAGTTTACATGCAGACTGCATGTCAATGACATTGTGACTGTGAGGAGATGCCTATTTGATGCGGGACAATGGTCATCTGTTCTACGTCACGGATGTGTGGTTGTGCTCGTACATTGTCATCTCACCGTATTTTTACTCTGCTTTTATGGTGCATTTTCCCGCATGACGCGTGGGGATTGCAGGCCTATCGCTGGTTATCGCTGATTTTTGTATCGCGATTGGCATCATCGCTACTATTTTCGCGTTCGTGTATCGCGTTTTTTCGGCGTCGCGTTGATTTTACAATGTTCATTTGACGCGTTATCGTGGGACTATAGCATGGGTCCGCCGTGTTGTGAATACCACATTAACACGGAGTTGTTTTCCCGCGATAGACTGCGATGTGAAGGGTTGCGTTAAGTTAATTTTGCGGTAGTTATCACACGTTCTTGAGAATATGCCCCCTCATACATTATTTTACACAATCGAGCAGCACCAAATAGAGAGCAAATCACATTATAGATTAAATAGAAACTTGTCCAAATGGAGAGCACCAGATAAAAAACAAGCCATTTGAAAACAAGTAAATGCATCAGGTGATAACATTAAATAAAGCAAGACGGGTCTAACTTGATCAAAGGACCAATAAAGGTGCAATAAAAGATTTAAGCAAAACATTATGACATGCACAGCTGTTTTCTATAAAAAGTGCAAAACATTATACAGTGTAAAGAGTCCTAAGCTGAAACACTATCACAGCTGCATGGAATAAAACCAGATTCAAATGAACTACCTCTGGGGACAGCAAGCAAATGATGAATTGAGTTTAATCTAAAGCGAGTCAGAAGGAAATGTTGATGTTCAGGCATATCATAAGTTCGATACGGTTTGATTAAAAGAGTTGTCTGAAGTGAAAGATAAGCTCTGACAGTTGTTTTTCCTGATGCAGATAAGGCTCTGTCATTTTCTCTCAGAGCCTTAAAAGCCAACATAGTACATGCAATGTCCTCTGTGAATATAGATTTGGGATTACTAAAATGTTTGGGTCGGCACACCTTAAAAAACTATTATTTACATAGCATAGCCAAATTATACTGGAAACTCAGTCCATGGCCAAACAATCCTTTGAACTAAGCGGTTAATGCTTTTGGCAGGGCTTAGCAGAGAAAAGTCAATTTGGTGATCTGAGGAACCCACCAGATCTCTGGTATGAAATTGCAGATGCTGAAAAGCTCAGGAACATACTTAACGGGCCCAGTATGAGAACTTCACTTACACATTATGGGGCTTATTTACAAGGAGCTTGCGCCGACAATGCGTCAAACTTTTTGATGCATTGGCGGTGCCATTACTGCTCCATATTTACAAGGTGACGTATGTTTGAGGAGGCGTCACTTATCATCGGCCAGCGTCAGATTTTTCCTCCATCGGACTCAGCTGAGTCACGTAAATATTAATATATGCAAGGTAAGGCATTCCACTGAAAAATTCCCTGTAAAACGGACTTGGTGGTATTTATGACATTTTTACCAAAATTACTCATTGTCTGGAAGAGGGCCTCTGAGCTTGAGATGCATCAAAATCCGTACGTCTCAAAAACCCAGGCGTAGGAATGACTCATTGGCTGTTTCAGAGGAATTTGACCAGCTGAAGTGAACTGAAACAGTGTAATCTGCAAATAAGTCATCCCCTCAACAGGTAAGTGCACACATAAGGTAGGTAATACAGTAAATTACATATTACATTCCATTAATGCCTTATGTCACACATACGTGGGCACAGGGGTATGCATACGTACACTATGCCCACTTGTATGCATGACATACGGGACCAATGTAATAGAGTGCAAAGTGAGTTTTTCACCTTTTCACGCTCTATTTCATTTGTCCTATACAGTAGGCTACTTGCGTCTGTAATAACTGACTCATCGCCTCTGTTTGAGTCAGTTGTATGACCAACTACAGCAATGCACTACTTTTGGGCCGGATGCCTTGTGGCATTCTTCCCACGGATATGTCAGATTTTCAGATGCATCTATCGATCCTTGCGCCATGGAGCCCCATATTGTAAATATTGTGTATCCATGGCATCGTAAGGATTGCTGACACACGCAAAGTGATTTTGACGCATCGCTGTGTACCTGCAGCGATGCATCATTACTTGTAAATAAGGCCCACCGATGTGTCTAAAATGTTGATGGATTGGGGCGCCATTACTGCTCCATATTTACAAGGAGACGTATCTTTGAGGATGCGTCACTTTTCCGATGGCCTCTGTCAGTTTTTTCGTCTGTCTGAATTGGCTGTGTTGCGTAAGTTTTAATATATGCCAGGTAGAAGTTCCGTTAGAAAATCCCCCATAAAACTGACACAGTGGCACTTATGACATTTTTGCCAAAATGACGCGTTGTCGGGAAGAGGACAGCTGAGCTTGATTTGCACTAGGCTACTTGCATTAGTAATAACTGACTCATCGCCTCTGTTTTTTGAGGCATTGCTGTAGTTTTCCATGGATGCGTCAGAATTTCTGACGCATCCATGGATCTTTGTACCCTAGAGCCTCGTATTGTAAGTAGGCTCGGCCGTAGTTCGCGTAGTCACACTACACGGAACTCCGCAAAGTGTCAAAAAAACTCTGCATCCCTAAGTGGAGTTCCGCGAGTGGGCGGAGTTGCTCGCTGCACTGTTTGTGTGATGTTTTACATCATACGCACTGCAAAGTGCGTTCTCACGCCAGAAATTGTGCGTGAACGACAAATAGGCCAAGTTACAATGCATGCATTACAATGCATGCCATTACAATGCGGTCATTACAACGACCACGTTGTTACTCCGCATACCATTACAACGCAAGTCATTACAACAGCTTGCTGTAGGTGGGGTACTGGATTTTGGAATAGTATAAATTTACTATTCCAACTCCAGTCTGTGCAACAGTAGGGAAGGTGTTGGATTTGAAATCCAACACCTTCTGCCCCCTACAGCAAGTCGTTGTAACGGCTTGCGTTGTAATGGTATGCAATGTAACAATGCAGTTGTTGAAATGACCGCGTTGTAATGGCATGCAATGTATCAACATCGTTGTGAACGATGTTTACCGTGAATGACGCCATGTGCTTTGCATGGGCAAGCCCATCTTCTTTTTGCTCTGTTCATAGTGCTGGGGCCTAATTTTGAATCCCTGCCTAATCTCTTTAATCCTACCACTCTCAAACTTATCTACCCATCATTTTTATTTATTAACTTACCGTGTGTCTCTGTGTTTGTGTATTTTATGTTTTTTTTAAAGAGTTCTGTATTTTTTGCGTGACTTTTGTACTTTTTTGTATTTTTCACTTTACTCTCTTACTTTTTACCTTCCTTCTTCCTTTCCTGTTTCTTTTCTTCCCAGCACCCAGCGCCATGGCAGAGCAGGCGAGAGACAGCGCAAGGCCCCCCCGAACAACCTATAGCACCAGCAGTAGCACCAGCCGCCTACCTTGCGGTCGGCGGCACTTCGAATGGGTGCAGGCCTGTACCATTTTTTCTGAGGTGGAGGGGCCTGCACTCATTTTTATGTGCAGCACCACCTCCCCTCCATTCTAGAAGCAGGCGGCAGGCCTGGCAGTGTATATGCCTCCAGGAGCATCGGCAGCGCTGGGACAGGGTGCGCCGGGATATGCTCTGCAGCTCTGGTGTTCAACGCACCTAACATCAGCTTACACACCAGTGGGCCGACATCTTAGATAGGGACCAGGACCTGCTCGACCTGCTGGGTGTGGAGTTTGAGGGGCTCGGTGAATAATAATTATTTATTTGTTATGTTCTATGTGCATTTGTTTTCCCAAATAGCAAGCATACAGCTCACACTTAGGTAAGTTATGTTTATGTTACAGATATTATGTGATCTTCATCTAGACAGGTGCTCGGCAATGCTACCTAATCCTACTCGTTGTACTCGCTTGGGCTGATTATTTAAGAAGTCACGCAGAGACTCCTCTGTCCTGTCATTTAGATAGTTATTAGTAATGGTGAGTTAGCGCGTTCTCTCACTTCTCTGTGCCTTTGTTTTTTGTAGCTCGTACAGTCCCAGCCCCAAGTAATTTCCCAGTGATGCATGCATCTATGCATTGAAAAAAATGCAGGCTGAGTTGGCCCGTCAAAGGGGGTTGAGACTGGGAGATTGAGAATGAGATGAGAAGCAAAGATAATTCATTGTAATTTATTAGTAGTTCCAAAATGTAGTTTAGGAAATTTGAAATAGGGTTAATTTTAGGAAATTAGGAATAGCTCCAACATACTAGTACTACAGGAGATCTGATTTAGAAAAGTTCAGTGTTACTGCATTTGTCTTTCCCTGTCAAAATATTTTTCGGTAGATTATTAACTGTACACTAACCTTTTTTATTTTATTTTGTTTATTTCTTACATCAGCATCCAGGGGCAAGAAGACGTATGGGCCTGGATTTACAGAGGCAGTGAGGGAGCCAGAGGTGCCTCTGTGAGTGTCACTGCAGATAGCTCTGCTGGCTCCAGTAAATTCTCCTGTTGTTAATATTATTAATATTTCCCACATTTTTACTGCTCCACATTTAGAATTATTTTTCCTTTTTACTGTGCCTGTCTCCTAATTTTTTTCTAACTTCTCTTTGTTCTGTTTCTTCTAACTGCTCTTTGTTCTGTTTCTTAAATTTTTCTTATCCCTGCATTATCCTATTAATTATTCTCTATATTTCCAGTTTCTGTACTTGACTTCAAACTATCTGTACTAGTCTGTCTGTAGCTTCCTTTCTTCTGCTTTGTTAGTAAGCTTTCCCTCTCCCCTTATTTATCTTGCGGACTGGTGGTACTGTGAGACTCGGGGAACCCATTTTAGGTCAGGTACTCTACTGTGAAGATTGCATGCCTAAGTAAGGTATTCTACGCATGTTTGTTGAGAAGGTTTTCTTTTTCTTGCTCATGCCCAATCAGTAAAATGAGAGAGTGGCCATGGTCATGGTGGACCACTCAATGTTGGGCATGTATTATTATCATAGTATGCCAGCAGTTAATGACAGTGCAGCATGGCTGGAAGTATGGGGACAACCCCATAGTATTTGCCAACCAAGACCATATGACCTTCGTTGATAAATTATTCCACCCCTTCATCACACTTCAATGAGTCATAATGATAATCGTTCTGCCTCTCCATTACAAAAGGTTTTTGGTTGGCTTGACTACCTGGCTTTTCAAACATTGCCAACCAACCAAAATGCCTAAGGTGATATTTTGATATAAGATACTGTAACCGAACTGTAGTGATGTAATGTGTTTGTATTTTGCGTAAAACAAATAATAAGAGGAAGGCGTATGTGGCATATAAAATGTGTAATGCTTTTTCTAGCCACACCGACCACTAGTGCCAAGGCCCACAGTGAGAACTCCAATGGAGCAGACGCGGCAGCAGCAGTCGAAGGGGGGGTCCCAGCGGCAGCATGGACGGGTAGTGGTTAGTCAAATTGCTTGCTTATTTGCAATCAGTAATATACTCACTGCAAGGGCATTGACTCGTAGCAGATACAGCGGGTGTTGAGCAGACAATGGCCTCTTCTATCTGCAACTCAGCAGACAAAGGTTCATAATGAACTTTAACAACAATTGGTTGAGGAAAAAGGAAAAAAGGATGGAAGGAGAAAGGATGGGTGAAAGTAATATGAGTGAAAGAATGCAAGTGTGAATGCATGGGTGAAAGGATGCTAATAAGTGGGTGATACAATGCATGGGTGGGTAAAGGTTGGATGAAAGGGTATATGGGTGAAAGGATGCCTACCTGGGTGGGTAAAAAGTTATAGCTAAAAGGATGCTTGCCTAGGTGGGTGAAAGGAATGCTCGGGTGGGTTAAAGCAGGATGGGTGAATGGGTGAAAGGATGCGTGGGTGGGCAAATGGATGTTGGTGAAAGGTTTGTTGAGAGCAATGTTTGAATGGATGAATATATATGGATGGATGGTTTTCAATGGTGAAAGACTGGATCAGTGAATGTGAAGCTTAAATGGTGTGTATCCAAGCCAAAGGTGAAGAACAATAAAACAATGAAATGATGAAGGGAAATGTGCTCGGATGAAGAAACAAGGGAGCTTTTCTGGATAGGGGCATGTTCACCTACTTCAACTTGCTTGAAATGGTTTTAGCAAAACTTTGATTCAAAGAGTTGGGGTGGTATTTCTGTCTACTCAAGTGACTCACAGTATTTTTTAAGTGAGGCAGATATTATGTATTCCACCCATCATCAATTATCACCTACCTCCCTACCCTTGGAATTTTGCCAGTGCCACCCATGATGACCTATCTGCTGCATGGTTCAATTTGGCACTGCAGTGTTGGCTATGCAATGTGCATCTGCTTGAGTTAATGTGGCATTTACAAAGTTTTCAATGCATAGCAATGTGAAAAGAAGATGTGTTTCCCTTCTCTCTCAGTTCCCCATCATTCACTTCCTAGTACTTCACTCCTTTATTCTTTCCCAAGTTCTGTCCCAGCCTTCTCAAAAATTTGAAAAATCCATTCTTGGTGTGCGCCACATTTTTCTAGCCAAGTGATATATTTCATCATTGCTTCGATAACGGATTTAAGTGACTATCTAGCCAAAGCTTAGGCACATGATAATGATTAGTAAAATGTCGACTTACGCAGCCTATTCCTTCTAACTTACCCTGCAGTAGAGTGAGTTACGTTTTCTTTCCTTAGAGCCAAGCAAATGTATTTGTTGGAAAAAATAATGCTTGTTTCCGGTCTAGCAAGGACCTGGCCTGGCAGTGCGAGCTGGACTGTTCCCATGGGGATCAGGGTCAAAACTGATTTGCATATGGCTAGGTCCAAACTGGGGTGGCATGGTTAGCAAAAAACAATGGATTAAACCCAGATCTGTGACTGGGGGTGAATACTTGATTTGTTCAGCATTCCTTCCATCATTTGTTCTTTTCACAAAAGGCGTAAAGCATTACACAGACACAGCTCACCTGGATTAAATTACAATATAAAATTTAATCCTTATTTTCTTTCTCTCCACCATATCATACCACACTTATTGGCAACAGCATGTAAAAGTATTTATCTACGTGGAGCAGCAGCAAAAAAGTGGGAAGATACTTTGGGGTTCTAGTCTTTTATGAACTTTGGAATTTTGTTGTATTCTGTATTATTTTAAAGGGGTTGCTGTGAGTGGTGGCAATACAGGAGATTGCATAATGTTAGCCTCTGGGTCCTACCATAAAATTGAGAATCAGAAAACAGCAACATAACAAGGCTTTTCTCTCTAGCTTTTAATAGATTTTTAAATGTTATTAAGTAATGTGAGATCTTCTGGAATGCCTTGTTCATAGAGTCATCTCCATCTTCACCATTAACATACCTTCCCAGGCTTTTGTATGGACAAAGTGACCTATGCCTTTAATATTAAGTAATTCTGGATATCTCAGCTTTGTTGCTCTGTTTGGTGACCCTGCATGCCCATTGCGGTAGGCTCCTGTGATGTCAAATCATTTTTGGAGCTACCAGCCGTAATCCTCAGCGAAGGTATTTCATGTGACTGCAATAACTCTTTTTTGACCTACTCTACCTCTCACCCCCCACAGAGATCTTATGACTGAACTCTGACATAGTTTTCTTGATTTGATACATTTATTTCAGGGCTTCTTGCATCTTGATGGATTGCCATGGTAATATTTGGGGGAGATCCTTCAATAAACCAGCTGAGCAGACCCCTGATTTGAGTTAATTGTGAACATACGTGACCAAGCCCCGAATATTGTCACTATTAAACTTCTTTTCTCTTATCTTATTGTATTTAAGATCCTTTTCTGTTTGAAGGCTTTCATTTGCATTTCTGTACTGCCCTTTTCCCAGTTTCATCAAGCATCTTAACAGTGACTCCTTTAATAGCCCTTTCTACTCTTGGCTGGGGTTGTGTGCCAAAAAGACTCCAAAATTGTGGCCGTGATTACTGTTTTCCAGTTATAAAAACAGGGCAAAGAATAATTTTGGGGCCTTCAGGAGCTGTTCCTTTGGAATAAAAAAGTCAAGTTTATTTAATTGAATTCCTTTGGGAGGAGGTGAACTAAATGACTCATATCTTATGTTCCCTTCACCCCCCCCCCACCCCAAGGGTTTCTATATGGCCTAATAATTAGCTCTCTTCCTGACCCATTACCAATCACTTACCAGAACTCATTTGATGTTGTGTCATTTCCCGGAAGGGACCATTGGTGCATGTGTTGTTACAGTCTGCATCTGGAACCAGTGTGCTCATTCGGGAAAACGCCATGATGAACTTCAGCGTGGTTGCATCTTTTCTTCTCACACAGCAAACTGACCCAGTTTGCTTGAAAATGCTGTGCTACTTCTAGAGCGCAATGTGGCCAATTCTCGCTATGGTCCTCTCAAGAAAAGAAGAAGGAAAGTGGCCAATGCGAGTGCCTCAGAGGCTGTCACCAGCTCAGATGCCCCTTTTGTCTTCTCCACTGATGGTTACTTTTTGTATCAAGATCCGAATACCCCAGCTACACATTGATAAGGAGGTGGATGTGATGGCTACTGCAGCAATTTGGGGCTGTTCTTGAAGTTCAGAATTGCATTTTGCGAAGTCGTCCCATTGCCTCTATGGTGCCTCCGCCCTTGTTGCCATATAGCAGACCCTGCTTAGATCTAGCGTTCTCATGCATTTGCGCCTACAGCGAAGGTAGGTAGGAGAGGGAGTGAGGGATGTCAATGGTTTTCAGCACTACAAATCAATCAAGCTCTATTTCCCTTCCATTCTGGGGTTCAACATTAGGGGGCATATTAGCAAGAAGAGGCGATAATCATCGCTAACCCTGCTTAGCGTGATTTTTTTTATCGCCGGCTATCGCTGGAATATATCGCCACGCTAACGCTGTATTAGCAACGATTAGCGCTATGGCGATGAATATTCCAGCGATAGCGAGGAAATGGGCCAACATCGCTGAAAAACCAGCGATGTTGCATGGAGAAGGGAGAACACCTTGCTGATACGACCCTGTGGTCGTATCAGCATAATCCACCCCCATGTTAGGTATGGCTAACACCTGCTAATTGCAGGTGTTAAATAAATGGCGATGACCCCGGTTAGCGCGACTTTTCACGTCGCTAACTGGGGCCATGGCCACCTTGCTAATAGGCGATAGGCCTGTTAGCGAGTGTTTCCCAGGGTGGTTCGTCGGAACGCCCACTTTGCATGTCATTAGCGATAAATATCGCTGACATGCAAAGCGGTAAAAAAACGGGCGCTAATGCCCGCAAACTGTCTCTAACTGCTGTTAGAGACAGTTTGCTGATAGGGCGATATAAATATCGCCGCTTTAGTGGCAAAAAGTGCCGCTAAAGCGGCGATAGTGCCCTTGCTAATATGCCCCTCGGTTTTATGTTTTCTGACAGCAGTTAGTTCATATCATTATGAAATGGAAGATAGCTTCCAAGACATGATTGCCACTAGCTTCCGGTGGCCATATTCAATCAATTTTCAGATTTATTATTAAACTCTAGGTTAATAAGTCTCTTGTTCATGAGAGGAATTTTTTTGAGTCAAAGTGGGACAACCTCATTTTTGAACTAAGGAGAATTACAGCGAGCAGATCCCCGAACCATGGAGAAAAGCTTCCCTTGAGTGTCAATAATGCTATGTTATAGGACCATACAAATTGCAGAAATATGTCATACAAACAATCATATTATTATTTTCCTCCTACCACAAGCCACGTGACAGCAACCTCTTTACTGAGCTCAGTTTGGATTCAATCTCCCATGTGAGGTCAGTTGCGGCGAAACCAAGGTTTCAAATTCATAGCCTACGCCATAGTTTTTAAAGAATCACTTTCCTATGTTCATTAAAATAGTTGTAGGACAAGCATAATTCTAAAATAAATGCATGAAGGTGATGCAAAGTGCTCTGTGTTTAAAAAAAACAATGAAGGGCTCAGGTTGTTTGGTGAATTTCAGCATAAGAATGAAGGGGCATATTTATGAGCCCCTTTGCGCCGCTCTTGCACCACGCAACGCTGTGCAAGAGTAATGCAAATGTAAAATGAGATTTATGAAGCCATGCAAGGCCACCTTGCAGGGCACCGCGTAGCTTCATAAATCTCGAGTAATGCAACAGTGCAAATTACTGCGTTGCATTACTCTGCGTCAGGGAGGAGTTTCCATGGATGTTGCATGGGTGTTCCCATGCAACATCCATGGATTTTGACACATTTCCAGATTTCAAGAACAGCTAATCCTGGGAATGTGCCAAAAAGATACATCTCCCCAGGAGAGGCGTAAGGAGGAGAAATATTTTTCTCCTTGTTTTTTCCTCTTTCTACGTGCAGCACACAGAGAAAGAGGAAAAAGCCTCTCAGAATTGTTTTTGTGCAGGAAGGTGTTCCTTCCTGCAGAAAAAAACCCTGCCTACAACACAGGCACCCTTGCACCATGGTGCAAGAGGGCCTGCATTGCCACTAGGCTGGCAAAATAGTGCCAGTGCAAGGGAAAAAGACAGGAATGCACCGGATTGGATAAATACAGAACATTCCTACCCTTTCACTGTGACACAGGACAGCACAGCAAGGTGACTTGCTGTGCTGCCCGAAGCCACAGAAGTCACAAATATGCCCCCACAGTGTGTTGCACATCAAGTGCAACTTCAAGTAGTAAGACCAGTTTCAGAATCTTCTGTCATATGTGCATGCCAAATATAGCTCTAATCAGACGGGAAGTGAATCACAAGGCCATATGGTAGCAGCTTTTCCTACTTTTACTGCTAATGAAATGTACTTAAATAACTTTCCCAACGGATACACACTGACATGAATGGTGTATATCATCACACGCACCGCTAGCATGAGAATGACACATCTTCTTTAATCCTCCTTGAAATAATATAAATACAAGAGGGAATATTTGAATGGTGCTCCAGTTATTTTCTATAGAGAGGCTTAGATCACTGGATTCAATAAAAATACAGCTCTGCAACTGGCACTACCCGGTGAATAATCACGAATTTCAATGTTTCTTGAACGGACCAATTTGATTTTATCTGAGGCATTACCAACAGAACAAAAAATATTCACTTTACCCATAGAGAAGAAGCATTCCACATGGTGATCAATGTCCAATGTCATTGGGCTCTCAGATGCATGTAATGAATATACTAAATAAGGGGCCAGAGGTACTAATCCCTTTTGCAGTTGCAAACCCTGTGATTCACAATATCACACGTTTTGTGGCTGCAACTGGATCATAGCTAACATACCAAACCTATTTTATGAGTTGTACATTTTATAAGTTCCTATAATTTACAATGGAGAGATTAACGCCCCACTGTGCCTACCGCCCCTTATGTGTGAAAAGTTGCGACTAGTAACTTTACACTGCTAAATTAGGCTCCATCCGCTAAATTCAAGTGGTGGAAGCATGGAAGTCTACCATTTGTAGTAACTTTACTCCCGGAAAAGGTGAGTGTCCAAAGGTACTAAAGTCACTGCAAAGTGTAAGAGTAAATTTACTCGTGTATATTTACTGACATGTAAATGTACCTTTGTGAGTAGGCCACAAAGGTTTTAATCCCACCTAGGTCTTTTAGGGAAAAGTCTAGCATGGACTATGTAGTGAAATAGATTTTGGATTTTGTTTCACTGTGGGGGCACACTAACCCCAATTTGTAATTGTTCTATATATTAGCAGCCCCTGACCTTTGGGATTCCAAGTCATAGTTTGTGGGTGATGTTTGAATGTCAAAAATAGACTTTGTCTACAAGGCAAAGGCATTTTTCCCCGGCATATATAATTGGAGTGCAGATACACTGCAGCCCAGCCAGAGCAAAGTGGTGATCGAGGCAGATATATATATTTGTAATGTATATGGGTGGTGTATATACACACTACAGTCTCATATGACATTCAACTTTCCATGCCATAGGTTCACTTAGGGTAATTTACAGTGGACGTATAGGGAAATAAATTGGCCCAATAGGAAGTTCCAATGTACAGAACATGTTTTAAAAGGGCAGTATTTAGTAGTGGTTAAGTACACATAGTCAAAAAGCTAGCAAAAATACAGTTCAGAGAAACATAACAAATCTGGAGTGTCCGAGCAGAAAAGGCAGATTTGCTACATTTTGGCAAAGTCCACTTTAATATTAATAATAATAGTGGAATTTATAGAGTGCATAGCTTCTTCGGAACAAAGTGTCTCAGTCCCATGTGCTATTCGCTAACAAGAACTCAAAGAGTTAATGTGATCAGAACAAAGAGGTTTTTAATTTTTCTGGAAGAGGGTTTGTGGATTCCTTAGGGGACTCGGAGTCCCAGCTTCACGGAGGCTCGGAGGAGGAGCCTGGGGACACGCCCATGCCCCCGCGCTCATAAGCGCTGTTGGACTCCCGCGGCGTGGGAGAGTGTAAAAATTAATCTGCCGCCACCCTTGCCTTTGTTTGTGGATTCCTTTTGGGACTCGGAGTCCCAGCTTCATGGAGACTCGGAGCAGGAGCTTGGGGACCCGTGCTCATAAGCGCTGTTGGACTCCCGCGGCTTGGGAGACTGTAAATGTTAATCTGCTATCGCCCTTGCCTTTGTTTGTGGATTCCTTCAGGGACTCGGAGTCCCAGCTTCACGGAGGCTCGGAGGAGGAGCCTGGAGACACGCCGACGCCGCCTGTGCTCACAAGCGCTGTTGAACTTCCGCGGCCCGGAGGAGGCTGAGCTGGGCCCCCCCCCCTCTTGGGTCTGCCTTCCTGGTGCCTCGGCCTCACTTCACTTACATCCCGGAGTTGCTGTCTAACCAAGCTATACAGGGAGCCAAGCAGAGGGCAGAAGGGAAGACCTTTAATGCACCTTGGATGATCCCAGAATGGTTTTCTGAGTCCACATACAGTTCTGTATTAAGGTAAGCCCTACAGGGGCATCACTGTTATCAAGCGGTCCTTGGAGAGACTTGCACAGCCAGAGGGGAAGAGGGATAGAGGGATAAAGTGGGCTCCGTTTTATTCCCTTCATCCTTCATCCTTACATCGGGATAGGCACACACCGGCCTCTCCATTACCGCTTACCCTCTTTCCCCTCCATTTTTAACTCTCTCTGAACGTGGTCAGGCAAGCCACGGGGAAGCTAATCTTAAGGGGAGTTTTTCAGCAGTGTCGTGCAGCCCTACCTTCACTAAAGCATCCCCCTCATCCAGTAGGGTATAATGGAGAAACGAAAGACAGCTGCCATAATTCACGCAGTACCGGCAACCACAACCATGGACTGCTTTCTACAGCGAGTGGCGGGGATTATTGATAAGGAAATCGAACTGGTGGCAGGTCGGCTCTCGCGTTCACCCGCAAATCAACAGCACCCCCATGCTTCCAGCCCCGCAAATTCCCAGGCCCTTTCCCAGTGCTCTCCGGAGCTGGCAGAGCAGGCAGCCTCTTCCCTACCCCCCCGGTCAAGGTCCAAGTGAATTCAGGAGAGATGAAACCCAGATTGCCGGGGGGAGGATCAGTAGGATACAGACAATTCCAGTGTCCATCCCCAATCCAGTAGCAACTCTACCAGATGCCCAGGAAGGGGGCTACGTGGGGGGATTGGAACTGGGGCCAAGCGTAAGTGCTCCATGCCAGGTGCCAGGGCAAAATGTCTCAGAGTGGACAGCTCGACCTCCAGCATCACAGGAGCAGTTCCTCCTTTGAAAGATGAGCTGGCAGCTATGCTGGAAGCTTGTGTGGGCTCTTTACTTGATGGACTGGACTCTAAATTAGAACCAATTAGGCAACGACTGCTCTCAATCGAGAGGGAACTTTCCAACTGGTCTCAACAAAATAAGATGGCCAACCAATCATACAGCATAAGCTAAGCTTCCCCATCGTCCAGAAACAACCAGAAGGGCCCTAGTCAGCTTGCCATACCAATTGCAACAGGGGAGGTCCATAAGACCTGTACCCCTCAACTCGGGAGCATCACTGCCCAATTCGTGCCTATAACTCTGACCGGCCCACTCCCACTCATTTCGGAAGAAACAGAGATAGGGGAACGCCCTCTGGATTCGACCAGGTCATAGGCCAGTGGCTGCAACGACACGATCCCTGGGATGGGGCTCGGGGGAGGTGAGGCTTTCATCCCCGCTACTGGTGGGCTGGGATCACAGCCCCAGGGCTCAAACATTATCATACAATTACCACCAGAAGCAACATCGTACTTTGTGGTCTTGGGCAACGTTCTGGTGCTAAAGCCCGTTTCCAGCGAGAACTTTTGTCAGCTAAAAAATAAAGTCCTGCATTGGTTGAACAATAATACAACTTTGGGCTTTAGAGTGGAGAGGTACATCATTATGGTTCGGAGGGTGGCCTGGATAGGAGGATCCAAAAAGAGTAGTGGCGGTGATTGTGTAATAATTAATTTCAACTATCCGCATTTGGCAGAGAATTCTTCATGCAGCCAGTCGTCGTAACAGTACGGGCTTTGTTACCTCCATCACAGCTCTTCCTCTAGGCTACTTTTACAAACCTCCACCCTTGGTTCCAAGCCCAAGCTCTTGGCTCCCTAGGAGACCATCTTGCACGGCCTTTCACGAGTGGTCGCAGGTTCCCTCACCTGTCCCTCTTTTCAACCCATTTGCACCACTGGAGCTTATCGACAATTGTGATTGACATGAAGGGTCAGTGTCTACGATCTCCAATGCCCTTTCTCTACAACAGGATCGCATGCATCGGCAGGCCCAAAGTAATCTGAACTGTTTCCCTAAGAACATTAATTCCTGCAACCGTATTTCCTGGAATATAGACAGTTTGGCTAGCAAGTTCACAGACCCGGAGTGGCATTGTTTCATTCAAAAGTTTGATATCATTTGCCTGCAGGAGACCTGGGCCATAGACATCCCTTTCTTTCTGGAGGGGTACAAGACATTTAACGTGCCCGCAATTCCCTCCAGGGCTGGCCGCCCTAAGAGGGGCCTCGCTGTTTATGTCTCTCCCAGGCTGAAAGGAGGTATTGAGGTTTTGAACACTGACAATCCTTGCCGCAGGCCCTGCTACTCCCACGGGCAAGCAGATTATTGCTTTTGAATTTTTATAATGCTACTTCATCCCTTCTTGAGATTTGTAATATCACACGCTTGGGTTCCTTCATGACCAACTTTATTGCTTCCCCTCGCCACACCGGTAACATCGTTTTGTTGGGTGATTTTAATGTTCATCCCTGTGGGGACTCAAGGTTGCAGGGTATTGGCGGTACTGGGGGTTCTCCCTGTCCTCGTTTTGACGATGTGCACTTTGAACATAGTGGCCAGGGGGACAAACTTAATTCCCTAATTTGTGATCTCGATTTGCAATCAGCCATGGGCAAATCTGACCCAGACCAGAGGAATTTTATTCCCACCTTCAAGGGGCTTGGTCGAAAGTCCTCCACTATTGATTTTATCTTAGTCTCCACCCCTCTTTTTTACTTGATTCTTGAATTTTCTATTACAGCGAGTAATCATAATGACCATAACCCGCTATGTCTCAAAGCTAGCTGGCCTGTATTGGGGTTGAAGAGCAGGAGGGGGGGGAGGGGTGCTACGACCATCAGACGGGGCAGAAGGCTTAAATGGGATCAGATTATCCCTGGTTCCTTTTATGAGTCCTTCCTGGACAAGTGCCAGAATGAGATCCAGATCTGTCAGGGCGCAGAGAGGCAGCCAATCAAGGCCATTGTCAATGCCTTTAAATCTATATCTCGCTCTATTGCAGTTATTGACGGTCCCCGCACTTAAAAGCCAACGAGCTAGGGCACCCAGATGGTTTAGTCCAGAATGCTCGCTTGCCGCTAGGAGGCTTAGGGAAGCGTTGCAGGCCAACCCTGGGATGGTGCTTTAGTTAAAATTTGTAGATAGCAATAGAAAACAGCCCTGAGCAAACATAAGCAGGCATTGAAGGAGGAAGCACGGAGCAAGCTCATGGCAGCTACAAACATTAAGAGCAGTGCAAAGTTTTGGAGCATCATCAACAGCCCCTTCCTGGGAGTAGACATCGTCAATGTCCTGGATGCCCATATTACAGAGAATGACTGGGTCAGACACTTTGAGGGTACGTTTGGGGGCTCTCCGGTGCAGTATCCCACACCTGGGGGGGACTGAAAACATTGCCCTGTCAGTTACGGAGGAAGAAGTGTGGCGGGGAATCACCGGTACGACGCGTAACATGGCCCCTGGGCCGGAAGGAATCCCCCCTGACATATACTTGTCCAATTTGGTGTTTTGGGCACCCCTGCTCACCTCTGTTATCAACATGGATGTTAGGTCCGGACTCTTGGGCAACCTAGATTATCATCCCGGTTTTTAAAAAGGGGAACAGGGCTAGTACTCATTGCTACAGGCCTATTTCCGTGTTAGACTCGGCGGTTAAAGTGGTCGGACGGATCCTGCTGGGCAGGTTATCCACTTAGGCTCTAGACAATAACATCTTGTCAGATGCCCAATATGGTTTCCGTTCCGGCCGCTTCACGACAGACCAATGCCTGAACGTTTTTTATGATAATGAATCAGTACACGGTTGCCCACCCTGGTACCATCTTTCTGGCCTTCATGGACCTCTCCTCTGCGTTTGATTGTGTGAACAGAGTAAAGCTGTGGCAGATCATGCTCTCCTTAGGGGTGGACAGGGATATAGTCCTGTTTTTACAAGATCTCCATCGAGACACCAAGGCGGTTGTGCGATATTCAGCCGAACTGAAGTTCTCTCGTACGTTCCCTGTTCGGAGTGGGGTCTGTCAGGGTTGCATCCTGGCCTCGTTTTTATTTAACCTTTACATCAATACCTGGAGAAAACCCTCCTGAAAACCAAGGTGGACTTCCCGCAGGCGGGACGGTGTGGTCTTCTAGTTCTGCTATATGCAGACGACGCTGTCCTGATGGCCAGGACCGAACGGGGCCTGCAAGTGCTCATAAATTCCTATGTTCAATTAATGGGTGCCCATGACCTGAAAGTTAATGACTCTAAGTCATACATCATGCAGGTAGGGGCCCGCTCTAGTAGGTCATTCACCTTCAGGGTTGGGCCCACTCCGATCCCTAGGTCAAGTGTGTTCTCCTATCTGGGGGTATTACTAGACGACAAAATGAAATGGGGGCCCCAAATAACACGCAAGAACAATGATTTTACTCAGGAGAATGCAGCTATTTTTAACTTTGCCTCTAGACTGGGGAAAAGACTGGTGGGGGCTCTTTTGAAGCTTTACAGGGCCAAGTGTATCTCAAAGGCACTTTATGGCAGTGAAACTTGGGGGTACACTGCCACAGATGACCTTCAAATCGTGGAAAGTAAATTTTTTAGACAGCTTTTATCCACTCCTCAGGGTACCCCCTCTTTCACTGCTCATGAAGAGCTAGGTATGTCCTGCATCACTGATCTGATAGCATTTTGCCCTGTGTCTCTCTGGCTAGAAATCTGGGCTGAAAAGGGGACCACATTAAATAAAGCGATCCTAAAAGATTGTCTGGCTCTTGACCACGCCTCCCGGATACCGTGGCTTAGATATGTCGAAAAGAGCTTAACGAGCTTGGGGAGAAGAGATCTCTATATCAATCCTGACATGATTAATAAGAAGGATCAGACACTTATTAAGTCGGCTTTCCATGAGTCCCAGATCATGGCAAGGGAGGAGAAGGAGCTATTGAAGCCCAGTGCACGTCGGTTCATTATGTTAAAGACCACCCAGATGGTGGAGCTGTAATTACTGGATTTTATAAATTCATATTACCGCTTTCTATTGACTAGGTTCCTGTTCAACCTTTTTCACCTCCTCCTTGCCCACCCCAGGGGTCAGAACAAGGGACAAATCTTGTCGACCTGTGGCTGTGATGGAATATCTCCACAGGATATGGTTCATTTTATGTTGTTTTGCCCATTTTATGACACCCCCAGAAAGTCCCTTTTAATCCTCATTTTGAGAAAGGCTAATTTCAGGCAAGTACGACCCGCTTTTATGTTTTTACAAATGTTGTCGAGTAGCACTGCTTTTTACGTGCTGAATTTTTTTAAATCTGCTATCAGGCTTAGAGCTAGCTGTGACTAACTAGTTTAATACCCAACACTTTTCCTGGTCCCATGCACCTTGCCTGTCTATCTTGCTTGTTTATTTATAAATTGCACTATGTGCAAGGACCTATTGCACTATCTAGAGTGATTTGTTTATTTGGCATCCTTGATAGATTAATGGAGCCTTGGTAATTTTGTAATTCTTACTTGCATATGTTACTGTAAAATCTAGTACGTCTCTGTGTGGACTGTATTTAATATATTTTATATTTTCTTTTATATTTATATATTTCATATATTTTATCTTATGCTTTTATGGTTTCTATACATGAAATCGAATAAAGATTTTAATTGAATTGAGTTCTCAGGGGCTTTACAAACAGAGAGGGGCAGCGCATTCCAGAGTTTGGATGCTAGGAGGTGCATTTCGGGAGATTGAGTAGCAAACGAGCTGACAAATTCTGAAGTCACTGGAGTCGCATCATATGAGACTGTAATACCCCCAGGTACAACATGTTACATCAGTCCAGCCTAGACATGATTAATGCCTAAACCACTGTTTTTTGTGGATTGTGGAAGCATGCCAAGGATCTTTTTAAGGGTCTCAAGGATTCTGAAGCATTTACCAGCCAAAGCTGAAATTTGACTGTCAGAAGAAAGCCTGTGGTCAAACCGATATACCTGATTTTTTACCCTAGGTTAAGGCTGAATAGAGGGCCAAGAGTTTCAGGCCACCAGGAGGTCGAACTGATGTCAAATTGTTTGTCCAGGATCAAAACCTCTGTCTTCCCTGCATTCAACTTTAAACAGTTTTGCTCCATCCACCCGGCAACCTCCTCCAGACACGCACTTAGCAAAGTGGCCATGTCCGCAGGCCAGGTGAGGGTAATGATTGTCCAGTCATTTTATATAAACAATGGACAAATATGTTCTCTTTCTTTATTTTGATATCTTTCTAATTCACTCATGTGTTCTTCATATATAGATTATATTTTTCTTATAAACTCAGGTTTAAAGGTGAAATACATTTTGCAGGTGGAATGCACGTAGTTACATCTAATTGTTCTCCATCTACACAGATAGGGAAACAGGCTCTTTCACAGGAGTGCAGAATATAGTTTTGATGGGTGTCACATTTCGTTTGAGACTATCGGCCCAAATGTACTATAACATGTTCCCTTAGACACAGAATGGGTTAAAACCTTTGATACATCAGGCCCATTGTTTCTTTTACAATTTAACCGCTTAAATGTGGAGAACAATATGTTCACGTCCTCTGTATTCCCACATTAATGCAGAGGATGTGAATGTCTAATTATCGTTGGATGAGTCTATTCTTTCGGTACAATCCCCAGAAGGATTTTCATGTTTGAAAGTAACTTATGGGTGCAGAGATAGGGCTTACCTGGCTCCATGATGTTTTTTGTTTCCACATTGTGTAATGAGCAGGGCTCAAGGTATGTTGATGTCTCACAATGAAAGTGAAAGCAGTCAGCACTATTACGTGGCAGCTGCTTTTACTTTGAATGGAGATCGGGGGCATTAGTCAATCCCCACAGCACCAATCAATGCAAGAAGGGTATTGCTGGAAAGGGAACTAAATTCCAGTTACAGCAGTACCTCTCCCTAGTGGATCCGGACTTGGGAATTGCTGCAGGAGGGTGATCTTCAAGCAGGGACCAACCAACTAGGTACCAGGGATTGCCTTGAGGGACAGTGCCCACTATGCATTGGTAAGTACCACCACCTTTAAAATAAAACAAAACTATTTTTCTGAAAGCACACTAGGCACCATGGATTGCCTCTGGGAGGTAGCCTTCCTGGGCATGGGCAAGTGTTCCACTCCTAAAAATAAAAAATAGTCTTATTCTTTGGGGCCTAGTTTTGACAAATTGGCCAGCAAAGAGAAGGTAATTTCAATTTCCTATCACTTGCCATGGAGAATGACTACACAATTTGAGCTCTGCGTCAGACAGAAACCAAAGAACTGTACCAACCCTGGGCATTTTTTAAATTTTGAGACCAAGAATAATTCAGTGTGGTGTAGAACATTTGGATTCCAGCATGTTTTCATACCCAGATTGCCCTGAGAATGTCAAGTATGAATCGAAAAAAGGCTATGTTTCCCATTTGTATGTGTCTCAGGCACCTCCAACCAAAGGCCAAAATCTTACCCCTTTGCTATCCCACACTTCTTCCAATTGCAGAGCTGCCTTCCATGTGTGAGTGGACCTAAAGTGTATCATTGGAAAAGGTAAAACTTTTAGTCATGTGTAGACATCATTGACACCACATTAACTCATCACAGTACATGTTTTGACTGGTTCCTGTGATGAATGACAATTATATATTTTTAAAAATGTTCCCTGTACTCTACCATAGGGAGACTCTACAGTCAGGTGGAGATCTCTGCATGGTAAAGTATAGGAAACATAAAAATGTATATTTATCTAGAAAATGAATATAAACCCTTTTTATGTTAAACATAAATGCAAATTCACTTTATATACCCACCACATTCCATCACTATCTCACGAAAAAGGGCCAGGAACAACAACTGGGTGGCATTAATAGAACCCCACAGCAGAACACAGGACCACACCATCACCCGTGTTACTACTTTTGCTCCTACTTCAAATAAGAGACAGAAAATCATACGTAAGCAATGGTCCATCCTACAGATAGGCTCACTCAAGTTTCCCACTTCACGATTTGCGTTCAAACGAATACATAACCTGAAAGACATGATCTTCCATACCAGACAACGAAGGACATCTAGGTCTGAGCAATGTTCCCACTGGGATCTATCCCCATCTCAGGACACTATCCATGAGGCTCCTGTGGGGTTTGTAATATGACTGAGCCCACAAAGAAGATTGTCCTTGACCAGACCAACACATGGAAACAGAAAAATCACACAAATTGTAACACCAGGAACTGTGTATACATGATCACTTGCTCCTGCACCAAAAGATATTGGCATGACCACCAGCCCCATCAAGGTGAGGATTAGTAAACATCAGAGTGGCATCCGATGCAAAAACACTGTCACCAAAATGGGCACCCACTTTCTCACCCACAACCACACACTGGACAATGTATGCTGGACCATCCTTGAATCACATCATAACATGAACAAATGAAGCCTCTTTTAAGGGGAATAAAATTGTATATTTCATTTAGCCCCACACAGGACAAGCCTCAATGATGACATTCCCTGGTGTGAACTTAAGAACTGAGGCACTTTCTATCATACACTCCCATGAGAGCAGCCACAACAAGGCAGTGTCTATGGTCCTATACATATGTCTGTACTTTGCATACTTTCTTACTACATATATGGCTCGCCATCATGATCCTTCCTTTAGTTAAATATGCCATCTCATTCTAGGCACTTCAAGCTTGAGCCCTGTTATTTTTTGCTCTTGGGTACCAGGCTCCTCCAATGGACCCATACTACCCACCACTGACTAGAGTACAGAGGCGCTATCCTCCCTTTACATAATTGCTGGAATTCCAACCCAGATACTCCCAATATAGATATACTGAGGCGCTACACTTTTGTGTGCTCCCTCATGTTTTGCTGATATCCCCACACCCACATACCTGTGTTAACAATTTCTATACAGGACCAACCTGTGACAATTGTGTATTATTGGTGTTCATTTTGAATATGAGGATTTGTTTTATTTTTTGGAACTCAGCTTTCTTTATCAAAGAGATTGCCTCTATGGTGTTCTTTTTATTTTTATTCAATTAGGGCTCTGTTCCATTCTTCCCCACAGAGACCATATCAATATGGCCGACGCTGTGGGAGGTATTTGCCTTAGTTGGAACTCAGTACCCGCTCACTTCTTGATGAGGCCCGGAGACACTTACGTCTGACCCACTTTCTCTTGCAGCAGCTGGCCGGGAGCGGGAGACTGAGAGCACACACAGCAACTGCTAGCCCCCAATTAGGGACATCCATGCATTTTACTTATAAGAGTAATTTTGAAATTTCAATCGTATCCTCCTCAAGATGGCAGCATACTTTGAACATCAAGCATCAGATTTACGTTCTAGCTCGACACTGAAGGAGATTACCCACACCTGTGCCTATTCATCAGACCTGCGAGTTTTAATTATCACTCGCACTACCATATATACCGCCTCCTCTGGCCCCTCATTTCCTCCAGGGTTGCAGAGAGAGATAGGTTGCAGCTTTCCTAGCATGCTGGACACCATGAGTATTTTAAATAGTTCTCACTTTATGTGCCTTCCTCCACTATTCCAGTGCTGACTGTTACTTCTCTCTATTAGTTTCACTCCACAGCTAGCGCGGTTTCTGCCATCACCTCAGTTGCCATTTACTTACTCAAATTGGGTAAGCTCTTCCGCTCATTCCGGATTTTACTGCATTTTTGCATCCCAGACTAGCTACAATAGTGGCTATCCACACTCATTTATGTGGGATGATGGGGCTTATATGTGTGTATTCATTGTACATAACGTGTATCACCTGCTTGTTGACCTATCTGTTTGTTTGTTCTTATATGTATTTGCATGCTCACTGACAGGCGTGATTCCATCTACAGCATGGATTTGTTTCTACAATTGTCTAATACATTGCTATGTGACAATGGGGTATGACCTACTGAATATCCTCCTTGTTTTTAATTCTCAGTCTCTATATGTTTCTTTCCCATTGCAGGTCAGATTTTAAATATCATAACGTATACCCTACACTTTGAGGGTGACTTTTTAGAATGAGCATTGTTGCTAATTACCACTATTATAACCCCAATCATTGGTAGATTAGGTTACGTGGTCCTGACGAAGTGCCTAGACCTGCAAAGACTTTACATGGCATGAAACATGTTGACTGACAGTCTCACTTTCCTATGAGCTGTACCGGATCATTGTCTCCAACAGTTACCTTTATTTTTTAATTTATAACAAGAAGTCCCATGAATTAATACGTTCAGGGTCTATCTTAGTTATTTCTATACCACACTTACACTAATCTACACACACAGCACCTCCACTTAGACTTCATCATGGCGTCCTATTTTAAAAGGTCTCTGGCAAAGAACCCCCTCAAGGGGCCTGTTGGGCATTGCAGCGCCAGCCCAAAGAGGAACTTCCTGATGGTGAAGCATGACACCCATCTGGGTGTGTGAAGGCTCTTGCTTCTGAGCAATCAGATCCCCCCCATCTGCTTGCTCAGACCCCTCCCTACCTACTGCCTTTTCTGTTTCTTTTAGGAACTGCATACTCTACTACAATTACCCAGGTCCTGTAAACTAAATACTACAAGTGGGCCTGCATTACTGATTGTGCCACGTGCTTAAGTGTGTACAGGTTATTTTAGTGCTTTGTGTACAGTTTTAAACTTATTTAAAAATGTTATTTTAGTGACATTTTGTGGGTCACCCGACAAGATCTTGGTGGACGATTTACTCCGTCACAATGGTGACGGACATCCCGTTCACCGAAATATAAATCCCATTATATTCTATAGGATTTATATTTAGGCGGACAGGATATCCATCACTGTTGTGATGAGTAACCCGTCTACCAAGATCTAAATCAGGCCCCTTATTTTCTCACATTGGTGTATTTACACTTTCAAATGACCTGGCCAGCAAACTTGGTGTCAGCCTATTTGTCTGTTAACTGTCACGTTTTGTTCAGCGTACAATTTCTACTATGTAGAGCTTAAGCTTTTACTGGTAGCAAAGTATTGGTGTAAAATTCATTAGACCTGATTGAGAAAGGTAACTCACACTTTGAGAAAGTTTGCAATTTTGAGTAAGTTTGCTACTTTTCGCTATTCACAAACTGCATTTTGTAGTAACTTACACTTTTGTATTAACTTAGGGCCCAATTTCAATTTTTGGTGGTCTTACCGCAATACTGCCACGTCCGTAGTCCCAAAAAAACGGCTGAGCTTGCCACCCACCGTATTAGAATGCATGAAGCCTGAACTGCTGACCACTGTAGTCGGAGTGGATTCTGCTTGGGCTGTGGTGGACTGCAATGTTGGTGATTCGTACTCCGATGCCATCAGGGCCGCGGCTTTCTGCTGACCAGATTATGATAACGCAGTTGTACGGTGGATTCCCTAGAGGAGGTTCCTCAACAGTGGTAGGCCGCTGGGGTACGCTGTCAGCAAAGCACCAGAACAGACTTCATTGGATGGATTCAAAAACTACACAGCTGATATCCATTAGCCTAGTGGACACACCTGCAAATCACACTATAAAACACATTCCATCTCAGACCATGATACTTTGCTTCTACACAGCAGCACAGCAACTCAGAGCAGCACTTTGTGTCATATAAGGCTTCCCTTTTTTCCCTATCCCATTAACACTCTCCACACACTTCTTTCTTCTTTTTCCTAATATCCCTTGGTGTTTTTTTGTTATTCATTGTCACTTACTCTAATTTCTAGTTATGTTACGCCTAAAAAATCCACGTTTTTCAAAGGCTGAGTTGTCAGTCATGGTGGATGAAATCATAAGAGTTAATTCACACTTGTTTGGAGCCCAATTCCAACATACTCCTCTCAGTAGGAAAAGGGAACTGTAGTCCAGGATTGTCGACAAAGTGAATGCTGTAGGTACCACCCTGCGCACAAAGGAGGAAATAAGGAAGAGGTGGCATGACCTGAGGGCGAAGGCCCGTAACCGGTCCACCAAGCACCACCCGGAGGCCCAGAAGACTGGCAGTGGTCCTCCTGGCCCCCTATTACAATACTTTCCCTTGGAGAAGAAGATTTACACCTGTTAAGTTACACCTCACTAATTGTCACAACACTTCAATGTTCTGTTTGCTCTCATCTTAGCTTTTGGTATTGTGTTCTCTATCCAATTTCCTAACATGCAATTCTCCAAGTATCAGAGATGTTTTATTGTCAGTTTCAATGTGTATTGTTGCATATAAGATCATATGTATCAATCTTCCTTACATGCCACATGTTGCAATGCTGTCTGTAAGTGTATTACTATGAAATCATCATCCCAGGACCCATGATGTGTGTTAATATGTAAATGTATGGTCCAGCCCAACTGCATTTTGGCAACAGGTATGTTACACTAGCCAGTGGTGAAGTCCAGGCAAGTCGAGTTTGAAATTACTACAACTACCATGAGTCCCTGTTTCTCTAACTCAAAACTAGATGCAATAGTGAGTTTGCCCATTTTAATTTGTCTCATATGTTTCAACTGATTTCCACTTCTCATGGACTTCACCAATTGTCAAGTGTTGGCAAGTAGAGATTGAAATGACTACAACTACAATGAGGCCCTGTTTCTCAAAACTAAATGCAATAGTGAGTTTGCCCATTTTCATTTGTCTCACATGTTACAACTGATTTCCACTTATCATGGACTGAGCAATCTACATACAATGCTGTACTCAGAGACATTTCTGCCTACTTAGCTTCATGTTGCCCTGGTCTCCTCAACTGAAACTATTAATGGCATGAGTGACACCATACCAAGTGTGTATCTCAAATAATTCTAAACCATTAAGCCAACTCAGCTGATTAGAAGTGGCCGGTGACCCATTGACTCTGCACTGCTCACATGATGACTAATGCTAACTATACAACCAAGGGCCCAATTACGATCTCGTCAAGAAGGCCATCCCAGGGCCTTCCGGAGTCGGACCTTCCGACTGACTATTATTGGGATCCGGTTTTCACAAACGACGCATCACGTGCCCAAAACCCTTTACTCACTGAACGACTCGATCACTCCGATTCTGGCTTGATTTTCCCAATGAGAAGCCTCCAGAAACGCACAATAGAGTCGTTCGGAGGCACTTCCCAGTCCGATTCCCAAGTATGATGCGTACTTCCCATGTTCCGAATCGGTCGCCACAACCAACACCTCAGAGTGGTCGGAAGGGGAGTATATGAGCTCCGATTCACGCCACAACATGATTCCTGCGACCGAGACTGCGCAGCTATGCATCCTATTGTGCATGTCATCCCTCTACTCTATATCTACGATGAATACTACAACCCCATCCGACGCGGTCGTCACAGACGGTAAGTTAGACACCTACCCCTACAGAATAATGTAACTACCCCGTGAAATACAACAGAAGAGAAAGCAGGGGCGAAACTCCTGGTAAATGTATGGGGGAAAAGACTTCCAGCAATGTAGAGCCAATCTGTGGGTTGGGGGGCTAATACCCCCAGCAATGTAGAGCCCATTTTGGGGTTGGGGGGCTATTACCCCCAGCAATGCAGAGCCAATTCTGGGGTTGGGGGCTAATACCACCAGCAATGTAGAGCCAATTTTGGGATTGGGGGGCTAATACCACCAGCAATGTAGAGCCAATCTTGGGGTTGGGGGCCAATATCCCCAGCAATGTAGAGCCAATTTTGGGGCTGGGGGACTAATACCCCCAGCAATGTAGAGCCAATTTGGGGGTTCGAAGGCTAATACCCCCAGCAATGTAGAGGCCAATTGTGGGGTTGAGGGCTAATACCCCCAGCAATGTAGAGGCCAATTGTGGGATTGGGGGGCTAATCCCACCAGCAATATAGAGGCCAATTTTAGGGTTGGGGCTAATAGCCCCAGCAATGTAGAGGGCAATTGTGGGGTTGAGGGCTAATACCCCCAGCAATGTAGAGGCCAATTGTGGGATTGGGGGGCTAATCCCACCAGCAATATAGAGGCCAATTTTAGGGTTGGGGCTAATACCCCCAGCAATGTGTACTTGAGCAATGTAACTGGTGCTCATGCAAAGTGCCTCAATACCTACAGTTGGAGAACATGCTCCAGAAAATTCCCCAAAACAAAGCCAAAGATTACTTTGCAGGAAATGCATTCTCACACTATGGCAGCAAAAGTAACTGGCAACTTTGAGGAGTTGGCAAAGTGGAGATGCTGGTGCTCTAGGGACTGTTGAAAAACAAAGCCTCATCTAGTAAATATGGTCCCTTAAAAACCTGTGAAATACTCGGGTGCTGATGCACAAACACTCCAGGCCAGCCACCTACAGCAGCTCAAGGACTGTATGTGAGTGTGGGGAAGCTGTCTCAGCCTGGGCTGACACACATGACAGGGGGGCTGAAGCCCATAGAGCCCTATGGGCGTTGAGCTTGATCAGAAAGTGTTCTGTATAGGCTTGGATTGGCTATGCGGGCTATTGGGCATTGGTCGATAGGTGGGTGCACCAGGGTCACCTGTGGCCCACGGTTTTGTGGCCTTTGTAAACCACACCAAGAGACTGACTCACTTCCACAGTCCCCACCCGGCCACTGCAGTGTGGCACCAGTATGTTGCCTGCTCACCAGCTGTGCTGCAAATTGAATTTGGGGGCCAGCCTTTGGAGCATAAGCACCTTTGCGCCCTGCCTCAAGGGCCTTGCCAGACACAGTGTCATCTCTCCCACCTGCCCATCACTTTCAGGTCATGGCAGCTGCAGAGAGGTTGCGTTGTATGTAGGGGTCTTGCAGGGAGGCAAGTCACATTTGGCCAGTCTGACCTAGCCCCACCCCCTTGATCAGCAGCAGTGTGCCTTTTTGAAACCTCCCTTGAAAGGTAAAATCATAGAGGGTACAATAAAAGAGATGATCATGGATTGTGTGCCAATTACTTTCAGAGTGTCCAAGCATCATTGAGATCCCAATCCGACCATGGGTCCATAGCATGTTGTGTAAGTCCAATGAGGGAATGTCATCATCATGTAGGTACACTTAGCCCGCTAAATACTAGGAGAAATACACATTTGACGGTGGAATAGGAATTGCCATAACCACTCATATGTATGTATCACAAAGTTAATGCATGAGTCCAGCACAACACACACTGAAACATCACAGGGCAACAGAACTCCAATCCACCAACAGTGTTGGAGGGTCTAGTGCACAGCCCATTGTGTAAGATAAGCTGCCAGCACTGGTGAGGATGCTGGGGGGGCTCGCTCAATCTGTGGATTTTCAACACAATTGACATAGCCATCCTCAATCCTGGGGATATGGATACATCTTTTGAGGATGAAAGATATGTGCAGAATGAAGTCTGCTTTGTCCACATTTGGCAATGAAACACTATCTCCAAATTTAGGAAAACGTCAAGGAGACCTGCAACAAAGACATATTGCCCTCAGGCTCTAGGGCAGTGTTTAATGGGCAAAATGTGAGCCCTCATGGACACAAACAAGGGCTACCCTTGCCAAACCAGAATAGAGGTTCCAAAATATTGACAATGTAAACACTTACTAAACTGGGTGTACTGTTCCAGTGTCACATGTGTGTTTTCATACAGTGCAATGTGTTTTCATCAGCACAACCAGAGATATCATCACAATGAGTCCATCTCCCTAGGTGTCCCCATACCTCTGACATTCAAAGTTAGAATGCCATTAATACCTATGTGTGTGTAGTCTACTGGGAAGTGTGGGGATGTGTTTCTGGAGTAGTCTGACCCTACAGGTGGCACAACAACTTGACTTTTCACTTGGGGGGCCATAGCCCTCTAAGCAATGGAATGCTCTCCAATTTTTCAGCAGCATGACAGTTCAATATAATCAAACACCACCTCCATCCCAGGGCAGTATCCAATGGCAAGAATGACCAATAAGTGACTACAACTACCTACAAAGGGTAACTTGCCACATATGCCCAAACACAACTCAGAGAAGGCAAGGCTAGGTGGAGGTTACTTGTCCTGTGATGCCAATAGATTTTGCATATGCCAGTGTACTCAAAGTGGACATTAAAACAATAAGTTATGATCATCCTTTGGCATACAGCAAGCTGCAGCAAACACATTCCACATCTTCATATTTCCTCTGGCTATAGTTTTTGCCTACTTGCATACACATAATCTACACATAAGTAAATTTCAACATTACCTCTAGGCCTACATGAACTATACTTATGCGGTTATGACCCCTCTCACATCCACTTCAAAGTACATGCTCATCTCTCCAAACTATCATACACAAACAAACACATCACAAGCCCCCTCTGGTGCACATAGCTGGAAAAGCATGTCTGCTCCACAAGCTCCAGCCTTGTACTCAAACTCTTCCAATCCGATTCTTACAATCTCACACACACACTCTTCCCACTCAGCCCAAATAGCCCACCAGGAACCATGCTTACCTGACAGTGAGTGGAAATGTACTGACAATATGTCTGACACTGGTGCGTGTTGTTTGACTTGACTGCAACTCCCATCAAGGCCTTCTGCTCCAAGATGCCATGCAGCAGGGTTAGCCATCTTGCTAGTACATTTCCACTCACTGTCAGGAAAGCATAGTTCCATGTAGGCTTGTTGGGCTGTGTGGGAGGAGGAGTGTTTGCTATCAATACAACTCCCATCATGCCTGTGCCCACACCCACCTTCCCAGCCATCCCAAACAGCCTACCTGTGACTCTGCTTTCCTGAGAGTGAGTGAAAATATGCTGGCAAGATGGCTGACACTGGTGACTGGTGTTTGGAGCACAAAGCCTTGCTCTGAGTTTTTAAGAAGTATGTACATGGTAGGAATTGTATGCCTTTTAATTTTCATTGCACGCATGTTGTTTATCAATATGACATCACATGCTCATTTACTGTAGTTTGGTTTTCATTTCAAAACAGTCATTTGTATCACTGTGTCTTGTACAGTGATGTCTTTAGAGGTGTAATTGGTAACTTTGTTTGTATGTGGATTAGGTACTTACCAGACTCTGGTGCTTCTGGTAGTCCATAGACGGTCTCTGGCGGAAGGATGACATGTACCTTCTCCTCCCAGGAAGTGAAGTGCACAGGTGGTGCAGGAGGGCCACCACCAGTCTTCTGGCTCTGGGCGTGTTCTCTGGCCAGCAATTATTTGACCCTCCTTCGCACATCATAGTACCTGTTCCTGATATCATCCATTGTGCGCAGGACAGGTGCTTCAGCGCTCAGCCTTATTGACTATCCTGTCCCGCATCCTATTTCTCTGGGAAAGGGGGTCTGTTAGACTAGATTCCCAAATAACTGTGGCTGTACTCTGACTATTTCATCTACAAGCACTTCCAACTCCTTCTCTGTGAACCGTGGCTGCTTCCTTTGGGCCATGGTGAGGGTGAGGGTGAATGTGAAGGTGAGGGTGAGTGTGAAGGTGAGGGTGAATGTGAATATGAAAAAGAGGGTGTGTTTGTAATAATAGTTTAAAAATAAAATCTGTGAACGTTGTGTGGTGGGTGAAGTGTGAGTGTATGAGACAGAGAGCAGGGAATGTGTGGCAAATCCTATGTCCTATCAGCAGTTCTGTTAGAGCAAAGGATCTTGGCCATGTTTTTGGCCCTTTATATAGGTGGATTGGTGGGTGTGGCTAATATTTGAACTTTTTTTGGTTGTATTTTGGCTGTGCCAATGCTTGTTTTCACAGTTTTTATTAGTTTCCAATTGACATTTGTAACACCAACCAACACGGTTCAGAAACCGCGTCGGATGCATCGTTATCTGTTCATGGGGTAAACCGAGTCTGATTTGTAACAGGAATGCTATTCTACAGCGTTTCTGAACGAGTCGGTCGCATCAGGCTTGTTTCTGGATGATTCGGTCGTACGGATTGCTTTCCTACCGACTTGGTAGGAGTTTAACATGCAAAGCATCCTAATGCGTCGTTCGGGAAGCTTGCGGTCGAGTCGTTTGGAAAGCATTCCGGAACCGACTCGGTTGGACTGCTTTCCTGGCGATATAGTAATTGGCCCCAAGTTGTGTGTGCGCATGTATTGTGCACAACTAGGCCTTGAAATGGTCAAATACACGTTACTTCTCCACTGTGTTGCCTTAAATGTTTGCGCGATGTCATGTTCATTCCAAAATCCAGAATACAACATATCAGCACATCTAATGAACACCTCAATTCTAGTACATGTATTGAATGTCTCCAAATGTCTTCTTAGCAAGTTCTATACCACGGAAATATATCTCACAGTAATCTCTATTAATTTTGCTTTTCCTAGGTCTCTACTTACTGTGACAAAAAACATTTGGATGTAGATACCACAATTCCACCAATAACAATGTTCTCTATTTCTCAACAGGTCGATCTGGCACAGCGCCTGGGCAGAGCTTGGCCACCTAGCAGACTCCGACTCCACCCCCGGATGAATCCCTCAGTGTTGACAACACTCCTGGAGATGTGGATGTGGATTACCTTCCTGTCTCACTGTGCCAACACCAACACCTAACACCCCAGCTGCAACACTTCAGCCAACTGCAGTCCCCCCAACCTGTGTACCTAGCACAGTCAGTACTATCTTGTGCCCCCTAGGCCTGGATTCTGAAGTGACCAGTGGGAGTGTACAGTCTGGGCCAAGGACACAGGCCCATGGGAGTAGGGGTCGTGGGAGGGGAATTGTGGGCCCGCAGAGTGAGGCCACTGGGTCCACTCACACCCAGGCCACCATCATCCAAGGGTTGGGAGCATATTTGGACTCCCAAGACGTGATGGGCCAGGTACTAACGGAAATCCGGGAGATGATGGAGCTGGCCACCCACATCACCAACATGGCCAGCTCATTGGGATGCTGCAGGAAATCAATGGGAAACAGCGTTTACAACGCTGTCATTACATCGCTGTACCATTACAACGCGGTTGTTACAACGACCGCGTTGTTAGTACGCGATGCATTTACATCGCAAGTCATTACAACGACTTGCACTAGGGGCGCTGAGGTATTGGAAATGAATTCCAACACCTTCCCTACTGTTGCGCAAACTAGAGTAGGAATAGTAATTAATTCTATACCTAAGTCCAGTGCGCCCCCTAGTGCAAGTCGTTGTAATGACTTGCGATGTAAATGCATCGAGTACTAACACCGCGGTCGTTGGAACGACCGCGTTGTAAAAGCACGCAATGTAATACATTGTGTTGCAATGTACCATATTCGAAATCAACACCACCCTTTGCAGGGTTTTTCCATCACCATCTACCTCTTCCTGTGGTCCAACTACATCCAGCCCATCTACATCTATAGCAGCCACAGGAGGAAGACACATCTGTAAACATCCCTGTCTTAGCAGCAGTGGATGCCTCCCTCCCTGCCGGAGGGGACATCCATCCAAACATCCAGGAGGTGCGTATGGCAAGACCACCACTACCGCCAGTAAGAAACCTTGCACCTAATTTCCTCCAGTGTGTGCAACACATTCACTTTGTGGACTATTCTGGTAGGCATGGGTGGTGAACTCCGCTCCGTTCACGGAGTTTGTGGCGTTTTCCACACTCCGTGCAGAGCGGAGTTTTTTCCTTGCTAACGCTTGCCAACGTTAAGTTGGTGTGCGCGAGCAAGGAAAATCCAATGCTATACCACCTCCCGGCGTTTGGTCACGACCACTCCGGTTGAGAAAACTACCTTTCGCGTTGATGAAGCTGCCACTCGAGTTGAACATCTACTCGAGCGGCAGAGGAAAGTAGTGCCCTTTTGCGCTGTGCATGGTGCCCTTCGTGCGGGACAAACACCTGGCGCTAAAAATCAGGGCGAATGATGCAACCTATCGCACTCCCCCACTTGTGGAACTCCGCGTAGCGTGGCAGAATTTTTTGGTCACTTTGCGAACTCCGTCCAGGTCTAATTTCTGGATACTTTTCCCTTTCTGATGTGGGTAGTATTTTGGACTTCAAACAATTTGGCATCTACAACTACGATTTCATTCACCATGTCTGACTTCACTTTTGGTTTTCCCTGTTTTGTTTTGCTCAAATTTTTATTTTCTCCTTGTTCACTGCAATAAATAAACTAGTCACAAACCCACATACCCCTTCAGAGTGCCATACAATCTTAAGGTCACTTATTGGATGGCCAGAAGATGCACTGTTATGTATTGAATTGGTGGAAATGTGATGTGGGATCAGTATGCTCAGCCTGCATTCAGCAAGGCATGACAATGAGTTGTGCCCAGTCTGGGCCATGGGCCCGGCTGGGGCAGAGTTACTTTGGCAATACAACTGATGCACAGAGTAATCTCCCTGCAGACCTGCAGATCCTTGGATGTTCCCAAACTGAACCATTAGTAGCCCTGATTACTTTTACATGGACTACATTTGGAATGTTGATTGAGGTAAACCCCTGACCTGATATTTATTTCCATTGACCCACATTGTCAATGTGTCTCAATTACTAATTCTTGCATTGTACAGGCCTGTTGCACATGTGTAACATTAACAGTGCAGATAGTTGGTATCTTCAGAAAAGATTTTGATATGTGAATCAGCTTTGTTACAATCAACCAATCAAACAAGACATACAATGGTATGTTGAATGTCATCCCTGTAACAGTGCCACAAATGGCAAACGGTGTGTCCTGCGATAGCAGTACATATCACACAAACTCAATCAGACGTAGTATGATATCCCATTAAGTAGTCCACATGTCCACACATCCCCAGGGAGGAAGCTCTCAGTGACACACATGGCAGTTCTTTCTTTGTGACCTAAGTCTTAGGATGCAGTCTATACAATGGTACTGGCCTGTATGGACCTTATGCGTCAAATCAATGGGCCTGGCTGTAAAGGAGTCTGTACAGTCATGCACAAGTAGTTTTCCCTTCTGAAGATCATATTGGTGTGTTGTGCTTCATACTACCTCACATCACAGTACATGTCGGATGGCTCTGGGCAACATGATGTTAGTGTGCTGGCTTAGTCAGTGTAGGTCATGACCAGGGTTGATGGTAGTCAGAAGATGACTACAAAAGTGTGTATTAATGTCTTTGTAGTGCTTAGCATGTGAGAATGACATATATAGTATGTTAACTAGTGATTAATGCTTGTGCTAGGTGGATACAAAATGTGTTAAACCAAACAGATATCCTAAAACCTGCAGTTATAATCTGTGTATTTATCTATTGTATCCATACTGGCCAATGCCCATCAGAAGCAATCCATTTGGAAAGCCATCACCTGGAAGGTGCTGACCCTATGGGTCTATCGCCAGTGCAGCGTCCCTTGCCGTAAGAGGTGGGAGAACCTGGAGTGCTGGACTCACAAGATCACGGAGGTCCAGCTGGGGCTGTCCTCCCAACGTGGACTGGGCACATGCCAGACCCTGACCCCCCTAATGGCCTGCATACTGGTGGGGTCCTACCCGGAGCTTGATGGGCCGTTGAGGTCCCAACAGCAGCGACGGGGGGGGAAGTCCTGGCCAAAGTCATACATGTTGCATTGCCAACTTTGTGTGTTACACGCAGACATTTCCCCATAATTATTGGGGGTGGCCCATGTTCGAAGTACAAGAAGAGTTACTATTTGTGTAGGTCTGGTAGTAGGTGAATGCTGATGTGCTTTGCCTATTGTCTATCTGACCAGCAACACAACAGAGTCCAGTCCACCACCAATTTACTGTCTTGAGCAGACACATGGCTGAGTATAGTGATTAATTAGCTCATGTTGTTTGATGTTGTGGGTGACAATTGTACCAAACAGACCACTTGTCTTCCTTGGGTAAGGAGTGATGTTCCCTCACTACTGTCTCTCATGTGATGCTGGCCCTATTACATGTGATATATCATAAAGTGCACGCTTTATGCAGTGGCTGGACAACACTTCCCATTGGTAAGTTGGGATTCAACAGTGACATGAGTGTGCAAACATCACTGGTGTCATCAGCATTTGTGCCTACATGTTGCCCAGTGTACATTTCCCTGTTGTTAGTTAAACTGCAATAGTGTTTCAAAATGCATTCACTGACCGGTGACATGCATCAGGGAGTGAGATGTAGAAATGTAGAGATTAAATGTGGGTGTCTACACTCATCCTTACAAGGCAATTTGTGTTTGCCATACCAAATAGTGATGTGATGTGCCATCCTATTAGGACTATAGTGATCCCACCTCTTCATGTCATAGATATTCTCTGACACACAACAACCTTCAAATGTGCATTGGCCTGTAGGGATGCTATCTATGAATGGTGTTATCACCTGTACCAAGGAGGAATGGGGATGTTCATATGGCTATAAGAAGTCTTATGCTGTGTGCATTTGGAGTATCTATCTCCCAAAACTTTGGCCCTCAATGTCTCCAGGCTACTTTTAAATGCTACATGTGACATGTAGCTACACAACTTCAGCACAGATTTCATTTGACTTTTTCAGAAGTGGATATATGATGAAGTTTCAAGTCAAAAGTCCCATCAGTGTGCAATAAGCATTTGCATGTGACATGATTTCTGCTACAGCACATATTGATGGTACACTGGTCTTTAACTTGACCTTCATGACATCATGATGAGTTGTAAGGTAAATGAATATTTAGTGAAATTGGGCCTTGTGTGAACGTTGGGGAAATGTATAACTTGTAGCCATCCTCTTTGGCAACATCATTGTACTTTGGTATACAACAAGAGCCAAAGTATACAAGGTAATCAACTATCCTAGGTTCGACATAAGGATGGAGTATAGACAAGTCCATCAATGCATTTGGAGCTGTCTGGGGTTATGACATAGCTGGGACCAACTGTTTCCAGGTTTTGTAGCATACATGCATGTGCTCATGCTAATGTTGAAGCCTATATAGTGAACTATGTAGCTGGTGTGATATGTGCCCTTAAAAAAGGTTTTCTGTTGATATGTGATGGTCAGGTGTGGAAACACAGTTGCAATAAAACAATTTTACATGTCATTTAAAATGTATCCAGGGTAAGCGAAGGAAATGGGGCCAACATCATTGGGGACACAGCTGGTAACAGTGGGTCCGGACATTACAATTCGGACCCAGAGGGACCTAGAGACCAGGAGGATGTGGGGAGTGCCAAGGAGGACACAAGCTCAAGTCCATCAGAGGCACAGTCATCCTCTGGTGGACACTCCTGTGTGGTGGTGGACCTCACAGGATTGGTTCCAACGTCATCCTTGCCTGCCACCTCCAGTTCTATTGCCACCCTCCCTGTTGTTGCCCAAACAGTTGACCCGGCCCGCTCCCCTGAGAGAGGAGCAATCTCCTTCGCGCTAGGTACCTCAGCCCCCGCCCATGTCACCCCCGCTGTGCTGCGTGAGAAGGCTATTGGCCTCCTGAGGAACATCTCTGTGGATCAGACTGCACTCTTGAATGCTATCCAGGGGCAAGGCACCCATCTGCAGCAGATGGTTTCCTACCTGGAAGGCATTCACAGTGCCATGTCTGTTTTACAGAGATCTTTTCCAGCTCTGGCCTCCTCAGTCATCACAGTCTCCCATCCCCCCAACCTTGTATTCCTCCCTGTGGCCCATACCCATCCAAATACCCTTTTCCCAAACCTGCCCAAAGCACATGCACACATTGCCAAGCACCCACCCATAAAGACCCAAGCAGCACACAAACACACAAGCACACACTACACAAAAAGAAAGGACACTCATCCAAAGGCATAGACACCACACCCACCACTGACAATACCACAGACACATACTCACATCACTCCCCATCACATCTCCACACAGCATAGACACCTTCACACCCACATGCACCACCACAACCACCATCACATCCATACAGACAACACAGACATGTACACCCACATTCACCAATACATCAGCAGTCACAACACACACACACCCTACATTTTCACTACACCAACATCCACAGACAAATCACTCACACTATACACACCTAAGAAACTCAGACAGAAACAATCACACACCCAACAGACACCTGAGAAAGAAGACACACCCATACTTGCAGCACATACACCTGACACACATGCACCTGTCCCAACAACATCAGACACTGATACTCCCTCTACCCTCCCTCCCAAAGCCCTTCCTAAGTTCCCCACTGAGGATCCAACATTTCTCCTGGCCCTCTACTCTCTCAACCCAACTACACACCCTTTCCACCAAGGTTCCTACCCCTGCCACACCCAAACCCATCCCTAGTTCAGACCCATCCACCCCTTGCAAGGGTCCCCCTTCAAAAAGTCACCCCACCCCTTCCGACTCCCAAACAGCCCTTCTAAATGTCAGCCCACCCCTTCCTCTTCCAAACCTCCACTTTCCAAACCCAAGTACACCACTCTTAAACCCAAACTTCCCCTTCCCAAGTAACATCTTCGAAGTGCCTGCCATGACCAATGGATACCCCTTTGTGAGGTGGTTCCCTGGAAGTGTCATGAAGGGCAAGTTTAGTGGTACAGCAGTGTACTGTACTACACTTTGTGAAAATGGACTGACCATTGGCCTTTGATTTAGTAGTTCAAATTTTTTTTTTCAAAATACATTTGCTTTCTTTATGTCACAATAGTACTGTCATTACGTTTTTACCTATTTGATGTTATTGGATACTTTGTAATGTGTGACTACAGTTGTGTTTGTTTCAACCTGATTGCTGATCCATTTGAAGTGGTTAGTATGATCTGACCTTAGAACCAGTGCTGGAGTCACACAGGACAAGGGGAAATATTCAATGGATGGATGTGTGGGATGAAATCTGATTAGGGCTGAAATTCCATTGAGTGGTATTTCATATTGTAAGTATTTCAGCTTGGCTTAGCCAATTTCAACATCATTTAGATTGTAGTTTTACCTATGATGTAGGTTGGATATGTGTTTGATATGTGAAAGTTTTTTGTCCATCCACACATGGAGGATGTTAAATTGTCATGCCTTATTAGGAATTTTAATTGACATGTGTCCATTTTTGAGTGTGTATCTTACTCTTGCTTTATATTAATGTGAGATAAATGATGTTAGTGCTGTGTTTGCTTTCATGACTTGCACTTACACATTACCCACATATGTATGGCACTTGTTTATGCTATTCGTTGTCCCTAATATACTTCAAGCCATGGGTCCTGTGCACATAGAGGCTTTGAGGCACATGCAAAGTGGATTATGGCCCAGGGCCCCAGCCTCTCAGGGGACCGCCTGGTAGTGGAAAACCTATTCTGAAGAGTCTTTACATTGTGCCCTTTGAATGCTTCTCACACTGATTATTTAAAATCCCCTTTACCCAACATTACCTTTTAATGTGGGTGATGTGTGAGAGTCCATTACAGAGATTTAGGGGAAAAGGTGTGTTTGAGTTTCATGACATATCCAAACAGATTTGTCTTTTATATCACAACAGGACTTAGCATATGAGCAATATGAGAGTGTCACAGAGATCAATAGGTGTGATCTTGATGAAGAGGTGCTGTTGTGTGACACAATTTAATGCACACATCATTATCCCTGATTAAGAGATGTGAACACATGTCAACGTTTGTAGAGTGTGCCTGTGCAGTGTTAGTGACCCGGCCAAAGAGGGCATCATAGAACTGTATTTGATCATACATTGAGAACGATTCCGAACAGGGGCCCACAAAATATGTTTGGCCCAGGGACCCCAAACCCCTTGCCAGGTCTATGGCAGGGCATCTATTTGCTGAGGAGTCTATGGAAATGGGTAAGAGTATGGCTTACCATGGATTGCTTTCACAACGGTGTGGATTTTGGACGTCATCAAGCAGGAGCAGCAGCAGCAGGACGTATACGATCAGGTCCATGGCAGCACAGGACGTGGGCAGCTGAGAACATGTGAGTTTCTGCTTTACTTCCCTCCCTTTCGGCCAGCTCAGATGCGGTGGGTGGGCCGCCACAATCACATCTTTGGAAAGGTACATCGTAATCGGGCAGACAGTAACACTGGTGGTCCGCCCTCTGACATAGGCATTGGCCTTATCCCACCACCATCGTTGTCGAAAATTCCTGTGGGTGGCGGCAGGACCACGGCGGTCTTTCATCTATGAAACCACATGCATCGTAATAGGGCGGTCGGACCGCCTAATTGGCAACGGTGAAGTCGACACGATGGCAAAAGTGGGACTGCAGAACTCATAATCAGGCCTATATTCTTTTCTAGTAACTTACATGTGTAACTTACACTTTTGTAGTAAGGGCCTGATTTAGATCTTGGCGGATGGGCTACTCCGTCATAAATGTGACGGATATCCCGTCTGCTGTATTCCAAGTGCCATAGGATGTAACACACTTGTAATACGGCAGACGGGATATCCGTCACGTTTCTGATTTAGTATCCCATTCACCAAGATCTAAATCAGGCCCTAAGTCCAGCACTGCACATTGCCAACCACTGGTACTCTAACACCATCCCATAGAACAAAAATGGAGGTAGGGATTTAAAATGAAACCCTATAGGAAATAATGTTAAATTAAATTAGTTTATTTAAATATTATAAAATTTAAATTAATGAAAAAAGTATATATATATATACACACACACATACAGACATATATATATATATATATCGAAGTAAATTCCCAAAGCGCTGTCTGCTAAAACGGGACACGGACTCCAAAATTGTGCTCTTATTTAGATGTTTATTCTTTCTTCCATGACAGGATGACGTGTTTCGCCCACCACACCTGGGCTTGCTCACATAACGAGATGCTCTACAAAGCCATCATTTTAAGTGTAACACACACCACGTGATTGCACATAGGTATAGTCATGGACAACAGACTATGGCTCAAATTTTGTCATAAAACTACTTCACTGCTTAATTTAGTTGCTATATGCAAACTAATAAGCACATACTAATCCTTGCCATTTTATCTAAAAAGTATAAAATACTTCAACTGATCTATCTAATTAATATTGAGCTACCCAGTTATACAGTGTAGGTAAATCAACAGTTCTAAAACTTGCTTCAATGCTTCATTGCTCAATTGAAACTGCATGATATACCAACATAAATAAAATTAATCCCTTAGGAATATTTAAGGTGCAGAATATAAATGACCTATGATGTTATTCAGAATGTCTTTTCTGTAGCTCTATATATATATATTATTAATACAATATTTAAAACCTACTATTCATTTTAAACATAATGTAGCATTACATTGGATTAAAAAAATTACATTAATAATATAATTAATGATATACATCACTTTTAATAATTATTAATGCACTTTAAAACATATTTTCCTTTAGGAGAATGCATTTTTTCATTTAAACTGTCGAAAAATATGTAGTTACAATCAATGTTCCCTCTAAGTTTTTTTCTTCTGTGTGCGGCAGTGTAGGATCTCTGTGCGCTGCAGCCATGGCTATGTGCGCCAGGAACCAGACCGCGTGTGTGGGTGCAGCGCCAAATATCACTCCAAACTTATGCTTAAAAAAGTGAAAAGACTGTGCATTTCCACCCATACAGCACCATGTTAAGGGTCTTAAGGCAGGTTTGCAATTTGGATACACACGCCATGACATGAATTGGTTACACAGGCAAGTACACTTCGGGTTTAGAAAAGCACATGACTCCAATGGTGGTACCATCATAAGATTTTACTGCTGTAAGTGTAATGTTACTTGTATTATATATCTGGATGCAGAGACAGAAAGAAGCAACAAAATACTAGCCAGGCGGCACACTAGGCTAAGCAGAGAGATTTCTAACTTACGTGTTACCTAAAAGAAATGCAGCAAGTCCAAAAGAACGACGTGTGCTTTACACGTCGTGCTTTTGGACTTTGGGCAGCCAACTTCCACTAGGCACAGCCAGGGCCGGCTTTAACACTGGTGGCGCCCTGTGCGACAATGTTTGTTTGCGCCCCCCCCAATGGCCACCTCTACCACGGATTCCCTCACTAGCACCCTTTAACAGCGACCCTCAAGTCTCCAGAACCACTGTCTCTCGGATTCATTTAGTTTTATAGCACCACTCATACCAGTGTAAGGTGTCAGAGCACTTTACATAATACACACATTGCACAGAGACAATCATAGGTGTGTAAATCAGTGTATTGGAAGTGTTACATCAGACAGGACTACAAGGTGTAGTGTAGCAGTAACATGCCATCGATACTAGTAGGCAATATAGTTTAAGAGTGCTTATTCTGGAAAAGTACAAATTCAGAATTTAAAATGTAACACCATTGTTAGAGGTTCTCTTTAAAAACAACAATTGTTTTCTACCCAAATGAACCCTTTTGGCAAGATTAGGATAATGAAAGACTGGGCAAAAAAACATTGCTCTAACATAATACTTGCAGTCAACACGCGGCTGTTTGATGACCGTTGATAGCTCAATGCTCTATATTAGGATTTTGACTTACAAACCACAAGTAACAAAATGAGCTCTCTTACAGAAGCAGTAACCCACTGACCTATTTACATTACATGCACTTTGTTATCTGCATGGTACACGTTCTTAGCAACAGGCATTTTAACCCACTGTGCTACCTTTGGATGAGTCAAAACTTCTACTAGACAAACCTCTGTCTCTTTCCAGGAAGACGATTAATCACGGGAGTTATCTAGACATTTTAATTGATGCCTGAAAATTGCTGGAGGCCAGGAACACGGCAGCAGGTGCTTTAAAGATGTTAATATACTTGCAAAAATGACGCCTCCATTTCAAGTCAGTGCCCGGTGTGGTGGCACCGATCTGGAGCCGGCCCTGGGCACAGCTTTCAGCCAAACGGTTTGTCTGCATGGAGAAACTTCTGCCATTCCCTGCATCCAACTCTTCACACAAGGACAACACCCTCATTATATGGATAGTCAGCTGCATGCAGCAAAGCCTGGAAGCGGCCTTGGCCTATCTCCATGCACAGCTCACAATCTGGCAGCCAACTACTGCTGTGTATAACTTTTAGGAGGCTTGGCTGCAGCAAGCCCAAAAGCACGACGTGTGCTTTACACATAGCTGCCAAGGTTTCAGATTGCTTGTGTGTGACATTTTCATAATTTCAGTGTAATTATGAGTGACATTTCAACAACTATGAGTGACACTTTCTCGCGAGTAAAATCCAGCCATGAAGAAGAGGAAAAACCTATAATTAACAGAAATTACAGCTATCTGAGCAACAAGAAACTCTAAGAAAATCCTAAAACTGCTGCAAAGCACCAGAAATGGAAGGGCACAAACTTCACAGGAGGCCCTGGTAGAGATAAATGAAAGCCAAATTGCAAAGTTCTATACTACTGAGCACAGTCAGTACAGAACTGTGAGCAGAGGTGTAAATTAACTACATTAAATAAAATTGGTTAGAAGTACTTTGGCACTAGTGTGAGTGACACAGTACAGGCCAGCTCAGTCACTGCGACTCCGGTCATACTATGCACTTTACATGCAGCTGATGCCTTTGATAATAGTTAGTAGGTCACTGTGTAGCTTAGGATTGAAATTTATGAATTGCAAGAAACACAAGGAGGTGACAAGGACACAGAATGTGACAAAAGTAGTAACCCCATAAGCTACCCACATAAAATAATGTTCTGTGATATGTAAAATACACGTTCGTTACAGCAGGCATTTTAACCCTCTGTGCTACTGGTGAGTCAAAAGTTGCACGAGAGAACTCTGATCTCTCTGTAGTAGGAACATGAATAATCACAGCGTAACTTAAAATTACCCATGGATTCACTGAGTGCTGGGTAAATCATTCCTGCTGCTCAGCCTGGTCTCTGTAACTGGAGTCTGTGGGGTCACTTGCTGCAGACAGGTGATCTGACAGTGTTGTGATGCACTGGGGGCAAAACTGGACCATCTGCAGCTGTTGATTGTAGTAAGGGTGAGAGGTCATGGTGTGGCGTGCTTTTCGAGTTGTGCCCTATGCCTTTAGACACACGTGCCCGCTCTCAGTCTCACCATGACTTGTACGGTCATCAGGGAACCCCCACGACCAGGGGAGGGGAGTACTGTTGAGGAGGCCATGGAGGTCGTTTGATTTATTAATTCTGCTGGCTACAGAAGCAATTCTTTGTCATGACAGGAATTTTAAGTTTTAGAAGCTTTATTGAGATATCTTCATCATACAACATAGGGCAGAAAATAACAATATATAATCATAGACATATGTGATCAAGAATATGCCACAAACATAGCAGAAAGCTGTTTTCAATTTTAGGAAATACAAGGGAAAGGAAAAAGGGGAAGGAAGAGAAGGGGAGATATAATATAAGCTTTACAATTAAAGATAAAACTGGCAAAAAATACTCATTAGAATAAATACAGTTAACCTAATTTCCATGAACATTCACAATATGAAGGGTAATAAAACAGAAGAGAGATGGCAAAGAAGTAAAGAAAGAAAAAACTTATGGAGGTTGAAAATTTTCTGACCGGTTATGAGAGATCTGAGAGATAGAGATGTTATTTAAATAAACAGTCAAAGGTAACCAAAATAGATCTCTATTTATCTGAGGATTACAACAGGAGGCAAAAGCAATGTCCAATCTATGACAATGGCATACAGTAGTCCACCAGGATTTGACTGCAAGCTTATTTGAGCATTTCCAATTAAGTGTGATTTGTTGAAAAGCTAAAGCTAACATAAGGTCAAACAGCCCACATTCATGAGGTGATAAATCAAGTGATTCTGATAAACTACCCATGAACAAGAGGGCATTCGATAGGGGAATGTTTAGATTAAAAAATGTAAACATCCGAGGCCAAATTTGAGACCAAAAAGAAGCTACAGGAGGACATGAAAACAGAAGGTGATAAAGGTCAGCTAAGGGATGGTCACAGGACCAGCAAGAATTTGTTATTAGAGTGTGCAAAATTGGCAATGGAAATGGGAGTGAAATAAAGCCTGTGATAGAGAAAGAACATAGATTGAGTAGTAGAGGCAGATCTAGATATTTTCAACGATCGAGACCATATCTTGCTCCAAAAGCCAGTGCTCCAATCACAACCGAAATCAGACTCCCAGGCAAGTTCCATTTTAGTCTTAGAACGTTCTGGGGCAGTAGAATTGAGATATTTGAGGATACTGATAGAATTCTAAGAAGTGGTTCTTGAATAAATAGGGAATTCTCAGAAGGAAGGGAGTAAAAAGCTTCCAAAATAGCTTCCATAAGCAATGAGAACTTGTGTAGGAACGAATGTGGACAGTTGAAGTTGGTTTGGAATTGAGGAAAAGAAGAAGGAGAAGTACCATCAAAGATATCCTGAATCCAGACAATACCTCTAGATCTCCAGGAACCCCAAAATATAGGTCTATTATTAATGGTAAGAAAACGGTTATGCCAAATAGGAGAGCGTAAAAACGTGTTTCTAGAAATATTCTTCGGTTAACAGTAAGGCCTCAGTAATGAGCAAGTGTATTTGAATAATGAAAGAGAAGTGAGATTAGTTTTGGCTGTAAAAGCCAGAACCTCCAGGAAAGAAAAAGGGGAACAAAGACGGCGCTCGATACTTACCCATAAAGGGGTAAAAGAAGAAGTATTTGCTTGAAGCCAGTAAGAAGCTTGTCTAAGGCAAAATGCTTTATGATAAAATCTAAAGTTTGGAAAATTTACCCCACCTAGGAGTTTTGATTTTCTAAGGTGAGATAACGAAATTATGGATTTTTTATTGTTCCATAGAAATTTGGAGAGAAGAGAGTCAAGTTTTTTGAAATAGATAGAAGGAATATGAATAGGAATCATTGAAAGAATATATAGCATAATAGGAGTAATCATCATCTTAATAGAGTCTAGACGTCCCCACCAAGAAAGAAAAAGAGGGTTCCAGGAGGAAAGAAGTTTGGAGATCCGTTCGAGAGCTTCCTTCATATTTATTTTAATCAACTCCGTGATAGAGTTGGTAAACCATAACCCTAGATATTTAATTTTGGAACTAGTCCAAGGGAATCCAGTTGGGTCAAAGTGATGTTTAGAACAATATTTAGTTATAGGAAGAATCTCCGTTTTATCCGAGTTAATTTTATAACCGGATACTGCCGAAAAATCTGAAAATTCTTGTAATAATGGGGGAATAGAAATTTCTGAATTAGAAATATAGAGTAAAATGTCATCTGCGTAAGCAGAGAGCTTCAGGTGTTGATCTCCATATAAGAAACCAGAGATAGAAGTATTATTGCGAATGCGAGCTTGAAAGGGTTCAAGGGAAAGAATAAAAAGAAGAGGAGATAGCAGGCAACCCTGTCTAACACCCCGATGAAGTGAGAAACGATTTGAAACTAAACCGTTGACTATAGTGGAGGCAGTCGGTGCGGTATAAAGTAAAAAACTAGGGAAATGAATTTAGAGCCGAAACCATGCCAATGAAGAGATTTGAATAAAAAAGACCATTCCACTCTATCAAAAGCTTTTTCTGCGTCGATAGATATCGCGGCTAGAGAATCGGATAAAGTAGATGCTTTATTTAGAACATTAAAGAATAATCGAGAATTATCAGAAGTTAATCTACCCATGACAAATCCACATTGTTCTGGACCAATTAAATGGGTTAATAATGATTCGAGACGCAGCGCCAAGAGCTTAGCAAATATTTTATAATCCACGTTTATCAGGGAGATAGGGCGATAGTTTTTAAAAAATTTGGGATCCTTGCCATCCTTATGAATGAGACAGATAGAGGCTTCTAAAAAAGTGCCACTCTCCTTGCCAGTAGAGCAAAAGTATTGAAAGAGGTTAAAGATTTTGGGTAGTAAACAATGTAAAAAATATAAATAAAATTCTACTGAAAAACCATCTGGGCCAGCGGACTTATTCTTCTTTAGTTAGTTAAGTGAATTAGCAATTTCTTGAAGTGAAACGTCTGAGTCCAGGGAGTTAAGGTCAAGATCAGTGGAGATAGGAGAGGGAATAGAACTTAAATAAGAGTCAACAAGAGAATTTGATGCAGGTGCTTCTGAAGTGTATAAGTTATTATAGAAAGTTGTAAATTCATCTAGGATTTCTTGGTCTTTAAAAATAAGTTTCCCATCTGCTGAATGAATAGAATCTATCAGTTGTCTCTCCTTTCTAGATTTGAGATAATTAGCTAAAAGTGATCCAACTTTATTACGACCTCCATAATATCGGGCACTACTGCGAAGAAGAATAGATGAAGCGTTATCAGTAGAGATCTTATTAAACTCTAATTTAGAACGAACAAGCTCCTGCAAGATAGAGTTAGATGAGGAAGTGTAAAATTGATGTTCTAGATGCTTAATATTGGTTAATAGAGCTTTATGCTGAGTGAGATTGCGTTTCTTTTTCTTAGCCACAAAATCAATAATAAAACCACGGGCAGTGGCTTTAAAGGTATCCCACAGTAAAGCTGGAGATATAGAAGGATCTTCATTCAAAGAAAATAATTCTTCCACAAAGGAAGTGAAAGAGGATGAGAATGTCGGATCCTGTAAAAGAAAATTATTAAATCGCCATCTAGAAGATTTAGGTCGGGAACGGAGCAGATCAAAATCAACAATCACTGGAGCATGGTCTGAAATTAAAATGGGTTAGATCGAAGATGAAATGAGATTTTGAGCTAGAGGTTTAGATAGGAAGATATAATCTAATCGGGATAGGGAACCATATGGAGGAGAGAAAAAGGAAAATTCAGATTGGTCTGGGTGACATAGTCTCCAAGCATCTACAAGATGAGTCTGTGTAATTGTGCTATGAAACTGTTTATGAGATTTATGTGGAGTGAAGCGTACATGTGCTTTGCGGTCAATAAAAAGGTCCATAACCTGGTTACAGTCACCTCCAAGGATAAAAAATTCATCTTTATATTGCATACATTTATTAGTAATAGCAGGCCAGAAAGTGAGATCTGGTTGGGTCGGACCATAAACATTAAAAAAAGTTAAAGAAATATTATTAATAAGTAATTTAACTAAGATCCATCTGCCTTCAGCATCAATTTCTTGTGAAATAACAGAACAATTCAATTTTTTATGAACTAAAATAATAACACCATTCTTCTTTGTACTTGAAGGAGAAACGAAAACAGAACCGACCCAGTTACGCTTAAGCTTAAGGACCTCAGTTTCTGATAGATGAGATTCCTGTAACAAAACTAAATCAGGATTGTAAGAGGCTAAGTGTGAGAGAATTCTCTGCATCTTTATAGGATTAATGAAACCTTTTACATTCCATGTAACAACTGAATGAAAAAACAAGAACCATACATATAAAACAGTGGAATTAACAATGGAAGAGTATAAGGAAAGTAATAGGCAAAGCCAGTGTATAGAATAAGGATACCTTAGGAGGAGAGAGGGAAAGGAAAAAAGAAGTATGAGTAAGAAGAGACAGTACATGTCAAATGACGACTGTAATACGTACCTTTACGGGGAAACACAAAGGAAAAGATGAGAAGCGTGAACGGACAACAGGGATGTCACGCCTAACAAAGGTTAGCGAACCACACCGGGACGTCAATAAAAACAAATAATGGGACAGGAAAATGAGGTAGGTACAAAAGTAGGATCCAAAAAACCTGAAAAAGAATAAAAAGTCATGTAAATGAAAAGGAATAAAAAAGGCAGTGCAACCTGTTACAGTAAAAGGAAAAGCAAATACATTTTAAACATTACAGAAGAATCATTAATGTCAAGTTTGGGGAGGAGAACCAGCAATCTCCATCGAAGAAGGAGAATGAGAATGAATGAATTTTCTGAGATCTGCAGGGTCCTCAAATGTAGAAGTTTTGTTCAAAAAGGTAACTTTAAAGAGACACGGATGAAATAAGCCATAGCAGGCCCCCAAGGAGCGAAGAGCGGGGCAAAGATCCAAAAATTCCTTTCGACGCTTGGCGGTAGCTGAGGAAACGTCTTGAGAAATAAATAATTTTGCGCCCTGCCAATTCAATTGCTTCTTGGACTTAGCTGCATTCAGAACCTGTAGAAGATCTGTGAATTGTAGAAACAAGAAGATTACACCACAAGGTTTAGATGGAGCGGATGAAGAGGACAAGCGTGGACCAAGTCTGTGTGCTCTTTGAATATTTAATTTGGTTGAAGTAGGAAGGCCCAAGAGCTGTGGGATAAATGTGGTGAAGAATGTAACCGGATCGTCCCCCTCAAGGCCTTCAGGAAGACCATACAGGCGAAGGTTGTTGCGACGATTTCTATTTTCAAGGTCTTCAGCCGATTTCCTTAGTTGCAGGACCTCCCTTTCCAATGAAGAAATTCTGGAGGATGAGTCCTGTACATCGCTAATTTGTTGTTCCACCACCAAAAGGCGGGAATCCATGGAGGACCATTTGTCGTTTAAAATCTGCAGGCGAGAGCTTGTTTCTTCAACAAATGGTCTCAAAGCGTGAATTTCCTCCAGGACCATTTCCAGAGATACCGGAGAAACAGATTTTGAAGGAGAAGGAGGATCATGTTTGATTCTCTTGATGGTGGTCGAGGGCGGTTGTGACTTGGACACCATATTCGACACAGCTGTAGGGCGAGATTGCGCCATTTGTGGTAGTTCCTCAGAAGGCTGAGAGGAATTATAGGAGAGCGCAGAGTGAGCAGGGGACAACAATGGTTCACTGGATTTAAAATTATTGGAGGAGTGCAATAGCTCTTGCACCTACCCATGAGAAGAGCAACCAGGAATCAAGAAAGCAGGCTTGTCCAATAGCGCAACACTATTCCAATAAAAAACACTCCACAGAAGAACAAATTTGTAGCGAGTATGTGGGTCTTCCAACCAAGAAATAAGCATTAGCTAAGAATGACTCGATGTAATAAGCAAAAAAGAGTAGAAGTTGATAATTCCAGGAGCTTTATGACAAAAATGTGAGGAGAATACTGAGAAAATGAAGAAAATAAAATTCAAAATGGCGGCCGCCAAAAATCGGAACGAGTCACCTGAAGAAAATATGCCTTATTCCTAAGGCAATGCAGATAATGAAGGTAGCCTCGTGTAGAGGAAGGAATCCGATTCAAGAAGATGCCCCCATTATGTAGAAAACGGCAAAATTACCGCCGTAATGACAGCCGCAATGTCCGTTGCGGCGCGGAGCTCCAATGTCAAGCGGCGATCTTGAGTCACGGTGCGCGCGACTCCCCATGACAGGAATTTTAAATTAAAACATCCTGTTGCTGCTCAGCCTGCACTGACCAGAATCCCCTCAGTGACACTGTAGGGCTGAAGGACAGGAGTGCCTCCCTGTAGGGTGCAGCTGTGTCTCACCCGAGCTGTCAGCTGAGCAGAGCGCACATGCATCTGCCCGCGCCAGCCACAACAGAGACTTGTACCGCTGGTGAGGGGCTGGTGACATGATTAAGGTGGCGGCAAAATAGAGGCGGGAGACAACGCCTATTCACGTCGTTCTTTTGCACTTGCTGCATTTCTTTCCTAATGGGCCGTGGCTGCGGGCTGTTTGTGGGCCTTCGTGAAAATATTTGTTAATTGCAGCACCGTCATGCGCTGCAATTAACATACATATTTTCACAATGGCTCACAATCAGCCCCCAGCCACGCTCCATTAAGAGAAGAAATAGAGCAAGTCCAAAAGAACGACATGTAAAGCACACGTCGTGCTTTTGGACTTGATGCATTTCTTCTCTTAATGGAGCGCGGCTGGGGGCTGATTGTGAGCCATTGTGAAAATATGTATGTTAATTTCAGCGCATGACGGTGCTGCAATTAACAAATATTTTCACAAAGACCCACAAACAACCCGCAGCCACGGCCCATTAGGAAAGAAGTGCAGGAGCCACTTGCCATGGAACGTTCCCCCAAATAGGAAATTAGCGTTTTCGCGCCGCTCGCGTTTTAAAAGCGGCGGCGCGAAAGCTCTCACAGGATGTGTGCGCGCTTCCCTCGGGACCCTGCACGCTCGGGGGTCAGTGAGGTGCGCCTTACAGGGAACACTGGTTACAATGTAGCTACAACATAGTAGGTTTGGTTCAGGCTTTTGTGAGATCAGTTCTGGTTCTGCCAGCTTGACATCTGTCTTCCTGCAGAACAAGTTTTTGTTATTGAGTGATAAAGAAAACAAAATAAAAACTATTCCACACTGCAGCCAAATGTGCATCTTGCACATTGAACAACCTGTCACCCCTCTTCTCTCAGCAATCAATTACATTTATTGTGATTCCCAGGTGGGTACAGCTTCATCACCACCATCATTTACTGTTTTTTGCCTGGCTGCTCTGCCCTATTTCCAATTTTCTGCAATCTTCTTTCCTCATGACTCCCTGCGACAATCTGCAGGTCCCAGCTGCACTGCCTGCTGTACTAAAAAACAGGTTAAGTGAATTAAGTGAGCTTCTTATACACCTACCTGGGTAACTAGCACCCATTCACTAATCATTTTTGAGCCATGCAACAGTTAGGGCAGTGGAATTCCTGGACTAGACATGCTAATATTGTGCTACAGCTAATGTATACTAAATATGTGCTGCATCATGTCACAGACTGCTTGTAACACAGTGGATTAACAAATGTGTTTCTTCTGTAGAAGTGTACAGCACCTTTCACTTAGTGTAAGGAGCAGTTTGCTCTAGGTTTCCTGGATAGTACCCTAATGCATGCTGAGGTTAGCGTCAGCAGGCATAAAAAGATTGAGATTGCAAGTTATAGGCATTACCTGGGTGTGATGATGTTTAGGTTAGAGTAATGGCTTATGCCCCAGATATGGAAGAAACTGAGTTGTACAGTGGGAGGTGGGGTTCCTATCTCTATCATGTATTATTTTGAAAAGGTCAATTTTATTCACATACTGTTTAACACATTAATAGAGGAATGAGTGAACAGTGAAAGACAACTTCATGTGAAAAAGCCCTTTTATTTATAAAGAGAAATAATAATGACACAGAGAGGAGTAAAAAACCGTAATACCTTCTATCAAACTCAAACATGGGCATGGTTTGCATAAAGTGTCACGTATGAGGCTGGAACCAGTTTGCCCCACAAACGACGTCACCCATGAGTCTTAACCTGGAAGTGACATTGCCCCTCACTTTCCCCAGAAGTGACATCACCTCAGCATACTTGACTAAAAAGTGGCAGAACCCATGATGATGGAAGTCCCAAATCTGAAAGTGATGTCATTGTGCCTCCTGCCCTCAAAGTTATGATCCACGTAGACCCCATGACCTTGAAGTGATATCGTATCACCTATGCCCCCTAGCCCTGGAAATACCCAGGAACCCTGACTCTGGAAGTGAAGTGACCCCTGCCTTCCCTCCACAACTCATCCCATCATGCAATGAGCAGAAAGCATTGCAGCTGGTGACTACCAATATTTGCCTCCCTAGAATCCCAAGCTACCCCTTTTCTATATTCCCATCCCACCGGAGAATACTTAGGAAGTGGCATAATCAGCGAGCACCAACATCCAAGATTTTGGAAGCATAAACTGGCCTGAATCTTTAACCCCATCCTACCATGCAATGCAAGAAAAATGATATAACTGGTGACCACTAACATTTGAGTACTCTGAAGGCCAATCCTCCCTGGCCCCAATAATCACAACATATAGTGAAATGCTAAAGAAGTGACATAGCTACTGACCACAAACAGCAGGGCTCCAAAGATCCAAAACTACCCCGGCTGTTTAACTGCAACCTACTGTGCAATGCACAGGACGTGATATAGCTGATGACCAACAACATTCAATCCCCCGATCCTTGAAGCCCAAACTCCTTCTTCCTATAATATCGATCCACAATACGTTGTGCCGGTAAAACTGTGGTAGGAGATCCCAACATCTAGGTGTCAGGGGTCAAAGTACATGCATTCTTCCCTCCATCATGGGCAGGAAGTGATGTCACAGGATGTGACCCACACAAGATGTTTGTTTTAAGTTAATCAAAGGGCTTGAACATTACCAGGCATGTTTTTGCAAATGCAAAGGGGGTGATATGAATATCAGGCATGAACCACCAATGCTTCAACAGAAAAAGAAAACTCTGAAACACATTAAAGCTACATTGGTGGATGTGTGTTCTTGCATGTGTTTCTTTGTATCTGTGCCTGTGAGCATGTGTGTGTGTGTGTGTGTGTGTGTGTGTGTGTGTGTGTGTGCATGTGTGTGTATGCATGTGGGTGCTTCTTTGTGTTGGTTCTTCTTTGAGTATCTCCTTGTATGTCTTTTGTGTGTCTGCGTTTGGGCTCATGTCATGTATCTCTCTGAATGTATATATATGCGGATGTACGGAAAACATTGCAGGAGATCTCCATCTCTGTGGTGGAGGTTTCTGCCCCTTTGGTGGACATGTCCACCAACAAGGCAGAATGTAAAATGCAGCTGGAAAATAAACCGTATAGTCATGAAGGTGAGACATCTAGGTATAAATTTCCACTTGGAAATGGTGAATAACAAAATAGTGAAAAGTTAAACCTAGGTGTTGTAGGAAATATACATGTGAGTAAAAATGCATGTGTGTGTTCCTTGAATCAGGCCCTATATCTTTATGTATGTGTATGTCTTTGTTCAAAAGTCAACAAGAAAATCGCACTTCTCCAATAATTTTCAGAAAGGTATAACTCAGTGAATAATCAATGTCATGAGACAGACCTACTCAAGTTATATTTTATTGTTTAATACATACTCATTTATAATATACAATTCTTCAATTTTGAATTGTCTTAGGATCCCTATCAAGACAAACAAAACTAGAAAAAATACTCACATCAAACTAGCCATGCACACTTATAATAAGGAAAACCATCCAATCCATACATTAAAAACACTGCCCGCAGTGCTACCTTGACTCCTGAGCCTTTGCATTCCTTGTTCCTGAGCTGCAGCAGTTTCCCTTGTTCCTGAACTAGCACTGCCTGCAGTGCTATCTTGCCTCCTGAGCCTTATCATTCCTTGTTCCTGAGCAGTAGCACTTTCCCTTGTTCCTGAACTAGCACTGCCTGCAGTGCTACCTTGACTCCTGAGCTTTTGCTCAAGTCTTGTTCCTGCTCCAGCACTGCCTTCAGTGCTACTTTGTTTTCTTGATTCCTGAACCAGCACTATTCTAGTATAATATACCCTTGTAGCCTCCCCTTCTGTATATCCTTTTCCAGTCCCTGCTTTTCTTCCCATTTCCTTGGTTCCAGTTCCTAGTTCACTGTCTTTCTATTTATTCCTGCTGTTTTGCTTCTATTACCTTGTATTGTTGTTACTTGCTTTCTGCTAAGTTTGTCCTGAGATTTCCTTCCTTTCTTGTTAAGTAGTCCTCCTTGTTATTGCCTTGTCTATTGTGCTTGTATTTAGTTCTACCCCCTTGCTGTTACTGCCTTGCGTGTTCCTGTTTGATCACCAGGATCCGTGGGCACAGCTGACAACCTCGGTGGTGTTTCTTGTTCACTGTGAGTATTGTCTTTGAGTTACATTTATAACATAACCATAGGTATAAGCTCCACAGACCCTGCCTTTGCATGCATATCCTACATCTGGGTATTTGCAGTCAGTATCTGTAGAACAATTGTGGGTGAGGAACTTACTGAGCTTCAGTCTTACTGTGTGGAGCTCCTGAGTGCTTTACCCCACATTCCCGTTATTGATAATGTTGTTTCGTATATATGTCTTGCACATTTGTCCTGGGTGTAGTTATTCTGAATGCTAAATCACCTCATGAGTGCCTGTCCTTTCTGAGTCTTAGCCATCTTGTTCCTTCGTGCAGGCTTCCCCTTTGGATCCCTTTTCTCCTCTGACTTCCTGTATGATCCTGGGCAGCGCTGCACTCCTCTTTCTGCGTACGTTTTCTACCTAGTCGCCAGTCCTTGCCCAAGTGCCTGACTGTGTTCCAGACATAGTTCCGGATAGTCCAAGACACAGAGTAGCTCTTTGTTAATCAATCAATACATGTCTTATACATCTAGCGAAATAATCAGTCTATTGTTTTTAACAATTGTTTTAAGAAAAAAGGAAAATTACGCCCACACGCGTTTCGGTGAGAAGAAAAGCAGAAGTATTTATGCCACCTTCATCAGGGCACTGAACGTACTGTTTGTGTGGTGGCAAAAGCCATCCAAGCTGAGAGAGCAGAGCATTCAGGATACCCGCATCAAATTTTTATACAGTTGTATAGGAATATTGATAGTTAGTATGGCTCTCCTACATAGACAGGTATCATATCAAGTAGAGAGCGCAAGGCGCTCCAGCCGGAGTATGACGAAAAATCTGGTCAGAATACCCAGAGCGAGGAAGTAATAACCTTTCCTTAGAATATTCCAGGTGAAGGAAAGGAGGTATAAAAGGTTCAGGTAGGGTGAACAAAGTTCAAGGTGTCTACGTTTCCGAGGACTAGGGACATCCTCATAGTGCCGGCAAAACACTGACAAAGCCAGACAGACATCATCTTTGTGAGGATCTATACACTATGAGGACCGGTCCCCATGGTGTATCTGGGTGCATCAAAAAAACGAAACGGCCTATTCACAAACTGCATTTCATAGTACGTTTTGTAGTTCTACAATAGTACTGCAAAATGGACTTCACAAACTTATGTGCGTAGTTTACGCCCCCACCTCTCCTATCATCTACTATGCAGAGATATGTGAGGAGTCTCCACACATTTAAGTATGTGGTTTATCAGTAAATCTAGGAGGACAGAGGGGAGTGGTTGAAAAATGCAGAATGCATACTACTAAATGGAGCAAAATAGGGAGGAGTAAGAAGAGGTTAAGAGAGTTGTTTAGGGAGGGATGTTTACCCACCCACTTAAGAGAAGACCTATCGCTATTCACAAACTGCACTTCTGAAGTTACTACCACCAAAAAGGTCTCCAAACTGGTAGTAAATTCCTCCAGCTCAGAGCTGAAGTCAAGCACTACACATGGTGAGTCACTGGTAATGCATCACGGTTCCATAGAAATCAATGGAATAGGGACTTAAAAGAAAACCTCATAGGAAATACTGTTAAATTAAATGAAATTATTTAAAATAGTCAAAAATATAATAAATATGATTTAATATAATATATATTAATATAGTACATATTCTTATTTTTAATACCATATTTTAATACGTTTTTCATGTAAAAATTAATGTAACAATAAATTGCATTTAGTATAATTAAATTACTTTCAATTAATTCTTCACATCAATTTTAATATCTATTAATCCATAATAAAAAAAATTATTTTTACTTTTGGTGGAATGCATTTTTTAATTAAACTTGAGAAAAATAATTTTAATTTAGTTTAATATATTAACATTAATTAAAGATTTATTGCAAAATTAAGTTAATAGTGCTGCAGCATTTTTTCTTTTGTTCTACATTTAAAATAAATGTGTGTTGCAGTGATTCTGTTTTGGAAACAGAACTATGCCTGGGATCACAGAAAGTCAGTATGTAGGGACTGAGTCACCATACCACATTAGTATCTATGGGCCCGAATCCTGACTAGCTCATAGTGCCTTACCTGCCCTCCTAACCTTCCCAGAGTGACGGGTAAGTTGGTGCCCCGACACAACACTCTAGTCCCCCAGGGAACCATAGTAACAGGTCATCACCTTTCGTTCTCTAGTGCTTACATGTCCATAATAAACAACTGAAAGACACGAGATAAGTTTGCAATATTTATTGGAACTATTGTGCTCTATCATGAAGCAACTGTTGTGCAATTGGGAAACTTATGCAACTTAGTAACTTGAGCAGCTTTATCAATAGACTGTACTCAATGAAAAGCTTTACCATGGTGAATGATATATTTGCCTAAAGCTAACCTCACTACGTGAGCACAAATGATGTATCACAGATCTCTGGGATTATAGCCTGGCCCCATACCTGGCATTTGCCGTTAACTGGTTTGCATCTCAGATTGCGCAAGGCTTGCAAGCTCGTTTCAAGGTCCTTCCTCTGCAAGAAACTCATCTCTCTAGTTTCAAAAATAGCAAGTCTCTCCTTGTATGATAAGAACTTCTGTTCTGGAAAACAGCAGCTGAGTCTCTTTGTTATGTCTATGTGTTAGGTATATTATTGACTGACCACAGAGAAAAACAGGGCACAGTGTTGTTCAATCTTGTTCGAAAGGGTCAGACTGAATCCCAGCAAAAGACCTCAGTAACAAAAAACATGTGCTGCCCATTTCTAAAATAATAATGTGGCACCGAAACAAACGTGCAACTTCATAATGTGTGCAAAGCAAAAGCGGCCTACCACCAATAATTAGGCTAACATAGGCGAGAACTACAGTGGGCCCGATAGGGAACTCACAACACACCCCCCCCCCACCCCTTTGGTCAGGACAGTAAAGTAACAACTAACTAAATAATGAAATATTAAGGTGCAAGATAAGCAAAATCAAAGCATTGCTAATAAGCATGTTATAAAAAAGTTATAATGAAAGAAAACACGTAACATGTCAATTTTGAAAAGATAGCCAAATTAAAATGTGTCGGAGGTATACATGATGTCACTCGCAAGTTCAAAAGCCAGTGAATCCAGAATGATGATGATTGTGCGATAGCCCAGTTCACAAACTCCAGAAACAGACATGATCCTCTGTACCAGCCGATGCTGAGAATGTAGCTGGGTAACCTGCATCTGTGTTATTAGAGCCAGCATTTAGTGCTCCATGTGCTAAAGCACTTCTTTCTGGTGAAATAAGTGGTTCATAGCTTTTGTTCTGAAGAAGCCGCTGACCCAAGGAACAACTTTGAAAATGGGTTGCTAATGGACTCATTAACAGGTCTATGTCCATGGGAGCCGTAGTCTGCAGATCCAGGCAAATATCTATTGCCCATTCGAAGGGGCACCAGAGGCAGTGAAATACTGGTTGCACGCAGGTAAACCAGGCAGATTGGAATGACAATGACCAATCAAGGTCCAGTTTCTGGAGCAAGAGAATTCCAAAGAATCAAAACATGCGCTCACTGCACAGCTGGAGTAGAGGTAGTTCCTGTGGGCTTGCAAATGGAACATCCATTGCAGAGGAGCTAAAATAGGACCAAAATGCCACAAATGAGGAATAACAGCAGTGGGAAGGCCCGAAAACACTTGAAAAAAGGGAATGAATAAGCCTGGATTACTCCAAAGAATTTCTGGAAGAAAATGACTAAACCAGATCTGATAACTTAAAAAAAAGTGGGCAAGGCTGGCAGTATCCAATGCATTAAAAATACGGTGTACTCATTCACTGATATGAAAAGGGAGATTGGTGTTTAACAAGGACTGTATCTCACTGGATTTCCTCGCAACTTATAATTCAATGGTTTTCTCGAGTAGATGTTAGTGCTACATCTTTTTGAAATATAGTGCTTTGAGTCTGCTTAGCGTTTTGAAATCTGCCTTCAAAGTTGGCAAGGAAGGCCACAACAAGCTAACTATACCCCACCTGCATCGGAGAGAAAAGGACGTTATTACAACAGGTCACTATCTGGGTAACCAATAAAATGTATGGGATCCCAGCTCTCATTCCACAACAGTCCTGAACGTTTAAAATTAAATAACTTCCATTTGAAAGAACTGTAATTAGTGGGAGTATTGCAGGGGCTGGTGTTCCTTTGAGATTACAGGCCAAATTCGCTACTGACGCATTGCAGGCACAGTGTAGCTTCACATTTTTACAAATGAGTGAATGTCCGATAGAAGAGTCACATTCCTAGACAGTAAGGAAGACCTCTTTGTTGGCACATTCACAATGATATGAAAATGGGAGGGACCATAATTCATGAATGAAGCTGCCTCCTAGGGGTTCACATCTACCGACAGGGAAATGTTTCATGCAAGCTGTGAACTGAAATGTTGACCATTACCTGGAAAAAGTTCATACAGCCTCCACGACCATAATGAGCAGTATCTACAGCACAGCCCTTCCCAAACTATCTAACAAAATTGGCAGATGAATAAAATTGTCAATCTTCTTGGCGGACCAAATCTTTATCATGAGAATGGTGATACCCCCAAAGTTGTAGTACTTTTCTCTGAAAATACCAATAGTTGACACACAAGAATTCTTTAAAGACCTATAGCAGCTCATGATAAAACTGGCATAGGCAGGTAAACAGGTGACAACTGGATGGACCACACTGATCCTTTCATATGAGCGGGAGTCTAGCAGCTCCTGACTTCAAGCTATACTATTTGGGGCACAGGGCCAATTTGCTTACCATTAGACACAAAGTACATCCTCTCATATTTGTGGCTGGAGAGAGATGTGGCACGCCCTGGCTCCCTAACGGCCAAATTATTCATCACCCTGTAAGGAAAAGTAACTGCATAGACCTGATAGGGAGCGCCACCTATGCATGGCATTGGATGCTAAAGGCAGCTGATAGTTCATTGTTACATGCCCCCGAACGTCAGGTCAGCATTTCTGCATGGATGCCAAAAATTCTAGAAAAAGGGACACATTTTCAATTGGAGAGTTTACAGAAAACAAAGATTGGCAATTTAGTCTCTGAAAATATTTTCAAATCACTTGAACAAATTCAAGATCAAGCCTTGACATCAGTAGATGTATTTCTTTGCTATAGGATCCACCATACCTTACGCTGTATGATACAGAGACTACACCCTTCACACCATTAACATACCTGATCAGAACCTATTCTGGCAAGAGACTCCCAATGTTTTTAAGCCCAAAAGAGATTTATTGTATCAGTCTCCTGCCTAAAATATCCTCTTTTTCAATGTAAGTCAATGGAGAAAATCAATTCCCCAGCTTTTCCTCAAAATCTCCCTCTTACCAAGTTCAAAATGTTGGCAAGTAAGGTACATTGGATCACAGAGGGCAGGAGGAATGGGGTAGGGACATCGATTTGGATAACAGAGGGTAGGAAGGAGGTGGGCAGGGACACCAAACTGACATTACAGGGCAGGCGTCAGGGGTTGCAGCAGCACAATACTCCACAAAGGGCAAGCAGGACAGCAGTGCAGCACAATGGACCATGGAAAGCTATAGGGAGGGGACATGGCCATGCACATGGACAACAGAGAGCAGAGGGGAAAGAGGCAAGGTCAGAAAGTTAATCATACCGGACAGATAGGAGGGACAGTTGCAGCATAACAGACTATGAAAGGCAGGAGGGAGGGGATGGGGTCTGCACATGGAAAACAGAGGGTAGGGAGCAAGGGGGCAGGGCAGGAGCAGCAAGCTGACCATGGGGGCAGGCGGGATAGGCACTGGAAGCACAACACGCCATGGAGGGCAACCGTGAGACTATAAGGACATGCACACACACAACAGAGGGAAGGTGGGAGGAGGCCAGAGCAGCAAGCTGACCACACAGGGCAGGTTGGAGGGGCTATGACAGCACAGAAGGCCATTCATGGCAAGTGGGAGGGTTAGTGGCAGCACAATGGCCATGGTGGGCAAGAGGGAGAAGGCAGGTGCATTCACAAAGTACCATGGAGGGCAGAAGGTTCTAGACACAGACAGAAGAGGGCAAGAGGGGTTTCACAACAGACAACACAGAGCTAGCAGGAGGAGCAGTTGCAGCACAACAGAGCATGGAGGGCATTAGGGAGTGGAAGCAAAATGGACTATGGAGGACAGGAAGGAGGGGCAATGGGCATGGAACTTGGACAGGAAGGGTGGAGGTGGCAGTGACAGGCAGCAGCCATCTGACCATGCTAGGCAGGTGGGAAAGACAGTGACAGTTCAACAGAACACTCAGTGTAGATAGGAGGGTGGCAGGTCCATGAAATATGTTGAGCAAAAAGGACGGAGTAGGGACATGCACACAGACATCGGAGGGCAGGGGGAAGGAGAGTTGGGGCAGCGAGCTAAGCACAGAGGCTAAGCAGGAGGGCAATGATGGGGCATAGAATTGGGCAACGGAGAGCAGGAGGAGTGGGCAGGGACATCAAGCTAAATGGAGGGCAGTGGCAGCACATCGGACCATGCAGGGCAGGAGGGAAGGGGCTGGTGCATAGACTCGGACAAGAGAGGGTAGGGAGGAAGTAGATGAGGCAGCAAGTTAATTGTTTAGGGCAGGCAGGAAGGGCAGTGGCAGAACAAAGGCTACACGTGGCTGTAATGAGGGAGCAGGGTGACGGACTTGGACAATGTATGGCAAGAAGTAGGGGAGGCAGGAGCATTAAGCTTGGGTGGGGGCAGCAGGATGCCAGGCCAGGCCCTGCATTTAAACCCCCTCACTGTGCATTGTGATAGACATCTTACTTAACATTTAAAAAAACTTTAAAATTCACAGAGAAAGCCAAAGGTTACAGGGATAGTATAGTTAGGAAATAGAATTTAGAAAACCTTAGAAATTCACTGAAAAAAACAAAGGTTACAGTTATAGTTAGGCTCAGATTTTACTCAAACAAAACCAGTGAAATTCAACAGTTATAAATACCTAAGCTAACTATACCTAACACCCCCGCAATGCACTACTTATGACCTCGCACATTCCATTACTCATGACATGGTCACTGACATCACTGATGAAATCTCAAATGACATAACTAATGACATCATCCACAGAACCACTCACACACACACACACACTAACACCCCATAGAATCTCTCAAACACCCACTCACACATCCATTAACAAACCCATTCACAGACCCATATAACTACTGACAGACACACTCACTCACTTACACAGCCACTCATACAACCACTCACTCAACCATATAGCCACTCACATACCCTCTCACATACCCATACAACCACTTTCATACCCACTCACACACCTAAACAGCTACTCATACAACCACTCACTCACCCATATAGCCACTCACAACCCTATCACACATCCAAGCACCCACTTACAGACCCACTCACGCACCCACACAGCCACTCACCCATGCAGCCACTCACACAGCCACTCACTCACTCATACAGCTACTAACAGAGCTACTCCCTCAACCATACACCCAATAAGACATAAGACATCCATTCATTTATCCACAAAACCATTTACATACCCACTCACACATTGATATAAGTACTCACGTGACCACTCACTCACCTATACAGCCACACACACAGATATTTACTTTGCAAAAAAGACACTCACACACTCACTCATATACCGATACACCCACTAAGACAGCTACTCAGTCACCCATACAACCACTCATACACCACTCACCCACTACTACAGACACTCACACAGCCACGTATTCACCCATACAGCCACTCACAGACACATACACACACCCATACAGCCACTGAGACACCCACTACCACACTAATACAGACAGTCACATATATTAGATACAGAATCATTCATTAGTAGTACAAAAAGAGTAGTAATTTAACTTATGCAATGGCTTAGTATATATATTTAACTCTCAGAAACATTTACAAAACACTGACACTCACTGGATGATGACATCAGTGATGTCATTTGAGATGTCATCAGTGATGTCACTGGCCATGTCATGAGTGATGCAATATGTGAGGGCAGAAGCAGTGCATTGCTAGGGCGAAAGTTATAGTTAGCTCAGATAATGACATCTGCTGAATTTTCTGCACTAGTGAAATCTGACCTAACTATAATGTCCCTGTAACTTTGGCTTTTTCAGTATATATGTATTAAGGTTGGGCAGAGCTTGGGGTGCGGAGTTACACAAACCTCCGCCCACCTCCACGTAGCAGAGTTACGGGATCCCAGCCCTAGCTAATCTCTGTGTCACCCATAATTAACACCATTCACTCTGTATGTCACATCCCAGATACACCGCACAGATGTAATACCCCACTCACAGAGCACACCGCCTACCATGCAGGGGAGAGGGTACAAATGCATCTGCATCCCTGAGCCCCATCATACCCAAGCATGGCCGCAGCACCTGGTAGCTTAGAAGAGAAAGGGAGCTGCAAAGACTGGCCTCCCTGTCCTCTAGCCTCCAGATGTTTATTGTTTAACCAGTGCTTCGCTTCCTATGGACATGATTATCCACTGCTGATGATGGGTGTAAACGAAACTCTTCTAGCTTCTGCACTCCACGATCGAACGCTGCAGCCTCATTGGCTGTGTTGCAGGGATTCTGCACCAACCCAGACCTATGCTTGGGATTATGGGCCCTCAGTAGACAGGGACTGAGTTGTCCTACCACCTTAGTACCCATGATCCCAGGACCGACTAGCTATAGTGTCTCACTTGCCCTCCTACTCACTCACAGAGGAACAAGTGATTAGACACCCAGGAACACAACACTCCCAACTCTCTCAGGAATCGCGGTTGCAAGACACACCCTTATGCTCACGCTCTTGTACTCATCCACAATAAGATCTGACAGAGACACGAATAAGTTTAAAATATTTATTTTAACTAATGTGCTCTAGTATGCAGTATACATGCCACAATCAACAGAAAAAGCCTAACACAAATATGGTCAGCATAGCAAGTATCCGTAAATCATAAAAGGAGCTGTCATGGTGAATGACAGCGTAGCCTAACTTCCCTCCCCTTGTATAGAAGCAAGATGATTATATTTTAGAAGATCTTTGGGTGTTATCAGCAGACTCCATACCTCAGTCTACAGATGGTAGATCTACATCACAGGTGCTGTCATGCTCTTCTCCCTGGAAAGGTGCCTATCCAAGTGTCTGTTACCTATCCATGTACCCTCATATGAATAATGTATGTGTTCCTAAACAACAGCTGCATCTGCATGTTTTGTCTAGGTTCTAGGGCCTAACCAGAATAGAATAACAAGGGGCATTGTTGTTCGACCTTCATCACAATGTTCAGACTAAATCCCAGGAATGAGCAAAGTGTAAAAACAACTGTAGGTTCCATGTGAAAGTTTCAGTATGGCACAAGCAAAATAAATTTGTGTAGTAATGTGCGCAAAGGAGCCGACAGTCCGCAACAGTGCTCATGCTATCATAGGGAAGACCACAATGACCTTATGGGCCACGTGACAGCTGCTAGCAACATTGAAGCCACATTGAGAGGTTGAGCACCACCTCGCATCAGCCTAGCTACACCGAAGTGCACGCTGTCCTCAATGCCAGCCATGGAGCCTCGCACGGTTGTGCTACTGATCTGCCTGCTTATTCCCACCCAGGCGCTCAGCTGGACCAGGGCTGCTCGACCCCCTGCTACTGGGAGTGGGATGGGGTGCTGCACAGAGTTGACTGCTGCTCGACCTCGGACTCTCCATGCTACCCCACAACTTGAGCGCTATCACCACTCACCAGCTACCTGACTGTAATTGTGCATGTTTATTAACCTTTATGGCAGCCCTTGCAGGATGTGCACCCCCTTATACCTCTCCCCACCTCTGCGGCATGGGTGCACATTGGCACAGAGGAAAGGGTGTAAGGTATTTTACAGGGTAATGCCGTGGACCTGTGGGAACAACCAGAGGCTTGGAGTGTAAAACCTCCATGGTACGCGGAGCGGAACTCTGCAGAATTTGTCAGAGTTTTTCAGTCACTGACACTCTGCAAACTCCACCCAGGCCTGATATATATATGTATTCACTGAAAAAAACAAAGGTTACAGGGATGTTATAGTTAGGCTGACATTTCACTCTTACAAAACCAGAGAAATTCAGCAGTTATAGTTAGCTGAGCTAACTGTAACTCGTGCCCCCGTAATGCACTGCTTATCACCTCACATATTACATCAATCAGGACATGGTCAGTGACATCACTGATGGCATCTCAAATGGCATCTCAAATGAAATCACTGATGACATCACTGATGACATCATCTAGTGACAGTGAGTGTTTTTAAAATATTTATGAGTTTAAATATATATACCAAGGTGTTTTGATGAATCAGTGGGTATATGAGTGCCTGTATCAATGAATTAGTAGGTACGTGACTGACTGTATAAGTGAATGATTAGGTGTCTCACTGACTGTATGGGCCACTGACTATGTTGTCTGAATGTCTGTGTCTGTCTGTCAGTTGATGTCGAAGTGGCTGTATGGGTTGGTGAGTGGTTACATGTGTGAGTGTATGGGTGATTGATTGGTTGTCTGAGTACCTGTATGGGTGTACGAGTGTCTCTGTGGGTGGTTGAGAAGGTGTGTGACTGCCTGCATTTATGAGTGAGTGGGTGGGTCAGTGGGTGTATGGGTTAGTGAGTATGTAAGAGAAGGGCTGTATAAGTGACTGAGTGTGTATGACTGTGTCGGTGAGTGAATGGATGTGTGAGTGGTATATCGTTGAGTAACTAGATATGTGAAAGGCAGTATAGGTGAGTGTTGGAGTATATAATTGACTGTATGTGTGAGTGAGGAATTGCGATAGTGGCTGTACGGGTTAGTGAGTTTGTGTGTGAGGGGCTGTAAGGGTGAGTGCGTATGTGTTAGTATCTGTATGAATGAGTGGGTGTGTGTATAAGTGTATAGGTGAATACATGTCTGTCTGATTGACTCTATAGGTGAGTGAGTAGGTGTGTGAGTAGCTCTATGAGTGACTGACAGTATGTGAGTGGTTGTGGGGCTGTATAAGTAGATATATCAGTGGCTGTATTAGTGAGTGAGTTGGTGTACAAGTGGCAGTATGGGTGACTGTGTGGATGTGTGTGCAGACATATGAATCAGTGAGTGGGTATGTAAGTACTGGTATGAGTGTGGGAATGGCTTTTCTAATGGTAGTGTGGAGGTTGGAGTGGGTGTATGAAAGGTTACATGGGGTGTGATAGGGTGCGTCAGAGATTCTGTGGATGATGTCATCAGTGATGTCATTTGAGATGTAATCAATGATGTCATCAGTGATGTCACTGACCATGTCTTGAGTGATGTAATATGTGAGGTCATAAGCAGTGCATTGCTGGGGCGCTAGTTATTGTTAGCTCAGCTAACTATAGCTGCTGAATTTCTCTGGTTTTGTACAAGTGAAATGTCAGCCTAATTATAACGCCCCTGTAACCTTTGGTTTTTTCAGTGGATTTTTAAGGTTTTAAAAAATTATATTTACTAATTATAACATCCCTGTGACCTTTGGTTTTTTCAGTGAGTTTCTAAGGTTTTTTAAATGCTAATTCTTAACTATAATGTCCGTGTAACCTTTGGTTGTTTCACTTTCGAAGCTTTTTAAAATTCTATTTCTTAATTATACCATCCATTTTTTTTAAGTGAACCGCTAAGATTTTTGTATTTTCTTTCTATAAGTGGATATTGTGTATTATATTTATATTATATACCACAGATTTTTTGATTTCGCATGTGTTTATGAGAAAGTACATCAATAACAGGTTTAGTTTTTAGCAATTTTGTGAGTTGGCACAACATTGCCACATTTACTGTGGAGAATCTGTGATAAGTACATTTATTTCACATACTGAAAAATACACTTAAATACATTTTTAAAATAAAGTTTAACACCTTGGCTGCGGCGCGAATTCCGCCGCGGTGCTGAACATTCCAATCCCGGGCGTGGCTCGGCCGGCCCCCGGCCATCGTGCGCACACGCCCACCGTGACTCATGACGGCCGGAGGCCGTCATGAGCACGGAAGGGGTTAAGTAAAATTTTTTTGTAAAATATTGTTTTAACTTTTCTTTCTGTGATCAATTTAGGTATTGACACAGACTTGGGTTTGCCAAATGTGAAGATTACTTGGTTTGGCCATTCATCAGATGCTGTCTTTGGTTAAATCCATTGTGGATTCCCAAGCTCCTCACTTCATGACTGTGCACTGTGGTAGCAATGACCTAGGCACATTGACTGAGGTAGGGCTGGAAATCCTAATGAAACAAACCTTTGCAGAACTGATATCGCTTTTCCCTCACACTGTCTTGGTGTACTCTAATATGTGCCAAAGACAGAAATGGAAGTGGTCAAATCAATTCAGTCCACAGATTGACAAAGCCAAGAAACATGTTAATAAAACTGTTTCTGCATTCCTCAGAGACCATCGCATGGGCTGCATCTATAACACAAATCTGCGTTTTGCATCGACCGCCAGACGATCTGGCCTTTACAATGGATAAGTACGTATTAGGGAAAAGAGGCTACACTAAAGCACTGTACACCTCCTCAGGGCGCCTCTCTCTCACGGGTCCAACAAAGACCACAGTTCAATTGTGGCACAACGTCCAGAAATGGATGGGGTGGGACAACAAAATTACAAACAATATCCCATTAAGGGACGCCGAACGTTTGGGCACCATGAGTGGACTCCACAGTTTCAACAAATGGGACCTAATAGGCATATCTCGAGCAGGCGACCTGTGGGTAGGGGGAGAGGTAATACCATTTGCAACGCTCCAGCAAGAGTATGAACTGACAGATGCAGAGATATTCCGCTATCTGCAAATAAAACACGCTCTGCAAGCGATAATCCCAAAGGGGACAACAATCCCAGGTTCCTCCCCACTAGAGAACAGAATACTCACAGACTACATGAACCGCAAATTGATGAACAATTCCCTGGTCTCCCTCCTCAGACTCTGGGATCGGTGGCAGAGGTTGTGGGGGAAATTGAAGACAAAGACTGGTAGGAGGCCCTCGCGTCCCCATGAGAAGTTGCCATATCAAGTAAACTCTACCTAATACAACTGAAAATTCTCTATAGAGTATATTATTCCCATCGCCACTTGGCGAAAATGGGCAGAGAAGCAGATCCCACATGTAGAAGGGGGTGTGGTCAAGAGGGAACATACTATCATATACTGTGGGGTTGCCCAGTCATACAACAGTATTGGGCGGCCATAGTCCGTAGCCTGAGTAGGATCACAGGAGTAGAGATGATTCCTACCACACAATGGTGCCTCCTGAATGTATGGGATACTACAAACCTTGGGGTTGAAGAACAAATATGGGTATCGTTGGCATTGACAATTGCCAAGCGTAATATTGCACAGAAATGGGGGATTCCTGATGCACCGAGACTGCAAGATTGGACGAAAGACCTAGACTGGTGTATGATAGCCGAGAAAACGATGTGTGAAAGCAGGGGGTGTCCAAGGAAGTGGGAACAGGTCTGGAACAAGTGGAACACATACCGTGGGGACCTATGTGGAGGCCTAGGGAGGGGTTTGCAGGGACGCACTGATCAAGGAAACAGATCTCCCAGAATTGATGGTAATTAAGTTGTAAAGCGAAACAAGGAAATGTTACTGTGGTGTCAACAACTGTGATTGAAAAACATGTATTTGATAATGAGGCAATGGAATCAAGTAATGTATAATGTACCCTGTCAATTTTCAATAAACAGATTCTTAAAAAACAATCTGGGGTCGATTCCGATGTCGGCCGGAAGCGCACCTTACAGTATTCGTCCGGAAAAAATACCAACCGAACGCGTGTTTTCCGACCGACTCGAACACTCTACCGAACGAACAAGTACGATGCGCATAACAGCCCAGATTCCGAGCGAGCCGTACTTACCCATTCCAGCTCCTGTTCCCCACCCGAGCCGGATCCGTAAACGCCGAATCGAGTCGCACGGAACCAAATACACAGCACCTTCCGGCCGGACTAGTACGATGCGTCTACCGTACGCGCCGAACTCGTCGCTACGTCCGGCACGTATGAGCATCCGGGAGAGTTGCACATAAGCTCCGATTCGCGCCACAAGACGATCCACGGCGACGAGACGAACAAGCCAGCGACGAGTACGAGTCAAAGCCACGAGAAAGACTAACGAGACGAACCAACCATGAATCCCATTGCGCAGGCCCTACCAATACTCTACATCTATTACCGGGACCGGTACAGACGCGTACGGCGCAGACGGTAAGTCAAACACCCACAACACAAACAAACGACACGTACCCGAAATATGTCACACACACATAGGGATGCACAAATGACGTACACTAGCAACAGCAGAACCATAGGGGCGGGATGGCCATCACCAATGCCATACACACCCATAGAGGGATGGATGCCTGCCACTACTACCATCCCCACCCATAGGGGGATGGATGCCTACCACTACTACCATCCCCACTCATGGGGGGCTGGATGCCTGTCACTACTGCCATCCCCACTCATGGGGGGCTGGATGCCTACCACTACTACCATCCCCACTCATGGGGGGCTGGATGCCTACCACTAACACCACCCCTACTCAGGGTGGGCTGGATGCCTGTCACTACTGCCATCCCCACCCATAGGGGGATGGATGCCTACCACTAACACCACCCCCACTCAGGGTGGACTGGATGCCTACCACTACTACCATCCCCACTCATGGGGGGCTGGATGCCTACCACTACTACCATCTCCACTCATGGGGGCTGGATGCCTACCACTACTACCATCCCCACTCATGGGGGGCTGGATGCCTACCACCACTACCATCCCCACTCATGGGGGGCTGGATGCCTACCACTACTACCATCCCCACTCATGGGGGGCTGGATGCCTACCACTACTACCATCCCCACTCATGGGGGGCTGGATGCCTGCCACTACTGCCATCCCCACCAATAGGGGGATGGATGCCTACCACTAACACCACCCGTACTCAGGGTGGGCTGGTTGCCTGTCACTACTGCCATCCCCACCCATAGGGGGTTGGATGGCTGTCACTACTACCATCCCCACTCATGGGGGTCTGGATGCCTACCACTACTACCATCCCCACTCATGGGGGGCTGGATGCCTGCCACTACTGCCATCCCCACCCATAGGGGGATGGATGCCTACCACTAACACCACCCCTACTCAGGGTGGGCTGGATGCCTGTCACTACTGCCATCCCCACTCATAGGGGGCTGATGGCTGTCACTACTACCATCCCCACTCATGGGGGTCTGGATGCCTACCACTACTACCATCCCCACTCATGGGGGGCTGGATGCCTGCCACTACTGCCATCCCCACCCATAGGGGGATGGATGCCTACCACTAACACCACCCCCACTCAGGGTGGGCTGGATGCCTACCACTACTACCATCCCCACTCATGGGGGGCTGGATGCCTACCACTACTACCATCCCCACTCATGGGGGCTGGATGCCTACCACTACTACCATCCCCACTCATGGGGGCTGGATGCCTACCACCACTACCATCCCCACTCATGGGGGCTGGATGCCTGTCACTACAACCACCCCTAATCATAGGACGGGTAATGCATGACACAACTAGCATACTCCCACATAAGGACTGTCTGTAAATTACATCCCACCCCCAACACCATGACAAGCGTGTGTGGTCTGTGTCAAATGCATACAACACTGAACATGACATTGAACATACAGTGTGACCCCCTAACACATGTGTCACACATAATTGTGTGTGTGGCCTACACAATGCAAGCAGACCATGACCACTGTGGCATTGTGGCCCAAAGCCCCATCACCACAGTGCCCAAAGGTAAGTGTGTGCTCCATAGCTGAAGCACATTTTGAACAGTGTGGCAATGGGGCACAAAGCCCCATCACCACAGTGCCCAAAGGTAAGTGTGTGCTCCATAGCTGAAGCACATATTGAACAGTGTGGCAATGGGGCCCAAAGCCCCATCACCACAGTGCCCAAAGGTAAGTGTGTGCTCCATAGCTGAAGCACATATTGAACAGTGTGGCAATGGGGCCCAAAGCCCCATCACCACAGTGCCCAAAGGTAAGTGTGTGCTCCATAGCTGAAGCACATATTGAACAGTGTGGCAATGGGGCCCAAAGCCCCATCACCACAGTGCCCAAAAGGTAAGTGTGTGCTCCATAGCTGAAGCACATTTTGAACAGTGTGGCAATGGGGCCCAAAGCCCCATCACCACAGTGCCCAAAGGTAAGTGTGTGCTCCATAGCTGAAGCACATTTTGAACAGTGTGGCAATGGGGCCCAAAGCCCCATCACCACAGTGCCCAAAAGGTAAGTGTGTGCTCCATAGCTGAAGCACATATTGAACAGTGTGGCAATGGGGCCCAAAGCCCCATCACCACAGTGCCCAAAAGGTAAGTGTGTGCTACATAGCTGAAGCACATTTTGAACAGTGTGGCAATGGGGCCCAAAGCCCCATCACCACAGTGCCCAAAGGTAAGTGTGTGCTCCATAGCTGAAGCACATTTTGAACAGTGTGGCAATGGGGCCCAAAGCCCCATCACCACAGTGCCCAAAAGGTAAGTGTGTGCTCCATAGCTGAAGCACATTTTGAACAGTGTGGCAATGGGGCCCAAAGCCCCATCACCACATTGCCCAGAAGGTAAGTGTGTGCTCCATAGCTGAAGCACATTTTGAACAGTGTGGCAATGGGGCCCAAAGCCCCATCACCACAGTGCCCAAAAGGTAAGTGTGTGCACCATAGCTGAAGCACATTTTGAACAGTGTGGCAATGGGGCCCAAAGCCCCATCACCACAGTGCCCAAAAGGTAAGTGTAGTCCTGGTAAAAGCTGCAAAAACAAAACTGCAGGGATTATTCCTGGCCACACAACACCAAACACTACAGTGGCATTGTAGTGCTTGTGTCCCATAGCAACATAGATTGTGTGAGGCAAGCAGTGCAGTGCCAATGACACATCGTTCTGGCCATGTGCACACAAACATCAGCCATGGGGGCCCACATTGTCTACATTCACAAATAACACAATGACAGAAGTGAGCATCATAATGCAGACTCTCGTCAAAGTGGGGGAAAAAGGAAGGGCTTTTGAGTAATGAATCACTCAGGTCCGGCATACATGCCCATATACATGAAAACAAAAATTAGTAGGCCGTTCCTAACACATAATGCAGGATGATAAATGATCACAGGGTTGGAACAAAAGGTGAATGAATAAAAAGAGCAGGAGAAAATTTCCTCCTTTCGGAAAAAGACCCTCACACACCCAGCGTGCTAGGTGTCATGCTTCATCATCGGGTCTGCTCCTTATCGGGTCGGCACTGCAATACCCGATCGGCACCCGTGATGGGGCCTTCCTGGCGGAGATCTTTATTCCTATGCCGTTGGGTGTTTAATGCGTAAGGGTCCTAAAAAAGATATAGTGTAGGTGATAGTGATGTGTAAGGACGTGAAAGTAAAACAGGAAATAGTGAACCACTCAAAACAATTTTAATGAGTCGTGGTCGCTAACCTGATTAAAAACTGAAAAGGCGCATACTCTCAATCTCAAAGTTGTGGGGAGATATGCTAAAAATAGGTCAACATGTTTCTTGCCTGTTATCTATTCAATGGCAATTCGTCAGGACCAAAGGTAGATCTACCTACACTTTTTGGTGGTGATCGAGAAACTCAGTAAAGTGCATAAATGATCACCAATACAGCACCCTAAAAAGTGGTACCTGTAGATCATCCCAAAGTCGGGTGAAAGGTTGATGGCATCGTGTACCGGTTAGAGCAGACACTAAACTGTAGTGTCAGTTACGTCGAAAAGGACCTTCAGTATTCCTACCCTTCGCTCTACCGGCCATTGAATAGATAACAGGCAAGAAACATGTTGACCTATTTTTAGCATATCTCCCCACAACTTTGAGATTGAGAGTATGCGCCTTTCAGTTTTTAATCAGGTTAGCGACTACGACTCATTAAAATTGTTTTGAGTGGTTCACTATTTCCTGTTTTACTTTCACGTCCTTACACATCACTATCACCTACACTATATCTTTTTAGGACCCTTACGCATTAAACACCCAACGGCATAGGAATAAAGATCTCCGCTAGGAAGGCCCCATCACGGGTGCCGATCGGGTATTGCAGTGCCGATCCGATAGGAGCAGACCCGATGATGAAGCATGACACCTAGCACGCTGGGTGTGTGAGGGTCTTTTTCCGAAAGGAGGAAATTTTCTCCTGCTCTTCTTATTCATTCACCTTTGTTCCAACCCTGTGATCATTTATCATCCTGCATTATGTGTTAGGAACGGCCTACTAATTTTTGTTTTCATCATAATGCAGACCCACGTATCTGCACCAATGGACACACAAATGTAGATATCCTGTGGAGACTGTAGATGTCAGGTGAACAAATACCATACCATGGCAGCAATGGGACATACTAACCATGATCAATGTGCTGACTGATGACCTAGCAGTCCCAGGGCCAGCAGGGGAAAGCCAACAAACAACATACAGCCAATGGCGAACTAAAGATATGCCAATGCAGTGGTGCAAATGCACAAACACCAACAGGCAGACTCACACTGCATATCATACACAACAGGTGAGGGGGGTTGTGTGCCAGTGTCCCCAGGCAAACACACAACACATGAGGAGGCCAGATTCACTAATACACAGCTGTCAACACAGTCACATACAAAAGTAACTCATGGATTGGATTCCCCTCTGTGGGCAAACAGGCATTGTGAGATTAGAGGAGCCCAAATTACACATGTCACACAAGCTTGTAGGAACAGCAACAAACACAGCAAGAGACAGAACCACCACAGCACTCCCCCAGGGACCCCACATTGTGGTGACACTAGCCTGCATGACAATCACACTGTGATGACAAAGGTAGATGTCATCCACACTGTGAACCACAGCCATGTGTCCTGAGCAACAAACTACCATCACACCTATACAAGCACAAAGCACTCAGCATGGCCTGCCAGCCAAGGACAATATGGAGGTAGTGCCCCAGCCATGCAACAACTCACATTTGCACACACTCAACGCCACACACCTTGAACTCCAACAATGTGCAGCAGTGAAGCTCACATGGACTGCTGACATTGCACATGCACCCATGACAATACCAGGGGTGGTGGGGGGAAATAAGGTGCAGAAACCCATCACACATGGCCAGTCAACAATACTTGTGAATGTCTGACACACTGCACAGTATGCCGTACATGGGCATGACGTGAAATCCACCCCAAACAATCGGATCCTGGCCATAGTCACACACCAATGAAGAAGCCAAGCTGACCCACAAAGGACACACATAGACAACTTCCAACATTGCAGCTCTGTCTCTGAGGAGTGGCAGCGGTCACACACACAACGTGTCACAATCACTGAAAGCATACACAAACAGAAAATCACATTACTCGTGTAACCAACAAGTGCCAAGAGGAATCCTAACTGTGTCCCATCTGCGTTTGCCCACAATCCCAGCCCTGACAACAAAGACAACTAGGGATGACAACCTCATGAACATTAGTTTGCCATGCACCCACATCCCGGAGAAACCAGGTCCAAGATGCTGGATGAACACAGAACAACTCAGCAAGCATCACAAACAGGAACATCCGTAGGGACACAGCCTGTGTAGGAAAAGGAGAAGGGAACACGCACAGACATGCCTACACAACACACAACACGGGCACAGCCTATATCACGGAATCACGCACTGCCATGAGGGCACTCCACTCCTGTGGAAGGTCAGCTGTGCCAAACCTTGTCTGTGCACGACTCAAACATGTCAGCAGAACACTCGGTCAGTGAGTCAACAACTACAACACACTGAAGGCTCTGCTCATATCAGCCTGGGCACGGGAGTGTCACGTCAGTCATCTGCATACACCCAAGACACGTGTCAAGCAACTTGCACTGTGTACACAGATGAGTCCTCCAAATTTGATGTGCTAAACTGCATGTCCATTGGAGACGGGCACACAGTCAGGGTACTAGGAACATTGGACAGTGGTAAGCCCACCAGATGTGCATCAGTGTAGGACAAAGATGGTAATCTACAAATGCTAAACGTACATCCCTGTGTCAAATGTTGAACATTACACCCTCAGACTGCAGCAAAGGATGCCATAGATCCAGACTAGATTAGGACACATATCGCATGGACCACATGGAGCCCATCACAGCAAAACTTCATTTACCTGATCTGAACACTATTACAACAGCAAATGCATGATTCTACATATCTACATCATGTACCTCCAAAGATTAACCACAAGTAAACAAAAAGAGGCTTTATTCAGCAAGTGTGCAACTCAAATCAAAAGTCCAAAATAAACTAAGGCCAATGGCCAGTCCAAATATACAGTCCCAACAGGGTGATGTGTGACAACTTGTCAACAATTGCTTGCCTGCACAGGTACGGACAGGGGACATCCCCCTTGGAGGGGCATACGAGGGGCAGGCCAGGCACCACAGGGACAGGATCAGGGGATGCCAGAAGGAGGCAGTGAAGGGGAGGTGGGTGCAGGAGTGTCACCGGCAACTGCAGTGGACGTGTCTGACTCAGGGGGGGCCGGCACCACTGTGGTACACAAGTCAGTTGGTGTGGGTGCTGCAACCACTGCAGTGGGCTGGACTGATGTAGTGGACTGGGTACCCACTGCAGTGCCCGAGTCAGACGTGGTGGTTGTGGACTCCACTGCAGTGCATGACTCCAAGGGAGTGGAAGGGTGGGCAGATGAGGTGGGCAGGACAGAAGGGGGGACCCGGTCTCCACAACAGTGCCACTAACAGGCAGAGCATCTGGGTGGAAGAGCAAGTGGCAGGGGGGGAGGGCCTAAGCAGTCTGGGGATGCGGTATCGGTGTGTGGGAGAACCTGGGGCAGGGTGTGGCGGGGGAATCTGTGCAGTGGTGGACTGGGGGATGGAGGAGAGAGACTGGGCGGTGGAGCTGCGTGGTGGTGGGGTCTTGCTCTTCCTGGTCCGGGGGACTTCCTAATGGGGTCCTGTGTCTGCCTGCGCCTGGGGGAGGGTGTCCGGGGGCGGGGGGCACTCCCCTCTGTGTGGGTGGACTTCCTCTTCCCCCGGTATGCTGGATCAGCAGGATTGGAGGGGAGGAGGCCGAGGTCACACAGGAAGATCTGCTGTGTAGGTGTGGTAGAAGGCGAGGCAAGGGAAGGGGTCTTGGAGGGAGAGGATCTTGAGGATTGCGGAGTGACTGTGGTTGCCTGTGTGTGTGTGTGTTCCCCATCCCCTGTGTCTGTGGTATCAGTCCCCTGAGGATGCTTGTGTGCACGTCTTGCCTTTCTCTTGGGTGTGTCTTTGCTGCTCGTGTCTGTGTGTTTGGGTGACTGTGCAGGTGTGCATGTGCTTTGGACAGGTAGGGGGGCAGGAAGTGTGGATGGGGCAGAGGTGGGAGGGGTGAGGGACTGTTGGAGGATGGACACTGCTGCCGTCAGGGAGGAGTCCATGGACTTATTGCTCCTCTGTAGGGCAGACATACCTGTCGAGATGCCCTCCATGAACGACACCAGCTGTGTCAACAGAGTGGTGTGTGCATGGAGGACACTGAGCATTGCTGTCTGCTCTACATGGAGCTGCCGAAGGAGGTACACAGACTCCTCACTCAGGGCAGCAGGGGACACAGGGGCAGGGGGTGCGGTGCCTGGCACGAAGGAGACACGCTCCCGAGTACGGGAGCCTCCACGGACCTCAGGAATGGGAGCCAATGGGAGGGCGGTGGTGGTGGTGGCGGGGCCAGACAGACTAGCTGGCCTTTGATGGCTGCTGAGACCCGCCTCCACAAGGGAGTCATCCTCCGAGCTGCTTGGTCCTCAGCTGAGGTGGATGGTGCTGAGGACTCCTCGGTGTGGCTCCCCCTCGCCCTCCGTGCCACTGGGTCCCTCTGACCACTCGTCCGATGCTGACCCAGTCTGGCTCCGCTGCTCCTCCTGGTCCATGGAGCTGTCCCCTCCTGTGGCCGTGGATGTATCTGCAAACAATTAGGGAAACAGACAAACATCAGTCACCTGCACTGACCGCACACACCACAGTAAGTACAGCACATTACACAGCAAACCCTGGCATCCTTAGTTGAACATTGCCTAAAGTCCTCACACAGATTCAGGGAAGCCAATTGTCAGTCTGATGGTCAACCATGGAACTCACACCCCTCCTGCCCTTGCACCCATCTGTCTGGTGCCTGTCTGATGGTAAGACCCCAGTGTGGACACATGCACCACCTACACAGTTGTTGGACATTGCAGGGAACACGGTGAAGTATGTGAACATGCACACATCACATCTCTTGCCACTGAGTCAGTGCAGGTGTCCGGATAAAGGGATGGCCAGAGTCTAAATAGAAATGCATGTGATGCATACCAGCACCAGACACCATGATGCACCCATGTCCGGATAGTCAATGCCACAATGGGGTGCATGTTGCACATGTCACTCCCCTGCAGGATCAGTCTCAGGAAGTTTAATGCCATGACACAGGAATGCGTGCAAAGTCATACATTACTGTCTCAAGTCACATGGCCATGGCAGCCAGCCAACAACAGTCTGCACTGTGTCACAATCCGAGGGCATGGGGAATGCAAGTTATGTGACTGACAAGTGCACATGTCCATCCCCCAAATACCACATCATCTGTACTACTATTTGTCCACGTCATACCAACTGGACATATGGGGGACATGAAACACAACTCTCTGAACATGAGCACCTCACAGTGTGCTGTGAATGACAATACAGCTGCCTGAAAGTCACAGTCGCAAACACCTGTCTGCACAGTCAAGTGATCAGACACCTATAAGTCACAGAAGTATCGTCTATCATGGTCACATCTCAGATGGCATGCTGAGCCCTAACCGATAAACATACCAGTAGTCCTGACAATGAAGACACAGCACAATGAGACAGAGGCAGACACCTGAGGGTACATTTCACTGATCACAACATGCCAGATGATACACGGGAGTGGGAGTACAGAGTGTATTGCATGCCCTGGAGTAGGCATTACTGTCCAGCTCCACCTGTAAGAGGGATGAGTCCTGGACAGTAGGCAGGTGGCTAAGCATGTGTGACACACTGGATACACATACTCCTGAGGCCCAAACATTGTTCCCACCAGCAGCATGGGTGTGTGCCAAATTCCCCAGGGACATGTGGTGAGTCAGAGCAGCAAGCGGACCACATATCAAAGTTACACCCAGATTACATGTCAGAACTTAGGCATTGTGTAAGCAATTGACCCACCCATGAATCGCACAACATAGTCACAGGAACAAATGCTGTCCCCCACCTTGAGCAAAGCTAAATGCAATGACACAGTCCCCAAATGACACAATTTCCTGACTATAAGGGCCACACATATGCGTATCAGAGGAGAAGTGGGCATGTCACAAATGAGGGACATGGGTCCTGGACCACATGACTGATGTACTGTGGAAGTTTAACCAGGCCAGAGGAGGGCACATAGCATGTCAGACAAAGTGCACAGTGCAGTCATGGACTCACCCCCTCCTTGCTGCTGTCTGTCCTTCAGCTGCCCATCCAGGTCAGGGAAGACCACCGCCAGGATCCGGAGCATGTGGGGGGTCAGGGTCCGGTGTCCGCCCCTCCTGCGAGGAGGCGACAGCTTCAGCTGGACCCTTGCGATCCTCCGGGTCCAGCCACGAAGGTCCTGCCACCTCTTCTGGCAGTTGCGGATCCTGCGCCTGTAGAACCCCACGGATCTTACTTTCCGGGCGATGGTCAGCCAGATTTCCTGCTTCTGGTGGGCATCAACCTGTGAGGATGACAAAGTGAAAAGGCCATTACTACACATGCAACATATACGTGCATCACACAGTTGGATATACATGTCTCAATCACAGGGGCATATGATGTACACAGGCAGTGCAACAATGGCTATGAACAGTTTGCCAGCAGTCACTACATGGTATCATTGCATGGGAAGTAAACCTAGTTGGAATGCACTGTTACTGCACTGTACCAGTTCAGTGCATGTAACTACACACTTTGGGGTGTGACAACTACTCAGTGGGCATGCTAGCCAGTGGTGTGCACACTGAAAGTCCTGCTAGTCAGACAACATGCACAATTAATGAGGCAGTGGACAGCACACTCACCTGCTCCCCTGGTTTCCCATACAGCTTGCTGTACTGTGGAAGGAGGCTGTCCAGCAGGGCCTGGTTCTCCTCAAGGCTGAAGGCTGGGGCTCTCTCCACAGTACGTGCCATTGCAGGAGCCAGAGGATGCATAAACAGCAGCAGTGTTGGTGGCAGATGTCGTCCTGGAGCATGTAGTGCAGGCAAGTGAGCTCTCAGGGGAACAGCCAGCATTATATGTGTGCTGCAGAGGCAGATACTGTCCCATGTGTCCAAAGTGATAGGTCCAAGTCGTTTGCATCTTCTGAATCTGACCAATCCATGGAATAGCAGCACTAATACACGCCCACAGCATCCTTCAAATCTTCAACTTCATGACACCCATGATTTTGCAACATTGTTGTGGCTGGCCAACTAAATTCACTGCATCAGACTCGTTGGAGCTTCGAAAACGCGTCCGTTGCCATGCCAGGCCCCAGCCAATGTGTGCGCACCGTTCGGTCCACTGCTGTACAACGCGTATTTCGGGATACAACGCGTACCCACACACATCATATGCAATGGGCCGGCCGGGCACACCGATCGGTCAATTGCTGTTCAACGCGTACCCGCTCACATCCAATGCAATGGTCCGTGCGGGCACACCGATCGGTCCATTGCTGTACAATGCGTACCGGGATACAACGCGTACCCGCTCACATACAATGCAATGGGCCATGCGGGCACACCGATCGGTCCATTGCTGTACAACGCGTACCCGCTCACATCCAATGCAATGGGCCGTGCGGGCACACCGATCGGTCCATTGCTCTACAACGCGTACCCGGGATACAACGCGTACCCGCTCACATCCAATGCAATGGGCCGTGCGGGCACACCGATCGGTCCATTGCTGTACAACGCGTACCCGGGATACAACGCGTACCCGCTCACATCCAATGCAATGGGCTGTGCGGGCACACCGATCGGTCCATTGCTCTACAACGCGTACCCGGGATACAACGCGTACCCGCTCACATCCAATGCAATGGGCCGTGCGGGCACACCGATCGGTCCATTGCTGTACAACGCGTACCCGCTCACATCCAATGCAATGGGCCGTGCGGGCACACCGATCGGTCCATTGCTGTACAACGCGTACCCGCTCACATCCAATGCAATGGGCCGTGCGGGCACACCGATCGGTCCATTGCTCTACAACGCGTACCCGGGATACAACGCGTACCCGCTCACATCCAATGCAATGGGCCGTGCGGGCACACCGATCGGTCCATTGCTGTACAACACGTATCCGGGATACAACGCGTACCCGCTCACATCCAATGCAATGGGCCGTGCGGGCACGCCGATCAGTCCATTGCTGTACAACGCGTACCCGGTTACAACGCGTACCCGCTCACATCCAATGCAATGGGCCGTGCGGGCACACCGATCGGTCCATTGCTCTACAACGCATACCCGGGATACAACGCGTACCCGCTCACATCCAATGCAATGGGCCGTGCGGGCACACCGATCGGTCCATTGCTGTACAACACGTATCCGGGATACAACGCGTACCCGCTCACATCCAATGCAATGGGCCGTGCGGGCACACCGATCGGTCCATTGCTGTACAACGCGTACCCGGGATACAACGCGTACCCGCTCACATCCAATGCAATGGTCCGTGCGGGCACACCGATCGGTCCATTGCTCTACAATGCATCCCTGGGCAGGTCACACGCATATGTCACCATGCTGGTCACTGGTGAACCTATGCCAGCCACATATACTTTCCAGGGACTCAGGGGCACACCTACAACACCACACCCAGTCCACACTGTATCTAAGGCATGTGTGGCAGCATAACCTTATCTGTGTATGGGGATGAACATGTGGTTTTTGGGGTGGCACTTGGGGGCAGACACACCCAGGCTGTGCACGTGTTCATGGGGACAGGGTCCTTTGTGTGTTGTGCACCTGACCACTGTGGTGTGCAACTTTTCATTTTGGAGCATGTGTCATGGTCACATTTCCAGGTTGTGTATGTGTATGACATGTCACATACCCCCAGGCTCACATGTGGGAAGGCATGTACGTCACAGGGTGGCCCATTGCCACAATAGTGATGTCCCTCCGCAGTCTGTGTGCATGTTGTGTTTCAAATGTCTCTGACTCCATGTGCACAATGGGAGACAGTCTCCACATCCACGTGGTTTGTGCATGAACTTTGATGTTGTGTGTGTGTGTGTCACAGATGTCCATGTCTGTCCTGCAGAGGCTACAGGGGCCACTACCTGTGGGTGTCATGTTTGTTTTTCTGACGTGTACATGATACGCAATGTCATGCCAGTGTACATGTGGCAAGACAGGGTCCCTGTGAATCTACCTGTCAATGAGCTGTGATGCCTGTGGAGCATCTGTCCAGACATGTCACTGTGGTATGTGTGTGGAACGTGGGAGCAGTAAATGGGTACTGTGACACAGCCTAATGGTTTCCCATAGCACACCCTGGAACCTGTTGTCAACACTTGTTGAACAGAGATGTTAGATGATGTCCATGTAGGTGCCATATATGTCCAAACAGAACGACACACACATCAAGTACTTGTGTTTGTTAATGATGTATCATGTGAAATTGAGTATTGTGAACGGCACATAGTTGGGGTGACTGACAATCTTGCTTTCTTCACCTATGCACTGCAGGGCTCCTGCTGTCCATCGACCATTCCCAGACCTGGCAACGATGGTGGAACGTGACAGCATCCGACGGTACCGCTTCACCAGGCAGCTGATTGAGGATTTGGCAGTGCGGTTGGACCAAGGCAGCCTGGCTGTCCGTAACCTACATCGCTGACCCCCAAGGTGAAGGTGATGGCAGCCCTACACTTCTTTGCCACCGGTACCTTTCAACACACTGTGGCGACTGCCGGTGGGATGTCACAGACTATGTTCAGCCGTGTGCTACGCGATGTTTTGGGGGCAATGTTGAGATACCTGAACCAGTACATCTATTTCCCAACACGTCAACGACTCACTGACGTCAAGAGTGACTTCTATGCCCTGGGGAGGATGCCACATGTAATTGGCTCCATTGATGGGACACATGTGGCTTTGAAACCACCACAGGCACATGAGCAGGCATACCGGAACCGTAAACATTACCATTCGATCAATGCTCTGGTGGTATGTCTTGCAGATATGACCATCACACATGTGTGTGCTGGTTTCCCCGGTTCGGCACACAATGCCTACGTGATGAGGAGTAGTCGCATCCCGAGGATGATGTCACAGATGCCGAACCAGCGTGCCTGGCTTGTTGGTGTGTACTGACTTTGTACCATTGTGTGTGTTCTGCTATGTTGTTTTCCGCACACATTTTCAAATCGGCTAATGTGCAATTGTCTGTCTGTAGGTGACTCGGGATACCCCAACATGCCGTGGTTGCTGACACCCCTCAGGAACCCTGTGACACCAGCCCAGATGCGCTACAATGTGGCACATGGTCGGACGAGGAGGGTGATTGAGTGGACCTTTGGTCTCCTGAAGAGCTGCTACCGCTGCCTGGACAAGACAGGAGGGGCCCTCCCATATGCCCCAGCAAAGGTGTGCAAGATTGTCATCGTCTGCTGCATGCTACACAACCTGGCAGTGCGGAAGGAGTTGCCTCTCATCCTGGATGACGATGACCAACGTCCGCCACCTGTGGAAGATCCTGGCCTGGGTCACGATGCCAGTGACGATGATGATGATGATGATGGTGATGTCCGCACACAGCTCATCACCAACTTCTTCAGCTGAATGTGAGTCTCCAGAGGGTTGTAATGTCAATGATTTGAGTTTGCATGATATGTGTGTGTGGTGCTCTGGTGCTGTTTGAGTGTGGCCATGTGCTACTTGACTGGATGCGTGCAGCGATGTGTCCTTGCAGGTGGTCTGTACTGCCCAACAGTGTTGACATGCTAACTTGGTTTTGTGTAGTTATCTCGTGACATGTATTAGACATGAGTATTGCCGTTCTGTGCTGTTCTTCAGTGGTTTTGACTGTGTGTTATGTCTGTCCTTCACAGGGTGCTGCCGGAGTTGTTTGATCAACTTGGATCCCATGAATCCATGATTCAACTTCCAAGGTGGAAGCAGTCGTTTCCCTACAGGTGATGTGCCACACACCCCTGGACTTTCTATCTTCTGCACTTTTTGACTTTGTGGCCACAGCCAGGTTGGATTAGCTAGCATTTGTAGTGGAAACAACATGTTGCAAATGTGTAATAAACCTGTGCTTCACTTTGGGATGTGCGTTGTCTGTGGTCACACATCTGACTGACATTTGCTTACTGCACCTGTAGTCTAGTTGACAGACTGTGAATAGGTGGCGTGTCTGTGCATTCCACTGTATTTAGTTGCAACATCAGTATAGGTGATGAGTCTGATGGCCCTGGTGTGTATGTGTTGTGTGGCCCTAGTGGTGTGTCTCCCTCATATGTGTCACGTCGCCATGACTGACATGACGGTGTTGGACTTGCTGTAGCAGTTAGCATGCACAGTGTCATTTTTCTGATCACCATCTCCATGACAGAGAGCACGTTGGAATCACAACAGAGGCAGATATGGTGTATTGGTGAGTTTATTTACATACAGGTGTGAGAATGGTGCACAGGATGGTGGGTGCTGTACATAGAAATTGGAATCCAAAGTTCCCATGTGATTCGGAAGTCTTGGTAGCTGGAATGTCCAGAGTAAAGTCCACAGTCATCTGATGAATTTGGCCAACTAGAGCTCCCCATGTCATGTGGGAGAGTTGGGTTGGCTTCGACAGGGCGTGCAGTTTGCACACAGAGGAAAAGTTCCAGAACAGGTGTTGGCTTCCTGGGGGATGTAGATGGCCATCGGCCTCTCAGTTTGGCCTCCTCGGACGGCCCCTCTTCTTGGGGGGGACCCTCAGGTGCAGGCTGCGGCGGTGCAGGGGACTCTCTGCCAGAGTCCTCCTCCCTCCCTGTGGCATTTGCAGTTGTTTCAGCAGCAGATGTTGTGGGCACACAGGGAGGTGAGGCCATGTTGGTGCTGATCTGGCGGAGGCATGTCAGTATGTCCCTATGCACCGCTGTCAGTTGTTCCAATGTGTCCCACTTGGACTCCATGCCAGACATGTGTGTCTCGACACGTGACATGTGTGTCTCGACACGGGACATGTGGGAGTCCAAGCGGGCATGATGGGCAGCCTGCTGCTGTTGTATGTCCTTGAGGATCCCCACTACCTGGCTGACCTCTCCGGTGCTAGTCTGGTACGCATCCGCGATGCGTGCCAGTTGTGGGTCATCATGCAGTCCAGACCCCTCTGCAAAGAGCGACCTATGTCTACCACCCCTCCCACCACCCCTGGCGACACGTGCAGGACCTGCGGTGGCACGCACAGGTGACCGTGGGCCCACTTGGGTGTTGTTCCTGGGCTCGTTGTCACCAGCTCCAGTTTGGGTCTGGGTCCCTGCGCTGTTGTCATCTGTGGTCCTTGCTCTGTCCGTGTTGGCAGGGGTGGCCTGTGTGTTGGCAGTTGTTGGAGGGGTGGGTGCAGGGGGTGCAGATGTTGGTCCTGCTGGTGCTGCATGATGACTCACACCGGAGGGTCCAGCTGGTTCTTCGCCATCCGAGGAGTGCAGAGGCTGATCCACACCAGTGAGCTCAGTGTTCCCTGGAGCCTGGGACAGGGACTCCTCCTCGTCTGCTGCTGTGTCCCCATCATCACCTGTTTTGGGGAGAGACACAGATTGTATGTTATATTTCTACTGGCATCAATTGTTCAAACACCTGACAGTTGGGACTGTACCTCTGGATGTGGGCCTGGACATTGCATTCTCCTAAATTGTGACAGTCAGAGAGTGATATTGGTGTAGCACATTGTCCTGCCAACCTGTGGCATGTCAATGTGAATGTTGAGGTGTGTGCATGACCAGCATTGGTGGTATTTGCTTGCCATCCGGGCCTCCTTCTCCCCCAGCCCAGTTATCCCACCATGAAGCGTGCTTCCATTGCAGGGAGTGCAAGTTGTCTTTCAGGATGTCAGTCAGTGGTGTCCTCCTGTTGGTTGTTGCACAGTTCCCAGCAGGGCCTTGTGCTCCCCCAGCAGTACCCAGTGTCAGCCATCTTGTGAGTCCTTTTCCACTCCCTGTGATGTGAGCATGGTTCAGGGTGGTGTTGATGGGCCAATTGTGAGGCTGACCAACATCTGTGACTACCACTCCCATCATGCTGTTGCCTCCACCCCCTTCCCAGCATGCCCATCCTTCCTTCCTTTTGACTCTGCTTCCCTGTGGGGTGGGGTGCCTGTGCTGACAGGATGGCTGGGAGTGTTGTCCTGGCAGTTGTTTGGCTACAAGTCCCAAGAGTGTCCCTGTGCTTCACACAGCATAACCCAGGGTGGTGGTTCTTTGTGGGATCTTCAGTTAGGATGTGAGGCATTGCATTCTCCCAGGTGGGTTATGTGGAGTTAGTGTTGAGGGGGTGTGTGAGGGGAGGTGCTTGTAACTATGGTCAGTGCTGTGAGTCCTCCTTCCCACCCAGCCAGATATCCCACCATGGAACGTGCGTCCATTGCAGGGAGTGCAAGTTGTCTTTCAGGATGTCAGTCAGTGGTGTCCTGCTGTTGGTTGTTGCACAGTTCCCAGCAGGGCCTTGTGCTCCCCCAGCAGTACCCAGTGTCAGCCATCTTGTGAGTCCTTTTCCACTCCCTGTGATGTGAGCATGGTTCAGGGTGGTGTTGATGGGCCAATTGTGAGGCTGACCAATATCTGTGACTACCACTCCCATCATGCTATTGCCTACACCCCCCTTCCCAGCATGCCCATACTTCCTTCCTTTTGAGTGGACTTCACTGTGTGTGAGTGTGACAGCAATGGCAAGATGGCTGGCAGTGTGGTCCTGTTGTTTGGTGGTGCCCAGTTCCCATCAGGGCCTTGTGCTCCCCACAGCAGTACCCAGTGTCAGCCATCTTGTCAGTTGTTTTCCACTCCCTGTGATGTGAGCATGGTTCAGAGTGGTGTTGATGGGCCAATTGTGGGTGTGACCAATATCTGTGACTACCACTCCCATCATGCTATTGGCTACACTGACTTCACCAGCATACACAGAATTCCTTCCTTTCAGTGAGCTTCCCTGTGAGGTGGTGTTCTAGTGGTGGTTAAATATCTGGGAGTGTTTGTTGGTTCTATTTGTGCCACTGCCTTGCTGTATTTGTTGTTAGGTTTGTACATGTCATGACACAGTTACATATCACTATGAGATGGGAGGTATTGTCTTTGTCTGACTAGCATTCACATCTTGGGATGAATATCTTTTGGTTGCTGTGTATTTGCTAAGGGTGCATGGTTTGCCTATCCCCTTGACTGTGATGTGTGTGTGTTGTCACACCATATTGTGTATATTAGTTATGTACTCACCAGGCTCTGGGATGTCTGTTAGTCCGTATACGCTCACTAGCGGTAGGATGGCCCGCACCTTCTCCTCCCAGGGCCTGAGGTATACTGGTTTTGCAGGAGGGCCACTGCCGGTGTGCTGGCTGAGGAGGTAGTCCTTTTTGAGTAGGTCCCGGACCCTCCTGCGCACATCATACCACCTGTTCTGGATGTCTTCCTTTGTGCGCAAACATGGTGATTGTGCGTTCACCCTGTCGACAATCCTCACCCACATCTTGGTTTTCTGCGACATGGGGGTCTGTTGTACCAATGGACCAAACAACTGTGGCTCTACCCTCAGGATCTCGTCTACCAGGACTTCCAATTCACTATCTAGGAACTTATGGTTCTTCTTTGGGGGCATGGTGATGGGTGGTGGTGGTGATTGATGTGTGTGTGTGTGCAAGTGGGGGGGTGTGAGTGTAGGTTTAGCTGGGTGTGTGTGAGGGTGCTATTTGTAGGTGTGGTAATGGTGTGTGGCTTGTGTGATGTATGAGCTGTGAGTGTGTCTGTGGTTGCTGTGTGATGGTGTTCTGTGCTGGCAGGTCAGTGGAATTTGCAAAGGATCATGGTAGGGATTTGTGGCCTTTATGTAGGTGGAGTTGGAGGTGTGACCTTGTTCCATTTTTTTTTCCTCCCTGTATTTATTGGCTTTGTGGTTGCTTGTTTGGCCCTTTTTAAAAAAAAAAATTCCTTGGTGTTTTTGGTGCATGTAGGAGTCGTTCTTGTGTCCGAGTAGGACGCTGCAGTTGTCTGGTGCGATCTTGTCCGACTCGTTCCCACTGTGTGTCAGCTAGGTTTCATATGCGGCGTACGAGTCGGTCGCGGAGTATTGGGTTGCTTCGGCTGGGTTTTGTATCCGTGTCGGTCATACGGCTTGTGCTCCGGGCGAGTCGGTCGTGTTTTGCACGCACAGCATCGTACTACGCGGGTCGTAGTTTGCGGGTACGTTTCGTTCGGGTTCAATCCGGGTGCGTGTCGGTCAGTTCGTTTCGCGTGATTTCCCGGACGGATGGCTTGTTTCCGTCCGGCTCAGTCGGTCGTGTTGTATTCCGTCCGAGTCGGTCGGATTTCACATGCATTTCATCGTACTACCAGGGTCGTACGGCGCCGGTCCGAGTCGGTCGGACTGAATTCCCGTACCGAGTCGGTCGGTATGTTTTCCGGCCCGAATCGGAATTGGCCCCTGTGTGTTTTGACATACATAAAATTTATAGAAATGATGGCATGCACTTTACAGATGAAGGCAACAGGGTGTTTCTAAGTAACCTGAAACTCTATATCCGGTCTTATGTGTAGCAGCCATATACCCACAACCAACGCAACAGCTCCTGTCAGAGCCACCCTAGTACCCAAAATATTGTGAAGTTTTTTACTAAAGGGATTTTTTTTCTTCAGTTTTTGTCGATCTTCTCAAAGACGGCGCGATCTCCGCAGGCACATCGTGAAAACGGAAAACAAAAGTAAACATTCAATGACCACCAAACACATCCAGAAATAATATGTAAAAAAATCCATTATGAACATTGCCCTACACATATTACTATATACATACTTCTTTCAAAGTAGGTTTAAACTCATATTTTTGTACTAAGTTTCTTTAAAATCCATCTTTCAGGCCTATTTGATGATTCCGTTAACCGCAATGATTGCCCCTTTTCCATAAATTCTAAAACACATACAACCACACATATTACAGTATTTTACACACTAAGGGTTTCTTACAGGCCTGGGCATAGTTCCGCGTAGCAAAACTCCGCGAAGTGACAACAAAACTCTGCGGAGTTCCGCAAGTGGTGGAGTGCAGTGTGAACTGCAGTTCGAGCTGATCTTCCTGCCGCTCGTGTAGAAATTCTACGCGAGCGGCAGCTCACACTCGCCAACTTACCGTCCACGAGTGTGAGTGGGGAAAAAACTCCACTGCACTACACAGAGCAGAGTTTTCTGCACTCCGCCAGCTCCGCGGAGCTGAACTAACTATAACGGGGGAATTTCACGGGTTTTGTACGAGTGCAATGTCCAACTAACTATAACTTTCCCTAAAACCTATGGTTTTTTCAGTGAATTTCTAAGGTTTTTTAAATGCTAATTTCTAACTATAACGAGCCTGAAACCTATGGTATTTTCAGTGAATTTCAAAGGTTTTTTAAATGCTAATTTCTAACTATAACGTGCCTGAAACCTATGGTTTTTTCAGTGAATGTCAAAGGTTTTTCAAATGCTAGTTTCTAACTATGCCTACAGAGGTAGGACATGTGAAGAAAGAAGAAAAAACGCAGAGAAAGAAGCAAAAGAAATGCAGAAAGAAGCAACAGAAGTCCACAAAGACGAAGAAAAGTGCAGGAAGAAGCAAGACATGTGCAGAAAGAACCAACAGAGGAGCAGAAAGAGGCCTTGTTCCAAAATCATCCTGTGCCCACAACTTTTTCAGACGGGTACTGGTGGTAACTGACTCTGACTAACCAGGCCTAGAGCCAGTGCTATGCTAAAAGACACTTAGAATACAGTGAAAACACCTACATACACTAGGGAACACTATGCGTTGGGGTACCCCTGTGATTAGCATGACCTCCTCTGTAAGGCCCTAGTACATAATAGGGCAGGGGTATTAAAACTACCTCTTAAAACGCGCCACGGGGCGCGTTTGCACAGTGGTGAAGGGAGGGGGGCCTGAGGTGACATGTGTGCAAACACGCCCTGTGGCCGTTTTAAGTTGGGAGATTAAGTCCCCTTGAATCCTGAGGGTCCCTGGGGTCCAACTAGCCCACTAGGTACCTCCAGTAAGCGCCACAGAGCTGCGTTGCAGAGAGGTGTAAAAAGGGGCGTGGGCTGGACCACCTCTCTGCAACGCAGACCTGTGGCGCTTACTGGAGGTACCTGGTGGCCTAGTTGGCCCCCAGGGGCCCTCAGGATTGAAGGGGACTTAATTCCCCAACTTAAAATGTGCCACAGGGCGTGTTTGCACACATATCACCTCAGGCCTGCCCCCTCCCTTCACTGTGCAAACGCGCCCCGTGGCGCGTTTTAAGTTGGGAGATTAAGTCCCCTTGAATCCTGAGGGTCCCTGGGGTCCAACTAGCCCACTAGGTACCTCCAGTAAGCGCCACAGAGCTGCATTGCAGAGAGGTGTAAAAAGGGGCGTGGCCTGGACCACCTCTCTGCAACGCAGGCCTGTGGCGCTTACTGGAGGTACCTGGTGGCCTAGTTGGCCCCCAGGGGCCCTCAGGATTGAAGGGGACTTAATTCCCCAACTTAAAACGTGCCACAGGGCGTGTTTGCACACATATCACCTCAGGCCTGCCCCCTCCCTTCACTGTGCAAACGCGCCCCGTGGCGCGTTTTAAGTTGGGGGATAAAGTCCCCTTGAATGGGGACCCCTGGGCCCCCGCAATTATGTTGAACATGCCCCCGGGGCTAAATATTAACGAAGCGCGGGAGTCCGCGCTTCGTTTTTTTTTCACAGTGGGATTCGCGGATCCTACGCGAATTTCAGTTTTTTAAAAAAAAAAATGCTTTTTTCGGCCCTGGGGAGCAGGCCTAGAGGGTCAGGGTGTTTCTACCCTGCCCCCGTTCCTTGTTTTTAGCGTTTGTTTTTCTCTTTTCTTGTGACTCGGTTCTACCGAGTCACAAGATGGCTGCCAACACTTCCTGGTTTGGAGTGTTGACAGCCAATTAAAATAAAGCTCGTGGTCGGGAGGGTGCGCGGATCCTCCGTGCCTCTATATATTGAAACTTTTATTTTTATTTTCTCAGCAACTACTGAACGGATTTACACCATTTAAAAAAAGGCGCTTTCTGAACCAAGCACTACCTTTTGCCAAATTTGGTGTAATTCCGTTCAGCAGTTCAAGCTGTAGCCGTGTCTAAAGTTTCCTATGGGAAATTCATTTTTCGCCCTCTTTTTTTAAAATTTCTCAGCAACTACTGAACGTATTTACACCATTTTAAAAAAAGGGTGCTTTCTGAACCAAGCACTACCTTTTTGCCAAATTTAGTGTAATTCTGTTCAGCAGTTCGGGCTGTAGCCGTGTCTAAAGTTTCCTATGGGGAATAACATGGAGAAAACACTTTTTGGGACCCCCCTTTTTTCTCGGCCCCCGCTTGCCCAATCACCCCGAAACTTTCAAGATAGGAGCTGACCGGAGCGCCCCACTAGTTTTGAAAATTTTGCGAAGATTCGTCAACCGGCGCCAAAGTTATTGGGAAAAGAAAAAACGCTTTTCCTATGGAAAATAGGTTCTAACTATAACTACCTACTGGCGACCGCCAGTAGGTAATATATATATATATATATATATATATATATATATATATATATATATATATATATATATATTTATATATCAAGAACCAACTACGGCATGCAGATTCAAATAGCCAGACACCGACACCTCAGCTCCAGTCTTCTTAATTAGGTTGTCTTTATTTTACGTGCTGTAACACGTTTCGGCAGGGTCCCCTGCCTTGTTCACACAAGGAGCTGTACTACTAGAGTCCGATTATGTCAGCAAGTACAGTCCCATGGTCTCATAGACAAAAGATATTCATCACTTTAGCTAGTTTCTTTCTTTTTTACAAACATAGTTTCAGTATACTGATATCTTATATTTCTATTTTTCTAAACAAACATTTTATCATTTTTGTATCCATTTTGTGTTTTCTTGTAAGCTATACAAATCGTTCATCCACCAACGAACAATTAATCATTCATGTGCTACCTCTATTTAAACCCCATAAGTGTTTCACGGTTTGCTTTATATTTGCACATTCCATATGCCTTATACAAGTTGTCTCTTAATTGTACACATGCTCTGTAGTGTGTTGGTAGGACTCGGACAGGTGTATCTTTACAGGTCATGCTTTTTGCTGACACATGATGTGTGAGGGTGTCTTGGCAACAGTGTTGGATAACTAGATTAATCATAAGTGCACTGGGGTGCCACCCAATTCACTATGTTTTCCTTCTGTAGATCTTACTAAATTATCCATACATAAAGTGCCTTGTGCATACGATGTTCCATTTGGATATGTATTGTGCCTAGTTAACCAATTATATGTCACATTAAGGTGCAAGTGCCAATCAGTCTTTCTTTTGACTTTAACATAAAGTGCAAATGCATTTTTACAGGATTCCTTGATTATAAAATCTACAAATATTGTGGACATAATCCCCAATGTGGCATCAGTGCAGAGTCTCACACTACACTGCTATTTGGCCAAGACCATCTGTGGGCAAGTGCCCTATACTCAGTAAGGTAATCCTACACAGGTGTAGTTGTAAAAAGTGCATGTGCTTGCAGTATACACTAGGAGTTTCGATCTTATTTGATTTCGTATAGAGATACACAAATATAATTCTTGGGAATTTTAAAGGACTCCCACTGATTTGCCTTTCATTGTTTGCTTTTCTTATGGCATACTGTCAAATAAGCTCTAAAATATTTTTTAAAGTGCAACATGCAAGCCAATTCCTAATATAAAGTGCAAATGCCTTGATTACAAACACATATAAAGTGCAAAAGCGTATAACCCGTATTTTTTAAAAAAAAGTGCTAGTGCAATATTAAAAGACATCAACGGTTCGAGCCCCTCCCAACTTCATACTTCAAAATCTACCAATACATCTCACTGTGCAATATATTGGGACATGGTTTTAAAGGACAATGTGCAAATAACAGGGTATGATCTTAAAAACCCAAATGTATACGTGACTCTTGCTACAAAACCATAAAAACATTCTATAAAACACTTTAAACATACACTACTACATATTGAATACTTTCACTCTATTGGTCAGACTTCTTGAATTTCCTACCCCAGGTGCACAAACATATCTTCTTCTGAGTTCAGGCCTCAAGGTGTCTTGCTATCCAACATTAAAATGTATCTTGATTCGAGCTGTCTAAGTTTTTTCTCTTGGTTCCCCCGTCTGTTCCTAGGTACTGAATCGATTACAAAATACGACAGCTCGCTCTCATTGCCGTCATGAACCTCATTGATGTGATGGGCTACCGGATATTTCCTATCCTTATTCTTCACAGCCCTGGGGTGCTGGAGAATCCTGACATGAGCCATGTGTATTGTGCTACCCACGTAGATCTTTGGGCAGGTGCATTGAAGGACATATACTACATGGTCACTTTTGCAATTGAAAGAGCGTGGGATCTTCCATGGCTTTTCCATTAGTGGTAGCTGGATCTCTCTTTTGTTTACCCCATGCTTGCACGCCTTGCATTTCTAGCACTTGTTAAAACCAGGGATTGCCTTAAGCCAATTATACGTTTCAATTATCTCTGGGCTATTCTTAACCAGTTGCTGCCTCATCGATTTGGCTTTCCTAAAGGAAATCAGGGGCCTGCGGGGGACTAAACTGTTCAGTATTGGATCCTCTCTAACCAGATGCCAATGCCTATTCATACAGTCTCTCACCCTTGCATGATAGGTATTGTATCCGGTTATCATTCGAGTTACATCCTGTTAAGCTCCTGCTTGCTTTTCTCCTTCTTTGTTTTTGAATAGAATAGCCTCTCTTGGTAGTCCATCCACTTTAGTTAATGCTTGATTAAGAACTTGTTGACTGTAACCCCTCTCTCTAAATCGCTGCGTTAAATCAATTTGTGCTTGAGAGTGGTATTGTCACTGCAATTCCTTTTCATACGGAGATGTTCCGCATAAGGAATGCTTTGTTTCAATTTTTGTGGATGGAAACTGCTCGAGTGTAGAATAGAGTTCCCCGCAGTTGGTTTTCTGAAAGTGCGTGTGTGCAAACTGCCCTCTTTGATAAAAATGTCTAGATCTAAAAAGTGCACATGTGTTTCACTAATAGTGCTGGTAAAAGTCAGGTTCAAAGAATTGGTGTTGAGAGCGTCTACAAAGGCTTTGGCCCCCTCTACGGACCCCCTCCAGATAACAAACAGATCATCGATAAAATGATACCAGACCTTTATGTTCTGTTTCCACTCTGTTTCGTATTCCACCTTGAACACCTGCTCCTCCCACCAGCCCATGTGAAGATTCGCATAGCTGGGGGCGAAGCAGGTGCCCATAGCCGTGCCCCTCAATTGTCTATAGGTGTCTCTCCCAAATAGAAAAAAGTTGTTTTCCAGGCATGTTTCAGCCATTGTGGTCAGCATCTCAGAGTGTTGGTATAGGTTTATAGGTCTGGTGCCCAGAAGGTGCCTAAGTGCCCTTAGGCCATTGCTGTGCACTATACTCGTATATAATGAGGCCACATCTAATGTGATTAATATGTCTGATTCTTCCCAGGGGACACTGTGGAGTTTTTGCAAAAAAATCCCTGGTGTCCTGAATATAGGACGGCAGGGATTTTACCATATCTTGCAGAAAATGATTTTTGTACCTAGATGAGGTTTCGAACAAACTACCTATGGCCGATATTATCGGTCTGCCTGGAGTGGTGGACATATCCTTATGGATTTTGGAATTAGATACAAGATTGGTGTTATTGGGTCATCTACTTTAAGATATTGGCACTCACCCTCCGTGATAAGTCCTATCCCCCTCCATCTGGCTAATTCCTTGTGGTATTTGTTCTTTACCTCTAGACGATTACTCTGTGGTACCCTTTTATAACAATCAGTGTCCCTCAGCTGCAATTTTGCCTCCTCAATATATTTGCACAGGGGCCATAGGACAACGTTACCACCCTTATCCGATTGACAGATTACAATGTCTGTCCTAGATCTCAATTTGTCCATGATTTGTGAATATCTTCTCTCATCTTCTTTCATCTCTTTGCAGAAGTTCTTACTAGATTCCATTGATAGTTCCTTTAGATCCTTAATCACTCGATCATAAAAAATATCAATCAAGTCTCTAAGGGTAGTTGGTACAAACTTTGATTTTTTTCTTAAAATCAGTTGTGCTACTGCCATATATATCTATATCCAGTCTGTCCGCAGTGTCCTTACATGATATTGCTGCATTAGGATCTTCGTTTTCCATCTCCAATAGTTCAAGGTCCTTTAGCAAATTTAGGTCATCTATCAGCAGATTGCTCTGTATATCATGGTCAATACACTCGGGCATCTTGGTTTTACTGCCAAGTCGATTACCAAAATACTTTTTCAACTTGAGTTTCCTCACATATTTATAAAAGTCAACCCTTGTCTGAGCATAATTAAAGTTGGTTCTTTTGCAAAAGGATAAACCTAGTGATAGGGTGTTAATTTCTTCTTCGGACAGCTCCAGGTCAGATAAATTGATGACTGTAATGGCTGCTGTATTTACTTGCTCTGTTTGTTGTCCTTCATTCTCACTCCTGAGCATGCATGCCCTCTCCTTCTTCACTTGCATTTCCTCTGAATCCCCGTCCCCTTCCTCTTTTGGGTGGTCTTTGTCTAGCATTGATAGTCCGATCCAGTCCTAAAAAACGCATCTCATCAATTACTGTAGACGGCTTGTCCTGTTGGCTTGTATTTGTAGCTCTGGCTCCATCCTCTAGGTCTGTGTCCACCTCAGAGCTCCACTCTGAGCTAGTATCAGCCATTTTTCTCTTTTCCTTACTTCTATTCTCAGTGTCTGCATTACTGGATAATTTCTGGCGGCGCAGGGAGTCAAAGCGTCTGGCAAATGTATAGATCTGGCCTCTCTGGTAGTCAATACGGTCTCTTGTGAATTTGATTGCCTTTCTTTCTTTAATAGATTTTTCATGTTTACTTAATTTGATGACCAACTCCTTTTCAAACTTTATTGCCTCATCTGGTTTCACCGTGGCATCTACCTCTTGCTGCAGTTTTTTAATTTCTTCCATGATCTTTTCTCTATCGCGTTTTGCGAATTTCACCAAAATCCGCATCATGCTGTTGGAAGATTCAGCATTGTTGTTGGCTCACTCCTGTAGCATCTCTGGATCAGGGTTTTCGAAAGTTGGAGCTATTAATATTCTTAGGCCCTATGGGACCCTTCCCACCTCAAGATATTTATCTAGTGATCTAATCTCCCACCGTTTGGAGATTTCGGTGCGTCTCAGCTTTTCAAGTTTGCGCATTATCGTCTGCGCGGTTCCTTCCTGCAATACATTGCTTGCTGTCAATGATTTATTCATGCTGCTAGAACCCGGTCTTTCCTCATCAAAGACCGCTCCCGCAGCCTCTTCACGAAGCCTGACCCAATCTTCCATCTTGCGTGTGTGTCTGTGCTTTATAGTAATGAATACAGATAACAATAAATATATTATTTCTACTGCAATGCATACAACAGTAGGGGAAGAGTTACACTGTGGAGGGGTTATATATACTATTCCCATTCCAGTTGTGCAACAGTAGGGAAAGCGTTGGACATCGGAGGTGTATAATTTACTATTCAAACTCCAGTCTGTGCAACAGTAGGGAAAGTGTTGTCCACTGGAGGGGTACAATTTTCTATTCCTACTCCAATCTGTCCAACAGTAAGGATACCTTTGGACTCTGAAGGGGTAACATTTACTATACCCACGCCAGTCTGTGCAATACTAGGGAATGCGTTGGACACTGGAGGGGCAAACATTTATTATTCCAACTCCAGTCTGTGCAACAGTAGGGAAAGCACTGGACACCGGAGGGATAAAATGTGCTATTCCCATTCCAGTCTGTGCAACAGTAGGGAAAAATTCAGAAAAATAAACAAATTACATATTTATTTAAATGTTTAACAATTACTATCAATTTAAACAAATATTATTAATCTAGTTAAAATGCCATACTATATTCCCACAAACATAGCCTACAATTCAAATATAATTGAAATAAAAAGTATAACACAATTAACATATTAGGTAATAAATAAAACAATTGCTAAGAAATGAAAAAATATTTGTATTAATTATTACTTAAATAACTTCCCACTCTATTCTCCTATAAACACAACAAAATACACCTAAAATATAACATTAAAAATGAAATTATGAAATAATTTACAAAATTATCTATAAGTTAAATATCTCAATAACAAATTATAATTAATTAGTCATTCATTATTGCTTAACTTCCCACCCAATTCCCTACAAACTAAACAACCTGCACCTAAAATGTAACTTGAAATATATGATAATTACACAATTTACTTAATTAAATAGCAATTAAATAATTAATAAACAATTAATAATGAACTATCAATAAATTATTTCTTAATTATCTTACCAACCTATACCCCAAAAAACACAGCCTACACCTAAAATGTAAATTAAAAAAATATAATATTTACACAATTTAAATACTTAATTATCAATTAAATAACTAACGATAAAGTAATTCATTTTTAATTAATTATACTTATTTAACTTCCCACCCCGTACCCATACAAACCAAACAACTCACCCCTAAAATATAACTTGAAAAATATAATCATTACACAATTTGCATAATTATTAATATATTAAACAATTAATAATACATAAAAAAATAATTATTAATACTTATTTAACTTTCCACCCTATACCCCTAAAAACAGAACCCACATCTAAAATGTAACTTAAATATATATTAATTAGACAATTTACATAATTAGTTATCAATTAAATAACTAATAATAAAGTAATAATTCATTTTTAGTTAATTATACTTAATTAACTTCCCACTATGTACCCCTTCAAACCCAACAGCCCACACCTAAAATATAACTTGAAAAATATAATTACACAATTCACATCATTAATTATCTATTAAACAATTAACAATACATTATATATTAATGATTATGTATACTTAATTAACTTCCCACACTTTACCCCTACAAACCCACCAACTCGAACCTAAAATATATCTTGAAAAATATAATTGCACAATTTACGTAATGAATTATCAATATTAATAACTAAATAATTAATGATAAATTAATTATACTTAATTAACTTCCCACCCTTTACCCCTACAAATCAAACAACCCACATCTAAAATTGAACTTTAAAAATATATTAATTACACAATTTACATTATCAATTAATTCATTGATATTAATTAAAAAGTAATTATTAAACAATTATAATTAATTAACTTCCCACCCTGAACCCCTAAAAACCTGACAACCTGCTACAGCACTATAAATTACAAATAAAAATTAAATTTAAATTTAAAATATCTAAAAACTACAAACTATATTTGAAAACATTAACAACAATTATACAAACAATTTATAACATAGACAAAAAAATTTAACTAAAATGCATAAAGATAATTAAAAATATATTTTTACAGTATATATTATTGTAAATGATATTTACAACACAGATACTTTTGTAATTGATATTAACAAAACAGATATTTTTGACAACAATATTACTTACTTTAAAAATCAATATTTTTGTAAACAATATTTCTGCATCATGGTATTTATGTATCATGATATTAAAAACTTGATATTTGTGTAGTTCAATATTTTGGACTCGAAAATTTGTCCAAATACCATCTCTATATATCATTTAATTGAGTTTTGTTAAGTGCAGTGCCACAGAGTATAGTAAATGACAATTTCGTACAGTGTGGTGTCTTAGGGCCTGATTACCATGCTGGTCAGACTTTCTTCCAACCGGCACCATGGCGGAAGCAGCACCGCCCGACAAGAAGTCGGTGGTCCCTCTGCCTGCATTACGATGTGAACGCCTTCATGGTGGTCGCAATGTGTATACTTTGCCGCAGTACAAAATATACACATTTTAAACATCCCTGCAGAATGCAGCACACATAGAAAAAGGAAAAACGAGGAGAAATAAAGATATTTCTCCCCGTTGAGCCTCCCTTACGCCTCCCCTGGGGAGCCATACGTTTTTGGCACCGCCCCAGATTTACGATTTCTCGAAAATCTGGATCAGTGCCAAAAAGCCATGGATGTTGCTGGGAACGCCCCCAACAACACCCATTGCACTCCCCTTTAATGCAGAAAACTGTGATAAGGGGAATGATATTTACGAGGCAGCATTAAGCCAAAAAACGTGGCTTAGTGCTGCCTCGTAAATATGGAGCAGGCTCCTGTGCCACGGAAAGTCACAAAAAGTGACGTTCCGATGGCACATGGGCCTCATAAATGAGGCCCATAGTTTTTAGCACAGTTTGGCTACGTTCTGCGTTTCACTGCATTGCAAGTTATGGTCTTAGATATTGGTAAGTAGTAGACTTTATTGTTGTTACTACCTATAACTATTTTATTATAGTAATAGGTGGAGAAATTCATTTATAAATTTCTATATATTTAACAGTAGTTTAAGGAGAACTGCACATAGAAAAAAGTAGTGCAGTAATTTGTAGGCATTACTGCAGTACTCCGTAGACTTTTTGTTAAAGAATAAAATATGTTAAAAAAGGAAAATACACTGCAGTACACTATATTTGTAAAATATAGGTTACTACAGGATGTTTTACATTTTTTAACAAATTCATAATTTTTTCTGTTAATTTATTTTTGGTACCGCAGTACTCCCAAGGCAGTACCGTAATACTCTGTACATTTTTTATATATAGAAACTTATAAATATTTTCCCCTACCTATTACCACTTTAATAAAGTGAGTATAGTTGGGGGGGAAAAATTCAAACCTAATACTTACCTACATCTAAGGGCGGATCACAGAACACATCCAAGTGGACCTGAAACAACATGGCTGCCTTTAACGTTTGTAAAGGCAGTCATTAGCCAATCACATAATGACTTGTCATTGCTATGTACTGCAGTACTTCCACGAAATACTGTGAAATTTCACAAAAGTACCACGGCTACAAGCATAACTAAGTTAAAATAACTTATGACTTAAGAAATACTTACTCTGCTTACCTATAGTACCCAAAAGTATCATCTGTGCACCATAATGTGTAATCCTGCCAAATTTAATTGAAACCTGTCCACCCGTTTTTGCTCTACGTATGAATACAAAGTCTATGGGAAATGCATTGGTGCCTACATTATGGGGGTCCCCTTTTTTCTTTGCACCCCTTTAGTGAGTCTCTGCTTTTTGTTATTTGGTGTAATCCATTTGCTGTTATTTAAAAAGCTGTGTTTAAAAAAGTGCTTGGTAGGCATGAACAGGATAAAGCTGGTAAGTAAAAGATGTCTGGAATGTTCAGATGTGCTCTCATTGTCCGGTACAAAGTGAATGGGCAGATCCTGATTGCTTGCCACAACATGGAAAGCATGTTGTGGCAATCATTGCAGGACTTAGTGGCTCGGTCTCTGAGTCCTTAAAAAACAAATCAAAGGACCCAAAAGTGGGAAGGATGTGCACACCCTAACCTCCAGGGCCATGTGAGGGGGTCCCGTAAGTCAAAATCTGCAAAAAAAAAATAACAAATATAAACCACAGTACCCAGCGAGGCACCCCTATCATAGTGCAGAAAAGTTGCCAGTACTGCAGTTCCAGTAGCAAAAACAAATGAAATAGAGAAGGTCATACCCTGCAGCCAACCACCAATGTCCATGCCATAGGTTGTGCAAAGTGGAGGATGACCGCCTGCAGTGGGCAGAGAGCAAGAGCAACCCACCATTGCACACAGCTTAAAGGCTGTGCACAACATGGGGTTGGATACCTGTGGTTAGCCACCTGCTGGGCACCCATGGGGAATTGGGCACCTTTTGAAGTTGGGCATCCATGAGGAGTTGGGCATAGAGCCTAGACAGAAGCTAGGCCCTGTGTTTGACCCCCTGCTGTGCATGGCTGACGGTGAGGGATTGGGTATCTCCAGAGGGCTGGACACCTATGGGGGATGAGTGCATTGCTGGCCAGAAATTGGGTACTACTGGGGGCAGATTGTAAACCCATAGTCAGATGGGTGCAAGGTCAAGCCAGATCATCGTACCATCACCTGGTACAGCGAACCCATTGAGGTGCCCAGTGAGGCACATTGTTACAGGTACTCATACCACAGTACTGCAAAATCATTTAAATTAAATGAGAAGGGTCTGGCCATTGAACAGACCCTTTGGCCAATTGCAGTGGTGGTTGAATGTAAGGTTGAACAAAGGGCCTGGCCACAGGCCAGGCTCATCGGCCACATTCTGACAAGGCCCTGCAGTCACACCTGTACAGCACATGGTTGAAGGCCATGCACAGCAGGGGGTTAGCCACCAGCTGGGGGTTCAGCACCTGTTGAAGTTGGGTGCAAAGCCTGACTGGAGGCCAGGAACTGTGCCAAACCCCCTGCTGAGCATGACTAAAGGTGGAGAGTCGGGTGTCTAGTGCGGTTAGACACCCGCAGGGGAATAGGCAGCCACATGGAGATGGGCGCATGGCCAGGCTAGAAGCCAGACTCTATGGCTACCCCCCAGAACCATGGTACCAGCAGTCAATACAGCGTACCCAGCAAGGGCCCTAGGGAGGTACAGTGGTGATGCTATTGATACTGCAGCACCAAAAAAACAATTAGAAGGGTCTGGTCATAGACCAGACCCTGTGGTCTAACACCATTGTACAGGCCATAGGCCATGCAAAGTGGGTGTTGGCTGCTTGTAGTGGGTTGATGCCAAGCCAGTGCACCGAACACCTGAAAGACATGCATAGCGGGGGTTGGGCGCCTGGGATATGTACAGCGGTGGGTGCAGATTGAGGAGGTTAAGAATTTGATTATGATAAAAAAATCACGGAAATTCAGTGAAAAAAAACGAAGGTTTAAGTAACGTTATAGTTAGGTATTGGAAATAAGAGCTAAGCTTACATAAAAAAATGAAATTAAGTGAAAAAAACAAAGGTTAAACTGATGTTATAGTTAAGCATTTAAATTAGATATGAACTAGCATTTAAAAAACAGTAATCCACTGAAATTCACAAGTTATATTTTAGTGAAAAAACTATAACTTGCACCATCGTGATACGCTGCTTATGACCTTACATATTACATCACTTATGACATGTTAAATGACATCATTCATTACATCTCAAATTACATCATTCATAGCATCGCTGATGACATCATGCAGTTATTCAAGTACACTGATTCAGAAGATGACATCCAGAGGTCCGTCCACAAAAGAAGCATATGTAGCAGCAACAGCTAAGAAATGATTATACCTCATTTGTATGTGCACATTATAAACAATGCCATTATCTAATAATATAATGCTTCAGTTGCAAAAGAGTGCCTGTTTCTAAAAGTGGAAGTAAAACGTGTCTGCTTTTGGTGTTTACATAATCTTTAATGACTAAGTTACAATTTACATTACCATTCTCTATCAGCTCCTGGGCACTAAGGACTTTATTATGAGTCTGGTGGTCCACAGACCGCCAGACTCGTGGGGGTGCCACAGTGGTGGTCCCCCAACCACCCTATTACGATTAGGGTGGTAGGACTGTCATTGCCCCACAGTGGCAGGCAGGTAGCCACCGTTCCCTGGTGGTGTTGCAACGGTCAGGAGGATGCAATATGCTTGGTGGGACCGCCCAGTCCTGCCAAGTATATTGCGAGTTTCAACTCTACCAGCGGTGTCATGGTGATTCCTACTCCATGAACAACATGGCAGAGAGGAAAGAAAGGGAGACCTTCAGGGCCCCCTGTGCCTCATCCGCATGGGGATGCATGTGCCCCAGTTCCTGCACGGCATGGACTTAACAGACCATGCCGTGCAGGAACTGTTTTTGGCATTCCCATTGCAGTGCCCATTTTCAGAGCACTGCCATGGGAAAGTAAAAAAAAAAGCCCACCAAACAGGAGGAAACTCCTAATCTGGTGGGCGGCTCGACCACAGCTTTGACAGTGTGACTGTGGGGCACAGCCGGCGCCGCACTGCCAAAGTCGTAATCAGGCCCTTAGATTCTGACAAGGATGTCATGCTACCCATAAATGAAGGACAGCATGCACTCCAGAAAGAAATCCCTATCCACAGGAGAAGCATTCTAAAAACACCTCACAGCAGCCCTATGGAATTCGAGCCCACACAATAGCTAAAGAGACACAGATGATCATCCAATCTATACAGCGCTCACTTTCAACCCCCCACTCAGCCCACAGGTACTCAGTTGACTGCCCAGCTACACCCTCCAACCCAGATGCAACTCTTCTCTCTATCTTCTGAGGGAGAAGAATCCTCAGTGAGGGGGACATAGCCTTCCGAAAGTCAGCTCTCTACATGATGGACAACCTCTTTTTCTAACAACAATCTACTGCATGGGGGATAGTTGTCATGTCAAACTCCCAGGTTAATGGCCAGACAGACCTGAGTCGTGCATAACTTCAAAAAATATTGCAAAGGGAACATCCCTGGGGGTTAATGGAGGATGATGTAAGGCTGTGGCCATGTCATGTGCTTGGCCATGCAGATGGTACATGCCCTCCCACACAGGGGCCTGTCTCAAACTGAAGGGTCAAATCTTACACCTCAGTCAACGGGAACAAACCAAAACTGCAAAGCCAACCTTACCCACAATCCCTACCAACAGCTCAACTGCATCCCCAACAACGCACTTGCTCCCACTTCACCTCCAGATCCTCCACCCTCTGTGGGCCCAGCATTGTTTAGCCACGTGCATGATTGACTCCCTTGTGTGTGCCCCCAGCATCCACCCCTCACCCACAACTCACTGACTTAACCTCATAAAACATTCCCCAACTTTTATATTCACCCATCCCATTACTGAAAATATATAGAAAAACGTGTTTTATACACATTTGTAAATAAAATCAATTTCACCTCCCTTCCACCTGTGTGACTGTAGTAGGGTCAACTTACCTAAGCTGCAGATCCTGTGAAACAGCAGCTCTTCCTATACGCTGAGGTGAATCCTAGAAAGGAAAAAAGGAACAGCATGGTAAGGAAAGGATAGAAAACGAAAACAGACTAGGAAAAGACAGCAAAGAAAAGCAGACAAGAAGGAGACAGAAGACTAAAAACTCAGACTCTTCTCAAGGACTGTTGGAGCAGACCAAGAGAAACTCTCAGACTGAGAGACTCTGGACTCACTTGATGTTCCTGGATGTGAATGCCGATAGGAACCACCAAATCCAGTTGTCAGAGAACCGTGAGGGGTGGAGGTAGTCTCTGACCAACCACATGAAGAGCTACCATTCCCGCACCTGAGAAGGAAAGAGACAACACTCCAGAGGATGAGGACATTAAGGATCAAGACAAATGGTCCAAAGACTTGCATTCACTCCTCATTCCGCTCCTGTGGAAACCGCATTCCTATTCCACTCCAGGAAGGCTAATGCATAGCAATGTGGGTGTAGGGGAGGAGGGAAAAAGCAATAATAATGAGCAATTTTGAAAGTACTCAAAATATCCCAGGAGCACGAGGATTTACCGATTCCCATAGTAATTCCTCATTACTCAAAGGATTCTCAGGATTCATCCGAGAACCCTATTAATTCCATACACCCACAGTTAAAGGGACCGGGGTATTGTTAAATCCGGGTGAATGAGAATTAACACTCCTATTTCTTGGCACTCCTATTTAGGACCATAGTGTCTTGTAGTCTGTTAAAATGGTGTTTTGCAGATTTACGTCCTCAACTAGATAACTTGCTTCGTTCATTTTTTATTGCAAGTGGGTGTAACTCACAGTTTACAGTAATATCGAAACAGAGCACATTTCGCAACAAAACCTCATAAGGTCCCATATTTTTCTTCTACTTGTACCATCCTATCCTTGGACATTCATGAAAGAAATAATCACCGTGGAAGTTATTTGTAAATACATTCATTTACTAAGCGTTTTCCATAGAAATAACAGTGAAATGTTATTTGTCCATTGGCACCCCTGTCACTGTTTACATTTTTCAGAATGACTCTTCAAAAGAGAAATGCAATGCTGCTGATGGAAGTTGGTTCTGGAAATGCTTGAGTGTTCATAAAGAGCTAATATGCATAATATTCATACAGACACAAATACATTTGGACCCAACGATAAAACGATTTAATAAAAACAGGCTTTCGGTTTATTTCCTAGCTCAGATTCTTTTGAGGTTCATAATAATAGCATGTAATTGACCACAGGTGACTATTCAGTAGCAACACGATCCAAGTCATTGGTCATCATGGTGGTAATATATCCCTTTGTACCTGCCATTCTTGTGGAAAGTCTGAGGCTGTGAGGCTTTAAAAATCGGATTAGAGCTGAGAATGCCTCTCACAAAGATTTTAGCTTCATTACCTGAGAAAGGCAGTTACAGCAATATTATTTGCATACAATATTGCAGCCTATGTTATTTATGATCTGTTTCTAGGAGATTTAGGGCCGATTTAGTGTTTGGTGGACATCGTAGTCTGTTGCAAAAGTGACAAAGTACCCTGTCTACCAAACCTTCGGTCCACCAGTCTCATTTAGAGGCAAGCAAACATTATGTTTTCTGTCTTCGAAAACTTTCTCTGCTGGTCCAAAGAAGGGTATTACACTGTCCACCCTATTCAGGGTGGACAATATAATGGTGTTTTTTTTCCTGTGCGTCATCACCAGAAAAAACCTGTTGGTGATGGACAGGGAAAAGAAAATATTGACCTGCACACCCAGGAACAAAACTCCCAGGTTGTGGGGGTCATTAGATTGATATTTTTCTGAAACAAACTCCCACTTATGGGAGTTTATTTTTAAAGAATGAACAAAGTGAAAAGTGTGGTGGACATCTGTCAAACCGATGGCGGCCGTCCAATGTCACAAGAGTTACTTAAATGGACAGAGATGATGACTTGCGGCCCAGCGGTCATCTCTAAATTTGAAAGATGGTAGTCCTTCTGGATGGCAGAGGTAATGTCCTCCACCGTCCAGAACAAGTCCTGCTAAAATGTAAGAAAGAACAGTGTTAAAATTCACTGTATTAAAGAGTCTTCAATGATTTAATGATAAAGTGACAAGGTGGGATTACTGAATGAACAGAGTGTAAATGTACCCTTTTAATGCTGTTGACTCCCTGGGTTTTGTTCACAAGATAGATGCTTCCTTTGATATATCTTAAATGCATCAGTTCTCAGTGTCCCTTCAAAATTAAATGTTTCCAATCTGGACAGTCACTGAGTCATGTCAATTCTCCTGTGGTACCTAATCAAATCCTTCAGCTTGGTTGGTTCAGGGCAGGCTGACACGGTAAGGGAGATTTGTAGTCTTCTCAGATCCGCTCTCTCATTCATCAATGTGACACAGCAGGCTGAAGCAGTAAAATGGGCTTTTACAGCACAGAGGAGCGAGATCTCCTATAATCAAATGAAGACAAAATACTTCTAATGCTCGGTTTCCATTAAAAGGTTTTCCATGAAAACAGAGGACATTTTGAGATGTTCGTTGTAAGAAAAATGCTCAATAATATTCATAGAAATATTCACCAAGAAGACATCAACAGTGTCAACCTCAGAAAAAAACTTCCTTTCATTTTGTCAATTCAATGCATTTCGGGATATACACATTTACCATACATATGTAATAAATGTGGGTACTGCTTGGGTGCCACATTCAATATATTTCACTCGATTAAAAGAAAATACATCTAGCAAAAATGCTAAGAAAGATACCAGTCAGAATGCTCTCCATGATACAGAATCCAGTGATGAGATGTAATTTAGGTGATTGTTGTTAACTGAAAAAAGTAAACCTTTTTCCATTGTGTTATTTCTAAATTGTCCATATTTTCCTGCTGACTAGTTTAAGAGGGGGGCGGTGCTTGGCACAGGCTGAAGCCTTCATTAAGAAATGCCAATCTAAATGTAAATAAATGTAAATCCAGTATTTGTAAAGCGCGAAAAGCTACCCGAAGGCATCCCGGATCTGGGGGCCATCGGGAAGATTAAGCAAGCTATTGCCCAGAGTCACATGGTGCTGGGCTGACCTGCCGCCGGTGATCGAACCGTGAGCCCCAGATTCAGTCGCCCTGGCCGTGTCGCCACACATCTTCCCTAGTCTAGTCAATTTAAGGCCGGAATAACCAATACTAAGGCCATCAGTAAATCTGGAATGTGAAATTAGCGCACTATTCTGAGATTTTACTTAAGAAAGTGGAAATTTGGTGTTTCTACACAAATTTAACTCCCAATTGGGTAGTACCGAAATTCGAGGCCTTTTTCAGGGACATAAGTGGCCAGTTGAATGTGTCCTTCGAAACACCCGAGGTAAAATTATACGTTTTCGTCTAATACACGAATTCTGTGCAACTCGAAATGAGGACCCGAGTCACGCTAAGGGCAACTGTAAGTAGCTGTGAAAATTATTGGGTCTTTAAGCCATTGTAGATGATTGTTTTTTCATTTGGATAACAACTAACAATGAGTTTCAGAGAGGTGTTGCCAGCACAGAGGAAGCCATGGCACATTTAAAAAGTTAAGTTAGGGATATACTATAATATATATATATATTGTTTTGAAGAAGGATCTCACACAATGTCAATCACAATGACGAATATGTAATTGTGAACACAAAATGGTTTGGAATATGGGAGCCGAACGGTGCAATTTGAATATGTTTAATTTGCCTTCCAATTTTTTTTCCCGACGGATAGTCTATTTATTATGATTATTGTTATCTCTTTTGTAATGAGGTGGATAAAATGCACCGAGTTGGACCTGAGGTCACGTGATCAAGACCTTGAGTTGGGCGAAACACGTTATGTTTCTTACCGCATTAAAGACTTTTGAACACACTGATCTGGAGTGGCTAGTCCCTTCACTGTGTGCTGAGTGAAGGTGTCCATGTGCGATATGTGTATGTGTACATATATATATATATATGCACAAAGTCAATCGATCGCACTCTCAGAGACCACAGCAAGTGTTGGGAACAGGTTGATTTATTCCATCATAAATCAAAACGTGACGCGTTTCGGCCGACAAGCGGCCTTGATCACACAAAGTGCACAGTGCAAAACGTCCTCATTACATACACAGCATAGGAAACTGAGGTTGGACAATGTATTGTACTCAGATCAGTGTGAATGTCGAAGTTGCATGGCCGCCATGTTGTAACGTGTATGTAATGAGGACGTTTTGCACTGTGCACTTTGTGTGATCAAGACCGCTTGTCAGCCGAAACGCGTCACGTTTTGATTTATGATGGAATAAATCAACCTGTTCCCAACACTTGGTGTGGTCTCTGAGAGCGAGATCGATTGACTTTGTGCATAATTGGATTATCGGCTGCTCCGCCGACTTTCGCGCCACCTCCCACGGGACTCCGGCTTCCGGCAGGAGCGCTTTTCCCTTGGATATATATATATATATAAAACATTGGAGATGGAAAGACATAATATCAAATTATCTCTGGGGATCTCACAAATATTAATGAAGAGAGATGGAAGATTTATTCAGAACTTTGTGAGAAATGATGCATAATGAATACAAGTGTAGAAAGACTATGGACTATATCAGATCCATCAAAAATGCTTATCCCAATAAGGAGGATCCTATGATGGCGAAGAAATGAAATCAATCAAGAAGCATTGAATAGATAACAGTCTTGAATTTTTCTGACAGATTCAACAAGATAAGGGACCCAAAACTGCTGCCTTACAACTTCATTTGACGATTCTCAACCACTGATGTAATCAGATATTATGTATCCTTACAGGTCCATCTGACTGTCTTGTAGGAGTCAAGCATGTGTCAGTTCTGATTTGAGAGCCAGGAGCTTACTTGCAAAAGCCCGCTCTACAAGCTTGGTAGGGAAATTATTCATTTTTTAGACGTATCTTTTTTATTTTAGCAGTCGCACAATATACAGTATAACAGGATATCATATATGTTGATGTTACAGAAGACGTAGCAATAAAAACCAGTACAGTCATCAGTGAAAAAGAAACAAGGAAAACAGTGGTCCACCAACTGTGGTCGAAGACCCGCTACATCAGACAACTCTAAGTAATTTCATACACATGTGTGTCGGATTCATATCATGCAATTCCTAATATGTGCTGTGGTGAGAGAATATGTTGCCGGAGCAAAGTAAAGAACAGTTAATGCATTAACCAAGAAAAACTCAGACGATAAAACAAACAACTAACAGTAGTGGCAGCAGCTAACCAGTGTGTGCCTGTCATCCCGGGACCTCCTTGTAGCAGTGGATGCATTCTCATGCTTTCCATGGGAATCCTCCCATTTGTGGCTAAACAGTACAGAAAGTCCTCGGAATCATCGGTCGGTCCCTCCGCATGGTGCCTCCGACTGCAGCGCATCTTAATGCGGTGGTCCGACCGCAGCATTAGATGTCGTCGGGCCGCAACCGACAGGCTGTCAGCTGTGGTCCGACCCACATCATTATGAGGGCCTAAATATCAAGAGCTACAATGGCGGTGAAGATCCTTTTAGAGCCATGCCTTAAACTCAGCATGTGCAGAACACATGACCTGATCACTGTCACGCTTGTCGCATTGGGTTCTAAAAAAGAAGCAGACTTCATTGTTTGAAAACATCATTTCAATGACATTCCCAAAAGCAGAGTGGGTGAAACCCATACCCTAGGTCTCCAAAATGCCACACTTATCATAAAAACACTTGCCACAAGATATATCGTCTTTAAAAAGGAATCATTTAAATGTTCAATGTTATCTCACAAAACACATCATCAAAGTTGGCATGGACAATGTCCTTAACCTTCCAACTGGCACACACACGACACAAGGTAGATTCAAAAACATACTCCAGTGTTCACCAGCAACTCATAAAACACATCAACGGAACTGGAGTAGGTGGAGTCCAAGACCTGGCCCTCCAAACTGTCTGACCTACTACATATACACATATACTACAAGGTGCATTACACACACATGCATATGCACACAAACATCTCTTAAAACACATTACAAAATCAAAATGGGCAAGGTCCACTAGCACTCTTGACTGTCATAAATTGCTCATAAAAGGCAATGAGATACATTGTATATGAAAAGAAAACATATATCAAAGTCTGCTAACATCCTCACAAAACACTGACACCATGTTTAGTTTGGGCAAGGCCCACATGCTGGTTCTTCCAACTGTCAGTCCTGTCACAAATGCACATGTGACAAGATATATTGTGTTTCTTTCAGGATCAGAAATGAACTATACATTCCACAAGGTCAAAGTGTCTCACCTTTTTGGGTTATTCCCACCAGTCCCTGGTGAGCGTAAAAAATAACCCGTGTAACTGTGTGAAGACAATGGCTGTGTGTGGATGCCACAAACGAGAGGCAGCATGCTGCTTGTATACTTATTATTCCCAGTTCTAGGATTGGGTGGAAATGATAGATGCAACATGAAAAGAGAGTAAGAAGAGCAACAACAAGCAACTTATTCTTGCCATTGCCAACTAAAAGAGAGTGACATAGATCATGGAGAGCATTCCAGGTGCCATTCCAATGACCTAATGCACTTTAGACTTTACTTCTCTTCCCCAATGCCATAGGGAAGAGTTCTTTGTCACCAAGCCAAGGGATCCCAGCACCTCGTTCCTTCATTTTTTTTGTTAAATCTGTTTATTGACATTTAACACTTTCCATATTTGCGCAACAACATAGGACAATGCCAGTGCATACATTAAAATTACATGGTCCACTTCCAATCACATTACAAATCGAGTTCCATTAGGCATCTGGTGTGCTTAGTAATAAGAATCAGGATACACGTATTGTGATGTTATATGTCTGCGTCCTTCGTATCGCAGGTACTATGGGGTGACACATGAAATTTCATGTTGTCCAAGAGTGCTATGCCACAGATCTGAACAGTGGTAGTGGGGTTCAACAGAATGAGGACAAAGCAAGACGAAGGAAGGGAGTGTAACTGTGAGTGAAACGCTGCTGCCTGCTCTCCAATGAGGACCAGTCCACACTTGTGTGACATGTGCAGGAGAGTTCTTATATGTATGTACCAGCCCATTAAATGACCCAGGTAGGGAGCTGTCTTAGCTGTATCTCTGAAGGTGTGGTGGCTGATGAGCCTTGCCAATTATACTACCGCAGCGGCTAGATCCTCCTCCCCCATGGAAGAACCCCCTGCTGTCACATCCATCTTCAGTAAATCTGATAGAATGATCTCCCACTCAGTGTCTAGAGGGAATTTGCGGAGGCCTAATAGGTCCTCCTTGCGTAAGGCAACACTCTCAGCCCTCACCCAGTTAAGTAAAGATCGGTGCTACCCTGCTGCATGCGGAGCAGCCAGCGGTGGTGGCCACCTCAATTCAGTACCTAATGAGTTTCGAGCAGTGCCATAGCATGTGTAGGACATCCGCATCAGCTAAGTGCCATCTGGGGCAGGCAGAGTCCGTGCGGTGCAAGTATTTATTGATTTTGGCTGGGGTGAGGTATGCTTGATGTAGAATGAAAAACTGTATTTGGTGGAAACACTGGTTGTGGGGGAAGCGAGAGGGGCCCTCCAGGGCAGCTGTCCATTCGGACTCAGAGAAGGCTCGTCCCAAATCCCCCTCCCAGTGTAGTTATAAGGGGATCAGAGAGGCTGCAGAATGCTGATCGAGTTATGCTGCGAACCATCTAATCACGTGGCCTCCTTCACCCATGATATGTAAGTATTGGTTTGTATGATGCACAGGAGGCTCTGTGGATAGACAGCCCCATCTGGATGATAGGGATGCAATGAGTGAATGATGCAGCAGGAAACACCCTGGGTGGAGACCCTCCTCTTCCACAAGCTCGGTGTATGGGATAAGGGTCCAATCCCGGAATAAATCCCCGGTATCCTGGATTCTGGCTGTGTCCCAGCACTGTAGTTCCACCGGCGAGGTGATTCTTTGTTCCCTGGGAGTTCCCAGAAGAGGGATAGTGGGGACGTAAGGTTTTGTGGCGCGGTTGATGAGCAGGCTTCTACGGAAGCATTTATAAGACACCGAAAGTAATAGGGAGTCTATGCCTCTGGGCCGCGCACATGGGTGAAACAGGTGTACAAGAGTGAGATGCGAAACAGGGGGGCGTAGAGTGGCAGTGTTGGAAAGATGACGGGACGCCAGCCATCTGGCAATCCACCGTACCTGAGCAGCCAGATAAAGTGCTCAAAATTAGGAGCAGCAAGGCCACCCTGCCCGGTGGGTAGGTAGAGCTTTTTAATGGAGACTCTGTGCCTGAAGGCCCCAAAAATAAAAATCTCTGATTGTTTTCTCTAATTTGCTGAAGAAGGGGGGAGGCAGGTAGAGAGGTAGGTTTGTAAAATAATAAAGAAGCCGAGGCAGGATCATCATCTTAGCGAGGGTGATTCTGCCAGAGATGGATAGCGGCAGAGTGCTCAAGAAGGATATCTGGGATCGGCCAGCAGTCATGGCTCTAGTGATGTTGCCATCCAAAAGATCAGTTTTGCTCTGATAGGTATGAATACCTAGATAGCTGAAGGTGTCAACACACCACGACACCGGGACACCGCTCAGTGAGTAGCCCGGGTCTGGGGTGCTCACGGAGATGGGGAAAAGGGTGGATTTCAATGCGTTGACCCGCAGACACGATACCGTGGCAAATGCTGACAATGTCAAATCCAACGATGGAGGGATAGTGTGGAGGTCCCCAATATATAGTAGAATGTCGTCTGTGTATAGAGAAATTGTGTGTGTGTCATCCCGAGGGGAATCACCACGTCTACACGGGCCAGGACACATGCCGCCAGAAGTTCCACTGCCAATGAGAAAAGAAGGGGTATGGGGGCATCCCTGCTGGGTCCTGCGGCCTACTGCTATGGCCTCAGAGATGTAAGGGTCTGTTTTGACCTGGATGACTGCGTGTCTGTATAGCAGTCGAACCAACCCTATGAAGAAGGGCCCAACGCCAACTCTAGATAAGGCAGCGAGCAGGTAATCCCACTCAAGAGAGTCAAATGCTCTCACGAGGTCTAAAACTAAGCAGCCCGAGCGGGGCCATTTCAATGGGGCATATTCAGCTACTCTAAAATAGCGGCAAAGTTTGAGAGAAGTGTTACGGGCAGGGATGAACCCGTTTTGGTCAGAATGGACCAGGGTGGGGATGCAAGGCGCTAGTCTGTTAGCTAAAATCTTTGCTAGAATTTTATAATCAGTATTCAAGATCGCTAAGGGCCTGTAGGAACACAGGGTCATGAGGTCTTTCCCTGGTTTCAATAGGGAGACTGCATTGGCCATGTATAAGGAAGGCGGAAGTGTGGAGCTGTCTATCGCGGAGCAAAAGAGGGCATGTAAGTGCGGTATGATTGTATTAGCATAAGTCTTAAAAAACTCTGCAAGGAGCCCATCTGGCCCCGGCACCTTCCTCGACGCCAGAGACATAAATGCTTCCCGCACCTCATCCAACGTGATAGGGGAATCCAACTCTTGGTGTTGGTTGAGGGCCAGCATGGGTAGCTCAATTGTGTCCAAAAAGGCGCTGATTTGCTGAGAAGCACCTCGTTCCTTCATAATGCAAATGATATTGGGTAACCTGTATCTTTGTCAGCTGAACTCATATAGAGACCCAAATCATAGTCGAGCAAGGGATCAAATATTCATCCAAGGAAGCATTCCGTGCCAGAACAACAATTTTTAATAGCTGATACTGCTTCAAGAGTTATAAATAATGATGGTAAAGTTCATCAAACATGTTAAATCACATCTTTGACAATGCCTTTCACCTGTTATGATGACTGCCCTGGAGGCTACCATTACTAGACCAACTGAGTAATACTCAACCTTGAAAGCTGTACAGATGAAGCACCAGCAATACCATAGACCTATGAATCTGTCTTCATGAACCTCCTGTCTCTGGCACTCAACAGTGAGGACACCAAGAACATACTATTGATGGTCAGCCACTTGACTGAGTATGCTTAGGAATTCATTGTCAAGGAGTAGAGTACACTATGATGCCCTGAAAGACTTCTTCATCCGTTATGGGCTGCCAGTCATTTGTACTCTGACCATGGCTGAGACATTAAAGGCCATCGCTTTAGATCTAGATTGTTTCTGATTGGAATGATAAAGGTCAAGGTCACCTTCTATCATCCACAAGGGGTGCTCACAGGGAGCACTTTAACGATGGACATTACCCATTTTTTAGTATTGTAAGGCCACGCTAGAACTCCAAGAGGTTGCCTACAACTGTAGCACGAATGACACCACAAGATTTGCTTTCTGCTGTTTTGGGAGGAATATGTATCTAACTATGAACATTGGCTTTGACATCAACAGCTTCAGTAGAGGGACAGACATACATATGAAGACAAGTCAAATTATTTCTAAAAATCTGCACGCATAATACACCACACAGAGCAGAGTACAGCAAACATTACAAGCATAAAAAAGAATGGCACTAAAAGACTCAATAGTTCTTTCTTCTTTGAGTTTATAGCTGTATCCTGCATTCATAAACTATATATTTTTACTAAAAGTATAGAATTTTATATATGTCTCTCATCATTAGCTGTTAATTCCTCCCAACAAAATATATACTACTCATTCTTCAGGAGTGTTTTAATTTTTTTTATAATGGCAGATAGTACGTTCAAAGAATTAGTCATCCTCACTCTGGCGTAGTGACCCAGGTTGCCATTTTGAGGTCCCTCCTTGTCCTCCTGGGTGTTTCAAGACCCTGATTGCTCTTCAAAAGCAATAGAAAGAGGAACATCTGGACCCAGGCTTCTCTCTCATCAGAAGCAAAAAGAGGACTGTTTAAGCTAGTGTGGTGGCCATTTTGGATGGCGCTGATGCTAGTCCAGCACAACCTCAGCACTCTAACAGTACTCCAATTCTAACACTTATGGAGTAAAAAGGACTTGCCTCATCCCCCAAGAGACTTCCAGCTTATCTCCAACAACATTAATTATAGGACGAGCTCCAACCCATAATCCTCTAACCCTAACCTTTTAAGAACATCCAAAGATGTAGACCCCATTCCCAATATATCCTATATAGGACATTGGGAACACATAGGAATCTCCAGACAATATCTACCATCCGGGTACCAAATCACTGTTGGCTCTTTCGCTGCTTACCCAGGCTCTCTTGGTCCCAGGACTCTGACCCTTAACCCTTGTCACGTCATAAAATACACATATATACACAGTACCCTACCCCATCTCAACTGGGGCTAAATTAAAAGGTACACCCACAATGAAATTCTCCCACCCTAAACACTATGGTACCGCATTTGAGGGATTTGGCCCCAACTCCTGAAGCATAAAATATCCCAAAAATCTCTCAAATAATGCAATGAAAACAATCCAACCACAACCTTCTCAAACAACTCCTGGAGAAACTAATAGCCGAAACCTACTACAACCTGAGCAACGGCAACACGGAAACAGTCCTCATTTTCTACTCAAAACGCCCTGCAAAATGGAGAAACATATTCCTTCTCCACTTACAAGTTACAAAAACAATCAAAATTCCCTATGGAACTAAACTCACTACTGAGCCCTCCCAAAGCTTTAAAGGGGAGGTCTTCATATTCATCTGCTGGACGGGAAACATACTTAACCAAGCAACAGACCATCACGTCATCATCTTTGACCAACACTTCTCGTCACTTCTCGCCAACTAAGAACCCATTCGCCTCCAAGACACAACTGCCACACGATGCTCAACTGCCTCTCCCCAACACACACCTTAGGCTGGAAAGCTTCAGTCTCACCACCCTAGCTAATGGCAACACCGAAACACAGCCTCTTGATGTACACATTGGTCATGCTAGCACCTGCCCTAACTAAAGATCGTCCACCACTGTGCCCCCTGCAAACACACCCTTGACTCCCAATGGAGAACACACACAGCTCAAACGAACCCTGTCCATTTCCAATCTCAAGGACCCCAGCCTCTCCTCTATTGAAGATCACTCACCGTCTATAGACACAGGACTCCCCACATGTCCACTCTCATAAGGGACAGGAATCCTCCCCAACATACTTACCCTATTTCCAGTGCTTAATTTGTAAAATATTAAGAGCAGGTGCTCACATTTTTTTAAGTGGCCACACCTACTTCCCCAGGCTACGCCCACTTCCTCCAGTGGCTCCACTTACTTCATGTATTAGCTCCACCCACACCCATAAGCCTCAACACATCAGAGCAGCCTCCTCACTTCTTGAGTTCTGCAAGAAGCTGAAGCCCTGGCTCTTCACATAAGCACCTCGGGCCTCACACCTACATACCTGTCCAAGCGCCTGGATACCCTCTTGAGTGATTAGTGCACTATACAAATCAATATAATGTAACATAATATTATATATGGGAACAAGGCTGCTGTGTGCCTAGTTCTGTGTATAACCGGAGGTCGAGTTGTGTGGGAAGATTGTTTGATGGATAAGTGACTGCCAACCTACTGCAGAGGAGTTGTCAGTGGTGATGGAGGCTACCAGGATGTAAACACAAAACCTGGTGTGTTTCTTTCTTGAAACACTCTAACCCTTAGCAAATATTAATGGCGCCCATGCTTTTATTGATGAAATATTAACATCTATATTCAGTTTTTTTTTAAATATATTGTTTAAAGTGCTGAGTTGCGGTCTCGGTGATTACAAAAAGCTAGTGATTATGATTGTGTGTGTCAAGCCCGGTGTGAAGTCATGCGTGAGTGTTTATTTTGTTGACGTGGCTAGAATGTCAACTTAGTTTTTGCCTAATACGCGCAAACTGTACTCCGTCCTTTTCACTTTCTTTAGCCAATGCATTGTGTATTTTTTAAAGGAACATAGCTGGTAAGGTTTCCAAACAATCAACGTCTGTGAGTTTAACTTTCTTTCTCTTGCCATGATTGGTCATTCTTCTGTTCTTGCTTGTTTTGTTAAAAACGTTGGTTATATAGCACTAAAATCAGAATGGACGCTGTTTTGAAGAACTACTGGGTCCAAATTTTGCAGTTTGGTACTGATGCAATAGAGTTTTCCCCTAACATTTCTATAGATTGTCCTCCGTGTAATCAATACCCTTGAACCTGTTAACCGTTGCAAACTTCAATTTTCACACATCATTCAGTAAATAGATGTTTTTGCATATCAGGCAGAAGTGCAAATTTGGTGCAAAATGGTACAGCAGGAGAGCAAAGTGTATGAATCCTGACCATGGCAAACAGAAGTGGGACACAGAGGTTGAGTAGCTTGATCAGGGTAATATCTTTTTGGAATTGGAAGCCAAGATTTGATTTTAGAACATTTTGTTCCAACAGAATAGCCAGTGTGTCATGGGCCCTAGTGCAAAGCAGAAAATGCCCCTACCCACACCCCACTCCTAGCTGCTGTTTGGATTGTAAACAATAGCAGTAGTCCAACTAAATGAGCCTCGGTGCCACTGCACCTGCTGCATCAATGGAAACTAGGCTCCTGGTTAATTCGAAACCAAGAAAAGTAGTCATTAGATCAGCCTCTGCAAGGAAAATCCTAAATAAATGCTTTGTTAGGTACTTTGACAAAACTGAGACACATACATCCCTCCCTATCACCACAACAGAATAGTAACAACTTCGTACCGGCTCCTCGCTAAAGAGTCACGGGACCTAGTGTGTGATTGAGAGGGGGGAGAGAGGGCTGTGCCTGTGTGGAGCTTGTTCCAGAGTGTAACTCTGTTCTCTGTAGGATGCATGTTCCTGCGGTGGCCGTGCACTCACGGCATTGTTCTGTGAAGCGCGGGTCTTGCCCCTTGTGCACAGAGTATAAGCGATAGTGAAAAGTAGCCTGGTGTCCTCAGCAGCCGACATTTGCCTCCGCCAGCGCCAACCACTGTCTCTGACAGAGCGCGGACCACATGGGTCCTGAGGGCAAACTGCCCCTTCAGAGAATGACCGGAATGACCATCTGGGGGTGGCAGTTAGAAACGCTGGGCTTGGACTGGCCTGTGTGCGCCTTTTTCCTTTTAAAATATTCAGAAACAAATCTTTAGGGGGAACATCAGGCTCATGTAAGAGACTAATTCTGTATTAGTAAAGATCTGGTAAGAGGACTTTTTTTTCCTTTTGCTCAAGTAAACACGCTCGCCTAGCTCCCAACACTCTTCTCCATCCCTGCCTCTTTGCAACATTTTTTCCTAATGCGTACACAAAATGTGGCATTTGACTCTGTGCTAATCACGGTCCTTTATATTCCTACCATAAATAAGCCCCAGCAGCAATATGCACATTTGTTAGCAAAGAAGTTTCAATCTGTCACCTTGGGGAAAACTGAAAATGTATATAATTTTAACATGGACCCCGTTTTACAAAGAAGACTGATCATCAGATGTTTTTTAGTTCTTAGGGTGTATCCATTGCTTATCTTAAATCTCTCACCTCCAACTGCACTGACCTTTTACCCAGTGCTCTCTTGCTCACAGGAGGTTTTAGGGGATTCACAACGGTTTCCTCTGCCACTTCCTCTGCTTGCTCCACGTCCTCTCGTCGAACTCAACTGCTCCTTCTCTATTCCGAAAGATTCCTTCGCGGCCGGGGGCTTGGATAAAGGCAACCAACCAGCTCTCACGCTGCCAGGAGTGCCCCGGAAGTCAATTCGCGCCGAGGCCTGCCTGTTCCATTCGCACCGAGGCCTGCCTGTCCCTGCAGAGCCTTGAAGGTGCCTCCGACCACAGCCCCGCTCACCGCTTCACTTCTTGCTCCGCAGCTGACCGACTCCAATCGAGCCTCAAACAATGAACAAAACTTCACCATGAAAAAGTCGGCACCTGCAACACTCCTCAGGCTCTGGAGCATACCCATGGCTCTCAATTCTATAGACCCGGCCCTGAGAAATAGGTGCCGGTGCTTAGCACCGGAAAGCACCGGCACAAATTAAGCACTGCCTGTTTCTTAACCGAATAGAACAAAAACGTCATTCTTTAGCTAAAGACATCTCTCACGTAAAAAACGACCTCAAGACACAGGCCAAGTTAAGACTCAATCCTCCTCCAAGAATAGTGAAATGACTACCCATAAAGGATCTCCTAGAGACATCTGGCACTCCAGCTGGACCTCCATTCCCTTGAGCCGCCTGTCGCAGAGACCCTGCTGAGCTCTAAACCCCCTATTCACAACTAAAGTGAACTCACTCAACAAATTATACATCACAATAACTCCTAAAGTAGATCCCAATCCTCCACTCAGAATACCAGTAATCATGGGCACAATCAGAATCCCTCGAGCTAACGTATTGCCCAGACCACCTGTTCAATAAACCACCATCCAGACACTACACCCTCCAAATATTACTCCTAGCTCCATATCCTGCATGCTTCTCAACTGCAGATCAGCAGTTAAACACACCACAGAAATTGCTGAAACTATACTAGCTGACGGAACCGACATTGAATTACTAGTGGAAACCTGGCTTAACGAATACTCAACCCCTATTCTGCACTTGCTCACAACACCTGGCTATACCATCATTAGACGGGACAGACCAGGATGAATAGGGGGCATCTAGCGATCATAAGCAAAGAAGAAACCCGGCTTAACACCTTAGAGACCACAAACTACTCGACCTTCAAATACCTTGGAGTCAAACTCATGACAAAAGGCTCCACATACTCTTCACTGAAGAACTAACTGACCTAATAATACGTTTTTAGGCAACTTCAACCTGCACTGGAACAACACACAAGACACCACAGTCCATAACCATAAGAAATCTTAAAAACCAACTACCTCAAACAGCTATGCAATGAACAGACCCACAACAAAGGCTCTACTTTAGACGTGATAATCACCAGAAGTGAGCTTATCTATCTCAGATCCATCATGCACATTGACTGTCCGGACCACCATCAAATACTGTTCTAGCTCAAGGCTTACCCCAGATCCTACCCAGTCCCATCCACAAAACCCATGCACTGGGCAAAGAATATCAAACAAATCCCATGAGAGACATGGAAACCAGGATCAGCACCCAATTACATTCTCAACCTCTACCTCACACTGTAGATGACCTCACCACCCACTATAGCTCAGTGATGTCGGAGGTTCTTGGCCATGTAGCCCCACTTACACTAAAGAGTTCTAGAAAAACCCAATCTAGACCCTGGTTTAAAGCAGACCTTAACAAAGAGAGGAGACAACTAAGACTTACCGAAAGTTTTTGGAGACAGGACCCCTAACTGACTCTCCTCTCACTCCTCAGATTGGAACGGCTCTCCTACAAGAAACACATCTTTAGGAAAAAAGCCACTTTCTTTTGCAATCAATTTGACTGTGCGAAGAACAGACCAAGGGAGCTCCTCAGCATAATAAAACAACAAACTACCCTCACCCCCAACATGAAAAAAGAGCTGCCAAGAAACGCTGTGATGAAATAGTCTACTTCTTCACTGACAAAGTTGCAAAAATTGAACGATCTATCACCCATGCCACAGGTATGACTTCCCAGATGGCCTGCCCCATTCACACTTAAACCACCACAAAAACTCCCCCCCAAGATTCATTGAACGTTCAGAGTGAACCCAAAAAAGTCAATGACAACAATGATCCCCGACAACTGAAAGAAAATGCGAAATGGACAGTTTTGAAGCCTATAACAGATGGGGGAGTCTTCAAAATAATTGTGAACCTGAAGCCTACCTCCCACACTATGGATCCCCTCCCTTCCACCCTAGTACAGAACCTCAACCACATCATCTCTCCAATCTGGATCAAAATTATCACAGCCTCTCTCTCGTCAGGCCACGTACCAGTCTCCCTCTAACTAGGCCAAGTCACACCCATTCTCAAAAGACCCTAATAACCTCAATAACCTTAGACCTATCACCAACCTAGCTAAAATTGTTGAGAAGTGTGTCCTACTCTGTTGTAACCTATATTGTATTTATCTGGTTACTTTCTCCCTAGCTGCTCAGCCAGTGTGAATGTGATGCATGGAATGTTGGTGTGATGGTCTTGAATGGAATGTTTGGGTGCCTGGATGCTTCAGTGTGACAGTTGGAGTATGGGCTGAGCAGCAGGCAGACTGCCTGCTCCTGGTGGGGCTGCATCTCTACAACTCAACTACCTGTAACTGAACTTAATAAATCTACTTAAAACTACATCTTGGCTACGGACCTCATCACTACAGATTTTTGGTGACGATTCATCAAACGAAACTCTGCGTGCTTTAAAAAATGGACTCTGAAACAAGAAATCTCTAAAGGAAACCTTCACAACCACGATAAAGCCTGCTTTGAAGTACAAGGCGTGCCAGCCCCACCAGTGTCCCTTTCACCGGACAGCCCCAGCCTGCGCGTACTTCATTGGCTACACAGATTGGCAGTTCCTGTCACTATGACAACTTGTGTGATCCTCAGCACTTGTCAGCGGGAGATGGGATGGGAGATTCCTGCACTGCGCATGACAGCGTGGTATCTGTGGAATGTGTTACGCTCCTAAATGATGTCTTCTGGAAAGTATAGTGGCATGTTCAACTATGCACTCTCTTATGCGGGTGTTTTCACTGCTGGTGTACACACAGTACTTAGGATGGAACCTGAGCGTTGTGCCTGTGGCGGGAGCAAGTTTTTTTTTGCGGTGAGAACATTACTGTTACATTTTCTTTATTGGCTCTGATATTGGTGGAAATACAGCTGGTGATTTTATTTGACTTTCTTATGAGTGTTTCCAGCCACAAAATGCGTGACCTTGGGCACATTCGAGAGTCATATGGTATTTGGCTCCACGATCCAGTCAACGTGAATGGGTGGAATTATAAAAAGAGAAGTTTCATCATTTTCGCAGAGAACATTTTGCTGGTGTCTATTTCTGAGGCCTGGAGAAACTATGGTAAAACTACCATTTTACTGGTGGCACGTGAAGTGTGGCAACGTTGCCAGTTCAACCGCTGCAGGGCATTTCAAAATAAATATGGCACGAGTCGTTAATTGCATGCGCAATCTTACCTTCAGCTTCGTCGCGCGGAGCATTTTCATCTACGCCTTTGTTGCTGTGCAGCACCCCAGCTGCTTAGGGATGCCTTCAAGCAGTAACGTGCCGTGAGCCATCCGGTACTGGGTCTATAAGGCGTGCCGCCATGTTGGAATTTGTGGCACTACCCAAGCAGAGGGGCTGCGGACTATCCCGTAATGGTCTTCCTGGGTCAATAATTGTCGGTCAACCGCAAGCATCATGTGTATGAAAGACAAGAAGTTTTTGCAAGCTGGACACTTCGAGGTTTCTCAGTATACTGCTGCTCCGCAATGTATTCTGGACAAAAAAGGAATGATGTGATAATTTTACAGTGTTTGGTCATTTTTCTCAACGTTTGACTCTGGAGGTTATTTTCTATTTAAACTGATCTGTTTCAAGCAGTTGTGGCAAGTAACATAGTCTACTGCCTGTAATGTCTGTTGTTATGTTCTATGACTTCATTTTAGCCCACAGCATTCCACTTTCCGCATTGGTACTGTATTTATGGCTGATTGTATGTGGCAGTTTCGTATGTTCTTCCTCTTTGAAGCGGTGACATATGAGCATTTCCTTAGGCTCAGTGTGTTGCATCAGGCTCTTGCCTGTGTTCAGCATGTCACGACACATCGTTATTGATAGTTTCAAGGTTCTTCTAGCACATAAGATACAGTGTCTGTTTATTGTTTTTCAGGTAAAAGAATGTTCTGCATTTTTTTTTAGCGTGCTCGTTTTTCCTCGCAGTGTGTCTACGCAACCTAGTTTTGCACATTCTACACTTTAGGGCTACAAGTTATAGTTTGGTGTTTTTGGGCACATATTCATGGCTTATGGTTGCCATTTACTTTGGTTGCCTGGGTACTTTTACATAAGGGACGTTCTAGTCTTTTGGTGGGTGGTTTCCCATTTGTCTGTGTCTTAGTTACACTTTTATTTTTTTACATGTGCACGTTTCTAGCCTCCACACAAAGGGTTCTAATGGGTACGAGTCCCATGTGTTCTATTTTCTGTGCACGTTTTTGACCTCCACACTGGGGTTCTAATGGGTACAAGTCCCATGTGTTCTATTTTTGGTATATACCAAAAAGAGTGTTACGGTCATCAGAAGCAAAATTAATATCAGTACCCAAAGTGCGCAAAGCCAGTTGGGGAGGCAGAAGTTTCGTAACATGTGCAGCGAAGGCCTGGAATGGCCTGCCGCTGCAGCTTAGGTCCATGACAAATCTACTCTCCTTTAGAAAGGCTTTAAAGACCTGGCTTTTCTCCTCCTAAATCTCTGTGTACCATCCTTTCTTCTTAGGCCTCAAAAGGACTTCACAGCGCCAGGACACCCACGGGTAACAGTGCGCTCTATAAATAGCAATAACATAACATAACATAACACGTTTTTGACCTCCACACAGAGGTTCTAATGGGTACGAGTCCCATGTATTCAATTCTTTCGTTCACACTCTAACCTACACATAGGGTTCTAATGGGTTTTAGTCCCATGTGTGCCTTTAGGGGTAAGTCATTTCAGGTGTCCGTCACCCATTTCTAATGTTTCTTAAACAATTATAGGAGGATGATGGGTGGGTGATATATATATATTATGTATATTTGTCTATGCATCTCCTCTACATTGTTATTCTTCTTACATGTACTTCTTGTACTTCTCTCTTGTATATTTCTTTTTCTCTTGTACTTACTCTTGCATATCTCTGGTGCATTTTCTTCCTTGCCCCCGCTTGATTTTCTTGGTATCTTTGCTATGATCCTTTCACGTTTGGTTTCACTTTCCTCTTGCTTTTTCTCTACATTTCCATATTTCTGTTTCTTGGGGTTCTCCTTGTTTGAACTTTTTTCTTCTTTGTGGTTTCTATTTTTGTTTTGTGGAAGAAGGGAAGGTATGTTGTAACCTATATTGTATTTATCTGGTTACTTTCTCCCTAGCTGCACAGCCAGTGTGAATGTGATGCATGGAATGTTGGTGTGATGGTCTTGAATGGAATGTTTGGGTGCCTTGATGCTTGAGTGTGACAGTTGGAGTATGGGCTGAGCAGCAGGCAGACTGCTCCTGGTGGGGCTGCATCTGTACAACTCAACTACCTGTAACTGAACTTAATAAATCTACTCAAAACTACATCTTGGCTACGGACCTCATCACCACATACTCCAACTCAGCCAACACATAGATGAATTAAACTTCCATCACAAGTTACAATCAGGTTTCAGAAAAGGCTGTAGCACATAAACCTCTGTGCTCAATATACCAAATGACATTCACAGATCCTTAGATGAAGCCAACTCCTGCCTCCTAATCTTACTTGATTTATTGGCAGCATTTGATACAGTAAATCACCAAGCTCTACCTGAGAAACTCAAAAACCACACTGATATCAATGGCACAGTCCTGTAAGGGTTCGCGTCCTATCTACAACACTGTTCCCAACAAATAAAAATCAACAGTTGTCTCTTGAAGCTTGCTCCAGTTCTACAAGGTGTACCTCAAGGCTCAATCCTCTCTCCAGCCCGATTTCATCTCTTCATGGAACCCCTGGCAATTCTCCGGAACCAAGCAGGGGTCAAATATCACCTATATGCTGACGACACAGAACTCTACTACAAAAAAACATCCCCAAGTGATATATGTCATCTAAATGCCACATTAAATAAGATACAATCTTGGTTAAACGCAAGTCGCCTATAACTGTTCCCCAACAAGACTGAACTACTACTCCTCTCCCCCCAAAACAATCCTTTGCCAATCGAAGAATGGATGCACTAAACTGTTCTCTTCAATTTCTCACTCTGGAAAGTCCTTAGGTATCATCTAGGACAAAAACATGTCAATGAACAAACACATCAACAACTCTGCCAAAGGAGCGTTCTTCACACTAAAACATCTCAAGAAAATCAAACCATTCATTACCCCTGATGATCTTAAGACTGTAGTGCACTCACTAGTCATCTCAAAACTTGACTAAGGCAACACCATCATCACTGGAACTCTAAAAAGCAACCTTTCGCTCCTAAGAGCAATTCTCAATGCGGCTGCTAGACTCCTCACGGGAATCAAACTGTTTGATCACATCTCGCGTGCCCTCAAGAGTCTCAATCGGCTTCCAATTGAAGGAAGATGCACCTCCAAGACAGCTTGTGTCACTTCCATAGCCCTTCATACAAAGAACCCCAAATACCTAGAAGCCAAACTATTGAGAGCAGGAAGAGGCCATACACTGAGAAGCTCAAACTCACTTCTTCTCATTCCTCCAAAGATGAAGAAGAAATGATCACGGCCACGCTCTTTCTCAGGAAATGCCCCTAGGATTTGGAACTCACTACCCATGAATCTCCACTGCAACCCCTCCTTCTCTTAGTTCAAACGAGACCTCAAATCTTTACAACCTAACAACTACTTCAACATGCTTTCCAACTGAACTATGCTTTCATCAAGATCCAGCCCCACTTGACAGGATCCCTTGATGCGGTCAACTTACTCACTTAGTCTCTAATCTGTCTCTATCACTGTTGCCCTAATGCTGTCATGTTATAGGCTTCTATGACTGTTTTTGACTACCTTAATGCTGTATTTTTGTATACTCCTTTGTTGTCGCTTTTTTTTTACTCACATGAATTCTCACATGTAATTCAAGAAGACTTATTCACACTATCATGTAAAGCGCTCTGCTGCCTTCGGGTCTGACTAGCACAATACAAAAGCTCAAAAATAAATAATAATAAATAAGCTGATCTGCATAATATGAGGGTTTTCTTATGGCTAATAAACCAAGCCTCTTTAAAAGTTGGAACCAGCAGTTTTCTTCGAAGGCCAGAACGCACTGGACATAACGGTTAAAAATGTAAAACAGCCTCTGCTATATCATTGTACCAGGGACAATCTCTTGTTGGTTACTTACCTCCACAATATTCACTTGCTTAAACTACTGGCACAATTTCATACTAACATTTTAGAAAAGGAACTCTGCATATACTCTCCTCATGTCATTCAGAAAAAGTTCAAGGACCCAACAATTTTTCATGACAAAGTATTGATTTACCAAAAGCTTCTTTCATATTTCTGGAGTGGATAGCATCTAAACTACCAACAATACTTCTCTTAAGGCTGGCCGCCAGACCCATTGAGGAAGCCATGAACCCAACAGGGGCTACTGGGCAACAGCCATAGGACTTGCAGTCATTAGCCTCTGCTGTCCTGAGGCCTGTTCTACTATGCCTCTCCAGGCTGGACCAGTTACAACCCTTTCAGCACTTGATTCTCAATGGCAGCGATTGTGAGCAGTCACAGGCTTCTCAGGGAGGTTCATGTGGGGTAACTTGGGTTCAGCACTCAACACCACACCCAATAGCGCAATAAGAAGACTGTGCAGTCTAGTGCTCATTTTTGATAAAAGTAAAGTACTTACGCACAAAGCAAAATACTACACACTACCATAATACTGCAATACTAGATTTGTTGGAGTGAATCTCTTATGTTTCAAAGTGGAACCTTCACTCTCTGTAGGCAATCTATCACCTCTGTCTCCCTTTGTCGCAGTCTCAGGGTTCTTCAGATTAATGTGGCATAGTCTCCAGTATGGCTGCAGCCTTCTCCCCCTACTTCTCATAGCATACAATCTCAAGGGCTCTAGGCATATGACAGTTGCACTGTAGGCAAGCAGCTCCTGGAGGAATGGTGAGCATTTGAGATGCATTTGCTTCTTGTGTAGGGCTCCTGCAAAGGCAATGCACTTCCAGGTGATGTCCTGTGTCAGGGTGACAGTACCCAGTCTGACACTTAGGTCTTCGACATCATGGCTGCCAGCTACCATCTGCGGCATGTAGTGTCATGAGATATTTGCCTCGGATCTTCAGAGTAGGGCTTACGCCCAAGCACATCTGAGCCAGTGCCAAATTCTCTACTTGGATAGGGGTGCCCTGGGAGCGTATCTCTGAATTGCACGTTTTCCTTTCATTGGATGCTCAGGGCTGCACAGCATGAACTGGTAGACCCAAGATCACACCATCCATGTTCACTGGCATAGAGTTGATGCCACAGGCAGACCCCTATCCCTTCTTCAGTTGGACCAGCTAATCAGGCACACAAGCTCCAGTGCCTTTGCGGGGATAATGGACATAGTGCATGGAAACCGCCAGGCACACTTTAGCTCTGCCACAATTCCACCAACGAAGCTGGTCAGATCAATTGGTGCTCTTGACTTCATCAATCGATTAGGTTGCAAGTCTCTATTGGATGGACCCTTAACCAGGGTCAATTGGTATAATCCTTCCAATGGTCCGATCTTCCTGCAGGGTTAGTGCTTTCCTTCCTTCTTATTGAAACATGGCTCCTTGGTTCCCAAGACAAGTCAGAAATTCTTCATACAGGTGATGTCCTCTCACCTCGGGTGAATTGGATGCCTGACAGAACTAGTCCTTGATTGCACGGCGGTCCTGTGAGTACGCTGCAGTGTACCCACTCTTTGGTTGAAAGAAACATGAACTGGAACAACAAGTGGGCCTGCTGCTCTCATTTTTGTACTACGTTGGCATAAAAAGTATGTGAGTACTCAGTCTGCCTTTACAGAACGGATTTTGATCTCCTTTCCATGTGTCCTTCCTACGCTGTCTTCCAGACTCAGCCTTTGAACTTGATTTACCAATTGGTGGATGGGTACTCTTCACAAATGTGAAGGATATGTCATCTGCCTTATTGCAAGTGCATTATATACTAATGCACTTGTAATAATATGGATGGGCTATCCGTCACATTTGTAACGGAGTACCCATCGACCCAAATGCTAAATCAGGATGTTTGACTTGAGTGATGCTCCTCACAATAGAATATTCCCCAGGCTGGAGTACTAACAACAGCGACACAAAGAAGTGTGTGCAGCCTAGACCTTGATTATAAACAGTACCATATGACAGTGAACAGGAAGAGAGACAAAGGGCTGCTGCCCTTCTAATGACTCTTCACACCAAGACAACAGATATTGAAAGTCCCGCTATTCACCATTGCCATGAAAACAAATCATAAGCCCTTTGTATCAGTAAAGACCTAATTGAATTTCTAAGGGGAAAACTGTCTCCTCATTCCCTACTTCAGTGTCTGGGTTCCCTGCCTCTAGTCTCAGGAATGTCATCAATATACTCCACTCTCTGGAAAAGCAACCTCACTTCCATCTTCTGCACATAAACAGGCCTGTGTCACTCTGGTTCACTCATAGACTGATGTACTCCACACGTTCAAGCGCACAGGATCTTGGTGCTAGGATTCAGGGTTGACCATGAGCGACTGAACTTTGGGTAAGTGGGCCAGTAATCTCCTGCTAACATGGCACAGGTGAAAAGATCTGGCCAGACTTTAATCACTACAAAGCATGGTGTGCTGCCACCACTGGACTACATGCATAACATTTGTGACAGGGACACTAGTATAGCTGTCACTATGAGGGGTTCATTTGGAGCCCCCTATGATGTCCAGCACAAGTCCAGAACCATTTGTACGTCGAAGGCAGGCTTAAGCTCTGTGCATAGATTGGATTAGTCTGAGGCTGGGGCGAAAATGCAAAAACCAGGATAACAGATACTCACAGTTCATGCATAGGCGACTAGACTGTGCACCACGCAGCGGACATTACAAACCCAAAACTGGAGTTATGCTTATTTGTGAACAGGGAATGGCCATGTCACTGGTCTGGTTGATCGATGGAGTGAGGGTCATCTAGTAAATCAGAAGGAGCTGCTTCATAGGTACCATGAGTGGGTTAGCTTCAGATGTTTAATATATATGAAGTACATAAAGATTCTGAAAAAGTAATGCAAGAAAGTGTCAAAGTTGGCCACTAAAGCTGCTGAAGAAACAAGGTCTAACACAGCAATAGGGTCAAGGTACAGGAACCCCTGCTAGGGTGCAGCCTTCATATTGAATGTTTCGTTCACAAGGGGAAAACACGATTGTGGATGGTTGAATCGTCAGTCTGTATTGCAATAAAATCAAGTAATTGCAAGAAGATGGTCCATTAACTGCAAAGGATCTCCAAAGTAAACATCTCCTGTTTCTGTGTTAGCTTGTCACATTTCCCAGCAGCAAGATCAGCAACAGGCACACTGGACACTCATCAGAAACAAAAGAAAGAATGCCTAGAAGCAGTCCTCGTAGAATCAGATTAAACCTATCCACATACCTAATTGTACAGGCTCCAATTAGTAATCAGACAGTGCGTTGTGATGTGAATTCAGAGATAAGGTGCCACTTGGAGATTTTGCCACTAAGGGGTTTCTCTTCCCAGCTGAAGCACCTGGAGTAAAGACTTGAAGAGGGCTGTTGCTGTTGTTTTCGGCAAGAACTTGCTAGGTGCCTCCATGTGCAGTAACTTAGACCTCCTCACGTGCTCCCCTAGAGGACAACGCTCTCAGAGTGCCATTTCTCCATGTGACCTACTTGACAGTGAGACAGTTCTCCGTTTTGACCTGACACCAAGGGCAGTCTGGGAAGGATCCTCCAGGTCTATAAATAAGCTTATAGGTATTGGTCATCTACCTGGGCGGGGTACCACATAGACTCAGTTTGTTGGACATGGACATTCTACGTCTCCTTGCCACCAAAGAAGCAATGTTCTAAGAGGTAAGGCTATGGGGAGAGCTGAGGCACAAGCTGCCATTGAAAAATTGATGTTTGCTTGCCACACGGTGCGGGGATATTTAGTGGGCCCCATAGCAGACGGACTAGGGCCATGCTAGAGGCCCCCAAAGTCACTTTCCGACATCCCTTCCATGTCGGAAAGGCCGACATGGAAAGGCTGTCAGAAAGTGACATCATAATCCCGACGACGGAGCTGAGGCTGGCTCCGCCGTCATTATGGGATTGTGATTCTTTCCGATACTCCGACGGGCTGAAGGAACAGAAGCGGATGGTCCCGCCAGGATGGTCCCGCCACCTGATGCCTCTGCCTGCAGCATTATAATGCGGCTGGCTGACCGCAGGGGTAGATGTCAGGCGGACCACAACCGACGGTCGGTTGGTTGCGGTCCGCCCGACATCTCAATCAGGCCCAAATTGTTATCTTATGTACCTTTCCTGTGCATGGTGCTATATAAAGCAAAGACCAGTGTAAGCCCATGTTCAGATCCGTTTTTGTTAGACAGACAATTGAACAACAACACTTCTTATTCAAAATAAAGTTATACACTGAAGTTTACTGCTGCTTTTCTTCCTTTTTCCTTCTTTTTGTAGCGATATTTGATGTGGAGTTCTCATGGAAAGGGAATGCATCAGATAATTGGAATGTTCTCCCTCTGTGTTCTTAGCGTGGGTTTAAGGAAAACATGGCAATCAAGCATGCATTTATTATCTGCACTAATCAAATTTGTTAGTCTGTTTCCTAGGCACTGCACTTGCACAATGCATTCTAGAATTTTAAATACATAAATAGTTACCATGTTAGCATACAACCAGGCCCGATTTGTATGTTGCATCAAAAATACAGCTTGATCTCTTTCATAGTCTTCCCTATTGAAATAGTACCCCAAATCTCAGCATGTGACATCTGACGTTCCTCTAAGCCAGACTCTGCTTGCAGTAACCCCAGAGAATTATCTCCTGTACAGTAGACTATCTATGCGTGTATTTTGCACTTGCTAGCCTGTCTATTGGTCAGCCACATTTGCAGACATGCAACAACATGGTGATGATGATGCAGTCATCATGTGCAATCACATAACGTGCAATTACAGGCTCTAAATATATATTTCTGTGTCTCAGACATGTCACTGACTGAACATATGAGTGTCTCGAGATCAACAATTATACAATTCTTACGAGAAAACACTGTTATACACATGAGCTGAGTAGCCCCTATGTGTCTCCTCACACAGAACGTCCAAGTTGTCTAAATTCTCTGGCACTTGGTATTCCATTGTCATCATCGGAAGTCATAAATGCTTCTTCCAAGATGGATGGTCTGGGTTTCCTGGCTGAAGAGCTCTGTTGGCCCTTTGACATGAAAGGATGTTAGCAAGACTAAATGCTGCTCCAGGTGCTAATGCTAAGACTGGAGTGAGCGAAGCATCATGGGATTATACGTCACTGGTGTAGATGTTTGTACTCCCCCACTTCCACTTGGGACCTCGGATTCAATGTCCTCTTTTGAGTCACCATATCTACTGACTCTTCAGGTGCAAACACATTGTTTCCAACTATGAAGAGATAGAAAATTAGGAATGTACGGTACCTCAGTAAGTACACATACCATGTATTGGCTAAAATAATACCCACTTCAACTGCAGCTTCATAAAAATGACTGTATGCATGACATTCAGGCACTTTTCTTAAATCCATTAAGAAGAAAAAGAGTTTACTTGATGGTCACATTATACAGGCTGCACTGTTACATTGAAATATACACTATGCAGGTATGCTTTTAGAAGCAGTTACGCTGATAACTGACTTACATAATAATAATGTTTCTCTTTAAGGGAATCTTACACATCTCTACAGGTGTCCTAACTTTGTCTACTTGAGAAGACATATTAAAATAGTTTTCATGCTTGTTAATCAGTTTAGAATGAGTTCAAACTACAATTTCCGTAATCTAGTGCATTTGTGTACAAGAGGGCAGGAATGGAGTTAATGTCATATTGACATTTTGGGGGTTTTCAATGGTTGACAGTATTTTCTTCTGTGTGCCTAATGTGTGGCGATAGTGAATTTCATGTACGCATCACATCCTCTCAACTGGCACAGTGGGCACAGCTGCATGTATAACAATGTTGCTGACACCAGCTATGCTCAAGGCTGAAAAGCAGGTCCTATCATCTGTTGAAGGGGGCATGCTAATGTTTCACTGTTTGGTCAGCCACCTGTTGGTGATGCCTCCTGTCTTCTGGTGTCGAGAAACAAAGTGATGAGCACACATCTAGGGCAAAACCGGTCCTGTGTTGCTTGTGTTGCAGTTCAGGGAGGACCTGGCAGTTCGGGCTGGACTGTTCCAACTGGAGCAGGGTCAAGACTGATTTGTATATAGCTGGGTCCAAAGTGAGGTGGTATGGTGGGCAAATTAACGATGGACTGGGATGAGCCAGAGTAAATACCAATGGCTGAAACTGATTCAAGAATTCCATCCTTCACATCTTTGTAAACTTGCTTCTGTCTTCTGGTGGCAAGTTGTTCTTTGGTATGTGAATGGCTATTGTACCATCGCTTTCTGATCTCATTGATGCTCTTTTCAGTTGCACTAACTGCATTGATAAGTCTTTTCTTGAGCCGTCATATTCCAGTAAATGTGGTAACTCCTGTTACCTCATGTACTGGAATCCTCGGTTTTGCAGAAAACGCTACAAAGCTGCTGAATTTTACAGAGGGAAAATTAAAAAGGACATGTGGATGTTTGTGAAGAAGTCACCAAAATCCCCACAATATGCCACATTTTACAGGAGTGAACTAGCAATAGGAGACAATTATTGTAGCTGTGGTATAGGATTTTAACACGTGCAATAATTATTGCATCTGGGACGGGCCACTCATTATGAGGGCCTAGACCACATTGGCACTGTTAGCGAAGGATTTCCAAAGGCTTTTTGATTGACTGGACGAACTCTGTTACTAATATTTCTAATTCAGTTTCACAAAATTCATGCTTTCTTTACCTACCATTTTCATCTCCTCAATATGGCTCCTGACTTGCCTTCCTGATAATGTGGTGTGGTGTCCTCCTATTCTGCTCTCCTGTGCACTCTGCACTCCAGGACTTCAGGATTCTTCCACTTGTACAAGTCCTGCTTTCTATGACGTCATCACTACCCACAACTGTGAAGGTCGCAATTTGTGGATTCTACCAATTCGTAAATAGAGATTCAGTAATTTGCAAATATTATTGAATCGCTATTTTAAACCAGGATACGCATGTACATAATGGACTGAGATTCTATCATTGTGATTCGGTATGTCTAGTAAATAACGAATCTCACTCCTTGTGCTTCGTACAAAATGCCCATAATTCCTTTTCAGCAAAGCTCTTTCACCCACAAAACAGTAAATCCCAGTCAGGTTATCAAATGATTAATGCAACAGGCATAATGTACAGGCAAGGGTGCTCAACATAACATATAAGTTTGCCAAAATTCACCTTAAACATATTCATTAAATACCTGACTTGCTTTCACTATTGGGTGGATCAATGACTCATGCCCTAATTTCTCATACAGGTCAAACGTCACATACATGCATCTCACTTCCACTCTCAAAAGACTACCCCTTCTATCACCCAAGGACTGTATCTGCGACTTTGACCTTTTGCAGAGGAAAACAAAAAGTGATGGGTGGAAAGTTGGAATTATTCATAATTACTTGGGGACACATTTCAGCCCATCATCATTTGTTGTCCACCATGCTACCTCAGATAGGTACCAGGCATATGTAAAACAGCCTTTGTCCTGCTCCAATAGGAACAGCCCAGCCCAAACTGCCAGGCCGAGTCAGATCTCCTCTGAAAGAACAACACATGCAGACCAGGATGGTTTTGACCTAGTTAGGCTTCTTCTGCGAGTCAGAGGTTGACTGAGTTTGACAGTCCATAGCATGCTGCCATCATTTGGCTAGGTCTGTACCACAGAAATACCATATACAGAAATATAAACTGAATTTCAATACCTATGTCCTTAACACAAGGAAATATGATCAATCTTCAGTTTCTTAACCTGGTGCTTCCTTGATACAATACAAAGTAGATGACTGATATACATGTAGTATATATCTTCCTACGCACTTGCAATTGCTCTTTGTCATGGATATGCATTTTAGGCCGGTTAGCATACTGATCGGTGTATATCTGAAACAGGGCCCTCTTTGTATTATTGATGAAATGTGATGTTGGTTTAAGTTGTGCTGATGTGATCTACTTTTAGTGTCCAGGCAAACCATGTCCCTGATTCACAAACTATAATTCTAAACCTACATCTGCATAAGTAATCCTATACATGGGTGTAGATTTACAACTTTTGACTATTTACATAACTTAACAGTAGTCTGCCTGGAAAGCTGCACCAGTCTCAGCAGTGTAGGCATACTAATTTAAAAGTCATGTGGCTGTTTTGTGATTAGGTATATTCCTTTGGAGCAAGCCCTTCACCTAAATTTCCGTGAAGTTGGTGAGTGCCCTATTCCCGTTCGCTTCCTGCAAAGGGTTTTACTCCTGCCCTTCAGTTGTGTAAATCTACGACCATTTCCAGGGTGCAGAGGGTCATGAGGAATTTGTGAACACTCACAAACTGACGTTTCTTCGATGTTTACAAATGTAGAAGGCACACAAGACCATGATCCACCCACTTCCTGTGTTGGATTTACTCCTACATAATACTCTGTGACTTTGGAGCAATACTGCACAAGAGTGAATAGATCTGCAGCTACAAGTCACCTCCTAGGAATGCCTTTCAGTGATAGGTCCAGCCATTTTTTATTACAAAAGTGTTTTTCGACCAAATATTGCTTTGTGGGTCTTCTACATCAAACTAGCGATGCGTTCTTGAAGTGGAGGCAGTTTCACATTGTGGGTGAAACTCTCTCATTGTGCATGCCACCTGTGCTCCTTGATTCTGAATCCAGTGTGACTTCAAAGATTATGTCTTGCTTTTGAGACTATTCCTATTCGTCCCTTGAAACCATTGGACTATCTAGACTGAGCTCCAGTATTTCATTCCTGTTACTTGCATGAAAGAGTTTATATTTTTGACAATTAGCGAATGTTTTATGTGTCTTTCTTTACATCTGCTGTGCTAAAGCAGGTCTTAGAATTTCGAAAACGCTGGGAAGGAAAGGGGAAAGGTGAGGCAGGAAATTACATTTCAGGAACTAGCTAATATTTATCTATGGAGTGCTATAGCGAGTCAAAAGCAAGGATGCTGTCAACACGGTGTGGAAGGGTAGCTGTGTTATGAGTGTGAAAATGGACTGTTATTTTGTTGTGGTGTAGTGTTCCTTAAAGTGCTATGTCTGCAAGGCTTTTCAAAATTAGAGCAGGGTTGGAGTGGTCCTAATGAATACAGGGATGCCGTCCCCTGTCCTGGTTGTACAGAAAGCGAACATCGGATGGGGTTATGTGGTCACCTTTCTTCAGACCCTTGATAAGGTCTGCTGCATTGTGTCTGTTGCCTGTAAGGGGAGGTAGTGAGGAGTCTGAGAGTCAGAAATGGATTAATGCCTTTTAGTAAAGAGAGCTGGTACCTGGAAGTATTGGTTTTCTTGCTGAAGTGTTCCTCAATTATGAGTTTGGAGAGGTTGAATTTGGTGCACCAGGCATATCCAAGTGCCCTGGCAATGGGTTAAAGTTGATGCTCCAATCCATTCAGTTTCATGTTGTTGAGATAGGTTTGGACTAATTATTGCTTGGTGTTCTTGGCAAATATTAGGGCTTTGGTAAAATTTAGCTTCAAGTTGGTGCTGACTTCTGATCTGGAAAAAATCCAGGCAGTGAACGATGCATTGGATTTCTGGAGCAGAGGAGATTTTGAAGTAGAGTTTTGTCCCCTTGGCATACTGGTGAATATTGTTGCTGCTGTGCCAAGGGGCTGCATGTAGAGATTGAAGATGACATTGATGGCATGGGACCAAGCAAGGGTCTACAGGTGATATGGCTCTTCTGGGACCTGGAGGTGCCCCTATGAATATACTGGTATTGGTTGGACATGAAGGAGAGAATCAATAAAGGATGTTGCATGTGAATCCCTTATGTTGTGTGTCGAGTGGAGGAGGGAGAGATGATTAATGGTATTGAAAGCATCTGAGATGTCCAACAATATCAGGAGGCATGTCTAATCATTATCTGTGGTTGGGAGGGCATTTTTTACCATTTGCCTATTAAGGTAGCTGTCTTTATGGTGCAGCATGATCTGAAGCCTGATTGGTAGTTGGCATTAATGCCATCTTCAATTTGAGTGAAGACTGACTTTTCAATGATACTGCCAATAAAGGGTAGGTGGGTGATGGACCATTTGTTGCTGAGATCATCAGGGTCTTGTGCGGGTTTCTTCTGGAGTGAGAGGATGTGATCTATCTTGAGAGCTTCTGGGAATTAACCTTGAGTGAAGGAGGCATTAACAAGGGTGAAGAGTGGTGAAACAGCTTCTTCAGAGAACAATTTGATGAAGGACATGGATTAAAAACCATCTTCATAACAGGTGGCTTTACAAGAGTCGGGGATACCTGCAAGGTATAGGAGAGATAGGGATTTGAGGAATGACCGTTGTGGGCTGCAGCACTGAGTGGTAAGTGTCAGAGCAAGCTTGATGTCACAGTGCGGTTGGATCATCTGTAATTTTTAACAGAAGATAGGTGACATTGCATTGTCTGTGGAGTGTGAAATTGGAGGGTTAGAAAGGGAGTAGATGCAGCGCTTGATTGTCGTAACTTCATGTTTCATCCTATTCGGCATTATTGAAGTCACTTTACAAGATGTAACTTGCTAGGTAATTATATCAGTAATATCAGTAAAACATGAATAAATAAAATATTCCTGTTCGTAAATATTTATATTCTAATGCTCTATTAAAAGGGGACATATTTCATTAGTATTACTGGGTGGAAAACTTCTCTGCGTTCTCACAAATCTAATAACTTTATTCCAATGTTCATTAAATACTTTCAGAATAGTGCCTGATTAAAAATGCTGATATTTCATCACTGACATAAGGATAGAATGAGACTGTCCACCGAAACACAGTACAGGATAAAATATGCAGCATATTAGATTTTTCACCAAACATACATGAAAGTAAACAACGCCTAGAGAAAACAAGCTTCACTTTTATTAAATGCGCCATTCGGGTCACTACAAGAAGCAAAAGGATTTAGTGAGATAAAGGCAACTTCTCATTGATGCATCTTTTCATTTTTATTTCTAAGTATTTTTTAAAATGTTCATGCAGTCCAGGAAAAGGGAAGCAAAGTGTTGCACACACAACACATTAATGTTTAGGGTACACACTAAAAGCTTTCTCCGCGCAGGGAGCGAGTTAGGCAGTGTGTAGCAAATTTATATTTTCACAAAGAATGTTTGTTCCAGAAAAGAAATGCAATATGACAAAAGGGTGATCGGGATATTAATATATACATAAATTACAGTTCCTGCCAACAGTGAAGAGAATAACTATAAAGTTCTAGATTCTTCTCATAGAGTGGCTACCCTGATATTTTTAATGAGATGAAGTGTAGTATCTAGAGGTCAGATCACAAAACATTTTTGACTGCCACTATTTCATGTCTTTAGAGATACATCACTGCTTGGTGCAAACCCATGTCATTATGAAAGCCTGCTGCTGGAGGTGGTTGTGTGGGGCAATAATGTTTTGTGCATATTTGTTGGGTGGAATTTGTTGGGGTGGTCATGGGTTCTGTTGCTTTTTGTGCTGCTCTTTTTTTATGCTGCATTACTATATCTGACATTGCTGTGTTGTACTCTGGTTGCTGTATTGTTTTCCGTTTCCACTGTTTAGCTGTATTGTGCTTCTTTTTAAATTTTAATTGCATTGTTGTGTCACTTTGTGAATTTTATGTGTGTTGTTCTGTTATTTACTAGATGCCACAAATGCTGCTATGTTACCGGCCGTAAACAACACATGCCTTTAAAGTTCCTGTTGTAAGCAACCATTTAACTCTGTGTAAGGTGGTAAACTAGTGCTCTTCTAGCTTTTCAACTACTGAGGGCACTAGGCAGTCCAAAACTGAGGCAGAGACCCTGCCTTAAGGTATCACTTGCCCTCGTCACTTTATGTGATTCAGCCCTAGGTATTTAAAACATGGACACGACGTGGGGCTTTATGGGTTTTCCTTCCAACACGTTTTTTTATTAGGAGGTGTTCTTTCAGAAAGCACTTGAAGAGGGCTAAAGGTGGTGCTAGCCTTATAGCCTTATCTTTCTAGGTATGGCACTATATAAGCAGCAGCGGACTGTGCAGATAAGAGCGGTAGGGCGGTGGCCTGGGTGAGGGGGAGGGGGTTTGACAGACAATGACGAGGGAACATGAATTATTTATTTAATTTGCCCTCGTGGTCGTCTTTCGAGTTCCCCCCAACCCGGCCCCATCACTCCACCGCTCTTACCTGCACGAGCCTCTCCTGTATGTAAGTAGAACTCATAAAACAAGCACATAATGTAGAGTCGTGTGGTCCAAACTGTCAACGTAAACATACTGAAGAATTTCTAAGGTATTTATTTTTTTCTGACAGGACAGAAACAAATAAGGAACGTTCTGGAAACAAAGCACCACTCTCAGAGGTCTAGCATCACATGTTAAAATGTGATCTTTACATCCTTTTCTTTGCTTAAATATAGACAATCTCACTGCACTCAAATGGTACAGCAATATCTCCTACTGAGAGAATGGTCATTTTTAAAATGCATTGTTTGCACATCGCTGAGCATAAGTATGTCTTCATCAACTCAAGGCGAGAGAAGCTTTGCTTGCAGATGCTACTGTAGCTGGAATGGTGAACTGAACTCTCAGGGCAAACAAACAATTTGAATAGATGTCTTTCAATATGTTATTGTAAATGTGCTGAAAACCCCCTATGGCCTCTAAGGCATTCAATTATGCCTGGATGGAAAGGAGCCAGGAGGGGAAATCCTGTGAAACAGCTGTTCCAATGTACATCAGAAGATCAAACTCCATCAGTTGCTGGAGCTAGAGCAGACTACAGTCAGAGCAAAAAAGAAAATACTGAGCAGAGGGTCCACTTTTCGGGAGAGATTCTCAATGTTTTTCTGCAAGCAGGGGCGCAATGTTGAACTCTGAGTCACAAAGCAATTTCTGTGAGCTGCGTCATGCTCCTGATTTAGGCATGACTTACTGTTGTGATGCAAGATGCATTGTAGTAGCTTCGCTAGAAGAGGGGTTCTTCTAGATTAGATAGTACATGCTTCCCACCAGGAGCAGAAGTAACTTTCAGCTCATCCAGGATGGCATTGGCTACCTACCTGAAAAGAAACCCCCATCGCCCTGGCATTCTATGACACCTTTAGGCGTGTGTTGGCCCTACACATTGCAGTTAATGACATGGCAAGCACGTTCGCCATTTGTGGAGTTTCCCCATTTCCCAATACATTTACCGACTGCATCTTTCCAGTAGCCATCACTGACACCTCTTCTGATCCTCGGCACATAGACTTCTTCACATCGAATCCCTGCTTTGTACTTTGCAGGTCTCTTTGCTTCCTGTTAGGCCTTTGTACCAGTAATTCTCTTCTTCTAAATCACTGGTCCTGCACTGTTTCCATGCTCCCCTGGCTGCCAAACCTGCTCTGTAACATGGAGTAATCATTGGCACTGCAAACAGCATAATTTCATCATTGAATGGCCACATAGCCCCGAAAGCATTGCACCCACTTCTGCAAATGTGCATATCAGACCTCTGCACCCACCGTGATACAGTCCCAGGTGCATACCCTCTGCAATAAAGCATTACTTCAAATTATATTTTCCAGATAATACAAAAATGATGCAGCTAGACCTGGAAGATTAAATACAGACCTGTGGGGTGCCTTGTTGAACACTATTGAATAATAGCGGTGTAACATGCTCTTAAATAAATGGAAGATATGAACAACCTTACAATAACGCGCCACTTACCAGAAAGCACTGTAATTAAGGGCTTGAAAACATGCATGCAGGCCTACCCATACCACAGACAATTTAAGCAAATTCAGATGAAAGGGTGGAACCTTTGAAAGCTTCAATGTACATATGATAATAAAGTAATACGCTTAAATGTAAATATGATGATAAAGTAATGTTTTTGACCTAACATTCTACACCTCTATCAGAACGGTTTAGAATAATAATAGTACTAGAAAGTTGTTAATGAAACGTCGAAACTGAAATAAAATGAAAGTCAGTTAACAAAGTTCAAAGTCAGAGTATTAAAAACAAAGGTGAAAAAAGAGAAAGAACCTAGGATGGTTGAGACATGAGCAAAAAATGGGAATACACATTGTGAAAACACAGCAAGATTGGAAGAGTAGGGAAACACATAAGTGTGCTTCTACATTCCAGAAAATCAACAAATTATTCTGAACAAAAAGGCTGACACTACGAATGTAAGAAATGAAGGTGCTTCCGAGTAATCAGGGAGACTTCAGATGCCTACTAACCAGTTTTAAAGTAAGGTAATACAAGATGGGAGGAAAGAGCACCATAAGCAGTAGGGCACAATATTGCCCCATTCGGCCCCCTCGGAAGGGTTTGACAAAATGTCACAATACCTGCTAATGATAAAGGTTCCACAATGCAGTTCTTGATAAAGTTTCGTGAATTCCATTTTTGTATGAGCAAATATACATTTCGATTTTTTCATCATATCAAAATCTATCTTTTTTCTCTTTCCTTGTGGACAAATCTCTTCCCTGACACTCCACCAACACTGGGGGCTATTCCCTTTCCTTTCAGGCCCTGAAAAAGGGTTTTCTCCTGCTCTGTGTTTTTTCTTTAGTGCGACTATAAGACAAAGTTACACTTGCAAATAACACTGTAAATCCGGGCCTATGAACCGGTGATCTAGTCCAAAAATATAATGGCGAATATATCCAAACCTCAGGCACACACTACGTACAAATTATATATCAAAAGGTTTTCACAATTTAGTATTCATCAAGCTTATATTCTTGAATAATTCCAATTTCCACAGAGAGTTGTAGTCATCCAAATCTTGGACTCCAGAGATCTTTTATTGCAGATCATTTTCAGTGTTCAAGTAGCCAACACGTGTTTCATCGGATTTAACGACTTCATCAGGGCTGTAGTTTTCTCTGAGAATCGATAGTAAGCATAGCCTGCCTAATGAGGGTGGCCAGTAGACAGGGTTGGATTGGGATTAAAAATCGGCCCGGGCACGCTCAAAAAAAAGTGGCCCACATTTGCATATTGCCTTTCCTCAAAACACTGCTTCGGCGAAATTTTATTTAAAAAAAAGGGGGGTGGGCGTACAAAAAAAATGCACGGATTAGTTTACACTGGTGAAACACACCTGAAAACAAGTGAGGCCACTTCTGCTCAGGCCCCTGCCCCGCATGCATACATTAATGGGCCGGCCCAGCGAGAGAAAGGGAGTGACACCTCTGCCTGTTGCTAAACGGGAGGTAATGAGCGCCCATCTGCCTCCAGAAAGGCCACTCAGACACCCACAGGGCCGCTGGCTGTATCCGAACAACCGAGATACCGCCCAAATCGGCCCCCAGTCTGCTCAAAAAAGCAGCCCACAGCTGGAATTCGGACACAGGCCCCTGGGGCATTGCCCGAGTGCCCGCATTACCACCCTAATTCATTTCTTGGCGCCGTGCATGACTATCACCAATGCAGAAAATGTATTCACAATATTCCAAGTAGGAATCTGGCGTGTTTTGTTTCAGTATTATGCCCCCAGTAAATACAAAATTCGGTTCATGGTCAATATGCGTCAGGTCCGTGTGTGACACCTCTACGGCATTTGTGGTAGCGTTATCGGCGGCGTTCTGACCACTTCCATTTCATGTAACCTTCTGCTGGGACCTGCTGTATTCCAAATAGCCACCAACTTTAACTTTAAATGATCCCTTTTGCCATCCACTCCCATTTAATGTCCATCATAATGAACTGTCTCGCAAAGTATGTCTGCGAGTTACAGGGCAGTGGCCGTGAGAAAACAGTGCTCGCTTCACTAGCACAGTCCCCATATAAAACATTAACAAATGCTGTTTTATAGAGCCGTGTACCTTAATCAGGCATTTTCACAATAATGTTGCATCTTTGCAAAATGGCCTGATATCACTAAGGCATGTCAGGTGTTCAATAATAAATACATATCTGAAAATACACCAAGAAACAAGGTTTTGATTCACAAAATGAGTAAATCTATGCACTCTAGATGCCTGCCTATGATTTACGGACAAACCTCATAAGTAAATATAATGAAAATATGCATTTGTATATTTTAATTTTTACTTTTTTGAGAACTTTCCACCATACTCCTCAAAAGATACCTTTAACACTCTACCACCCTCTTTGCATATTTACCTTCAGCTTTTTCAAGCTTCAGCGGATCTAGGTCCAGTGAAAACAGGGTGGGAAAAGATTTTGGGAGTGTTTTGGCTTTGCTTATTTCACCTGCGTGAAATGATTTATGGTTGCAGAGTATTCTACTAACTTGGTGGATTTACTTTAAGAGTGAACTGAATTTGTGGGGTTAATGTTCAGCAAAAAGTTACATCCACTTTTTATGTTTGTTGGAAACACACACTTAAGAACTGGAAAAATTGTTCCGGCTCGGGCACAAAACGCATAGCTAACAAACTATTCAATCTATCAATCAATCAATTGGATTTATATAGCGCAGCTAATAACCGGAGAGGGAATTCAGGTGCTTGAGGGACATGATGGTTCAGGTGACTCAGTCAAACAGCCAGATCTTGAGTGCTCTCTGGAATACCATTAGAGAGGTGGAGGTACATAGTTGCAGAGGGAGGTTGTTCCAGGTTTTTGACACAAGGTAGGAGAAGGAGTGTTCTCCGCTGTTGCTTCAGTGGATGCAGGGGTTGGAATAGTGAGAGGGAGGCAGAGCATAGTTGCTTGGGAGGGTGGTGGAAATTCAGGCAATGGTTAATGCAGGCTGGTACTTGATTGTGCAGGGCTTTGTAGGCATGGATCATCAACCTGAATTGGCATCTCTTCTGTATGGGAAGCCTGTGGAGTTTTGAGGTGGGGGTGATGTGGGTCCATCTGGGAGGTTGAGGATGAGTCTGACAGTGGGGATCTTTATGGTCTGGAGTCTCTGCAGAAGGTGTGTGGTGATCCCAGTGTAGAGCGCATTGCCATAGTCTAATCAGCTGTTGATTAGGGCCTAAGTGGCGGTACGCCTGGTGTTCAGGGTGAGCCACTTGAAGATTTTACGTAACATGCGAAGTGTGCGAAAGCAGGCAGATGCAACTTGGACTTCATGGTGAGTTTTCTGTCAGGATTATGCTGAGGTTTCTGGTGTGGTTGGATTGGGATTAAAAATCGGCCCGGGCACGCTCAAAAAAAAGTGGCCCACATTTGCATATTGCCTTTCCTCAAAACACTGCTTCGGCGAAATTTTATTAAAAAAAAAGGGGGGTGGGCGTACAAAAAAAATGCACGGATTAGTTTACACTGGTGAAACACACCTGAAAACAAGTGAGGCCACTTCTGCTCAGGCCCCCTGCCCCGCATGCATACATTAATGGGCCGGCCCAGCGAGAGAAAGGGAGTGACACCTCTGCCTGTTGCTAAACGGGAGGTAATGAGCGCCCATCTGCCTCCAGAAAGGCCACTCAGACACCCACAGGGCCGCTGGCTGTATCCGAACAACCGAGATACCACCCAAATCGGCCCCCAGTCTGCTCAAAAAAGCAGCCCACAGCTGGAATTCGGACACAGGCCCCTGGGGCATTGCCCGAGTGCCCGCATTACCACCCTAATTCATTTCTTGGCGCCGTGCATGACTATCACCAATGCAGAAAATGTATTCACAATATTCCAAGTAGGAATCTGGCGTGTTTTGTTTCAGTATTATGCCCCCAGTAAATACAAAATTCGGTTCATGGTCAATATGCGTCAGGTCCGTGTGTGACACCTCTACGGCATTTGTGGTAGCGTTATCGGCGGCGTTCTGACCACTTCCATTTCATGTAACCTTCTGCTGGGACCTGCTGTATTCCAAATAGCCACCAACTTTAACTTTAAATGATCCCTTTTGCCATCCACTCCCATTTAATGTCCATCATAATGAACTGTCTCGCAAAGTATGTCTGCGAGTTACAGGGCAGTGGCCGTGAGAAAACAGTGCTCGCTTCACTAGCACAGTCCCCATATAAAACATTAACAAATGCTGTTTTATAGAGCCGTGTACCTTAATCAGGCATTTTCACAATAATGTTGCATCTTTGCAAAATGGCCTGATATCACTAAGGCATGTCAGGTGTTCAATAATAAATACATATCTGAAAATACACCAAGAAACAAGGTTTTGATTCACAAAATGAGTAAATCTATGCACTCTAGATGCCTGCCTATGATTTACGGACAAACCTCATAAGTAAATATAATGAAAATATGCATTTGTATATTTTAATTTTTACTTTTTAGAACTTTCCACCATACTCCTCAAAAGATACCTTTAACACTCTACCACCCTCTTTGCATATTTACCTTCAGCTTTTTCAAGCTTCAGCGGATCTAGGTCCAGTGAAAACAGGGTGGGAAAAGATTTTGGGAGTGTTTTGGCTTTGCTTATTTCACCTGCGTGAAATGATTTATGGTTGCAGAGTATTCTACTAACTTGGTGGATTTACTTTAAGAGTGAACTGAATTTGTGGGGTTAATGTTCAGCAAAAAGTTACATCCACTTTTTATGTTTGTTGGAAACACACACTTAAGAACTGGAAAAATTGTTCCGGCTCGGGCACAAAACGCATAGCTAACAAACTATTCAATCTATCAATCAATCAATTGGATTTATATAGCGCAGCTAATAACCGGAGAGGGAATTCAGGTGCTTGAGGGACATGATGGTTCAGGTGACTCAGTCAAACAGCCAGATCTTGAGTGCTCTCTGGAATACCATTAGAGAGGTGGAGGTACATAGTTGCAGAGGGAGGTTGTTCCAGGTTTTTGACACAAGGTAGGAGAAGGAGTGTTCTCCGCTGTTGCTTCAGTGGATGCAGGGGGTTGGAATAGTGAGAGGGAGGCAGAGCATAGTTGCTTGGGAGGGTGGTGGAAATTCAGGCAATGGTTAATGCAGGCTGGTACTTGATTGTGCAGGGCTTTGTAGGCATGGATCATCAACCTGAATTGGCATCTCTTCTGTATGGGAAGCCTGTGGAGTTTTGAGGTGGGGGGTGATGTGGGTCCATCTGGGAGGTTGAGGATGAGTCTGACAGTGGGGATCTTTATGGTCTGGAGTCTCTGCAGAAGGTGTGTGGTGATCCCAGTGTAGAGCGCATTGCCATAGTCTAATCAGCTGTTGATTAGGGCCTAAGTGGCGGTACGCCTGGTGTTCAGGGTGAGCCACTTGAAGATTTTACGTAACATGCGAAGTGTGCGAAAGCAGGCAGATGCAACTTGGACTTCATGGTGAGTTTTCTGTCAGGATTATGCTGAGGTTTCTGGTGTGGTCGGTCGGTTTGGTTGATGGTCCTAGTTCCGATGGCCACCAGGAGTCGTTCCAAGGGGTGGTGTTGTTGCTGAAGATCAGCACTTCCATTTTGTCCATGTTGAGCTTCAGGCAGTTGTCCTTTCTCCAGTTAGTGATGCTCATCATGCACCTGTGGAATTTGCTTCTTATGTTGCAGGGATCTTCTAAGAGGGAGAGGATGAACTGGGTGTCGTCTGGTGTAGGATAGGATGTTTAGTCCATGGGATCTGACGATGGTGGCCAAGGGGGTCATGAGGTGTTGAACAGGGTGGGTCTGAGGCAGGTTCCTTGAGGGACAACGCAGATGATGTCCTTGAGTTTGATTGTAAATGAAGGTAGGTAGGCCTTCAGCGTTCTTCCGGTGAGGATGGAGGCGATCCACTTGAGGGCGTTTTCTTGGATACCGATGTGATGCAGTCTTCTGATCAGGGTGTAATGAGATACAGTGTCAAAGGCTGCCAAGAGTTCAAGGAGGATCAGAGCTGCTGGTTCTCCCTAGTCGAGGAGGGCTCTGATGTCATCGGTGGCTGCAATCAAGGCAGTCTTGCTGCTGTGGTTGGCGCAGAATCCAGATTGGGAGGTGTCTAGGAGAAAGGTCTGCTCTAGATATTTCAATAGCTGTCAGTTGATGGCTTTTTCCAGGACTTTGGCTGGGAAAGTAAGAAGGGAGATGGGGCAGTAGTTTCTGAGTTCACTTAGGTTAGTGGATGGTTTCTTGAGGAGTGGTTTAATCTCTGCATGTTTCCAGGCTTCAGGAAAGGTGGCCATGGCAAGTGAGGAGTCGAAGAGGGTGGTGAGCTCGCTCCTGATCCTGTGGCTTTCAATGTTGAAAATGTGGTGTGGGCAGGGGTCCATGGGGACTCATGAGAGAACAGAGTTCATGATAGTAGTGGTGTCCTGGGGGATGAGCTGGTCCCATAGGTAAATCAGTGGCCCGTTTTGATTTCGGGGAGTGCTTGAAGGAAGTCTGGGGACTTGTGCTGGGGTTTAAAGTTCTTATAGATGGTGGTGATAGTGTTGTGGAAAAGGTCGGTGAGTCTGTCACATAGTTCTTGGGAGGGGTGATGCTGTTGTCTGTGGCGGCGGGGTTGGCGAACTCGCTGACGATGTTGAAGAGCTCTTTTCTGTGGATGGAACTTGACTTGATGCAGCCGCTAGAGCTTTCCTTTTTGTCTCTCTCAGTAGCCAGTGGTAGAGGTTGAGGGAGATCTTGAAGGTAGTCCTGTGCAAGGTGTCTTTGCTTATGTGCCATCTTCTTTCCAGTTGCTTGTAGTGGTGTTTTGATGTTCTCAGTTCCTTGGTGTACCATCTAGCCTGCTTGGTTGATCTCCTGTCTCTGCTGGTGTCAGCACAGTTGGTGATCCAGGGGATGAAGCTCTTGAAGTTTTTAACAGCTTGGTCCAAGGTCAATCCAATGCTAGGGCATGATAGAGAGCATTAGTTCATTGTCTCTCTGAAACTTTGTTCCAAAAGCTGAGGGTATGTTGGTTTGCTCAGTGGTGGAGGTGTGGGGGCTGGAGAAGTGTACAATGCAGTGGTCTGTCCAGGTGAGTTTACTGATGTGGCTTTACTTGACCCTGTTGCTGGAGGTGAAGATGGGGTTCAGCATGTGTCCTACATTGTGGGTGGGGACAGTGACGAGTTGGGTCAGTCCAATGTTATTCATGCTGTCGAGTAGGCTGACAGTGTTGGTGTCATTGAGATCATCAAGGTGGAAATTCAGATCTCCGAGGAAGATGCAGTCTTTAGAGTCAATAGCGAGAAGGGTGATGAAGTCGGTGATGACAGTGCAGAAGCCGGGGCGGGGTCCAGGTGGTCTGTAGGTGAGCGTGTCTCTGATATTGATACAAAGTTATGTAAATAGCTTTAAACATTCAAATAACATTAGGTACCATCACAACTCAACCATTCAGAATTCCTAGAATGCTTTTGCCTGCATTTTAGGTCCAGTGGCATGGACTTGGAGCAGACACCATGGGCCAGCTTTTTGCCTGTGTTGTTTGAATTCAGGGCAACAGGTACTAATTACCTTACTACTGCCATGCCATTGGACATTAACTGTAGTTAATTGTCCACCTACAGTGCTGTCGAACCTGTGGTTATGATTGTTTGTGTAATCACTGGTTATAGTTTCCAGTTCGTATGGGCCTATTGGTTAATTTATCATTTGGCTTAAGTGGATGTATGCTTGTGTACTAGTATGATTCGCTGTAATGTCTTTCAGTATAGTAGCTGATTGGATGATTTAGCTGAGAGAAGCACCTGTAGTTACATCTCAGTATGTTCAGACTGGTTAGAAATGGTTATCTGTCAGTAAATCCAAGGGAGTTTGAGTTGGGATTTGGAAGAATGAGGATGACATGATGGCTTTTCCTACCAGAAATATTGGAGCAGTTCCTCCTCCTGGAATAATGTCCATGGAAGCACATGCATTAAAGTGCTACCTTGCCTGCTCTTGTACATTGCATGAGTGGGGGTCCCATGGCCCTGAAATCAAGCCCCACCCACTGGGTCAGACACAGCTTGACAACTAAACAATTCCACCAAATAAACACGCATTATGTAAGATTACTGAATCAGATTGTCCCATTTATATTCTATCTCCTGCTGAAAAGTCTACTCTAATTACTGTAAGAGCCAGAACCAACTAATCAACTGGACTCTACATAGGCCTACCATCCTTCCAGACTTTCAGGCTCCAACAGGTAAAAATTATAGCTGCCAGAATTATTCTGAGCTTGAAATCACATCACTCACAGGTTGAATGCTTCTCAGTGGCTTCCATTGGGATTCAGAATCAATGTGCCTAGCACACAGGGCAATGCACAAAAAAAGTTTTGAATCAATTCAATCAAATATAACTAGGTACTTTCAAAAGCATTATAGGAGATCAGCCTCAAATATGTGATTAACAATAGCTGACTTCACTGGACCAAAACTGGAGCGAAGATATTTACAGTTCAGTGTTTTAACCTTAGGACACCATCTCTGAATACGTTTGCTCAAGTGAGAGGCTCTACCTTTCACAAACTGTCTCCTTTCACACTCCACCCACACTGACCACAAACCTACCTAAAACTGCAATAAATAAAACACAGAACTAACATCTTCATTACTGCCTTCGTCCTGTGTTTCCATAACTCTGTTCTCCTTGAATGGCAACCATTATAACCATGAAATGATCTCCACCAACGTTTCTGGCCACATATGCCTCTTCATTAAAAACAGAAACAAGCAACACCTTGAGCCACACCCAGTTTGAATACACATTTCACGAAATGCATGCTGCTCTTGAAACAAGTCATGCACCTGAGTAATTGAAAAATATCTTTTATGAAAACATTACATCAATGTTTTATATAGAAGCCACAATGCAGACAAAAATCCCAGATCAACCACTAAAGCTGCTTCAATAATGACTCTAGGAGCAGGAAAAGAATGGGTTACAATTGTATATATACCTCCAGGAGTACCCACTGTGAGTCAAACAAGCCAAAAGGCAAAATTCTCTCGAAGGTCTTCCATAGAGCCGTAACATGATCACATAAAGCTGTTAGGTGATACATAAACACCATCAAACTCAACATCATAACTCTACAAAATATTCACAGACACCTTGGAGCCAGAAAGTCTGACAAGCATACCAATTAGCCAACACCAACTTTTTGATGACTTTTAGTGTTTCCTTGAATCAAAAGGTCTTTGACACAATCATTCATTCATTCATTCATAAAGCTTTATTCGACTGTTACAAATTTACAATCATAAAAGCACAAGTTTAAAAATCATTAATAGCAGCTATCATATAGGGCAAAAACACGATCATAAAAATGGATAATAAAAACAAATTAAAACCATTCAACTCAACATTATGATTCAACAGTCATAATTAGACTTTTCCTTAAATAAAAAGCTCTCTTTAAAAACATAACCAATCTCCATACCACAAGTTCATTGTCTAGTAACTGAAGTTTTAAAAAGCAGGACGACATTGTCTAAGGCCATAAGTTTTTAAGAGGGGGACCAGCCAAACTTTTCTTATTTCAGAATAAAATTTACAAAAAAGAACGGTATGGATTGTAGACTGGCATGAGTGGTTATCACATGGACACACTACAAGTTGTCTCGACCAGTCATTCATTTTGGGCCACGAAACCATTCTATGGAATATATTTAACCTACATCTAGCCAATAACATTCTATCAAAAGTAACAGTTACATATGACAAGTATGGCTCCATTCTAAAAGTAGTTAAAATTACTTGATGGTGGTTAACAGTGGGTTTAATAAGTTCACTAGACAGTCTGGCCTCTTCTAGCAAACCTAGCCCCTCCCTTTTTAATAGCTCCCGCGAAATTTTCTGTAGGGAGCTTGGATTTGTAAAATACTCTATGTGCCCTAAATCCGTCATAAAATCCCGAACAAAACTGATCCATGGAATTTTTAGCACTCCATCTAATTTAAGGCAATCAGCAAGAACATCCCGATTTAACTGTGTTTTCTCCTTAGTCCAAATACTATGCCACAATAGTATCGGCTCTATTTTAATTAGATCAGATAAAAAAGGGAGTCCCAACTCTTCGTGGCAGATAAAAGTTGACGTACTCGGGGGAACATATAATATAAATCTTAAAAAGGAGTTTTCCACTTGCTGCAACTGCGTTATGTTTGCTAGACCCCAAACCCCTGCTCCATACATCGTGGAGCTGATGCACCGCGCTTTATAAATCTGTATCAGCTCCGCAGGGGGTTTCCTGCCCAATTTTTTAGAAAATCCCTTCAAAGCACTCGATGTCCGAATAAACATCAACTTTTTGGCCATTATGGTTTGGACCCACGAATTGTTTTGATTAAACAAGACACCCAAATATGAGAAGCTATTAGTTGTACTTAATTTCTGCCCCTCCACAAAAATGTCCTTCGCTCGCATAGGTCCATAGCCACATCTCATTACATATGTCTTTGAGATATTGATACTAAGACCTAGATCCTTCATAAAAACAAAGTATCCATTAAGGACCCTTTGGAGGGCAATTTGAGTTCTAGCCAACATAACCGCGTCGTCAGCATAAAGGAGTACCGGGATGGGTCGGCCGGCAACATGGGGAAAGTCATGTGTTGTACTGGCCAATGCTTCTCCTAACCCGTTCGTGTATAAGTTAAAAAGAAAGGGGCCAGCACACAGCCCTGCCTCACCCCTCTTTTAACGGGAAAATTAGCTGTATGTTCCCCCCTGTTCCAAAACGTACACTGGCGGATGCGCTGCTGTAAAGATTCCTTAAAAAACAATAATTTGCGGGTCTACCTTCATGTCCTCAAGAACTTCCCACAACCTTGCATGTTTTACTGAATCGAAAGCGGCGGTTAGATCTACGAAGACCATATACAATCTGCCATTTTTTTCCCTTGTATATTTTCCTATAAGTAGGGACAAGTTTAAGCATTGCTCCGTAGTACCAAGCCCCTTTTGAAAGCCATATTGTAAGTCAGTTAAAATCTTATTTTCTTCTGACCATTCCTGCAAGCGTTCTAAAATCACACGTCCCACCACTTTCACCATGGAATCTAATAGAGAAATCGGTCTGTAGCAACCCGGATTCTGACGATCCCCTTTTTAAAAATCGGAACTATTAGTGACCCCCCCAGGTTTCTGGTAATTTTGTTTGACAACTTGCATTTATAACCTGTGTTATAATCGGCCCCCATAAAGCAATGTTAAATTTAAACAAATCAATCGGAATGCCATCCGGGCCGGGTGCTTTACCGGTCTTACTTCCATGTAATGCTCTAATCACTTCATCTAAAGTGAAGTTTAAATTCATTTTAGGGTGTTCATTCACTTGTTCATCGTCAAGTCTAAAATAAGAAGCGTCAGAACCATTATATACCTTTGCGAAGTGGGTTAACCACTCCTCCTCTGAAATGGCAATGGCCATGGTTGGACCTTCGTGTGTAGTTAAAAATGGTGTCTTCACTGCCCTCCAAAATGCTGCACTATCCTTCAAAACTGCCGCTGTATGCAGGGCTTCCCATGCTTCGTTTCTCAGGGTATTCTTCCTTTCCTTTAGTGCCTGACGGTATTCCAGTCTTGCAATTCTAATGTTATCCAAAATTTTAGGCTGCCTATGTAATTCTAGTTTTAAATTGGAGTAAGCTTGGGTGCATCTTGAATTAAACCAGCCTGCATCCTTATATTTCTTGCGATGTTGCACTAATAATAGTTTCTTGAGGGCGTTCGATATTTCAGCGTAAGATGCTACTATACTTTCCGCAGATGCTGTTTCAGACAGGCATGTGTCAATTGCTAACTTGCAATTTACAACAAGAGATCTAGTTATTTCTGAGGGATCCACCTTTGACCATTTAAGTGTATACCCGTTAGTTTTGTCGAGTGTCAATTCACCTGCTTCCTCTCTGATCTTGTTTATACTGAAATCCTTCTTTACAGGTAAAGCAACAACCAGATGTAGCGGGAAGTGATCACTTAAAGAATTCCGATCAACTTCAAAACAATGTAATCTTAGAGCATGATTATGGGAAACCAATATATAATCAATTACAGAAACGCCTCTTCCGTTATAGGTATAAGGCATCTTTACTGGAGGCTCCATAAGCTCATTTACAAATCCTAAGTCACATGTAGCTAAAAATTCATTAAACAGATCACCTGCCGGGGAATGACAAAAATGAGCTAAATGAGTTGAGTCCTCGTATATATGACCACATAATCTCTTGTCCTCAAAGGGGCACATTGCACAATTAAAATCGCCCATCATAATTATCATAACATTAGTAGGACAAGCATTACAAATTACATGTAATTCCTCACTTAAATTTTTTAGTACCAGACATAGTTCTGTTGAAATCACATTATTATAAAAATTAACTAATATTACACATTGATTCATGGGTATAGACACCTTGACAATCTGATAAAAGCTGCTACTCAAAAATGCCTGTATTTTAGAGATTACCAATTTATTAGAAATATACAGGCTCAGACCACCCTTAAGCCTGCCCCCAAGGCCTTTCACGGCCGGAGTATTAAAATTTTTAAATCCGTTAATATAAAGTGGCTCATTGACCCAGGTTTCCTGTAGGCCTATTATATCTCTATCTTGAATGAACTTATGCCACTCTGGATTATCTATTTTCGCCCGCAGCCCCGCAATATTCCAGGAAATGATGTCACAAAGGGGCACATCATCGTTCAATGGCTGCGGCAAAACCGTATGCATGTTGTAGTTACTATCACCAGAGCACCTCAATTCTAATGTTTGCATGATAGGAATTGCATTAAGAGATAAGGATACCACATTACTGTTCACTTGACCCCTCGCTCTCACATCCCTTGGCCTTGGATAGTTGCTAACTTCCCGCATTTTATTACTTCTCCCAGATAGAGAAAAATCTTCCCCAATGGACCCTTCTATCTCAATAATCTCAGCATCATGATAAACCCTCATATTCAGTCAATCAATTTCCCCCAAAGAGCTTAGAGCTTCAAATCGATTACTAGTTGGAATAGGGAATCTTTGATGAGACACTCCCAACCAGTTCTCTGTCTCACTATACTGTGGGCGCCTGGGAAGTTGATAAAAAAAGCCCAATGGTAGGATATTTATCCCCCTTGTAGAGACGTATCTTGATCCCACTCTCTCCAGTATGATTTTAGTCAACTTAGATGTGCCAAATGTTAGCACTATACAATCTCCTAACATCGATTTGCTAGAGCCTCCTACCCAGGCGATTCTTCTCGCCATTTTAAATTCAACAAATAAGGCATTAGTAAGCCCGGTCCTTGCCCCCAGGAAATGAAGAGACTTATTTCTTAAAGTTGTCCAGTGCTCTACGGTTCCAATTGGAAGTTGTGGGACATTCGCTAGGATTACGGTATATGGTGTAGCTTCGGGTGGAAGATTCAAGTTCCTAATTTCTAATGGACATTCCTGCCTTGATGTTACATTGCTCATTATAATAGCGGGCATATCTGCCGTAGCTGTGGTCTGCGTGGAATCCTCATCCACCCTCCCTCTCCCTGCCCCTAGTGGTGTACCTTCCCTTTCATGGGTTGCCTGCACTTGATTATAGGAAGTGTGTGGTACATTTACTCTCAACGGCTCTGCACTAATCCGAGCATTAGGATTATTTAGATCTGGCTGTATCTGCTGCTGTCGTACATCCCCACTCTCATGGCTGGCTAAGACATGGCTTCCTTGCAATGCTCTAATCGAACTCAGGTGAACTATTTGACTACAACAACTACAGACCATCTGATTAGTGTTCATTGAGCTCTCCAATGAAGCCAATCTGTTATTAATTTGTATTAACATTTGCTTCAATGGATCCATCATAAGCCCCACTCTAGATTCAAATTTTAACAAAAGTCCTCCCACCCTGTTTCATACTGAAATCCTGGGCGTGTACTATCTTGACCACTCGTAATTAATGCCTGCTCCTGGTGTGGTATCTTACCCACAGGCTTACCCTTACAGGTCTGATTTTTTACACCGTTTCTTGGTTTATTTATGCCCTGCCCCTTTCTCTTTTTGGATGGCGGGGTAAGTCTAGCGCAATCAGCGGATTTAGCCTTTTGGCCTCTAGTGGTCACATTTGGCCTAGACCTAGGCCTTTTATTATTGATCTCTGGATTTTCTCTTATGACAGCATCCTCGGGCTCCTCCACAATAGACTGGGACATTACGGTAATACAGGGGTTACTATTATGAGGGCTTTCTTCTGCATGAGAGATTTCTACAGGACATACTAAGCGATTTTGTGGCTCCAATGAGAGTCTGCGCTCAGTGAGCTGTATTTCGTGAATTAACGCTGACTCAGCCCTCGTTAAGAACGCATCTAAAGTTCCCACCACCCCCGCCCGGTAAAAGATTTACACTTATTCATACTACAGTACAGATCCTCCACAGTTATATAAGCAGAACACTACACAGTTGATAACAATTGGCTACCACCTATCCCAAGATTGTATTACTGTCCATTCAAAACCTGTGCCCTACCAAAATCAGTCTGTTAGGATCCGAACTCGGTATTTTTTGTACTCAGTCCATAAGAGTACTTAATGTCATACACAAAAATCCCTTCTTTACAGGACTGTAGTGTATTTACGGACCAATCCAATAGATTTTACCAGGGCATAAAGGGGGTGGCCCAGCCCGGCCTCCTAGGGCCCCTGACGGGCTCAGACGGGTCCGCCCTTGGTCCGGGCTTCGTCCGGGTGCGTCCAGCGCCGCGGGGGGAGAGGCAGCGCTTTAAGCGCGATGGACACGCCTCCCCCTCACACACGGCAGCTGGAGATAGCCTGGTGCACCCTGGGGGCTGTAGTCCTCTCCCCGGGTGATACTGAGCGGAGACCCAAGAAAGCAGCAGTTAGCAGTACCGGGCTGCACACCGTCACAGGTCCGTCCACCTCCCGATAGCAGCAATTGGGCAGGACTGTGCCACGAATTACTCCGTCCCTCGTTGTCTGCAACTGAAAACAACTCCCCATGAAATGATCTCCACCAACGTTTCTGGCCACATATGCCTCTTCATTAAAAACAGAAACAAGCAACACCTTGAGCCACACCCAGTTTGAATACACATTTCACGAAATGCATGCTGCTCTTGAAACAAGTCATGCACCTGAGTAATTGAAAAATATCTTTTATGAAAACATTACATCAATGTTTTATATAGAAGCCACAATGCAGACAAAAAATCCCAGATCAACCACTAAAGCTGCTTCAATAATGACTCTAGGAGCAGGAAAAGAATGGGTTACAATTGTATATATACCTCCAGGAGTACCCACTGTGAGTCAAACAAGCCAAAAGGCAAAATTCTCTCGAAGGTCTTCCATAGAGCCGTAACATGATCACATAAAGCTGTTAGGTGATACATAAACACCATCAAACTCAACATCATAACTCTACAAAATATTCACAGACACCTTGGAGCCAGAAAGTCTGACAAGCATACCAATTAGCCAACACCAACTTTTTGATGACTTTTAGTGTTTCCTTGAATCAAAAGGTCTTTGACACAATCATAAATTAATCATGACCTTCACATTTACCTACACTGATTTGTTTTGGCCTACATACCAAGTTCAGTTCATTCAAGTTGTTGGAAGTTAAAAATAACTCAAGTACTGGAAAAAAGGTAAAAGCTTCCTCCAGCCTGGCCCTTCCATGCTATGCATGCAAGATCAAAACATTTGTAAAACATGTATTTAACTGTTGTACCAGAAAGCCCTTAACCTAATTAATACTTCAATTAAATATGGGTCTGTACATGCCCCGGAAAAGCAGGCATTGAGCACTCTCATACTATAGAAATTATCTGCAGATTCCAAAGTTCTCTTCGACTAAAGATCAAACTCTAACCTAATAGTTTGAAGTAAAATCAGAGAAACGGGTAATTCCAGCACAACTCCAGTAGAATATGAAGACAGCAAACTTTCCAATAATCAGCTGTCTGACTTCAAGCCCAAGAAAGGTATAGTCTGTGTTAACAAGCATGCTCAAGATGAGATTTTGGGGTAGCCTTGAACCTACTTGATCTATCCTCTGCCTACTATATTGTGGGCCACTAGATTCTATTAAACTGGCTGTGAGAGTGGTGGACAGGATTGTCAGGTGCCACACTTGATTGTATATCCTCCTTCCTCTCAAACAATAATAATAATAATGGAATTTATCAAGTGCATGGCTACTTCAAAATGAACCAGTGCTATAATCCAGGCTCCCATGTGATACACACTCACAACAGCAGCAGACCAATTCTGTCTAAACAGCCAGGTTTTCAATCTCTTTCTAAAAAGGAGTTCTGTAGGTGCCTGTTGTAGAGACAGAGGCAGTGAGTTCCAAAGTTTTGATGCTAAAAAACTAAAGGAGCTGCCACCAAGGCACATTCTTCTCCCTCTTGGAATACACACCCTACTCACTCCCGAGGATCGAACATTCCTCAGAGGAGTATAGGTTGGATAAAGGCTGTATATACCGGGGGTCACTGTTTGTTAAAGCTTTATAACAGTAGCATATTGCCTTAAACGAGATCCCCCACTTCAGCAGAAGCCAATGTAAGTTGGCAAGTGAGGAACCCATGGAGACACGCTTTAGAAGATTAAGTAGCAGACAAGCTGCTGTGCCCTGCACTCGCTGAGGAGGCATCATGCGAGACTGTGGCGCCCCTAGATATAACACATTGCAGTAGTCGAGCCTTGAAATAATTAAGGCCTTGACTACAGTTTTTCTTGCAGTTTCTGGGAGCACATCCAGGATCTCTCTCAAGGTTTTAGTGACTCCAAGGCATTTCATAGTCAACGCTGTGATTTGGCTATCAGAGGGTAGTTTCTGATCAAACCATATACCATGTTTTGTTTTCCTTCCTGACTGTCCAAATTTGAAATATGGGTTATGGGTTCAGAGGATTGGAAACATGTTTTGATTCACCAACTGACTTAAGTTATGAAGCCAAATATTGTAGAAGTCGTATGTTTTAATATTTTTCTGCTCTCATAGGACTATACTACAACTGTTACAATGGTTAACAGAGAACCATAGCCAGCACGTGTTTTGCTACTTCTTTAATAGTAATAATGTTGCTTCTTTAGCACAAGAGTAGAAGTTTTTTTGGTGTGAGATTACCATAGGATGGGCTAATGTAATTTTGATTGCCAGTGTGTGCAAAAATAGAAAGATTGCAAGGCATCTGCAGCAGCATATGACCGATATTAACAAGCACATATTTCTATTATTAACTATTACAACTCTCCTGCCACTTTATGTTTTCCACAAGAAGGTTATCATGCCTCAAGGTGTCTCTACACCACATACTTGTCTCCTTAAACTCATTTACAGAACACATTAAACACATCACTCACACACACACACACACACATGTGCATGCGGACGCGCACTCACACACACACACAGAACACACGCACACACACACTCACATCTCTCTTAACAGAACAACCCAGCTTAGGCCGAGAATGGGAAAAACATTCAGTACAGTGGAATGAAACGGAGGGGAAAAGTCCTTTGCCATATGCATCCATGTACCTACTAAAATAAAATGTTGGGGCACCTCTTAACCTTTTACCAACCAATACAAACTTTCACTAAACAATAAGGTAATAAAATAAACACCCTCAGGACATATAGTTCCGAATCACGGCATAAATTAGCCTTTGCAGAAACTGTAACTTATACTTTCCCATTCTGCACAGGCTCAGATTGGTGAAGGTTTTGTGAATTTCTGGATTAGACTTATTTTATCGTTTAAAAAAAAATGGACCCCTTAGCTTTTTAGACTTCACTCATTTTCTTCTTGCCTCAGAGACGTTACCCCACCGAACTATGGGCCAGATGTACGACGGTTTTTGCACGCGCAAACGGGTCTGCGAACCTGCTTGCGCATGCAAAAATGAATAGGGGTATGTTCCATTCCAAAATAGCGAGTCACAATTTATTTGTGACTCGCTATTTTGGAATTGCGAGTCGCTCATAGGAAGGGGCGTTCCCTTCCTAATAGCGAGCGCAACCCCATGTACAAATGTTTTGCGACCGCAATTGCGGTCACAAAACACTTGCAAATTACCACCCTCTTCAAGAGGGTGGTAATGGGGTCGCAAAAGGGAAGGGGTCCCCAGGGGACCCCTTCCTCTTTGCAAATGCAGGGGAAAATATTTTTTAAGGGCAGGCAGTGGTCCCAGGGACCACTACCTGGCCTTAAAAAAAATGAAACAACAATGTTTCATTTTTTTCATTTTTAAATGCATCCCGTTTTTCTTTAAGGAAAAAGGGCTGCATTAAAAAAAAAAACTGCTTTATTTAAAAGCAGTCCCAGACATGGTGGTCTGCTGAGCCCAGCAGGCCACCATACCTGGGAGGGCCTGCCATTCCCAATGGGGTCGCAAATAGCGAGAGGCTCATTAATATTCATGAGCCTCTCAATTTGCGACCCCATTGCTGTACATCCAAAATAGGGCCTCGCAAATTGCGAGTCACAAAAAACTCGCAATTTGTGAGGCGCTATTTTGCGCGTTGTACATCTGGCCCCAAATAATTACAACGACCAATATTTTTAGAAGTTCTCAAAATAAACAAAAAGCTCATTGTTTTTCTGCATTTGCAGTATGGCAAAGCCACAGTCTGGCAATTTGTGGTAGTTTAGACACATACATTTAAAAAAACTGCCCCCAGTTTTTTAAAAATATTTTACAACAAAAGTATTTGATTTCATACGTGACAGTGGTGGTAGGTCCTTGTTGTTTTTCTATTAAACACTAGAGTGCTTTTGGCAAGAATGCCAATAAGTGTGCTGAAATGAAGGAATCCTATTTTGTTCAAACACATTGGAACCTTGGTAAGAAAGTTTTTGCCTTTTATTTAAAGTTGAGTTTCTATATTTTCTCCTATGGCTTAGAAGACGGTTCCAATAACTTTAATTTGAAAATTGGAAACTGTAGAGATTAATAGCTAGAAGATGAACTGATATTTTTTGAATAACCTTTCATATGCTACTACAAATTAATATTCCCCATGGTTGCTCAGATTTCCAAGAGGGCATGGACAGAACAGTAAACTATTTGAATAAGAAAGAGTGTGGTTTAATGAAATTATTGTACTGTAGGTTTAATCTTCCAAATGGAATTTTCGGACTTGTCGCTACCAAAGTTTATTAAAGTTCTCAACGATTTGTATTTTTCTATGGTGAGTGCCTGCACAATAGTGACAGCTAGTTCAAATACAAGAAGAATAGATGCCTGCACATATTGTATTGTATTGTAATGTAATTGCATTTAAATAGCGCTTACTATCCCTGACGAGGCATCAAAGCGCTTTTTCGGTGAGTAGCAGGCTACTCCAGGCTCCAAAAAGGATCAGTGGTGAATTAGTATAGTGAAATATGAGATTAATTTGAGCGATGGATATGTTAATCTGTTATTTGGATTGAGAAGGATAGTTGAGGGATAGAAGAGGAAAAGATTTGCATTTATATAGCACTTTCTACCCCTGATGAGGTGTTGAAGTGCTTTTCGGTGAGTAGCACGCTACTCCGGATCCAGAAAAGGATTAGTGATGAATTAGTCTAGGGAAATATGAAGTTAATTTGAGTGGTGGACAGGTTAGTCTGTTATTTCGATTGAAAAGGATAATAGAGGGATGGAGGCGGGAAGGGTTTGCATTTATATAGCGCTTGCTCCCCAGATGAGCTGTTGCAGCACTTTTCAGTGAGTAGCAGACTACTCTGGAACCCAAAAAGGATTAGTGGTGAATTAGTGTAGGGAAATATGAATTAATTTGAGCGGTGGACATATTAGTCTGTTATTTGGATTGTAAAAGGAATAGTGGAGGGATAGAAGAAGGAAGGGTCTAGATATTTTTTTTGTGTTCATAGCAGTAGGAGGGGGTTTGGGATGAGTAAAGGGGAGGTGAGTATCACGGTTTGCAGCCACTTCAATCTGTGTGTTAATAGCATCAAAACAAACCCTAGCGTTACAGAAATAGTGCAGCACCGAAATGAAATATCCAACGATAGATGACATTATGTAGCCAATACTGAACATCAGCCATTAAGCAAAAGAATCTGACAAGCCAGAGCACATCGCAGACCTAGCTCAACAGCATCCTAGCGTACACCTGTTTCATCAGCACACAAGAATGTACCACCAGGGAGCCTGCTTTGTGGCAGCAACAGAACACCTTATCCGAGAGCGACATTAACGTACAAACAAAAATAGACTACTCCCTAAATGACCCAAAACATAATCTGCCATGAGTAGGGACCCTGGAGAACCGCCTGAAATAAAATCCTTTCTGCTGGTGCAACCAAACATCCCTAATAGGTTCTTCTGTACTAGAAACAAGGCCCTATAACCCTACGGGGCACAAAGGACATCATGCGACAGGTCGACGACCGACGGAGGCTCTATCCAAGTCTTACATCATCATCATATAGCTGTAGTGTTGCTTACAGAGGGCCCTGTCACATAGATTTTTCTAACGTTTTCACCGTAGTGGCAATTCAAGTAGCAACTTAGGTAAATAATAAGTGGTCCATCTATAATTTAGTTATCACATGCCCTATATTGACATCGGCTATTAAATAATGTGTTGATTAAACATGTGGGCCAGGCCTGGGCCATTCTAGATGGGAGGACTACTTCCATAATTCTAAATGCACAGCACTATTAAACATTCGCTCATTTAATTGGTGGTGTGCCTTCATTTACAAGAATTGTACTTCACAGAAATCAGTTAAACAATTTTAGCCTGCTGCATGCTTTCATGGTCAGCTTCTTGAGGCCTTCTGTAAGAAAAGGTGCCTGCCCTGTCCACCTGTCTAGAAATTAATGTATTGGAGACTTTAGGTTGAATCCCTACTCCAATGTGAGTCCTTAGATATTCAGTGCCACTCATGCAGTGCTCACACTGCCGCAAGTGGTGAACCCCCGCTATACAAGTCCTTCTGCAGTGTACAAAAATGGTTGGCCACAGGCTCCTAGCCTCTGTCCAGGGCCTGTACCCAGCACCCAACGTGCAGCCACCCCCTGCGTATCGCCTATGGCAGTGTACAGCTGCAGGTTGATCGCAGTGCCTAGATTCTTGTCAGACCCTGTGGCCAAAGCAGCCTAGGGCGGTGACCTGGCCTCTGGCCTGGACCTGCAACCAAGCCACCAAGGGTGGCTACCACCCCACTGTGCATGGCCATCGGTTGGTCGCAGGACCTGACACCAGTCTTGTTGCAGATGGCAAAGCACGAACTGGACATATCCATTGAAGGTCAGACCCTGCTGCCAACCTGCCAGAGGTACCAAAAGCTCCACAGCACACAGCCAACCACCTGTAGACGCCCATCTCCCTAAACACACCCAATCTATATTTGAGTCCGTAATTTTATTTTGAAACTTTTTTGTATGTACAGGCAATCAGTCTTCACCACCATGGTACTGCAGTACCATTCAAGCTTCCTGGAGGAACCTTGCACACTGCCGTTGTATCATGGGGAAGCCTCCTATGGGAGTATCCCAATACCTCACTGTTGGGCCGTACTTAGTCCTGTGGGAGTACTGCAGTACCTGCAGCACAAAAACTTATTATTAAATTTTGCTCCCGAGGGGGTCCCTATCGATCCCCTGCAACAAGTGACAGGTGGAGGTAGTTTCCCTACCCTGCCCACTTATGCCTTTTTTCCCATTTATAGGACACAAGACCGAGTTCAAGAGTCCTGTGAAGGTGGCCACAACATTCTTCTCTGGTTGGAGCCTGCCAATTAGATCTCTCTGGCCCCTTTCCGCTGTAATGAAAGGCCCAATAGAAGAAAATGAAAATGACAATCACCGGCCAATCACAGGGCCCTGTTTCCAAATTTTCAGTACTGGGGACCAACCGTCGAGATGAACCTAACTTTTCTCTCCTTCGTGACCACCCTGACCAACTCTTCTAATACAAATACCTCAAAAATGGCAGAAAGGATCTACACCAAAGCACGCTTTTTGAGTAAAGTTCTAACTTTTTTCATCAAATTTGGTTCAATTACGTTCAGTCGTTTTTTTCTATATTGGAGTGAAAAATTTCCTAAAGGAATTAACATTGGAAATCAATGCTTTGGGACCTCCTCCTTTTCCTTGGCAATTGCTAGACGGTCAGTGCAAAGCTATCCAGGAAGGAGCTGAGGTGGGTGAACTTTTTTGGAAGGTTTCATGCAGATTAGTAAAACCATGACAAAGTTATTAGCAAAAAAAAACATCCTTCCTATGGAAACTCTGACATAACTATAACTGTACTGACTTTTAAATACTTCATGTTTCCTATATAGGACTGCAAAATTGTGTAGTGACTAAAGTAGGATACTTGCATGCATTAGGTGTTTTTATACATGTCTTAACTTTAGGTTTGCTTGGGAAGGGATTTCTGCATTTTAAGTCTTTAGACATTGGATTGATGAGAACAAGTATAGATTTCCATTACTTAAAAAAGAAACAAACATTTTTCATCCAGGTTGATGGTACTTAAAATGTTCAGAGAGTTTTGCGGTGACACATGATAATGATGTCAAGGTCTCTAGAAAAGAGCGTGGCATTAACAAGATAGAATGCCATCCTAATGGAAACCTCATTGATAAAATGCCATCCTCGCAAAGCCAGTAATTGTTCTTGGGCTATTTCACTCTTGCCAAAGAAGTAATAAATCAGTTTCTTCCTCATTTAGGTGTAACACTAAAGCATTCTGAATAACCGAAGAATGTAAATCTGTAAATTGGTCATGCTAAAAGCGACAAACCCCTGTATAAATTATCATCCTTCAGTATCTGCAGTTTTGCATTTTGGCAATGGCTCACTTTACATAAAATGATGAACAGCACAAACGATTTACCTAGTCTGCGCTATTTTTGTGATTGACAAGCCAATGTCACTATACTCCAAGGAAAGCAATGCCTTTAGTATTTTATCTTGGCATACAACTTGGAGCCCTTACTCTCCACTTGCTGAATGTGTAGGTTTAGGGTATGCACACAATTGGCCTATTGTTCCTTTTCTTCCCCATATCTGATTCAATTGGAAAACATTTTTCCCAAATGTGAAGTACCTTATTCTATACCACTTAAAGTTGATGGGGCTTGTGACACTGTTTCACGCTTAAGGGCTCCATTTATGCCTATTTGAAGTCGTTGTTACAACAGAGGTGCAATGAATGTGGGAAAAGGTTCTGTACATTTTTTTAAACATCTACAAAGTTATGACTTTGTTGTTGTTGAGCACATTTGCAATACCAAATCCCATGTCACTTTGCTAATCTGCAGAAATTCCACAGTCCTAACTGCATTTATGTTAGAAATGGGGGTCTCTAGTTGGCAGAGGTAGGTACCTTTGACCAAGTAGGAGCCCTTGCTTCTAGTCAGGGTAAGGGGGCTACACTCCTAAAATAACCCCTGCTCACCCCCTTGGTAGCTTGGCACGAGCAGGCAGGCTTATATCAGAGGCAGTGTGTAAAGCATTTGTGAACACATACAGTAATACAGTGAAAACACTACAAATGGACACCACACCAGTTTAGAAAAATAAGTAATCTTTATCTAGACTTAACACAAGACCAAACGACAAAAATCCACAATACAGTACTCAAAAATATGACTTTCAGATGGTAGAAATTGCTTAGTTCAATGTAGATGGTAAATGCGACACTTTACTCTCAAAGTACCTTGGATGCATAACGCAACATAAACAAAACGGTCACAGGGAAGGCAATGCGTCAGTTCCTTGCTTCGGGGGAGGCGGCGCACCTGTTCCTTACTGCAGGGGAGGCGATGCGTCTGTTCCTTATCGGAGAGGAGGTGAAGCGTTTGTTTCTTACTGTGATCCGGTGCGATGTGACAAGATGGCGCCTCGATGTGATGCGACGATCCGGTGCGATGCGACAAAATGGCGTCTTTGATGCGATGCGATAACGTGGATGCGATGTGTGCATGCCCGGCGGCCGGGCGGCGAACTTGATGGTTTCTTGAGCCGCGACAGGCCCTGCGACACGCTTCTCTGGTGATGCGACGGCGACCTCTGTGGCGGCGGCACGCGTCTCCGGTGATGTGACGCGCTTCTTCGGTGATGCAACGGCAAACTGCTGCGGCGGCGACACGCTTCTTCGGCGATGCGACGGCAACAGCTGCGGCGGCGACACGCTTCTTCCTCGTTGCGTCGTGCTTCCAGCTCCCAGTGACACGCAGTCTCCAGAGGGCCCAAAACAACAGCAGGCACCTCTCTGCCAGTAGAATTCCCAGCAAGGAAATTCAGGGGGAGCTGGGGGTGAAGTCTTTGTGTCCCTGAGACTTCAGAACAGGAGGCAAGCTCAGCTTCAAGCCCTTGGAGATCTTCCTCAAGATAGTAAAAGTACACACAAAGTTCCTTTTCTCCTTTCCTTGGCAATAAGTAACCACTGCAGGCCAACCCCAAACAGCAAACAGCACAGGGGCAGTCTCCTCCTTCAGCTTTCTTGGTTTCTCTCCTGGGCAAAGGTTCGTCTTGATTCCTAGAAGTGATCTAAAGTTCTTGGGTCTGGGCCCCAATATTTATACTACTAAATCCTTTGTTCTCTGAGGGCAAAGAGTGTCTGTACCTAGTCAAAACCAGTTCTGTCCTCCCTGGTGCAGCTTCCTGGCAGGAGGTGAAGACAGCATTGTTGAAAGCAGACCTGGCCCAGGTAGCTGAAAGGAAAACTCCTCCCCCTACTCTCTATTCTATGAAGGCTCAGGCAAGTGAAAGGAAATCTCCTCCCCCTACTCTCTATTCTATGTGGGCCCTATTCAGCCCAGCCCTGACTCATCAGGCTGCTGGAGCCAAGGCCCTCTCCGCCCCCCTGTCACTCACAAACCAGACATGGAATACACAAACCTAGCAGAGGCATACTGGATGGTTAGGCAAGAAAATACCTACTTTCTAAAAGTGGTATTTTCAAACACAGAATGTAAAAATCACCCACACTAAAAGATGTATTTTAACATTCTGAGTTCAGGCATACTAAACTTTATTTTCCCATCTTGTTCCCTGGGTCAGTTATAATTATAAGATGTTATAATCAAACTGCCCATTCTGGCCTATGGGAACAGATAGCCTTGCAATAGTGAAAAATGAAATTGGCTGTAGTTCACTATCAGGATATGCCACACACATCAGGGCATGTCCTACCTTTCACATACAATGCACCCTGCCCACAGGAGTACCTTGGGCCTACGTTAGCGGTGACTAACATGTAGAAAATGAAAGGTTTAGGTACTGGCAAGTGGGTGCACTTGCCAAGTCGACATGGCAGTCCCAGACTGCACATAGGCTCTGCAATGGCAGGCCTGAGCCACATTTTACAAGCTGCTTCTGTGGGTGGCACAACCAGTGCTGCAAGCCCACCAGCAGCATTTGATTTACAGGCCCTGGGCACACATGGTGCACTGTACTAGGGTCTGACAAGTAAATCAAATGGCCAATCATGGAGTCACTAATCCATTACAACAATTTACAATAGGGAGCACTTGCACTTTGGCACTGAATAGCAGTGGCAAAGTGCCCAAAGCATCTAGACCAGCAAAAACACAGCAAAAACATAGGAGGCAACAGCAAGAAAATGGAAGGGAGACCCACGCCAATGGTGCCAGGTCTAACACTTGTCCCCTCCAGCTGAAAAGTGGGGAGAACTACCCTACCTCTTGGGAGTTCTCTTCAATAAGGCGGAAAAATCTGGACAGACCATCAGCATTGGCGTGTTCTGTACCAGGGCGGTGTTCCACCGTGAAGTCCATCCCCTGTAGGGAAATGGACCACCTCAACAGCTTTGGATTCTCACCCCCCATCTGCATCAACCATCTGAGGGGCCTGTGGTCTGTCTGAACACGGAAGTGAGTCCCAAACAAGCATGGTCTCAACTTCTTCAGTGCCCAGACCACATCAAATGTCTCACGCTCAATTGCACTCCACCTCTGTTCCCGTGGAAGTAACCTCCTACTAATGAAGGCTACAGGTTGGTCTAGGCCCTCCTCATTCATCTGTGAAAGTACAGCCCCCACACCATGCTCTGAAGTGTCTGTCTGCACAATGAATTCCTTTGAGAAGTTGGGCACCTGAAGCACGGGCGCCGTGCACATGGCAGTCTTCAGTGCATCAAAAGCCTTCTGACAGGTGTCAGTCCAGTTCACTTTCTTGGGCTGCTTCCTGGAAGTCAGCTCTGTCAAGGGGGCAACAATGCTGCCATACCCCTTGACAAACCTCCTGTAGTACCCTGTGAGTCCTAAAAAGGCTCTCACCTCTGTCTGGGTCTTGGGGGGTTCCCAAGCCAGGATGGTATCAATCTTGGGCTGTAGAGGCGCCACCTGGCCGCTCCCAACCTGGTGTCCCAAGTACACCACACAACCCTGCCCGATCTGGCACTTACTCGCCTTGATTGTGAGGCCTGCCCTCCGCAGTGCCATCAACACTTCCCAGAGGTGGCGCAGATGTTCTTCCCAACTGGCGCTGAACACTGCGATGTCATCCAGGTAGGCAGCACTGAAATCCTCCAGCCTGCCAACACCTGGCTGACCAACCTCTGAAATGTGGCAGGTTCATTCTTCATCCCAAAGGGCAAAACCCGGAATTGTTAGTGCCCATCTGGTGTGGAGAAAGCTGACCTCTCTTTTTCCCCATCAGTTAAGGCGATCTGCCAGTACCCAGACGTTAAGTCAAACGTACTGAGGTACCGGGCAGCCCCTAACCGATCAATGAGCTCATCAGCTCTGGGGATGGGGTGCGCGTCAGTCCTGGTGACTGAATTGAGTCCTCGGTAGTCCACACAGAATTGGAGTTTGGGTGTGGCACCAGGTGCGGCAGCCTTTGGGACCAAGACCACTGGGCTGGCCCAAGGGCTGTTAGAGGACTCAATCACCCCTAAAGCAAACATCTGGGAGACCTCCTCCTTGATGCAAGCTCTCACCCTGTCAGTCACTCTGTAAGTTTTGTGTTTTGCAGGAGGACTGTCCCCAGTGTCCACATCATGGACGCACCACTCAGTGACACCGGGAGTCAGGGAGAACAGATCAGGAAACTGTCCCAACAGTTGGCGACAGTCATCCTGCTGCTCAGGGGTCAGGGTGGAAGAGAGGTTCACTCCGTCCACTGACCCATCTTGCTCTGTTGCAGACAGGAGGTCAGGAAGAGGCTCAGTCTCCTCCTCCATTCCATCATCTGTCGCTAGGAGCATGCCCACTTCGGACCTCTCCAAGTGGGGCTTCAGGCGGTTTACATGCAGGACCCGCAAAGGGTTCCTAGGAGACCGCAAGTCCACCAAGTAGGTGACATCACTCTTGCGCTCCACCACCTCAAATGGTCCGGTCCACTTATCCTGGAGCACACAAGGCTCCACGGGGGCCATGACCCACACTTTCTGTCCAGGCTGAAACTCGATCAGAGTGGCATTCTGATTATACCACCATTTTATCTCCTCCTGGCTGGCTTCCAGATTCGCCTGAGCGAGTTGTCTGAAACGCCGAGTTTGGTTTCTGAAGGCCAGTATGTGTCTATATACATCCTGGGGAGGTTTACTGGGAGCTTTCTCCCAGCCTTATTTTACCAAACTCAGAGGTCCTCTTACAGGGTGACCATACAGCAGTTCAAAGTGACTGAACAATAAGGACTTCTGTGGCACCTCTCTGTAAGCAAACAGAAGGCATGGCAAGAGGACGTCCCACTTACGCCTCATAGGTTCCTCAAGATCCATAATCATGCCTTTTAGGGTCCGGTTGAATCTCTCAACCAGCCCATTACCTTGGGGGTGGTAAGGAGTGGTGAACTTGTAGGTTACACCACACTCCTGCCACAGGGACTTCATATACTTGGATATGAAGTTGGTACCACCGTCTGACACCACATCTCTGGGGAAACCCACACGGGAGAAAATCCCCATTAATGCACGTTTCACCACGGGGGCTGTCACAGTCCTGAGAGGGATGGCTTCCGGGTACCGGGTGGCATGGTCCACCAAGAACCTGTTGCCCATGGCTGTCTTGGGATCCAGAGGCCCCACAATGTCAATGCCCACCATTTCAAAGGGGGTGCTGACCACAGGGAATGGTTGGAGAGGAGCCTTTTGCTTCCTCCCACTCTTACCACTTGCCTGGCAAGTCTGACAGGTCCTGCAATGAGTATCTGACCTCTTGCGCATTTGGGGCCAATAAAAGTGGGTGACAAGCCTTTCAAAGGTCTTGTCATGCCCCAAATGTCCTGCTAAAGGCACATCATGAGCCAGACCCAGTAGGAATGCTCTGAAGCGCTGGGGTACCACCAGCACATGGGCTGACCCAGGCTCAGCAACCTTAGGCTCGCTATACAGGAGACCATTCTCCCAGTAGATCCAGTGTGATCCAGACTGATCACCTGCTGCCTGGTTTGTGGCCTGTTGCCGCAAACCCACAAGAGAAGGGCACTTCTTCTGCTCCTCGCAGAACTCTTCCCTGGAGGGTCCTCCTTCCTGCTGACAATGGGTCAGCTCAGGCAGGTCCCCCAGTTCAGCTACTTGTTCCCCTGTAGGTTCCAGGGCATCCCCCTCAAGGTCTGCCTCCTCCTGGACCGTGGGAACTTTGGGGGCTGGTTTCCCACGCCCCCTGCCTCTTCTCTTTAAGGCAGGCACCTGGGCCACTCTTTCAGGCTCCAGGTCCTCTTGAATACCCTTACTGGCTGCCATGGACCGAGTGGTCACACACGCCCACTCAGGCAGACCCAACATCTCCAAATGAGCCCTTCGCTCCACCTTAGCCCAAGGGAAGCTTTCCAAATCATTGCCTAGCAGACAGTCAACAGGCATGGCTGGCCTCACAGCATCTTGAAAGGTACCTGAGACCCCCCCACTCAAAGGGAAACTGGGCCACCTTACAGTGGCTCTCTGAGTTTTCAGCGGCAACTACAAGGTAAAATGCATGGGGGATCACCTGCTCTTCAGACACCAGCCGACAACTGACAGCTGTCACACTGGCTCCGGTGTCTCTCAGAGCCTCCACCCTATGGCCATTGATGGTCATCCACTGCCTGTATTTCTTAGTGTTATCAGGAATCTGGGTCCTAAGGACCATCTCACTGTCTCCTAAAGAGACCAGGGACATCTCTGCGGGACCCCACCCACCTTGGGCACCCAACTCCTCCCCCAGGGCTATACTAGCCATCTGCCGGGGTGGTGCACCAGTGGGTGCTGTTTTACCTTTGTTGGGGCACTGAGGCTCCCAGAAGAAGTGGCCCACCTGACCACAACCAAAACATTTCTTGGGACCCCTCTGAACAGGCTTCTCTGTCGGGGCCCCTGGCTTCTTCTCAGGGGGAGGCTGGGAACCCTTCCCTTGGTTCCCTTGGGGATTACTTTGGGGCCCTTTCTGGAATTCCCTCTGTTTACCCTTGTCCCCCCCACTCTTCTGCTGGGGACCCTGCCCACCTTTGGCGAAGTCTCCCAAATGACCCTTGTGGACCCGAGTACTAAACCAGCGGTCCGCCTCCTCAGCAAGCTCCCTAGGGATAGTCAGCTTACTATCAATCAGGTGCTGGCGTAGCTCTGGAAAACAATTACTGGACAAGTGCTCCCATGCAATCAAATTATAGAGCGCTTCAAAATCATTCACTTTGCTACCCTTCACCTAACCATCCAATGCTCTGCCAAAAAAAGACACATATTCTACCCAAGTACTTGACTCCAGTTTCTTACAATTTCTAAACCTTTGTCTATAAAGCTCTGGGGTCAACCCATACCTGGTCATCAAGGCTTCCTTCATGTGGACATAGGAATTCTGGTCCTCAGAGGGCAAGTCTAACAGGGTGTCCCGCCCATCACTGAGAAACCGCCCCCACAACCCCGCTCCCCAATACTTCTCAGGGACTTGGTGGGAGGTCATGGCTACCTCATAGGCCTTAAACCATTGGCCAATATCTTCATGCTTGTGGAACTCCTTAATTACATCTTTGGGGATAAATACTCTTGTTTCTACAGGCACGGATGGTGTGCTGCCACCAGAGGGAGTAATTTCTAAACTCTTGGCTTTCAACTCCAACTCCCTCAACATCCTCTCATGCTCCAAATGCATCCTCTTTTCTTCCAAGGCTAACTTCTTGCTTTCTAATTCCATCTGACCACCCAGTTTGAGCTTGGCTAGCTCCATCTTATGCATCCTATCCCTCTCCCTGCCCTCCAGCTCTTCTGGAGACAGGCCCTTTGAAGAAACACTGCTGCCTGCCCTGGAAGGTACTTTCTCCCCGGTCAGACCCAATGGCCCATCCAGCTGCCCATCTGTATTCTCTGCCTCCTCCCTAGGCTCTTCAGAATGCTCAGGAGCTTTTCTAGCTTCCACCCAGGCCTTCCGCGCCTTTTGGAACTCCTCCTTCTTGGAGATGCCTTTGACAGAGATTTTAAATCTTTTACAGAGGGTTTTAAGCTGTGGCACAGTGTATATATCAACCCTGTCTTCTTCAAATAGTAGATCCATAGATGCATTGGATGCTGCTTTGCTCATGGTAACAAGGATTGGCAGTTTCTAGCCAAAATAGAAGTCCAAAGGAAAAAAAATTCTACCAAAATGTATGTGGTCGCGTTATGGTCTGCACTCACTAGTAGTGTACACCAATCACTGTATATGAGTCACAAATGCAAGTCCAAATCCTCACTGCTGACCACCAATGTTACAAATGCCGGTCTCTAGTTGGCAGAGGTAGGTACCTTTGACCAAGTAGGGGCCCTTGCTTCTAGTCAGGGTAAGGGGGCTACACTCCTAAAATAACCCCTGCTCACCCCCTTGGTAGCTTGGCACGAGCAGGCAGGCTTATCTCAGAGGCAGTGTGTAAAGCATTTGTGAACACATACAGTAATACAGTGAAAACACTACAAATGGACACCACACCAGTTTAGAAAAATAACTAATCTTTATCTAGACTTAACACAAGACCAAACGACAATCCCACAATTCAGTACTCAAAAATATGACTTTCAGATGGTAGAAATAGCTTAGTTCAATGTAGATGGTAAATGCGACACTTTACTCTCAAAGTACTTTGGATGCGTAACGCAACATAAACAAAAGGGTCGCAGGGAAGGCGATGCGTCAGTTCCTTGATTCGGGGGAGGCGGCGTACCTGTTCCTTACTGCAGTGCAGGGGAGGCGATGCGTCTGTTTCTTACCGGAGAGGAGGCGAAGCGTTTGTTTCTTACTGTGATCCGGTGCAATGCGACAAGATGGCGCCTCGATGCGATGATCCGGTGCGATGCGTCAAAATGGCATCTTTGATGCGATGCGATATCGTGGATGCGATGCGTGCACGCCCGGCAACCATGCGGCGAACTTGATGGTTTCTTGAGCCGCGACAAGCCATGCGACGCGCTTCTCCGGTGATGCGACAGCGACCTCTGCGGCGGCGGCACGCTTCTCCGGTGATGCAACATGCTTCTTCGGTGATGCGACTGCAAACTGCTGCGGCAGCGAGTCGCTTCTTCGGCGATGTGACGGCAACAGCTGAGGCTGCGACACGCTTCTTCCTCGTTGCGTCGCCCTTCCAGCTCCCAGCGACACGCAGTCTCAGGAGGGCCCAAAACAACAGCAGGCACCTCTCTGCAGGTAGAATTCCCAGCAAGGAAATTCAGGGGGAGCTGGGGGTGAAGTCTTTGTGTCCCTGAGACTTCAGAACAGGAGGCAAGCTCAGCTTCAATCCCTTGGAGATCTTCCTCAAGATAGTAAAAGTACACACAAAGTTCCTTTTCTTCTTTCCTTGGCATTAAGTAACCACTGCAGGCCAACCCCAAACAGCATACAGCACAGGGGCAGTCTCCTCCTTCATCTTTCTTGGTTTCTCTCCTTGGCAAAGGTTCGTCTTAATTCCCAGAAGTGATCTAAAGTTCTGGGGTCTGGGCCCCAATATTTATACTACTAAATCCTTTGTTCTCTGAGGGCAGAGAGTGTCTGTACCTAGTCAAAACCAGTTTTGTCCTCCCTGGTGCAGCTTCCTGGCAGGAGGTGGAGACAGCATTGTTGAAAGCAGACCTGGCCCAGGTGGCTGAAAGGAAAACTCCTCCCCCTACTCTCTATTCTATGAAGGCTCAGGCAAGTGAAAGGAAATCTCCTCCCCCTACTCTCTATTCTATGTGGGCCCTATTCAGTCCAGCCCTGACTCATCAGGCTGCTGGAGCCAAGGCACTCTCCGGCCCCCTGTCACTCACAAACCAGACATGGAATACACAAACCTAGCAGAGGGATACTGGATGGTTAGGCAAGAAAATACCTACTTTCTAAAAGTGGTATTTTCAAACACAGAATGTAAAAATCACCCACACTAAAAGATGTATTTTAACATTCTGAGTTCAGGCACACTAAACTTTATTTTCCAATCTTCTTCCCTGGGTCAGTTATAATTATAAGATGTTATAATCAAACTGCCCATTCTGGCCTATGGGAACAGATAGCCTTGCAATAGTGAAAAACGAAATTGGCTGTAGTTCACTATCAGGACATGCCACACACATCAGGGCATGTCCTACCTTTCACATACAATGCACCCTGAGCACAGGAGTACCTTGGGCCTACCTTAGGGGTGACTAACATGTAGAAAAGGGAAGGTTTAGGGACTGGCAAGTGGGTGCACTTGCCAAGTCGACATGGCAGTCCCAGACTGCACACAGGCTCTGCAATGGCAGGCCTGAGCCACATTTTACAATCTGCTTCTGTGGGTGGCACAACCAGTGCTGCAAGCCCACCAGCAGCATTTGATTTACAGGCCCTGGGCACACATGGTGCACTGTACTAGGGTCTGACAAGTAAATCAAATGGCCAATCATGGAGTCACTAATCCATTACAACAATATACAATAGGGAGCACTTGCACTTTGGCACAGAATAGCAGTGGCAAAGTGACCAAAGCATCTAGACCAGCAAAAACACAGAAAAAACATAGCAGGCAACAGCAAAAAACATGGAAGGGAGACCCACGCCAATGGTGCCAGGTCTAACAATTTACGTACAAAGACAACCACAGATTGTGATTCTGTGAATCAGGTTGGATCTGCTAATTCCATTTGTAATGCCCAATTTTTGCAGGAAATCTGCTGTGATAACTTACAATCTGAGGGGATGATCAGTCAAGACTCTGCATCATCACAAAGTAATGCAAAGTGACACAAAATGCCACAAAGTCTTGATAAAGTATGTACTTTTCAGAGCAAAACTTTGTTTTTCTGCTGGAAATTTGCCCCAAAAGTAGTGCAAATAGTGCTTTACACTATTTTGGGCTCCTTTGTGTCAAGGGTGCACTCCATAAGTGATAGTCGGGTGTTGCAAAGCAACCACGCCATGGATGTTGCCCCAAAGCCAGATCTACAAACATTGGTCAGACCTGACCTTCAGTCAAAAAATTATGACTCCATGATACAGGCGTCCAGAGTGTGAAATGTATTTATTCTTTATAACATTTCCCACATTGCATGTGTGCTGCACTGTACAGCACACATCCAGTCCCAGATTTACGAAAAAATTCATGCAGTGCCGCGCAGGAAATAAGGTTGCAGGAAATAAGGTTGCTGAGCTGTATTGCCTAAAAGTGAGAGAGCAGAACAGTGTCATATGTGCTACTAAGATATGGTGATGTTTTTCTCTCTCGCTCCACTGACGTACTTTAGGCTGCCTTGCGCCTATGGACACACATTGGCCATAACTTAAGAGTGTGTACATTCTGTATTGAAAGGGAAAGTTTTCAGTACAAAAACTATCCTTTAGCATTTTTCTGCTTTGTATGTGTGCTGTACAATGCAACCCTCATGGAAAGTAGGAAAAACAAGGAGAACTGAAAACATTTATGCGTTACACCTGCTTCAAGAAGGTGTAAGATCTTGGAGCAAATACCTGTCTATGAGTGTTTATAGATAAGGATTTGCATCAAAACCCATCCGTAGTTGCACAGGAATGCCCATGGACCACCACTGAATGCCCCCCTGCTGCAACGTAACACAAAACAGCATATGTTGCAACTTTGCGTCACTTTCGAAAACTATCCAACAGATATCCTGATTTGTATTGGATAGGAAAGCATATCATAAAACTTTGCATCAGGTTTTGCATTACAAGAATAATGACTGCGTAAAAAAACAATATTTTGACAGATTAAAAATTCTGAAAAGCAGTCAAAAATGCTTTTCGCTTAATCTAAGAGAGAGTTTTCAAATGTAAACATTGAATAAAACTTATCAATCAGTTTTGCCATTGTATCATTTTAGGCCTAATGTATTATTCCCATCCGCTATCCAGGCAGATACATTTTGTACACTGACAACCGCAATTAGTAATGCAATTTGGGATGCAAACCATGTGCTAAGAGGTCTCATCACAAATTATACATTGTAGTGAGTCACAAAATGACCTATCTAATGAATATAGATTAGGCAGTTTGCGGCACCTTGTGATTGGCTGTAAATGGAGGGATAGAGGCCTGCAATGAACAGTGGTGCCTCCATTTCCATTTCCATTCTGGAAGCATTTTTTTTAACCGGTGCTGTTTTTCAAAATAAATATTTCCCATTTTGGAACACATTGGGAAGAGCAGGCCACTGCCATCTCCTCCCAAAGCTTCTGTCACAATTCTCAAAGAAGAAGATGTCCACAAGGGATAGCTTCCCCCTTTGTGAATCAGATACCATGGCCCTTGAGGTCATTGATACACTTGTCTCTGAATTGCAGATAGGAGAGGGATGGTACTTTCACAGCCCCTCCTAATTGAGATTTGGAAAGGGTTCCAAAAGCCGTTATATGATTCAGAAAGACTTTCTGACTCACAAAAGAGCTTTTGTATATTATAAAAGGTGTTTTTAGATCACAAAACCTTTTATTTTGTGAATCTTAAGCTTTGCTACCACAACATATCTTTGTACATCAGGCCACTCATTTGTGTCAGTTCTTATAGTTCTTCAGAAAGGTTCTATTTCACCTGATATATTTCTCCCTTTAAGTTTTTCTCCTCTAGTGTACAATACAAGTGTTTTTTTCTGTGACTGACAACCTACAGGTTACTTTAGGACGGCCTGGGACAAATAAGCGGTGTGAAGCCCTTCTGTATGACTTTCAATAAACACAACCACAGTGTCCAAGGCTCATTTTACTCACTTCTTTCTCTACAAATATAACTGATTACGGCTCTGACAATATAAACTAACAATTTTGCACCATAAATGTCGATACAATAATAACGCCATAGCACATTTCAGTGGAAAATGACTCTCATCACACTTCACAAAGATGACATCTATGCATCTGGCATGGAAAGGACAAGAGAACTGTGAGGGCGCTATTGCGAACATCCACAAGAAGCTCTAACCGTGTTCTTCCTGAACACCAAGGAGCATGGGGTATATCACAGTTATTGAGTTACCAGAATCTGCAAGTGACTATCTCATCGAATCCAGAGGTATTCTATGCATCCAGCTACTTGTAGTCCTGTTTGTCCCATTAAAAATTCAGGATAACCAGGAACAGAATACTAAGATAAACCTGGACTGAATGATTGATCTATTGGTCTTTATACTCATTGCTGATGAATTTCTTCCATACCTGGTCTTAGCACTGAAGATAGTATTGTCTAAGGGCCTGATTCACAAAAGTAAACTTAGACCAAAAGTCTAAGGGGCCCATTACTATGACGGACGGAAGCCCATCTGTGCTGGTGGTGGAAAACGTTCATCTTCCTGCTCTAGGTGCGGTCATTGCGACCACCGAATAACAATGGTCCAACAGATGTCATTTTCCGCCCTCCGCGGTCTGTCAGGCTCCGCACGTTTTTTGCGCACACAAGGGTGGAGGACGGAGCCAATAGAGCAGGACCGGTGTGCCGAAACACGTTCCGTCTGCCAACCAGATCACGATGTTGCAAACAGCCATTCCCACCGCGGAGTAAAAACCACCACGTTGCAGATGGCGGAAACACAACAACGGAGAGGAAGAGCCGATACAGAACCCATCTAAACCACCTGAGCCGCCATGGATCCTGCGCCACAGGCCTTCCCACTGCACTACCTGCTGCACCTCCGGCAGATAAGACGCCGCCGCGCTCAACAGCAGAGGTACTTACCAAACATCTCCACGTATGCAACCCCTGAACAACTACAACTCCCAGCAAGCGTGGCGGCACCACGATGAATGTGGCAACCTGCCAAATGCAAAGTGCGAGGCCCACCCAATCCCCATGAGTGACCCTCGGTGTCCTAGAAGGCAATTGGGGCCAATGCCTGTCAGCGCTGCGGATGCCAGCTAACGCGCATGCGAACACATACTGCATTTGCATTGGCGACCTGCGAATTACATCTAACATCACAACTCATTTGCCAAAAGTGATTGGTGCACCCCATGTGTAATGTTGTGGGGCACGAGGCCCCCATGCATATATACAGTAACCACACAGACACCGTACATGTATAGGAGAACTGGCCCAGGGCACGTGCGGCCAGACCCATTTGTTGGCAAGGTCACATGTCCAGTGACGCCTGTGCTGGGTGGCTGTGGGGTGGGGGGCGGGGGGTAAGCCAGCCCTCTGGGAGTGGCTGGTACATCAGAACAACTAGAACAGGGACCAGCTGGTCATTGCACTGTGAAGGGATGAGAGAGTGTGACCCGTGAGCCAAGTCTTCACACACATGGAATGTCCAAGGAAAGGAGAGTGAAATTACATACATAGTCATGCCTCGTGGCCAGATGGACTTAAATGAGGGAAGGAGTCAAAAAGGACAAAGGTCTCTCGCACTGTACTAATATTGTGTAATGAAACATCTAACATGTGAACCCCGCTTGAATATCCCTTGACATCTGACTGGCGTCTCCTGGCCAGGGGTCGTCTTGTGAAGGGTCAGTGACGTAGGCAGACAATCAGAGGTGTCCATTGTATGCAAATCAGACATACGTGTAATCCCTAGCACTCCCAACACATGTACTGGTGTGGCGTGCAGTGTGCCTAGGTGCCATTGACTGTAAATGTTCCCACACACGTCCTGAGTCAGTGCTTCTCCAGACCAAACGCCCTCAAAAATCCTGCCCACCAGCATGGATGACATGTGATTACCACACCTTGTAATCCTCATTGGCTTTCGTGACATTCCCTCTAGACTGATACACTTACATACTTGCATGATTGATTGTCTCTGTACAATGTGTGCGTGATGTAAAGTACTGTCACACCCTACACTGATATCAGTAGTGCCATACAACAAATGAAATGCACATGAGCGAGTGGCTATGGAGAGATGTTATGTTATGTTATGTTATGTTATGTTATTAGCACTTATATCGTGCATGGATACTCAAGAGTGTCCCGGCGCGGAAGCCAAATGCAAATGCTACGGGCTGAAAAGAACTGTAAGTTAATTAAAAAGTAGGGTTTTTAGCTGCTTCTTAAACAGCCTGGGGTCTTGCGTGTTCCGCAGTTTGTATGGAAGGGAATTCGAAGCTTCTGCTGCCTTAGAAGATAAGGAACTGCCCCCCATTCATGTAAGGCGAAAGCGGGGTATCACTGCAAGACGCTGCGAGGCTGAACGCAGTTATCTTCGAGGGGCATAAAAGCTAAAACGTCTCCTAAGATATGGCGGACCAGATCCATGAAGAGCTCCATGGGCCAGGGTAAGGGCTTTAAATTTGACACGTTGAGCCACAGGAAGCCAATGTAAGTCATGCAAATGTTGTTTTATGCTTGATCTTCCTGGGATGCCAAGCAAAGCTCTGGCTGCAGCATTTTGTATTATTTGCAGTTTCTTCAACTGGTACCCTGGCAGGCCAATATACAGCGCACTAGCATAATCAATGCGTGAAAGAATAAGGGCGCGAGTAACCATTTATGATGAGGGGCGCTGGACGAAGGTGGCAGAGAGGGAATCCGAGGAGGAGGGCATGAGTGAGAGCATGAGAAGTGTCACTTGCCTGATACTCCCACCTCAGGAAACCACCTCCTCCCATCAGGAGGACCTTTTATGGAAAAAACACAACTCTTGAGAGTGATAACATCTAGAAAGAGAATTTTGAAGCAAAGAATGCGTCTCCCTGGCCCTTGTAAAGCTGAGGAGAGATAAAGGAGGGCCCTGAAGCAGGCCTGGCGCGAGACATAAGTGACAAATCGGGCACGCAGTGGCCCACCCGAATGCCTCGTTGGACCAAACAAATAAAGATTCCTGGAGCCGGCCCTGCCTGGGAGGCATCCAAAATGTTGATGGGAGCCATTGATGGTACACAGATTGGCCTCCTACCACCACAGGCAAGTGAACCCATCTATAGGAACCGCAAATACTACCACTCAATCAACGTGCAAGTGGTATGACAGGCGGAGCAGATCATCTCACACGTGTGTGCTGAATATCCGGGGTCGGCACATGACTGCTACATCTGGCGGACCAGCAACATCACCCCCGCTCACAACCCACACATGCCCAGTGACGATGACAGTGGTGAGGAAGAAGTCCTAGACCAGCGTCAACAGCTCATCGTCAACTACTTCTGTTGAGTGTGATCCAACAATGAGCGACTATGACTGTGTCTGTGTGCCTTGCTGTTGTCTCACAGACTTTGACAAATGTTCCTGAGATTTCGTACACATACTGGACTATGCGCAGGACTTGAGAACTTGTGCATGCAGGGACTGAGTACCCCAAAGCACCCCTACGCACAGGACACCATTGTCATACTGCCTCACTTGCTCTCCTACTCACTCTGAGGCATTCAAGCGCCGGTACACAAGCAGACTAGTTGAAGACAAGAAACGTTTCCAAATGAGAAGTTTTTACTACAGTGTCAAAGCATGCAACATACGTGCCACAATAGGTTGAAAATGCATGAGTACCTAACCAGTAACCACAGTGACATATCCATTTAACATGAAGCAAGATGTTGCATCAATAATCCCCCTGGACGTAGAACCACGAGCATATCCCCCCACCCCTTGCAGGAAGGAGTCGTATGGGATGTCCCTGGTCTATGGGCTTTGTCAGCAGAACCCATTACCCAGCCTATAAATGGTGAAACTAACACCACATTTGCTGTGTCGCTCACATCACTGGATGGATCACCCTCCAAGTGTGGGGCATCTAGCCTGCATTTCCATGTTATCTAAAGGGGATCCATGTCCTCTTGCAGCTGTGAGACTTTGTTGAGTCGGGGTGCTATGGCCTGAACAGAACAGAATGACAAGGGACAATGTTCTCCGACCACGGACAGAATGTTCAGACAGTACTCCAGGACCGCGCAGAGAACAAGCTCTGCGGACACCTCTCTTGTGACAGACATGTACTAAGGTACCTGCAGGGCACAAGTCCTAAAAAAAGAAGTGGTGGGACTGACCAAGTAAGACGAAATGCAAATGACCTCACAACGTCACGACGTAGCGCTATGATAATAGTGCGACTAATATGATTTGTGCAAATCTTGGGACAGACTGACCCATCTGACAGTCTTACAGTGTCTGAATTGATATACAGGGACAGAACAAAGGCAAAAGCATGCCTCCCTTAAGTACCTGTGAAGAGAAGGCAAGCTGTGTGCCTATGTTTCCCTCTGTGGCATCTACATTCACATGTAAGGTTCAAGGCGGCCCCCAGTCAGCATGTACAAACAAAAGGAGGCCGGATGGCCCCTTTAATTCGGCCCGGCTGGAGGTGAAAAAAGGCTCACTCGCTGCCTGCACGTGGCTGCTGTGAGTGGCAAGCAGTCAACGTGCAGGTGCTGCTGAACGTTTCCCGGGATCTGGAAAGTACACCGGGACAAGTTAAGCATATTCCTGTGGGGACCAAAGTCCTGGCAAGGGGGACGGTGTCAACCTCGTGCAAAGAGGGGGGGGACGCCATGTACCTGCATCTACCCCCCATTCGAGCCCTGGGTACTTGCATAACAACAACGCCATGTAATCTTCGTGCGCTACAGCTGCATAATGGAAGCCGGGCTCATGCCAGACGACAATGTCCACGATGGTCAGATGACAGCCTCCACTTGCTCAGTTCTGTAGTACCAAGCGAAACAGACTGCAGAGCTCAGCATAGTCCAAGCCAATGCAGACAGGGCCAAAGTCAGAGAGCTGGATGACAATTCTTGTCAGGAGGCGTGAAGAAAGGGAAACGATAATTGAATTAGTCACCAACAGTTCCTGTTGCTGTAAAGTAGTTACGAATCCAAGAAGGCACAGGCAGCTTCGAAGGCAATCAGTTCCAAAAGACGATCCAATTCATCTTCAGCGAAGAGGACCGCCATCCAATCCAGCAGTATGAAGGAACAGATGTGCTCCTCGCTCCACGAGGTTGAAAGGAGCATCCCATCGCAACCTGGGAGAGGTTCGATGTAGGCATTGCACAGGAGCCATTGCGGAAATGCACAGGCGCAGCTGTCAGCCTGCCTGACACATAGAAAGGCATCCCAAAAACGTGTCTCACCGAAGCAGTCTTGCACGTGGACCAACAATGGAGTCACCCACAGCTCATGATCCAGGTCAGCAAGGTATGTGTTTGAAAGGCAGACAACCATGGCCCACTCAAACAGACATCTTCTGCAGGAAAAGACAGGTTGCACGGAGGTGAAATAGGCATAGCGGAACGTGGGACACATCCAAAGAGAAGCTGCATGCGGTCATGGTACAGTTGAAACTGACCGGGCTCGGCCTGGACCACGGGACGGTCAGACATGGCGTGAGAGCAATCTGAGAACCAGCGCTCAGCTGTACAGCCAAAGTAATGATCTGAAACCGCTAAATGCAGTGTGCAAATTGGAGGAATGACACCCGGTGGTACTCCTGGAAAAGCATGGAAGGAAGGGACAAGGCCAGAGCCCACAAGTCTGATAAAAAGTGTGCAACGGCCTTCAGTATCAGACACTATCAATAATTTGTGTGTCAGTTCACAGCGAAAATAGTGGGGAGCCGTGTTCAGCAGTGGCTGAATCGTGCGGGACGGTCAAGACACCTGGAATTCGAAGGTCTCCGGCCTGATGTGGGAGCGAGCTACTTATCTAAACAGAGGCCCATTGTGCCTGCACACTCAGTGAAGTATGCTTTCATTGTGGGAATGTGAGGCCACAAATGACTATCCACAATCACTTATGGGGGAGTTAGCACAACATTGCCACAAAAAGGACACATTGTGCAACTGTTCCCATATACGTGATGCCTGGCCTGTGCACGCAGCTGTTGTGCTCATGCAGGAACAGCTAAGTACGTTTGAAAAATAGATTTGGCGTGGGTATGTTGTCAGGGACTGGTATTCATGTGGTGAAACATGCATAAATCGCACGTCTTATGAAAATCCCTGTACAACAGTACTTGAGTGTGTGAATGCGACAATGTCACCATCGTCCACATGACAGGATGTGGTGTGACGTTGGGTCCTGTGGGCACACTGCTATGGATTTCATTGATCTGTGACAACTTCCGTCATGTCCATGTTGATGTTATTACGGGGGATGGGAGCACACTGCTTCACCTCCCAGCACAGTTCATCCCTTAGCATTCTGGTAGATGTAGTTCAGTCATGATGCTTACTTGTCATGGGACTGAGGTGTTTCACCTGATTTGGGCAGGGAGAGGAACAGAGACCCGAGTAGATTGTGGCAGCTTCCTCAGCAGGCACCGATCACAATGTATCTTACCTCTACTGATGTAGGATGATAACGCGACACACATGTGTCCAGGGAATCACAGCACTGACCTGTACCAACCTTGGTGACACACGACAACGTTGACACGAGTAAGCATTTAAGCTGAGCTGCATTGACCAGGGTGCTAAGGGGTGAATTGTGTTGGGAGGTGTAGTCGTGTGCTCCAGTCCCCCTACTGTCCATGTTGATGGTGTTGGCCGGTGTTCTCTGGAAGGCACATTGTACAGTGTTGCCTAGTGGTGTGCTTTTGCGGTTGTTCCATAATATGTCAACGCACTGTTATTTCCTTGTGTCTTTCAAGCTTCCTCCACTCTCTCATTGGATTTTCGCTTTTACATATTCGGATACATTACAATGTGAGTTAACACAATACTTACTGGAATGGAAATGCTCCTGACACCAAGGCATACTGTTGTGAGTTGTGTTCCTTGGCCAATGTGTGACAGGTGAGAGGTGAATTTGAAAGTGATGGTACACGGATTGTTAGTGTAGGACACACAATGGTAGAGTCCAAAAGTAAAATAGAACACTCCCATCCTTGTGGCAATGTGGGTTCTGATTTACAACAAGGTCAATGTTCGGTGTTACAGTGGTAACATAAGCGGTTGCTCAGAGAACTGGTACGGCACGGTGCTGTGCCACGTGATCGTCCCGGGATCTTTTTGGGACGCACCCTCAGCCGTTTGCCAGGGGGGGAACCTGCTGCATGCTCAGAGGTGTCTGAGGCTTCGCTGTGGTGTGACTCACCCCTCCTTGTCGCCGCTGCTGCGGTGGTGTGACTAACATCCGGCTGGCCAGGGGGGTGGCCAGCTATTTGTGCTGCATGCATGTCCCTCAGGACACCCACAAGCTGGCCCATGTACTCGGCAATTTGTCCCAAGCGAGTGTCCATGGACCTCTGCAGCAGGCACTGTTCCCGTAGTACTTCAAGGCCCTGGCCCATCTGTCCCTGGTTCTGCTGGTATGCACCAAGGACAGTTAGCACGGTGTCCAGGGCCTCTGTCTCATTGTCCTCCTGTCACTGTCCCCCAGTTGCCCTCCCACCTGACCTGAAACCACGGACATGTGGCGTTGCCTGGCGCAGCCGCCGCACACCGTCCCCAGCATCCCCGGTCTGCCTGGTGTTATTCGCAACTGCTGGCAAAGGGGCAGTGTTGGAGGCAGCGGTGGTGATGGTGGAGGTGGCTGACACACAGGTCGTTGCTGCAAGGGTCTGTGTTGGCAGTGCAGCTGTTGTGGTAGTCGTGGTGGGGGTGGGGGTGTCAGTGAGGGCCAGTGCATGGCATGCCCTGGGCACGCCGGAGGGGCCATGTAGGTCCTCCTCACCTGAACAGACCAGGGACTCTGCATCCGAGGGTTCACCTTCCGAGGGGGAGGCTGACTGGGCTCGTCCATGGCATGGTCTCCCGCTGTTGCTAGCGAGTCACCTGTTGGAGTGAGGTTATATTGTCAGCATGTTCGGCACACAGCACAACTTTGATGTTCATGTTTGGCACATTTAATTTGAGATGACATGACTTTTACCTTGGCATTACTAGGCATTCATGTCAGTATGTCATAAGTCACACATGATGTTGAGGTACATACAGGGCTTTCAGTGGGCCGGGTCTCACCGGTACAGGGCACCGTAATTTATTTAAGGGGGCCTCGGTACGGGTCTCTTTCGTGCTCTGTTTTGTGCCCTGCCACAGGCGGTCCGTTCTTTTAGCTGGAATGCATTGACAGCAGGCACATCGATGTGCGCATGGTCACACTCCTCACTTCTCACTGGTGGAGTAGTTACGCCATGACGTCATGCCAGGTGAGCGTTGTGGGGAGGTGAAATCCTTTAAGGATTCATTTTGTCTCTGGAATTCACTCCTTTGGAGACTCATGTACAGCAACATCGTTGTGGTGTCATCAGGGCTTTGAGTGTAAGATTTTCCAATGTTAGATGCAAGCCATCATTGCTGCTTCTTTATCTTATGCAACTGACAGACATTGACAAGGCCAGTAGTCCGGAGTTGTAGTAGGTATCATGTTACTTGTTGTATCATATATCTGGGTGCAATGGCAGTGACTGAAAAATGCTAGTGGGGTAGCCCAATCTGCTAAGCCCAGATTTATGTCAGAGGTTTTTAGGCTACGCCCTTAATTGCATTGGCCAGGCCCCTTTGAGAGACCCCCCAGTTTTTTAATCCCACTTAAAGCCCTGGATACCTACATTGCTCGTTAGCGATGTGACATGGCTAAAGGGCCAATTACATTTGTACCGATGTTGTATTTCCGGGGACATGTCCTCTGGTACTAACTTGTTGCTCATCCAATTCAGTTAATGCTTGGACATTTATGTCTCTTCTATGTGTATCTGACTACTATGCCGCCACTTCATGCTTTGTGTTGTGCTTTTTGTGCTTACCTCCTGTGGTTTGTGAGGTTTGACAGAGTTTCCATGCATGTGTTGTGTTGACCCGAGTCTTTCTGCTTTGAGGCAATGGGACTTGCACATTGGCCTTTTGTGGTCGTGTTCTTGTATTCTGCTTTGCAGTTGCATGTGACTTCATCAGTGACACTGTGAATCATGTGGCCTCTTGATGGTATTAGCTGTATGTGCACGGCCTAAAACGTTATGGGGGTTTCCAGAGTTGGCTACCAAGTGCGGGATGTGGGGTCATTTGGCTCCATGCTGTTTGCGAGGGGAGACAGAGGGCCTTGTAGGAGTTGTGGTCTTGCTGTCAAGGCTCAACATCCCCTTCCCCAGTGAGATGGCCAGCTACCTGTTGGGAGGCACTGTCGACGGAGTTAGCTGCCACATGGCTGTGGGGTGGGGAGGGTGAGCCATGCTGTGTGGGAGGGAGGCCAGGGTGCATGAGCTGACCACCTACCTGTGAGGTTGAGCTGATTAAGGAAATGCTGTCCCTGTGATCAATTCATATTGTAAGCGTGCATTCCACAGGAGTTTGATGTGGGCGGGCGATTGGAGCTCACTTGTTGTGCACAACGGTGCATTGTGGTGTGATGTGATCATTTTGTTGGTACTTACCAGCCTCCAGTCACCCCACGATTCATGTGAGACTCTCTGGATGCATTATGGCAGGCACCTTCTCCTCCCATTCAGTGGAGGTTAGTGGTGGGATGGGAGGGCCGCCACCAGTTCTCTGGGCCGCTGCGTGGTTCCTATGGGCCCGGTGGTTGACCCGGCCCTTGAGGTCGACCCACCGCTTCCTGATGTCACGCACAGTGTGTAGGGTGGTCCCTATGGCATTGACTTTGCTATGGATCCTTGCCCACATCTGATTCTTGTGCGCAAGTGGGGTGTATTGGACCAGGTGCCCAAACAAATGTGGTTCTCCCCTGATTATCTCGTCTGCCGTCACTTTCAACTCTGAGTCGGTGAACTTGGGCATTTTCTTGGGGGGCATGGTGCAAATGAATGAGGGGTGCAAGGTGGTGGTGGAGATATGTGTAGTGTGTGGGGTGTGTGGATGAGAGTGGTGTTGTGTGGAGATAGGTGGGTGTGATGTTGAGCAGTGTGAGTCAATGGTGTCCTGTCTCTCTGTCTCGGCTTGTGGTGTGCAAAGGATGCTGGTCCGGGAAGGGGTTGGTTTTATACTGTGGTATGTGGGTGTGTCCACATGAGTGATGGCCTCCAGATGTCTCTTCCATGCTGCACATGGCTTTCCTTACCAGGAGCAAGTTGGGGTGTATCATTGTGGCATGTGTGTTGTGACTGAGGACGGCAGGGAGTACAGGCACACTTCGGGCGTTGTTGTGAAGTTGGTTCCGTCCGCCATTCATTTGGCCTATGTGCGTGCGCGGCGGTCGGACGCAGTGCTCAGTCCACCAGCTCCGCATTCTCATCGTACTTGGCCGTGCGGTCATGCCATGGCAGGAGCGGCCTTTTCAAGCCGTTGCACAGCTTTCCCCGTCCGCCTTGGTCAGATTTGCAGCTTTTCCGAAATGCCGCGGGTCATGCAGGGGGATTTTTCCCGATGCCATGGCGGTCGGAGGGCTTTTCTGTGCACCATCGTAATTGGGCACTAAGTTTAGACCTGAATTCTAAGGGGGAGATTTACTAAGCTTTTGCGCCGTGTTTGCGTCACAAAAGTGACGCAAAACGACACAAAATCTTTTTTTTGTAAAAAGATTTCCAGCGCTAAACTCGTTTAGCGCTGGAAATAACGTAAAAGTAATGCGAAGCAGCACATTGCACTGCTTCGCGTTACTTTGCGCCATGGGGCGTACCAAGGGTGGTGCATGGGCCTTCCCATGCACCCACCCAAGGTTTGTCACGCTAAACCCAATTTACTAAAAACAGTAGATTGGATTTAGCTTGAGAAAGCTGCGCCCTGTTCAACTAGGCGCAAGGAAGGAGAAATGCTTTCATTTCTCCTTCCTTTTCCGACTTTGGATGTGTGCTGCACTGTGCAGCACGCATACAAAGTGGGAAAAGGTTTCCCTTGTGTCTAGCATAGTATTTTGTACAGGAAGGGTACCCTTCCTGTACAAAACCTATGCTGGACTCATGCACACACCCTAGCGCTGCGGCGCTAAGGTGTGTGCATGGCGCAAGGCAGCTGTAATCAGCGCTGGCGCAAGGGAAAGGGGAGGAGATAGCCATATCTTTGAAGATATGGCGCTCTCCTGCTCCCTCCCTGTCGCGCAACGCAGCGCAGCCTCGCGGGGGGCTGCGCTGCGTTGCATGATTTTTTAGTAAATCTCCCCCTAAGTTTAGACATAAAGTCTAACTTTACTATTACTAAAGTTAGACTTTTGGTCTAAGTTAGACTTTTGGTCTGAACTTGGGCCAAAAATCTAACTTTAGTAGTAGTAAATTTAAACTTTAGGTCTAAACTTAGACTTTTGGTCTAAGTTTACTTTTGTGAATCAGGCCCATAATGTATTACTGCTGGAATCTATTTTGAATTTCAACATTTTCTGAGAGGTATACTATAACATTTCATCTTACGGTGACCCTTGTTTCTGACTGGTGAGTGCTTTTATCATCATGCCAAATGCACCATCCAAGTTAGGTTGCTCCTAATTATGCAGGCATAGGGAATAACAAAAAAACGGCTGCATGCTACACACCATTAGAGAATGTGCAAATGGTACATTAGCTCTCTTTACTCCCATGATTTGTGCATGGTTTCAAATAGGAATTTATGCCCAAAAAGCGCTTTGTGACTGGATATGACGGGGCTCAGGGTATAATTCTGATCTAAGAACATGAGGGTATCTGACGTGAAGAATATGTTGCTATCCGTAGAGTGACAGACCAAAGAGAATGTGAGAATGTGAAAATGAAATAGAGAGTGAGAGAGAGTGATATATGCAAAAAGATAGGTTGAATGTCAGTGTGTGTAAATATAGAGGTCTTCATTCAGAGGACATTTGTCACAATATGATGTTTCTGATAACCGCATTGTCACAATCAGTATTTGTGATATTACAGAAAACTTAGAATAACATGTGACATAGGTAAACATAGATATCGTGCCAACTGTTCCTTTGCCTGTTTTCCCACAAATAAAGTTGTTCCTACTGAGCACATCTTTTGCTGTGCAGAGAAATTACTGCATCTCTTAATCTGATAATATTACTTTTCTCTCAGAATCATGTTAAATGAATATAGTCATTTTCTGCACATTAAACACAATTTTTTTATCGAGTCCAACAATCTTTCAAATAAATGAGGGCCCTGGCATTAAGCCACTATACAAGACCCAAAGTTGTTGCGTAACTGAAAATAGTATAAGTAATACCCAGAGGTGGCTCCTCCATTAGGGTGGAGTAGCATTGCCCCCAGCTGCGAGTGTTGAAAACTTAAAGAATCAAATGATGATAACATGACTTTATTAATATTTTACGTTTCGCTGCTGGAAGCTCATGCCAAGTGTGAGGACAGGGCCATTGTTGGTGATTGGCAGCAGGGAGGAGTAATGGTGGCCACTCCAGTTTGGAGTGCCCATGTCAGTTTGGCTGGCTGTCTTGCGACGGCCAGCCCAACATGCTCACTTTAAACCTATACAACCTGAGACGTGTTAGACAAACAGGTGGAGAGCAGCCATAGACCCCCAAAGCCCACTGTCCCATTGAGTGCTGAGCCAGCTTGCTCTAACCAATCCTGACGTTTCTCTCATGGTGGTTAATATTATTAACAGCACAAGAGTAGCGTCTGGATTGGTTATAGTAGTTGGATCTAGAATGACGATTCTCCAATTACTATGCAGAGAGAATCTTGATTTCAATAAAGACAGCGGAGGCTAACATTATGCAATGACTTTTATTTGCTGCCCAAACATGCATCCCTTTAAAGAATACTGAGTGCATCACAAAGTAATAGAATGTTCATCTAGGCACTATAAATATCCTGTGCACTGTTTCATCCTCCTCTTTTAGCTGCGCGATCCCAAGTGGTAAATCGCTTCTTCTTCGGTGACTGTGGGGTTTTATGCATTTGAATCTAGAAAAAATGAGAAAAATTCTCACAGTAAGGATCCCCCACTCGGAGCCTCAGATGGGAGAAGGACACAGAGGACGCCAAACCAGTGGGTATGCAAATGTTGGACTTGGCCCTTTCTGCAGAGTCATCTCCAAATTTTTTGCCTTCACCCTCCTGTTTACTGTTGACTTTTAGCACTTTGCGCACTTTACCATTACTAACCAGTGCTAAATTTTCTTAAAACATGCTAGAATTGGCTTACATCCAATTGGCCTATTCAATTTACTTGTAAGTCCCTACTAAAGTGGTACTACATGTGCCCAGGGCCTATAATGTAAATGCTACTAGTGGGCCTACAGTACTGATTGCGCCCACCCATTCAAGTAGCCCTTTAAACATGTCTCAGACCTGCCATTGCAGCCTGCATGTGCAGTTTTAAACTGCCAAGTTCAACCTGACAATTTAAGCCTCTTGCCAGGCCCAAACCTCCCTTTTTAATACATATAAGTCACCCTTAGGGTAGGCCCTACACAGTCCAGAGAGAAGGGTGTAATATATTTAAAAAGTAGGACATGTGCTTTTATGTTTTACATGTCCTGGTAGTGAAAAACTCTTAAATTCATGTTTTACTACTATGAGGTCTACCTTTCTCATAGGATAACATGGGTTTACCTCATCACATTTAATAAGTGGTAACTTTCAATTGGGAACAGGTAGCCAGTCGAGTTTGGTGTCTAAAGAATTGGAATTATATGTTCTCTTTCATGGTAAAGTCAGACTTGTAGTCACAATTCTGAAATTGCAACTTTCAGAAAGTTGGCATTTTCTTCTCCTACCCATTTGGTGATTGCAGCCTGATCCTGGGTCACATGACTGGGTGAAGCTTTCAGATGGTCTTTGTGCATTTCTCCCAGCCAGTGGGACAAGGTGAAGCTAGGTGTTGGCAGAATGGACCAATTTGAGTTAATGAGGGGTGAGCTCTCACCTACCACACTTGCACAAACACAAAGGCTCTGCCTGAGCACCCTCACAAAGAGTTTGTCACTAGTCTTTTGTGGCCTCATACAAGCTGGGACAAGACCAAGAAGAAGGGGATGCCGGACACATCAGGGAGGTGGAAAGCTCTAGAAGCTTCCCCTACTTCAAAGTGGGCACCAAGTATAAATATTGGGCCCTTAGACCCAACTCCTCAGTACACTTCTGGATGTGTGTACTCTTACAGGAAGGACAGCCACTCTGCTGGACTACTGCCCTACTGAGCTGACCTGCAGCCCTGCTATACTCTTGCCTCGGATGAGATGAGCCGAAACTGCATCTCTAATCCCAGGACCCCAGAGTTACTCCAAGGGTTAGTTGGCTGGCCTCCTGATCAAAAGCTTCAGAGACAGAACTGGCTTCCAACAACCTTGAACCAATCACCGGAACTCTGCCATCTGTGAGTCCTGCTCTCCCAAGTGGTGCTGCTCCAGTCCTGGACCCTTGAAAGTGGTTTCTGAAGGTGCTCTGCCAGCCCAACTGTGGATTCATTAGAACTGATGCATTTCCTCTGCAGCGCAGCACATCTCCGGTAGAGCCAGTGCATTGCCTTTGCTGCCTGATGCATTGCCTTTGGAACCGATGCATCACCTCTACAGTTTAGCCTTCCCTGATGCAAGAACTTCTCATCGCCCATTGCAGCCCATCAGATCTGCCACTGTGCAATGCATCTCCACGCAAGAACATTGCCATGCCCAAAAAAGCACAGTGTAACTGCTGCAACGCCATGCATCTTCATGCATGGACATTGCATTGCACTTTGCAGCTCCCCGGAACCGCCCCTGCGCAATGCGTATCTTGCCCAGACCTTGTATTGCCTCTGCTGTGCGATGCATCCTTAACGCTGGACTCCACATCTCCTCGCAACCAGGGTTAGGGTACTGTGTTCAGTGGACCTAAGTGGGTCCCAGTAACTAACCCATCGCTTTCGGCTTGAACTTGTGACTTTGTCCCAGTCCCGCATGCCCAGATAATCAATGTTGGCATTTGGTACCTTTTTGGAGCTATTTTCACTGAAATCGTTAAACCTGCATATCTCTGATCTTTATTTATTTATTTATTAAAATGCGCTCTATTGTTCTAAACTGGTGGGACTTTTCTTTTGTTGTGTTTTCACTTTATCACCATTTAAAGTGCTGCATAAATACTTTACACATTGTCTCTATGTACAGCCAGACTACTCGGTGCCAAGCTACCAGAGGGTTGAGCACAGGTTAATTTGAGGTTTGCTTGTGACTTAACCCTGACAGGCAGCAGGCGAAGCCCACATGGCCAGCTGCTAGTGCTCGCCCATACTGACCACTCCCCCATCTACATCACACGCCATTGTGATAGGTTTCCTGGCTCTCATTTGTGCTATCGGTGGTGCGTTAGCGCTGTCTCGGACCAAGAGAAAGCAGAATCTGAGGCTCGTTACAAGGAGTTTCTGGTGGAGCAGGTTTCAGGCGGCAGGTGGAGCCCACATGGACTGCTGCTTGTGCAAGGAGTTGCTGGTTATCGGAGGCAGCTAAGTGCAGGAGCGCGATCGTGCAGTTGGTTGCCCAGCTCCTAGGTAGGTGAACACCAGTCACAGGGAATCACGGGTGGGAGCTCCCCCCGAGGGGCCTGTAGGGTTGACCACGAGGTGCAGTAATATGTGGCAACATATTACAGCATTGTCATCCAGCACCCCGGCAGTAACGAAACCTAATAGGAAGGTGATTCAAGGATGCGCAAAGGACCGAATGGCCAGAAACATTACCATGAAATCGCCTGCGCAGAACCTTCTTCATGATGCGGGGTAGAAAAAGCTGCCACCACAGGAGGAGGCGAATCCTCCTCCTCCTCATTAATTATTCATAGAGCACTTGAAGCTGAGTCATTGCCAGGGGCCCCTGGTTGTGGGGAACCAATTCCAACAGACGTTACGGAAGTCACTGATGTAACAGTGGACTTAGCCTTGAGCTCTGTGTTGAATGCAGCTACTAAACCTAAAGACTATCCGCTGTTCTCAAGCTTCAAGAAAGAAACTCCGCAGAGCTGGCTCTGGATGATGTTCTTGACCAGCTCCAGGTGCAGGCTCAGGAGGCACTGTGAGAAGAGAGCGAAGACATACCAGGAGTCCAAGCTCCCCAGGAATCAGAGTCACCTAGCCCCCAAGGAGGAAATCAAGTCACTCTAGGTGGCCCTGAACAGGAACCCCAGGCTATCCAGCCTAATAACATTGCTGATCTGGCCCATCCAAAGGCTACTCAGCAGTCAGACTCACTAAAACTCCTCTTAGAAACAATACTGGGCGAAGTCCGTGACCTGAAAATACAACAAGCACAGGAGATTGAAATGCTCCACCAAAGGTTATCTAAAATTGATGACAATATTGTACTGTTATCAAAGTGACTTCAGGAGGCTGCACAGAGAATAAGCGATCTAGAAGATAAAATTGCCTATACCAAAATGACTTTACTCTGGAAGAGAAAAAGATTTGCCAGTTGGAAAGCTAGGTCGAAGAAATGGAAAACTATTCTAGACGTTCAAACCTTTGATTTATAGGTATGGAGAGAGGGTATGGAGAGAGACTCAGGGCGGTGTCTGGATTGTTACTCAGCTAATGGATTTACTGATTAGAAAATTCATTTTACCGAATGCACCTTCCGATTTGACAGTCTTGCGGGCCCACAGAGTGCCGGGACAGTGCCCAGCCGAATCGAAATATCGTCGTACAATTCTTGTGAACTTCTCTGCCTTTCAAATCAATGGAATCTAGAATTTGGTTGATTTCTATAACGGCTCAAACCTGATTTCATGAGACTCTATAACTCAACATTTTGGTGGCCAGAATCCATTGATTTGGTTTAGCTTTAACCAAACAACTGAGTGCTAATGAAGAATGAGATTCGTCTAATAATCCATTGAATAAATGAGACCAAGCTCTTGGGAGTGGGAGCATGGTGTCCGGTACTACGACAGCAGGCCAGCCAGACTTTACTGCCCAAGCTGCTGCAAAAATATTTTCAGGAAACTAATTGTAGGTTTAATATCAAAGAATGGCAGCGCCTCAGTAAGTCAGGGCATAGATCACTTAGAGCAGCACATTTTAAAAAAGGATGGCATTTTTATCCAGATGGACAGCATACTATACACCAGATAGCTACATAGTATGTTTCCACCTCACCCAGACCAAAGCAACTGATGGGGTGGCTGGGTCCATACTTTTTTTGAGTGTACCATGTTCCACCAATTTTGGGATTGGGTCTTCCAGGTAATTAGCCAAACCGTCCAAACCCCAATTTCTCCGACACCTATGTTGGTGCTGTTTGGCTCCTCTCATGAGGTTCACCATTTATGCAAGCATCAGCAATGTTTTATATCAATAGCCATTGCGGTGGCTCATTCACTGATCTTACAATGTTGTAAGATGGATATGATCCCATTATACTCTCAATGGTATAATAAAGTGATCAGAAATCGAGCCTTTGAAGAGGCTTATGCTAAATGGGTAGGTGCCCTTCAGAGATTTAAAGCATCATCTGAGACATTTACCCTGTTGTAATGCACACCAAGGTCCAATAGCTCTAGAGTATGGATGTATGTCTTTTAAATGTCCAACGAAGTAAGGCAGAGTGGTTATTTTTTCGAATGAATTGTATGGTCTCTGGTTTAACCAATCGCTGGTGAAATGAGTTCTGCTGGGTGGCAATAGGTAAAGTTTTATTAACTGTGCTATTTCTGACGTTGATATTGTTGATATTGTTGATCTGAATTCTATTTTTCACAGTCTGTTTTCTTAAGATGGCTTCTTATCGGAGTCAATTTTTATCATTTAGGCACTGATAAAAGGTTAAACTGAATCTTTCCTTTGTCAAAATGTATTATCATGCTATAATAAACTTAGAGCTGTATGATGAATTGTATGTTATTCATTAATCTTTATATCCACGCTTTAAGCCTCTTTTCACACCAGTGCACTTTATTCTCACTCGCTGCACCTAACGCTCATTATCAATTTTGACTGTGAATTGTCACTCGCACGTTACCCCTTCAAGAGTAGACACCCGGACACCTAGATTGCCACTTGCCTGTGACCTCCAGATCCTGCTTGTTCCAGACTGATCCAGTGACACCGCAGGTGCCCTGGTTTTCCCACTGGGGTTTTCCCAACCGTGTTTTCTCACTTACCGTTCTTACCACCAACAGTAGCCCCGTCCACCCCAGGGCCTACTTAATGCAAGACACAGCGTAACAACATCAGTAGGCATCTGGACACCTAGCTTACCCCTTGGCTGTGGCCTACAGTTCCTGCTTATTACAGACTGATACAGTGGCACAGCAGGTTTTCCCATTCACTGTTCTTCCCGCCAACAGAAGCCCCGCCCACCCCAGGACCTACTTAATGCAGGTTGCAGCACGACCACATCAGTAGGCGCCTGGACACCTAGCTTGCCATTTACCTGTGGTCTCCAGTTCCTGCTTGTTCCAGGCTTATTAAGTGACACTGCAGCTGCCTGAGTTTTCCCACTGGTGTTTTCCCGACCTGGTTTCCCCACTTAATGTTCTTACCACCAACAGAAGCCCCACCCACCCTATGACCTACTTGATGCAGGCCACAGTGCAACCGCGCCAGTGGCACGCCAAAGAACCGCACTCAGCGCCATGACTCCTGGCCTTCCCACCCTCTGAAGATACACCATTACTGAGCTCTACACCCTTGACTTTGGACACCGCAACAAACACTGCCACTGCCCCGACCCACCCTCAACAGTACTACCTTTGACCTGCAACCACTGCCCTTCACCTGCTACTGCACACACACCAGCCCACCAACCAGCCCAACCCAAACACATCACAGGCACCACCTGAACAAAAACACCGATTCGTGCGTGCCCTTCTTAACACATGCTCACTATGCAAGCATTCCCCTGAATTATGGGAACTCATCTCCACCCTCACATCTGACATCATCTTCCTCACTGAGATCTGGCTCAACTCCACATCCGCCATTGCCACAGCGATCCCCGACAGATACAAAATCACTCACCAGGACCGCACCAACAAGCCGGGAGGAGAAACAGCCATCATCCGCACAGAGACCAAACAGTGTACCACCACCAATGACAACACCACCGACCCCATGGAACATCTCAACTTCGAGCTCCACATGGATGACAAGACAACCATCAGCAGCACCCTCGCATACCGACCCCCAGGCCTGTGCTCCAGTTTCTGCATACCATTACAGACTTCATTGTGCCTCTAGCCTTAGACACCAAGGACTACATCTTCCTTGGCAACTGAAATTTCCACATCGACGACCTCAACAACAAAAACACTGCACACCTCCATGACATTATGAGCAACCTCAGATTGACCCAGTTCGTCCATGACTCTACACACACCACAAGACACACGCTGGTTTCAATTTTCACCCTCAGCAACAACATCAAATACAGTCATGTCACAGAACTCACATGGACTGATCACTCCATCGTCCACTTCAGCATCTCCAGGCCCCACAATGCCACCCCCAAAATGACCAATGACCCCCACCGGAGGTGGAACAAGATCTCAGAGACCAGCTGGGCGAACGCCCTCAACACCTCCAACCTTGCTACCACCACCAACCTTGAACAGGGAGTGAAAAACTTCAATGCCTGGATCACCAATTATGAAGACAGCAACGTACCCATCAAGAGCAACATCCAGATAAAATCCTCAAAAAATGCCAACTGGTATGTATACCCAAGAACTTAGAACTGCGAAACAAAACACCAAACAGTTGGAGAGGAGATGGCGTGTCAGCAAGGACTCCTCCGAGAGGGCAGCCTTCAAGCTCTCCCTCAACTTCTACCACCGCCTGCTGAGGGCAACAAAGAAGGCAGACCTTGCCACATGCATCAAAATCAGTGCCAACAACACCAAGGAACTTTTCGTTAAGGAATTCTCCAAACAGACTGCCAGCGAAAATAACATCTTAGGAGCTGTGCGACAGCCTCGCCCACTTCTTCCATTTTGCAGCCATCTACAGAAACTTCGAACCCCAACCCACACCTACTGACTTCCTTGACAAATATGCCACCACCGTAACCGACACCAAGGACACCACCTCCACCATGAAATCCATCCACTCAGTAGCTCTCACAGACCCATGCCCGCATCACATCTAAACGTCTGAAACCAAAGGATCGGCCAGGAACTCACCACCCTACTTAACACCTCTATCACCACAGCAACATTTCCCGATGCCTGGACACACGCTGAAGTCAGGCCACTACTCAAAAAACCATCTGCCGAACCCAGCGTACTCAAAAACTACCGACCCATCTCCCTGCTCCGATTCCCAGCAAAGGTACTGAACAAGATCAGCAACAATGAACTCATGACACACCTGGAGCAGAACCAGCAACTTGATGCCTCCCAATCCGGTTTCCAAAGCAATCACAGCACTGAAACCACCCTGATCGCAGTCACCGATGACATCCAAACCCTCCTCAACTGAGGAGAAACAGCAGCTTTGATCCTCCTCGACCTCTCGGCAGCCTTCGACACCATATACAACCACATGCTGATCAAAAGAATCCACCACATTGGCATCCAAGGGGACGCGCCAAGATGGATCACCTCTTTCCTCACCGGAAGAACCCAGAGGGTCCACCTCCAACCTTTCCCCTCTGAACCCAAGGAGATCACCTGCTGTGCCCCACAGTGCTCATCCCTTAGTCCCATGCTCTTCAACGCATATATGACCCCGCTGGCCAACATCATCAGATCCCACAGTCTCAACATCATTTCCTAAGCAGATGACACCCAACTAATCCTCTTACTCACCTACGACCCCACCACCACCAGAACCAACTTCCACAGATGCATGGAAAACATTGTCGACCGGATGAAGAACAACTGACTGCTGCTGAACACAGACAAGATGGAAGTACTGATCTTTGGCGACAGCAGCAACACATGGAACGACTCCTGGTGGCCAACCCTAGGACACGCACCCACTCCCTCCGACCAGGCCAGAAACCTCAGAATCATCATTGAGAACAAGCTCACCAGAAATGACAAATCAACGCTGTATCCTCCGCCTGCTTCCTTACTCTGCGCATGCTATGTAAGATCTTCAACTGGCTATCCCTACACACAAGTCGCACCATGACACAGGCCCTCATCATCAGCTGACTGGACTACGGCAACGCCCTCTATGTAGGACTCGCCACACACCTCCTACAGAGACTTCAGACCATGCAGAACACCACAGCCAGACTAATCATCGGCTCTCCGAGACGAACCAGCTTCACACCCCACCTCAGGCAACTCCACTGGCTCCCTGTACCGAAGAGATGTCTATTCAAGCTGCTGACCCACACACAGGCTCTACACAACCAAGGACCTGCATAAATTAACCACCTCCTGAACTTCCACCAACTATCAAGAAGACTATGCTCCTCCTCCCTTTCACTTGCCCATACTCCACTCATCTACCAAAGCAGAAGTGGAAGACGCTCCTTCTCCCACATGGCAGCAAAGACCTAGAGCAGCCTCCCCATGCCCTTTCAGATCTTCACCTCACTTCTGGAATTCTGAGTGGCCCTCAAGACCTGGCTGCTCGAATAAGCCTCCGGGACCGGCAAGCGCCTTGATACCCCATAGGGTGATTGTCCGCGCTTTATAAATTCTGATTAATTGAATAGGCATCATCTTTATTGTATTTTATTGCTATTTACTGAACCTAATGATCTTTGATCCTAATGGCGAATCTCCATTTGCACTCCTGCGCTTTAAAAGGTTTCACTGTTCCTGGAAGGCGATTATTATGTCTTGCATACTGTATTTCTGTTTGCTTTCTTTTAATTGTCCTGCTCAAATAAAAAAATAAACAAAAAAAGACTTCACCCTGACAAGGATTGTGGTTGCAGCAGTGAGGATTAGGACTTGTGTTTGTGCAGTGTACAGTGTTTTTGTGTTGCACTAAAAATTCCAGATAAATAATCTAAGACCATTTCGAGTTTTACATTTCTCCTTGATTATCCTTTTTGCTATTTTCCCAAATTCACCTTTACTCTACCTGATTGTTTGTTTCTGTGGCTTCACCTGCAAGAATGGAAGTTGAGTTCCACAATCTGGAGAGTTACTCTGTGGCTGAGCTCCAGGAAATTTGTAAGGAGAAGGGGCTGCCCGCCAAAAGGAGCACCAGAAAGGTGGAGCTCCAAAAGCCTCAAAGAGCATGGACGAAGCCCACCAGTTGCCAGTCACAACAGATGATCAGGATGGGGAGGATGATGCAGAGGGGGCCAGAGTAGGGCCCAGATGGGGGTTCTGAGGGGCAGAGATGCAACCGTCAGCTGAGGGTGATGACTTGTCTCCTGAGATGGAACGCTCTGTCAGAGCAGAGAGCAGTGTGTCTTCTTAAGGCCTATTGCCAAATTAGCTGGCAGAAAAAAAGACCGAAAGGGATTTTAGGCTGCAGAGATCCTATTTAAAAATGGAGGAAAAGAAACTTGCCATGGAGTTAGAGCAAAAGGAGGCTTAGAGCACCTTAGCAAGGGGAACATTGGCCATGGAGGCAGCGCAAAAGAAGACTGAGAGGGCCTTAGCAAGGGAAAAACTGGTCCTGGAAGGAATAATTACTTTGAAGCGGATGGCCAATGGGAGGAGCCTTAAGGAGCTGAACAACAAGGCTAGACTAGTAGAGTACAGCAACAATGGCGTAAGCGTACTTACAGTGCCCTCTGGAGACAAGAGGTTCCACATTGTTGTTAAGAACTTGGGAGTCTGTCTTGATCAATCTCTTACTATGAAAGATCAGGTGCGTTCAATAACGGGCTCCTGCTTTCCAATGACAGTGAGGAAAACTTTGGTGCAGGCTTTTGCTATTAGCCATTTGGACTATGGCAGCGCCTTATTGGCCTCAGCTAATGGGAAGCGGTTATCAAAACTACAGGTCATTCACAATGCGGTGACCTGCCTTATTTGTAATCTTCTATCTGGGACTGCATCGGCTCCCCTTCTTCGTTCCTTGCACTGGTTAAATGTTCGTAAGAGAGTAATTTTTAAACTTTGCTGCCTTACCCAGAAGGCCCTGACAGAAAAAGGTCCCTGCTATTTCACCTTAAGCTTTCTTACTATTGCCCTCCCAGGCTTCTCAGATCCAGTGAATAAAGCAGTGCAAACTGTTCCCTGGGTCACAAAGTCCCATTCTTTGGGCAGGTCTTTCTCTTACCTAGCCCCTCATTATTGGAACGAGCTACAGCTGCACATTTGCACATGTTCAGATTACTCTCTTTTTAGATAGAGACTGAAAACAATACTATTTAACTAGTTGGCCCATTTTGTCTTAATCTATGGTTGTGCCGAGATACTCCTGATGGGGTTATTTGTGTGCATTATAAATTATTATAACATAACACATGTTGTGGGGAACGACATTGACAAATGGTTTAAAGCTTATGAGGTAGCTTTACAGATGCATAGGATCCCTGAGGAAGATTGGGGAGTTAGCCTTTGAAAGCATATACTTAGTTAGGAGAGGGACACCTTATGGGCCCTAGAGAAGGAGGATAGGATGAGGTATCCCCCCATGAATTAAACCCTTTTCAGGAAATATGGTCTCACTCCTGAATAGTATAGGTAACCTTTTAGAGACTTTCAGAAGCTGGCCCAACAGTCCTGGGTGGATTGTGTAGGTTCTTTTTGCAAGGCACTGGATGGCTTGGTGAAGGGAAGTGTTGGGAACGATTACCTGGGGCTGTATAACTTGATTGCAAGAGAGCACACGTTCAGTCTTTGTTTTTCAGATCTCCACCAAAACCTGATTGATAGTAAGCTCACTGATCCCAGGGAGCTTGCTAAGAGGCAGACAACTGGCTCAGCACCAGGGACCATAAGAAGGTACCTGTGAGTGACCCCAAGAATGGTGGTGTGGGTTCTTCCCAGCAGAGTAGGGGGAGGTCGAGGAATACACAGGCAAGTAATGAAAAAAGGGGGAGAAAAGGGTTTCCAAGCCCTTTCTGAGAAACAGTGAGGAGGTTCTGGTGAGCAGATTCCTAGGGCACCTCATTTCTAACCCCACTGTTTTGAGGGATCCCTGCTAGGACACAAGCAGGTGGACTCTGTCTGTCCTAAGAAATCACCAACTGGTGGGACCTCTAAAGGGATGGCGAATGTGGCATTAGGGGGAAGTAGTCCGCAGGGCAGGTCAAAGACCATTCAATGATCTCCCTTAGCTGGAATGTAGATTCAGAGGTTGAGCTCTTGATCCCTGAGGGTGGGAATCGTCACTTACACTGTTTTGAAGTGAATGGGATCCCTGTCACTGCTCTGAGGGACACCGGGGTTAGCCAGACCATGGTAGTGGAAAGGCTGGTTTTCCAAGAGCAGTATACCAGCCAGGTGTGTAGGGTGACTCAAGTCCAGGGACACAACTTTTTCCACCCTATGCCCTTAGTATCACCGGATTGGGTTACAGAGGCGACCCAGAGGAGGGTCATAATCAGTCGCCAGATGCCCATAGACAGCATTGTCTGGAATGAGTTGGTCACAGTGTCAGGAGAGCTGGAAGGGGCAGCCGCCCAGATCACCCTGACAGTTCAGGTTTTCAGGAGTACCACTCCCAAAGGGAGTATACAGAGGCCCAGATGGAGGGTCATGATGATATGACTGGAGCATCATGCCGTAGTCACGTGGCCATGCTTATGTCAGGTCACATGACTGGAGGGACTTACATAGTCTTCTGGTTTAAATACTGGTCCCTGATCTACCTGGTTGCCTTCGGGACAGTGGCCGCTGGCAATGTCCACAGACAGCAGATATAAGTAGAATTGGCAAGTGATTGGCCACATTTCAGCTACTGGACATGGTGGAGACTTATAGTTATTGTTTCCACACTTAGACATATTTAAGAGTGGCCGAAGATCCCACCAGTCCTAAGGGACCCGATTCGAGTAGGGATTGAGTAAGCAGCGGTGGTGTGACACCCTCCTCCGAATGCTTGTTTTTTCACTCCAATATCTACAGTGTCCCCGCAGTCCTTAGATATGGCTCACAAGTCTTTTGTTTTTATATGTGTGTATGTCTTAGCTGCTACTGATTTTTACACTGATGTTGACAGTGATCATATGAGACTTAATCTATATATTGAATGACGAATTATGGTGTTAATTCATGATATGCATCTATGATGATTTTAATAATATTTTTCTATATGTTCACATTTTAGGCCAGGTTTAGGGTGCAAAATCTTCCAACCACAGAAAAGAGATATAATTATATACCTGAGTGCACACTTATCAGGGTGATTCGATGTGTGGGTACACTTTATGGATTTAGCTAAGGACCCACTGGACGTAGACTAGATTGATTTGGTCCTGATGAACTGCCATAGATCTGTAGAGACTAATTGGGCAAGAAGCATGTCGACCATTTAGGCAAAAACTGTGGAATATTAGTTTCTAATATATTCCAACTTTGTTTTTAACCTTGAACAGGGACCCCTAATATAGTACTCATGAAAGGGTACCTTAGTAAAATTTAATTTTTCTTCTACCAATCTACAGAATCAGTCAGCATTGAGCTTTTGAAGGATATTGTTGTGGGTCTGGCTCCACTGTGTGGTCTGATGAACCTCTCACATGCCAGGGACAGCCTTCAGCTGCTGCAGCTCTTTGATGGCACATGTATCTCAGCCCCCAGCACTGCCTCGTGTTTATCCACTCACATGCCAGGGACAGCCTTCAGCTGCTCTGCTGTTTGATGGCATGTGTATTTCAGCCTCTAAACACTGCCTCGTGTTTATCCCCATCTCAGCCTGATGGCAGGTGTATGTCAGCCCCCGAGCACTACCTCATGTTTCCCCCATCAGCCCCTGAGCACTGCTCATATATGTTATCACAGCCACCGAGCACTGCTTCGTGTTTACCACATCTGAACCCCAAGCACTACAGGTTTGTCACCTGTAATGTGTACTTATGGTTTGGCATTCTGTCTGTAGGCTCGCGGAGCTTTGCCGAGATCTCGGCAAGTCTAGGCGGCCATCTTGGGTGCGGTTCTATTTATACCGCTCCCAAGACCACAAGGCTTGCTTTGCCTGGATTGTTTGTCAAGAGAGAAGCTCTGATTCAAGGGTCCAGAGCTCCATGGGCCTCGCCTCTACTCTGCACTTCCAAGTAACTTCCCTGCATCATCTACACACTACACAACACAGGTCCTGAATTTCTGAGACACATTTTCCAGTGGTACATTCCCAACAGACCCCTTCGTTCTTTGGGAACTAGTACTCTTACAATCCCCAGAGTTAGGCAGTTCAATTAGGGTAGAGGAAGTTTTGTTACTGGCACTGTCAAACTCTGGAACAGTCTTCCACCCCATATCAGGGCCATCCCCTCCTTGCTTCGCTTTAGGAAAGGACTTAAAACATGTTTTTATAACAATTCGGGCATTCTGTTTTAAGCTCTGGTTCAGCTAGTGTCAAGACATCCTAGGGTATTTGTGCGCTGTACAAGTTGCAATAACATAACATAACCTAATGCAGCATAATATAACATCTACACAACGCAACTCATCTGGATCCACGACTAACTGCCTCCTCGGCCTCTGGAGACCCAGAAAAGAAAGACAAAGAAAAACGTTAAACAGAGGAAAGCATACAAGGTACCATTCTACTCTCGAATGCATGGAAAATGACATTTGAAAGGAATTGTAAGACAAACAAACTGATAATCAAGTTAAGTAGAAAAAGACTTGTGGCACGGCGCAGAATACTTCATAGCAATTTGTTCTTGGGACTTTTCAAGAGGTGGCTACAATGTCAGAAACAACAAGAGTCAGCAGTCCAACAAGACAAGACATCTGCTGACAACTTAGGTAGTAACAATGTATGACTGATTGAAATTAATGTTATTAGTATGTATGGGGGCGCTAGAGGGCGCCAAGCAAGATGGCTGCACTTACGTGAGGCTCTTGCTGCTCAGGAGCCTATCCATTGAATACCCTCCTCATCTCCCGACTATCAAGCAGAGGAACGGTACTATGTGACCGCTGGGGCCTCGGAGCACTCGTTGCACTGCTTTGCCGCTCGCGCCCCTGCCTGGATCCTGAGAAATGTGACCTTCTCTTCCACCCGGCGGAGCTGGCAACATGGCAGCTGCGACTTCCCGGTGTTCGTGCCGGGACACAATCGAGCTACAAGGGGCAGAATCACCGCTTCCGAAATCACAGTGGCCGCTGACCCCATCACCGACCCTACGCTGCCGTGGACCCTGCCGGGCTTGTGCCACCGCTGAATAAGGGGGCCGCTACCTTCTCCTGCGGAGGCTAGGCCTGACGCCTCCTGGCGGGGCGCCGCGGCCTACCATACCCAACTGAGGCGACGGGGCCTGTGTGGATGACGAGGCGCTGATGCAGTTGGACGAGACGGGGACAAGTACGGGTGGTGAGTGAGCTGCGCTGTTTGCTGGCGCCCTGCGGCCGTTGAGGTGCCCGCACTGCCACGGGGCCTGTTTTACCTGCTCTGGTCTTGCGGGGACGGCGCCGCACCTCCTTCCCGGGCACAAACGACTGCGGCCTGGAGGGCCATACTGGGCGGCTCGAACGGCTGCGATCGACGGCCCCTGCGGCCTCTACACCAACTGCGAGGTGGGAAATGGGCGATAACCACCATAATGTCCCAGCTGCTGATAGACGCGACCCGGATCATCGCGACTCAGCCGCACCCGACCCCTGTGGTCCCCCCCTCTGCTGAGCCTGGGGAGAGGGAGTAATCAGTAGACACCGCAAAAGACTGCGTTGAACCCTCACCCCAAAATCCACACTGCAAAATAGCGGCACCTCCCAAAACGAGCGCGAACCCACTCGACCCTCCGCCAATACTTGGCCCCCCCGCTGGGCGCCCGAGACCGAGGAGAAAGGTGGAAGAGCACCCTCTGACCTCACCGTGCATGCTGGAACCCCACAGGCGCCACCCCGTCCGTCGCCCATAGCCACGCACTGCAGACTGACACCTGGTATACACCCTGGGTATATACCAAGCAGGGACCAAACAGCACTGCCTTTCAGGACTCCTATCCAGTGCACGGATTTGCACTCTTGCCAGCAGCTGTGCCTTACTCAGTCCCAGAACCAATCGCTTCACTCCCATAATACGTACCTCCCCTCGGTACCCCCACAGCTAGTGAGGAACGGACTAGAACTGAGACCCATGTGAATGGTTGGTACAGTCCCGGGCACACGTAACGAGGATATAATATCAGGAGAAATGTCTCATACTGCAGAAATGTAGAGGGTCTACACCAGAATGATAATCATAGGTGTTTAATATAGTAACAGAGCATAAGCAACCAGCCAAAACAAAAGCAACCAGCCGACACGTGTTTCGTCACAAAGGATAGTAACCCGTGACTCTTCAGGGCTGAAAGGCGGTGCCAACAAGGTGGATTCAAGTGACCGTTCAAGAGTCCAAAACGGCAGGGAAGAGCAGTGCGAACCACGGTAGGTGGACTACTGCCAAATGTAAGGAAAGGAAGACGGATATCGCCGGGCGGCGGATAAGCCGATGAGGACTATTGACCTTCAGAAAAGTCGATGCAGTCTGTGGCCATCTTCCGGAACCATTTTCCTTCCTGAACAACACTTCTCCCAGTTTCCTGTACTCCGGCGCATCCGCCGTTGTCGTCCTGGACTACTGACCTGGCACGCCTAATTCTATATTCCCCCTTGTGCTACTTAGCACTTGGTTAATTTCGTCGCCACAGACTGCATCGACTTTTCTGAAGGTCAATAGTCCTCATCGGCTTATCCGCCGCCCGGCGATATCCGTCTTCCTTTCCTTACATTTGGCAGTAGTCCACCTACCGTGGTTCGCACTGCTCTTCCCTGCCTTTCAGCCCTGAAGAGTCACGGGTTACTACCCTTTGTGACGAAACACGTGTCGGCTGGTTGCTTTTGTTTTGGCTGGTTGCTTATGCTCTGTTACTATATTAAACACCTATGATTATCATTCTGGTGTAGACCCTCTACATTTCTGCAGTATGAGACATTTCTCCTGATATTATATCCTCGTTACGTGTGCCCGGGACTGTACCTACTTCATTTGTGTGGATTTCTATCCATACCATCACGGGGGTTTTAGGGCATATCCCCTGACCTGGTTTGCACCGTTCACACTCCTAGTATAACATAAACCCAGCGCGAATTAGCTTGAGCGCCATTATTCCTGTCAATACTAAAAACCCCACACTGATACATACCATGTGAATGGTTATGAAGCTCTGCTACCACTCCTCCAAAACCACAACAACTGAAACCATTTAAAGGGAATATATACTGAGTATCGCCTGCCCCCGTTGCCGCCGACTCCCCACGAGCTGAGCTTACGACCCACGCCACGGGACACTGGACGCAAATAATAAGGTCGCACAATGGACCCTCCCCGCATACAGCCGCGCCATCGCCCTCCCCGCTCTGCAGCCATGGGGAAACCAGACGGGCGGCAACCGAAACTCAACTTCGACACCCGAAAGTCAGCCCGATCCCAAACAGAGCCTGATGAAGACCCACCCGACGCGCCAACCACTTCTACCGCAGATCTAAAGGAACTATTGCTGGTGATGCAGTCGAGCCTGACATCCATTGAATCAAAAATTGATTCTATGAACGCTAGGTTGGATGGCCTTACGCACAGGGTGGAGAAGCATGACGATCGACTAATTGAGGCGGAACGACGAATATCTGACCTGGAGGACACTTCCAGCGCCACCACCAGCCGCACACTCGAGATGGAGAGGGTCCTGAAGGTGATAGCTGCTAAAAACGAAGATTTAGAATCTCGCTCGAGAAGAAACAACCTGCAAATTCTTGGAGTGCCGGAATCGACATCCACCGGCAAGATGGAAGATTATGTAGAACGTCTTCTCATAACGCTATTTGGCAGAGAAGCTTTTTCACCGGTCCTCGTTGTTGAACGAGCACATCGTTCATTAGCAAACCGACCAGCTCCCGGAACCCCTCCCCGACCCATAATAGCTAAGCTACTTAATTATCGGGATAGGGACACCGCCCTCCGCCTTTCTAGAGAAAAAGGACAACTGAAACACGAGGGGACGGAGATATCAATATATCCCGACTTCACCATGGCCGTCCAAGACCAAAGACGAAAGTTCCTCCAGGTAAATAAAAAACTGCAACAACTAAACATGCCCTACGCTATGATGTTCCCGGCCCGCCTCAAGGTAACGCATCAAGGAAAACAACATTTCTTTACGAATCCGCAGCATGCCCAGGATTTCCTCAAGAACCCTGCCCAAACTATCCACAGGCCAGTCATCCCCTGCACATCGCCCTGAAGGAAATGGCGATACATCAGATATCGAGTAAACCATAGGAGGACTAACCCCGAGACTGCAAAGATATGCATTCAGCCCCTGAATACACGCTCATTCTCCTAGGAACACGGCGGATATCGAACTGGCCCACGTAACTCCGCCCATACTACACAGCCTGGAAAACATGCGGAGTCCAGAACATACACTTAACCGAGAAGCCTGAGAGGTCACGTTCGACAACGTATACCGAGACAAGGCAGAACTTACACCTTGACTAGTATCACAATTGCCGTCTTACAAGACACTTCTGCCCCCCTTCAACTGTGCCCAGCGCTGGCGGCAGATTAGTGCCTGACCTCTGTAATGGCTTTAAGACTAACTATCCTGAAGCTGAACCCTGCTGCCCGAAGCACCATGCATGCTCCGTAGCACCTCAATGGTCAGAATCTTTCAAATGAAAAATCGAAACAGAGACGAGCTGTAACTACACAATACCACCCGAGCACCCTCGCCTTGACGAGGAGAGACTGGTCGCCCTCTAGATTCCACCCGACAGGTGAACTGTATACTATACATGGTTAAAATGTTGATCCCACTGTCCCCTGTTGGGACTGTGGAATTTGGGACTCATGGGGAGGGGGGAGGGTTGGGCCACGGCGAGTTTGGGTTGCTGCTGTGGGAGGGGGGAGGGATTGGGTAATGTTTTTATGCCACTTTTTATTGTACCACTTCGCACATACATGCCGACGCTGAAAATTCTGACCACACGCTAAACACTCTTCAGACGCAGTATTCTGTACACACGCAATGGAATCACGACCCATCTCCCTTCAATATAATTTTTTGACATGGAACGTACGAGGGTTAGGGGATCCCCGCAAACGTCACCATATCCTTTCCTACTTAGACCGCCACAACATTCACTGTGCCATGCTTCAGGAAACACATCTTGCTCCCACCACATCCCGCACATTCGCAGCCCGCTGGGCGACCAGCAGATGTTTCTCGTCCTACTCTTCATATGCCCGAGGAACCCTCATCTTGGTGAAACGCACGCTCCCCTACACCCCCGTTGGATCTTACGGAGACCTACAGGGTCGCCACAGCATCCTCTGGGGAAGGTTATCCGCACAATCCATCACACTTGCCTCCTGCTACGGGCCCAATACCGACGACCCGGAATTTTTCCGGATCCTTTGGGGCAAAATAATGGACATAGGCTCTACGCACCTGATATGGGGGGGAGACTTCAATGTTACCATAAACCCGACTCTAGATAGGTCGCATCCACAGACTCACCACTACTCTAACGCGCAGTCTACCCTCAAAAACATTGTGGATGAACACGACCTCATAGACGCTTGGAGAACTCTCCACCCACAAACCCGTGAAGGTTCCTGCTACTCCACTGCTCATTCCCCTTGGTCTCGCATAGACAGTTGGCTAATAGACAAAGGTTTAGTAACCTGGATGTCGCACGCGTCTCACCTCTCCCGCACATATTCGGACCATTCTCCCGTACTCCTTACCCTCACACCACCTCATGAAGGCCCACCCTACATCTCCTGGCGTCTCAACCCACAAACGTTACTAGATCCCGTTTTCAAAGACGAACTCGAGCAAGAAATATCAGACTTCTTCCCCCGAAACGATAACTCGGTTCCACATTATTCTACGGTATGGGAGGTCTTTAAGGTCACCATAACCGGCATCTGCATAGCCAAAAGTGGGGGGGTCTTAAAAGATATCCATACCACGCTACGGAAGTTAGAACTAGATATCAAACAAACGGAGTTGTCTATCCAAACTTCACCCACCCCTGAATTGAAAGCGCATCTACGCGACCTCCTCACTAATTACCAAGAGACAGCTGAAAGAGAATGTAAATTTAGAGGGAAATACCATCAGGTGCGCCGTTATGGCGAGGGAGAGAGGCCGGGCAAAGCACTGGCTTCTACGATCCGCCCCCCGCTTTGCCAATACTATACTAGAAATAGAGGACGAAGATGGCCAGACACATAGAAGTACCTCCGACATAGTAGACATTTTCAAAAGATTCTATAAACAACTATATACAACGCACAGAAAGCAACCAGTGGATTTTGCCCCATTCTTTGAAGACACTGCTATCGCTTGATTGGGGGATGGTCAGAGAGAATTCCTCCTCGCACATCACGAAGATGAGGAGATTATCTCCGCTATCATGCAATTACAATCTGGCAAGGCCCCGGGGCCGGATGGCCTCCCGGCCGAGTTCTACAAGACATTTCGTCATCTGCTCATTCCTGTACTGCGCCATGTCTTTGAAGAAGCTCGAGAATCGGGCATTCTACCTCAATCAATGCGTGATGCACTAATTATCTCCCTACCTAAACCGGGGAAGCCGACTACACAAGTGGACTCGTATAGGCCCCTATCCCTTATTAACGTTGACGCTAAGATTCTAGCTAAATTAATTGCGAATCGCATCAGTCCTCTTATGCCTGTATTGGTCCTCCCCGACCAGTCGGGTTTGGTGCCAACCAGGGGCACTTCCCATAATTTGCGCACCCTCTTCGCGATCCTTCATGATATTGACCCCGATATGAAGGCTGCCGCCATTTTTTTAGACGCCACTAAGGCGTTTGACTCCCTGGAATGGGACTATTTAGCCTTTGTATTACATCGCATGGGATTCCCTCTCCCTTTCCTAGCTTGGATAAATCTTTTATACACGGGCCTGCAAGCTACAGTATTGGTCAATGGCATGCGATCATCCACCTTCACAATAGCCCGGGGCACCAGACAGGGGTGCCCCTTATCTCCCCTCTTGTTTGCCCTGGCCATCGAACCCCTCGCTGCCAAGGTCCGCCAACACTTTCGCGATCATGCCATCATCTACCCCGAAAGACAAATCTTAAATTCTTTATATGCAGATGATCTCACCCTTTACTTATGGAACCCAGATGAAAGCTTGAATCCCATTCTCAGACTCTTCATCCTCTTCGGACAGCTCTCTGGGGGTCAATATCAACTGGGGAAAATCCCAAATCTATCCCCTCACTGACTCCACACACTTACCTCGGCATAGTCATCTCCCGCAAACGTGAGGCGCTAATGAGAGCCAATTATGGATGCGCATTGGATTCCATAACTGAAAAAATCACGCAGTGGATCGCACTGCCCCTGTCTATGGCTGGCAGAGCGGACCTTATAAAAATGGTGATATTGCCCAAACTATTATATCTGTTCGTCAATATCCCCTATGCCCCCAGCCGACACTTTGTCTCAGCCATTAAAAGTCAACTCATAAGACTCACTTGGGGAGGAAAACACGCCAGACTAAATTGGGACACTCTCACGCGGCCCTTCTGTGATGGCGGATTCGAAATACCGGACCTGGAGCTATACTTTAGCTGTGCCCAAGCCCACTTTGCCTCATATTGGACAAACCCCCCCCCCTACATGCCACACCTTGCAATTGAGGATGGATACATGACCCCGACCCCAATCACTGCCTTCCTAAGCACCCCCGCAGTCTCGAGGCGCCTTGCCTCCACTACTGTACAATGCACCACCAGCGCATGGCAAGACCTAGCAAACCTCACACAATGCGCTCTGCTGTACTCCCCCCTTCTACTCCTAGTCAGCAGACAGGACATCCCGGTCACACAAGAAGGCGGCTGTCGCAGAGTCCTCCGTAATCTGTCCATACAAACCTGGGGACAACTGTACGCTGGGGGCAAATTCCGCATGAGCGAAGAATTCTTTGGGTCCACAACTCCCTCCCCCCTAGAACGCTTCCACTGTCAGGCTGCGTCAAGACGTGAAAGCCCTTACTCCCTGCTTCCCACAGGAGCCCCCCATCATGTCCCCCTACACGCCCTTCTACAACAAACTGCCCCCTCCCACGTGATATCACTACTATACCACATAGTACAGAAAGACAGAGAATATGCACCCCCCCCTAGCCAAGGGCAGATGGGAAGAGGAATTGGAACATCCTTTAACTGATGAACAGTGGTCCTTTTGCTGTAGACAAACAGGAGTTCTCTCCGCTAACAGCAAATTTCGAATCATTCATTATAAATATGTCCACCGTCTCTACTACACGCCAGCGCGACTACATCGCCTACGACTTCGCGATAATAACAGATGCGACCGCTGCGGTAGTGAGGGCGCTGACTTTCAACACATAGCCTGGGACTGTCCGCCCATTCGCCGCTACTGGACGGAGGTACTTGCAGCATTGGACCACATGACAGGGCTACATATTCCCGACGACCCCCTGACCGCACTCTTAGGATACACTGAACCTCTGACTGCTAAAATCCGCAGATACACATCCCTTGCACTCCTCCTCGCCAAGAGAAGGGTCGCTTGTAGGTGGGGAAGAGGGAGGTCGCCAAAATTTAAGGATTGGCTTCAAGATCTTATCTATTGCCAAGAACAATTGCACACTTATGCAGAACTCCTACCCCCCTCCTCCCGACCACGGGATATATGGGCATACTTACTGGAACACACCACCACCACAGACTCCACGACCCCCCCCGCAGTACCCCAACGGAGTGAAATGAACTGAAACGAAGGAAACCCCCACCCTGTATGAAACACGCTATGCACAGGAGACGATGGGTCGCCATGCTACATCAATATATACTCAAATGATCCGAATGAGCCAAAACATACTGGCATGCTTAATGTACACACAATGCGATAGTGGCAATGTTATTTTTAATAGGTTGTTGTTTAAATTCACATGCTCACAGATAACTATATGATTCTTGAAGACCCCCTGCTCCAATTGACGTGGCCGGCCCGATGTGGTTGTAGGCGGCTTGCTGTGTAATCCTTTCCCGTATCTAACAACTCTTCGCATATCACATCGCTATGCCGGCCCTTTCAGGGATGTAGGCATTATGTTGTGGACGATGTTTTTTACCTTTAATAAAGGTTTTCAAAAATTTAAAAAATAAAAATAATTTTATTAGTATGTATAACTACCTGTGTTGTTTACTAGCATTAATGCATGTGTTGTTTATTAGAAGGGGAGAGCAAGAAAAGAGAGACCACACACTATACCCAGCTTAAGACGAGAATTGCAAACAGCGTGTCCTCCACAGAAGGCCAGTTGATCGCAGGTAGATAGAGGTTTCATAGAAGGGGAGAGTATTACAAAAACCAGGAGTAATACTTTAGTAACAAGAGAGTTCTCATGAACCCTGTGTTTCACGTCTTTAAGGTACAACAGCAGCATCCATAGAAGGACATTCACGCTAATCATCAGGACCTTCTTCCTTGAGCCCCAACTGTCTTTGTTGTTGCTTCTAGAATCACAAGTAAGAAGGTAGGTTTATAGGTGTCAGCCCATATTATATCTGCGAGGTCACGTCACGGGCTTGAAGTTAAGGTCTGGGTTGAGTTCGACAGATATCAAGTCCATTTCAATCCCTGCATGGCACACAAGGATAAAAAAGATCTCCAGCAAAGAGCCCGTTGAGCATTGCAGCGCTGGCCCAATGAGGAGCTAGCCCAATGATGAAGCATGTCACCCCTCCGGGTGGGTGAGAGCTCTTGTTTCAACAATTAAAATACCCCTTCTAATCTAACAACCACTAGGGTACACGATTGGTGATAGCTTATTATTTTTTATTTAGGAACAGCCTCTTGCACTATCTCTCCAAACTAACACTGTGACCTGCTCCCAGCATCATCAGCTACACTGTGGTCCCTACCTGCATTCATCCGGCCAGCTATTCAAACCATATCCACGATCCCACATCCTCTCCTGTAATGAGAAGGCTATGCCTACTTCACCCTGGCAGGACCTCATAAAAAGAAAAATTTACTATACATGTTTCATAAATTTTAATAGTAACTTGTTACTTTTGTTTCTCCAAAACTAATTGTGTACCCAGGACACAGCAGATATGAGGATTACCAATTACCACCCCATCATGTGGGTTGATGGGGGGGGGGGTGCTGTTTTGGACTTGCTAATGAGTGGGCTGAAATATGTATTGACTTCAATGTACAGCATTCAAAATCTCAGCAGTACATTTACCCATTTAAAACCAATAAAAGCATGTGTCAATATCTCCTAGTCTGCTCCTTTCTATGTAGTTTGAGTTTGTCCTGTTAATTTCAAGGTGTAATCTACTAGTGGTCAACCATCTAGTAGCCCAGTACAGTGAAATGTTCACCTCACCAGCTCTTTTTTAGTATGTTTACCGCATCTACATATTCAATGATTGAAGTTTGATAGACTTTTCATCCATTCATGCAAGCTCCAATACATGATATGAAAGGTGCACAGCATGAAGAGAATCACACAGTATATTCTACTTTCTATGCTCCCAAAAAACGAGTATACCAACAAAATCTATCTATCTGTCTATCTATCTATCTATCTATCTATCTATCTATCTATCTCTCTCTCTCTCTATCTCTCTCTATCTACCTCTATATCTCTCTATCTATCTCTCTATCAATTTGTCTGTCAGTTTATCTGTCTGCCTATCTAGCTATCTGCTATGGCTTTTTGAGAGTGCACACTACCTTCAAGGGAAAGTATGGCACATGATTTATCGAGTTAACTTCAAATATGTGAGATTGTATTGCTTTTTAAGCTGGTGAGATTATGTGAATATTTGGAAAGTTGGAAGTTGAGCTTAAATCCATAATGCATCTTGAAGATTAGAAGCAGTAAGACAAGATATATCTAATACCATGTGTTGGGACGGAAATGTCCTCTGCATGGTAAAGACGTGTAATCCTGCCCTGAGTACATATCTGAACTTTCGTCTGGATCCCTAATACTGATTTTTTTTCATATGGAACATGGATCATGCCTGTCTCGTAGATTGCGGTCCTGTTGAACTGGGAGGGGCACCCAAAGTGCTGCCCTCTTAGTGGTAGAGTACCGCCTACACCAGTAGTTATTCAGCACGAGTGCAGTGATGGCAGCAAATCGTGTAGTGATCAGTAGTAGTGAACACTGGAGTGAGGTCTACAGGCTCACTCACCTGTTTAAAAGTTCAGCTGCTGTGTGCTTAACTCACCCTTGGCCTACATCAGGTAAGATGTGGAGTGCTGCGCAGCACAGGAGTAGTGACACTGCATTGCTTGTATGGGTGCCTGGGAAGGGAACGCTACAAGGATTGAGCAGTATTGTGCAGTATATGTGCTGGGTGTAAGTATGCCTGAGAAAAATACATTACATGAGAAATGTAGTGCGGTGCAGTGCCTGCACAGGCAAAGCATGTACTGGGAGTATATGTGTTTGCGTGAAGTGCAATACATGAAGGATGAAGTGCTGTGCAGCACAAAGATAGTGAGTGTGTGTAGTGGCAATGTGTGTGTTTTTTAATAACACACCCTGGTTAAAGATAGAAAAGCTTCAGTGCTGAACAGTGCCCAGTTTGAATGTATGCACTGAATGTTTGTGTACATTTAAGGGTACAATGCATTGAGGTAGCAGTGCTGATCCCAAAGTATGCTGTGAATGTACACCGACTGAGTTTGCTGCAATGGTACATTTTATGGAGGACACTGGGCACCCTTTTGGGAATTCCAGGCCTGCCTGGAGAAGACATGAGAATGTTAGGAATGCCCTCAGACAAATTTGTGAATTGCTGTATTCCTGTGAGTTGGGTAGTGACACACTGGAGGGAAAAGGAAGAGGCTTGCTTCAAAAGACTGGTCTTTGGTTTACAAGGAATTGGCCTGGACACATCTCAGAAACAGAGATGGTGCTCATAAGGGAATTATAAAGAGTAGGGATCGGGGTCTGGGATGAACCTTTTTGATGCATTTATCACTGTGGCTGACATCCAGGTGAGAACTCTGGTCACTCCCATGAATTGTTTTGTGAACAATCAGCTTTGGAGTTGTGCCTGATGTGACAGACATGTTTCATGAAGAAAGAAGAAAAGGAGAAGTGCCCACTTCAAAAGAAGCAGAACCCCAACATAATGCATCAAAGAGCCAGACCCTGAATCACATTTGATGTCTGGACAATAATTACAAAAAGAGGAGGTTGAATTCCCAAAATGTGTTCATCTTCCAAGCAGCCAGACAGGCTGTGTAAGAAGGGGAAGGTTCGCATGATTTCTCCCTGTGACCAGGACTGGAGGCCGAGGAACGCTCGTCTCCCTGCTGGTTGAAGGGACATCATCCAGGGAAACCAAGACCACCTGCCTTGGAGACTGGAGCACCAGTGCCTGCCTGCTTGCCAAGATTAGTTTTTCCTGTGAGAAAGAGGAGTGTTGGAGGTGGCTAGGTCCACTGGGGATAAACAAAAAAGTTATGCTGTTCCTACAAGATGTAGGCCAAAAAATAGACGAAGGAAGAGGAGAGTAACTGGACCCTAAAGGTTCACAGTTGGGAATCCATATGATTGGATTATATTGCCCTCACACACCTTCTCAGGTGTCATGCTTCATCATCGGGCTGCTCCTCGTCGGGTCGGCAGGTGCAATACCCGACGGGCTCCCTATAGTAGGGGCACTTTCTCGGAGATCTTTTTCCAATTGCCGATGGGTGAGGTGGGAGTGAGGGCGCTAATGTGTGTAGATGAGGGTGTAAGTAAGTGAATCTAAAATGGGGTTGGGAGTACTACCGATAACAATTTTAATCAAGGAGTCTCCTACCCTAACTAAAAACAAAAAACTATAAGGCGCTGTGCTGAATATTATGCCTCAGATCATGGTGCTCTTATAGATGGTAGGTCAACATGTTTCACGCCTCTTGGATATTCTATGGGCGATTCGTCAGGACCGGGGTGAAATTCTATCTACAACTTTAAAGCAAGTGACGTGGTTACACACTCACATCACCATATGACTCAATAGTCAAATACCTGGTTATACAGGAACTACCCCAAATTCAAGGAATTTCCAGGTATCACAGTACCCGGTAGGTTCACACACAAGGAGTTCCTCATGTGTTGTATGCCTGTAGCACGTCGTCTGTACACCTTCCCACTGCTACCGGGACCACTGGGGAGCCATACTGAGAGGACTCCCATTGTGAGGTGTGAGGATTTGGTTGTGCACCGATCGGCCTGTTGTTCATCTGCAGGATTGTTTTCAGTGACCCGCGTATGCCAGGAGAGAGCCACTGTAGACTGCGACGTGTGTTGAGCACTGTGCGGTTCTTGCTACACCTGTACCGCCATGCTGCGGTGATCCCTTATGCTAGAGGGGGCCACCAAAAAAGTTAGCACTTCAAGGAGTGCCAAGACTTGTGGCTGTCTTGGCCCGTGGAACTTGTGCTGGAAGAGCCTGTGCCCGTTTAACCACATACCTTGGTAGCCACGTATGCTAGGTGGGCTGTTGGTACCTACGTTGCCATAGGATCCCACCGACTGAAGGAGAGACTGAGGCTACGATCCATGGGTTGGACCCCAAATACAAAGGAACTTCCCTGACTCACCACTGAGGACTGCCGGAGATGCCGTGGGTCACGTCGCACCCTCGCTGACTCCAGTCCTGAGCTGAAGAAAGGATTCCCTTCCCCCGGTTGAGCAAAGTCAACTTACAGCATCTTCATGAAGAGGGAGCTGCTCCGACACTTCAGAGACCTCCGGCTGCGTAACTCAGAGAAAGAGCCTGCACAGCCAGGTTAAAGATTTGCCAGAAAATATACATCTTCAAGGAAGTGTTTGAAGATGGGTCGATGGTATATGAGGACTCAGCAGCACCGTAATTCTTCTGCTGTGACCAAGAATGTTATCTATTGTGCTCTCACTCTAGGCATGTTGTAGTCAGAAAAAAAAGGCATCTTTACCATTGGCGCAAGTGTGCTGGGGACTAGGAGACATTTTTTACAGGTAGACGAGAGGTTGTAAAATGACCAAAGAATTTGCTTAAAGAATGCTTAAAAAGCCAAGGAAAATTACTAGGCGGTGGGAAGGTAGAATGTTGCCTGTGACTGTACAGTCCTTAATTTCTAAGTGCAGGGGCTCAAGGTATTGCTCAGGATTCCACCACAACACTGCAGAATGTCACAGTTGCTTAGCACCAATGCTAGTTTATCTTGATTCTACCTCATGCCTCTTAATTCTACCGCCTTATATTGCCTGTCCTTTTATCGCACTCCTCCAGGTTTTTCTTCTCTGCTTCTTCCCTTTCTCTCTCTTCCTCTGGCTGAAAGAGTTATAGTGAAAAACAAGCCCCGGTCCACAACAAAATGAATGCTGCTGCCCACCACATTCAACCACCAGCAAAAATTAAATCTGTCTAGAGAGTACTTTACAATTGAACTGTAAATCAGTCCTTTTGTGACTATGTGACCTTATTTCGTGAAATCACAGTGAAATGTTTTGAGGGAAGGACACTTATAATAATAAGGTGGCTTTTGAGACAATTGCATTTTACTATGGTGCCTCTATTAAGTGTGGAACTATTTGTTGTTTGACTTTTACGGTTGCTTTTAAAGTGGAGTGCAGGGAGCAAGGACAGAGATTTGGAACTGGGTTTGCTACTGCTTGAACAGGATAAATGAGTAAGTGAAGAAAAATGGAAAGAGGCAGAGGTAACAGACACTGTGATGGAAGAAAGTTCTGCAATTGGTTCTAGAGGATGGCTGAGGAAAGTGTATATCAGTAGTGTGTTTAGGGAGTTTTAGAGTATTAAGAAAGACCACTATGGTGGTGGAAGTATGTTAAAATGTATGATTGGTTTCACTCGATAGCTTCTGGTGTACGGCTTGGGTAGTTGCCATGAGGAAGGTTCCAGAAAACATTTTGTGGCCAGTTTCAAATGAGGCTGTAGATTAGATAGTGAATATTTGTGCGCAATGCTCATGGAGTGAAAGCGTACTACTGTCCCATGTGCCATGGCTGGCACCAATAAGGATTTTGTCCAAGCCATGGCTAGAGTTATCTTTGGAAATTATTGGACCTGTGAAAGATTTAAGGTACAGTGAGCTGTTAAGGTTGGTACTAGTGGCCAATCACTTCAAGTGGGCAGTGGCCAAGGTGATTGGTGAAGTAACCATGAGCAGTGTAATTCTTTGGCTTCACTGGGGGCACATTCACAATGAAAAGATGGCCAGAGTTATTAGTAACAGATTACAAAGTGTAATTAGTTTCAGGGGAAATGCTGGGGTTCTTGCAAGAGTGTGGGGAGTAGCCTTTCAAAGCAACTCTTAAAAATCAATTAGCCACTGGACAGGTATAGAAGGCAAACACAATGGGGAGGGATAGTCTTTAACTTTCAATGGAACCAGTAACAATTAGAATTTGACTATGAGGAAGGATGACATAGATGAGCTATTTTTATATTTTAACGTAGACAAGAAAGAGCACATCTATTCTTAAGAATACATGCTTGCCAATTTCAAAATAGCCAAGCAAATTAAATTGCAAGCAATGTAATCTTTTCCTCTAACCATTGAAAGTTTTTATGGGCTGTGGAACAAATTCACTGAAATTGATTGGGACCACCAGAGTGGATGCCTGTGATCCCTTGCAGATCGAGTGATGACTGTTGACCCTTGCTGACCTTTAACCCTGCATTTGCAGGCACTCTCAGGTGATCCCCATTTACATTCATTCTTATTAATATAAATGAATTAGGAGGTTTTGCGACTACCTGCAAATCTACATTTTGAGATGCATCTGGTAGGTGCATCTGCACACTGCACAATGAAGCCCTATTCACAAGCCAGTCAGTGTGCAATTAGCACATATTGCTTTGCAAACAGGGCTTAATACACTGGTCTACCGGTCAAATAGTCCATTCACTATTTCCCAAATTCGTAGGAGCGTCACCATGTTACTGCGAAAAAGTTAACGTCTAAGCGAGACAAACTCATTTGTAGAAGCCAAGATCCCAGGCAAACATTCTCAAATCATACACCAAGAATACAGGCGACACATTTGCATCATAAGTCGTGCTTCATTACTCCTGAAGTTCAGAAAAGGACTGACGTTGTGTCTCTTCAAAGAAAACCTCATTCCTCGTCACCGAGATGATGATCTCACTCTGCAAACCAGGCCAACCCACGATGAGAATCATCCATGTTCTTCTTCTTTCGATGTTTGATGTACACCAGCTGGAGTCGATTCTCCACTATCCTACCTTGCTTTTTTGTTTCCTAGGCAGGGCTGTCATCTGTAATGACAAATATACATAAGCACGCAGAAATAACATTGCAAATGAAAGCTGTCTGTTGTCTTTTTGCAGTACTTAATTTGTAAAAGAATAAGGGCCTCATTCATGAAAACTGTTGCATCGCTGAGTGAAAACAGCGATGCAACAGTTTTCACTGCTCCTTCCTTGCGACATGATGGATGCGCCATGCTTAATGTAAGCTCTCCATGTCGCAAGGAGTTACAGATACGTGAGTATTTCTGACGTATCTGTAGGCATAGTGATGATGCATCGCGAAAGTGACGCAACTCCAGCAATGTGTCATTACACATGGGCAAGTCCCATGTTAAAAGTGCATGCGTCAGATCTTACGCCTACTGTGAGGCAGGCATAAGATTTTGAAGCAGTGGTGTCCTAGAAGTGGCGCAGTGAAATCTGATAGATTTCACTGCGCCCCTTCTACGAGGCTTTTCACGGGGGAACGCTCACCCTGCATACATTATACCTGGCGCAGGTATAATGTAGCGCAGGGCTTCACAAAGTGACGCATCTGCCTAGATGCGTAACTTTGTAAATAGGGCGCAACATGGCTCATGTTTCACGCCGCCGGTGCGTCACAAAAAGTGATGCAACGGCAGCGCAAAAGTGTTGCAAGGCCTCATAAATAAGGCCTAAGTGCCGGGGCCATAAAGTTTGCCCATAAGCTCGAGGCCGGCACTGTGAAATGGTGGGGTGCCGAACACCAAGGCGGAATAGTTCTTATTTCACGTTATACCTCTTTATTACATCACCAAACACACATCGCCTTTTTGTCTTACTCTTGCAGGTTCTTTTTAATCCTTGCTTTCTTTCTTTGTCACTGTTTTTTACTTTTTTCTCTTCCTTCTTCTTGTCACATTTTGTGTTTTTCTCTCTGTTGCTCTGGATCAAAACCTGTTGAAGAAAAATAAGCGTTGGTCCCCGAAAATGAATGATGTAGGCCCCACCTGCAACTACTAGCTCAAATGAAGAAATGTACCTTCAGTTAAAACACAGAACAATGATGCACTAGCTGATTGACTTTTAAGCATCATTTGATCTCATCTAGGCTGTCAGTTGTTTTGTAGTGGACATGGTACTAAAGCATCTGTTTCAGTCTACACCATTGTGGGTTGAGCCATTGTTTTCTTTCTTTTAACAAGTTCTGGCAGTTCTCGAAGTACCCTGTTAAACTCAATATTTGGTCGAAAATGATGAAAGAGGAACCTTCCTTTCATGACCATGACGCAGGGAGCAGATGGCAAAGGCAGGCAACATTTTGTTTATAATTAATCAACTGTGAAGTAGGCAAATGTTTTCAAATTTTGATTTCTGAAAGCATAATAATAAATCCATTAGTCTCTTTCATGTTTCATCAACACTCGAAAGGGTTCTTAATTCACATTTCTGTGTTCTCCTGTATGGCAGCATTAGTGTGCTGAGCTGTCCCGCTTTATTTCCTGTCTATTTGTTTACACACATTGTGCAATTACTTTACGATTTCCTTATGGTGTTCCTTTGCAGCAAGTAAAATCCAGGATTTTGTTAAACAGGCATGTAATTTTGCTTCATTTTAACTATTATATTTTTGACAATTTCTTTACAGGACAGTTGGTAGCTCTACCGCAGTCCCCAAATGCCTACAAAACGGTGTAGGGAATGACCAGACATAAACCGGAATCTGCAGGATGTGCCCCAACTCTACAAAGAAGCGGCTAAATCCAAGATACAGAGTTATGATAAACGCGCAGACACATCAGCCACCTCCCCTGAATCTCTGCTTTAAACTACTGAGGCTTCTCAATCTAAACAGATTATACACTCGAAAGAAAGGGCCCATCAGAAAATATTTTCTAGGGCCATTTCATATCCATTCCATAAACTTTATTTCGGCCACAAAAGACCATAAAAGTGCATATGACAATAAAACATTAAAACGCTTGAAAAATATTTACAATAGCACATTCGATATTACCGAGTTCATTATCATTAAATTCACAGCAGTTTTACAAAAATACACATAAAAAAGGGAACTCGGCCGTACTAGTGGTAATATTTTTTTTTAATTATTTTTTTAAATATCATAGAAAAGATTTAAAAAGGATACAATAAGAATAGAGATAAAAGTTATTCAAAGTTAGGAATGGATACAGTCTAGATCCGGGGGGGACGCATAGGTAAAAGAAAACAATCCTATGCGTGATCAACTATTTCTCTCCTCCCGGAATCAACTGCATTAAAAAAGGCCGCCTAATGAACCACATTGAATTTAAAAAGCGTGAGACAGCGAACACTATTGGCGGGTGAGTTACATATTTTAAAACCCTCAATGCCTCCACGCAACGCACAAAGCCGATATTCTTGCACAGTTGGATTAACCAACGCTTGCGCGGCGTAAGATAGGCTGGGCAAAAAAAGAAAATATGGGTAATCGACTCTTCCCTGTACTTACAGGCGGGACACTCGCTATTGCTTTCTTTAGCCCATTTGCTGGTAAAAGAGCGAAGTGGAAGGGACCCTATCCTGAACTGAACATAAAGTTTCCTGGCTAAAGGGGGTTCAATAGTGTCCAGAAATGATTCTCTGTTATACACGTCTTTGACTTGGAGAAACTCCATAGTCAAACGACCGTGAGAAGAACTTTCCTGGGTGGCCGCTAGTTTATAAGTTCTATAGTGCCCAACTAGAGCCACCCTGGGGGTCATTGGGCATGTTATCTCAGGTGACCTCCATAAGTCTGGCATACCTAACTTGAAAGCGTGGTCTCTTATATGGTTTAACCAGGAAATTTTCTTAAGAGTACAGGGGACTAAAAACTCCTTAAGCTCAGCCCTAAAAATGGACAGTTCCGGGGTCACCCATAGACGGCGCCAAAATGTGATGGGTCTAAGGGCGATCTCCTCATCTATAGGCCTAATACTCAAGTCCATGCGAATAGGCAGCAGGGGAGTACTACGAGGAAGGCCTAGGAGCTGCCGCAGGAAGCTGTTCTCCACCTTACTCAAATCAGAAGAGGGGCGGTGCCCCCACAGTTCTGCCGCATATAGAGTAGCACCCCGTGCTTGTGCCTTGTAAACTTCCACCACGGGACCCACCGGTTTGAATGCAGAAGGGCTATATAGTTTCATAATCCCACCCACCGTCTGCGTAAGCCTAAGCCTTGCCTTTGTCATCTGTGGCCCCCATTCAAAGTGTTCGGACAAAGTTACACCCAAATAATCAAACACCTTAACTCTTTCCAGGGGAATTCCATAGAGAGATGGGTTAGGGCGAGTAGTTTTAGGGGGGTTGAAGACCATGTACTTTGTTTTTGAAATATTGATCTCCAATCCCCGGAGCCTGCAGAAATGAGCAAACCCGTCGAGAATACGCTGACTACCCATTGGTGTTTTAGCAAGTAGGAGGGTGTCGTCCGCGAACATCAGCGCCGGCACCCTCCCAGAGGCTAACTTTGGGGCATCGTTGTCTTTAATTCTACTGAGATGATCAATGAGCCCGTTGACAAAGAGGCAGAATAAAGTGGGGGCTAAGACACAGCCCTGGCGAACCCCTTTCCTAACAGGAAAGCGCGGGGTGAGCTCCCCGTGTTTTCAACATCTCACTTGGGCAAAGTTGTCTTGATGGAGTCTTACAATGACATTGAGGAGATAAGATGGAATTCCCAGGTCTCTGAGCACTTCCCAGAGTCGTTCTCTGGGTACAAGATCAAAAGCTGACTTCAGATCAACAAAGATTGAGTAGAGGCTGCCACCCTCTACTGTCACCGTTTTCCAAAAAAGAAGTTGGAGTCTGAAAATCTGGTCCACGGTTGACATGTTTGATCTGAAGCCAGCTTGATACGGAGTCAAGATCTCCTTTTCCTCCATCCAGCCCTGAAGTCGATCTAAAAGGACCCGGCCGAAGAGTTTTTGGGTAATATCGATTAAACTGATCGGCCTGTAATTTATTGGGAGAAGAGGGCAGCCTTTTTTGTATATGGGAACAATCTCTGCCCCACACCAAGTGTCCGGGGGCTTCATGCCCTTCATAACGGCATTGAATAAAACCCACAGGTAGGGTACCCAGATTTTGGGTTCCTCTTTAAAAAGGTCACCTGGTAGTTTATCTAAGCCCGGTGCTTTATTGCTGTGGAGTCTGTTGATAGCGTTACCCACTTCGGTCATGGTAATCTCAGTGATCCCCTCGCTGTCAGGTTCTGATATTACAGCGGGGTTGCCAGTACAGTCGGAACTGTCTTCCCTAATCGAGTACAACGACTCGAAGTGGGACTCCCATACTTCGGGAGCTATGTTTGGCTCTATCGACGAGCTTCCTTCTCTATCGCCAGAGCTTACTATTGCCCAAAAGGTTTTCAAATCCTTATTGTCTAGGGCAATCCTAAGAGATTCCCATCTATCACTTTCCCACTTCTTCTTTTCCTGTTTGGTTATCTCTTTATAACCGGCCCGGGTGGATTTAATTGAGGGCTTGTCCTTCGCTTTCAGTGCCTCTAATAGGGCTAACTTGGCCATACGACACTTGTCATTGAACCAGGGACATTTGGAACGTTTGGGTTCCCTCCTACGCACCAGGGGATGAATACGTCCACCAACTTCTCCAATAGCTCTTGGTGCGTAAGGCCTGCCTTATCCAGCTCCAGTAGGGGCCCCCCACCTGCACTACCTCCCACATTTTGGTCATTGACGGGATGACTGCCTGATAGACTTTGGCCAGCTTAGGGGGTGAGTTTTGTATGTAGCCCCATCTAACATTTCTTCTGTTGTTTGTCAATGTTAGTGCTCGGGGAAGACTATCTACTGGGCCAGCAGAGTTACAAACACCAAGGTCCTCTGCTTTCAGGCTCAAGATTAAGGCGTTATGGTCACTATCATGTCTAATAGTAATTCGAAAGTCAAGGACCCATCCCCACGATCTTGTTTCCACTAGAATATAGTCAAGTAAGGATGCTTGACCTACTCGATTAAATGTAAGTTGTCCAGGGCGGTCCGATTTGGTATGCCCATTGCATGCCCTTAATGACAGAGCCAGCGAAAGTGAGTTGATTTGTATTGCCAGTGGTGACCAGATCCTGATAGGACTGATCTGTGGATCAGGGACTGACCATAGAATATCCTCCTCGCTGAGAATGAAGTGATCATGATCAGTAAGGGGTTCATATTGGCAATTAAAATCGCCCCCTACAATGAGCCGGATAGCTGGGTCCAGAGTTGGAATAAAAAGCCCTAGCTGATCGATGGTAACAGATTCCTGGCTGTTACTAACAGGTCTGGAATACACGTTAATTAGGGCAATTTTTATCGAGGAGGGAAAGGTGAGCAGAACACACTGAATGTCTTTTGAAGGGGTTACCAACTGTTCGGCTCTGCAACCCAAATGGGTGCCCACCCAGATAGACAAACCACCTGAGGGTCTCCCCCTACCCCCAAAGGTGGCAAAGGAACAGAAAGAGGCAAAACCCACCTGCTGAAGCTCTTCCCTCACCCATGTCTCCTGAAAAAGACAGATGTCCTGCTCTGCCACAAAAAGCCCCCATTCTGGACAGGATAATTTATTTTTAAGGCCCGCCAGATTCCATGATAAAACCCTAATACTGTTGTCTAGACCTCTATTCCTTCTCAAGACAACAGCAGCGCTGTCATTAGGGGCCACGCTATCACCTTGTTGTACTAAATGGGGATTAACTAGAGCAGAATGGGACTTACTGTCTTTCCTTAGCTCACTATCTGGGGCGTTGGAGATGGTAACGAGGGGCCCCCTGAGGTGGATGGTTTCACAAGGAGAGTTTATTAACTGGGGGGAGTATAAACTCCTATCCCTAAGTGTTCGCCTCAAACAATTCCTAGCATTACACTTCAGGTCCTGACTATGTGGTCCTCGATTCCCTTCCATAATTGTCCCTTCCCTCAGTCAATCTACCGCCTCCAAGCTATCATATCTGTTGTTAACCGGGATGTTAAAGAGAAATCGTGGATGAGAAACATCCCTGCATCCTTGGATTAGGGGTCTGGGACCCCCAGTCAAGGTGGAATTAATGACACTGCCCCTGTGGATTGCCTGATGAGAAGAGTAAAAACATTCCAGAGGACGGAGATTCATTCTAGTTGGAGCATTAGGATAGTAAGGAGGGGATCTGAGTAGATTAGTGACAGTGATTGGCTTTTTAAAATTGATAACTGCACAATCCCCAGGATTTATTTTTTCACCATTGCCCACCCACCCTACTCTACGGACCATTATGATCTCGTCGGCTTGGGCGTAATCAAACTGCTTATGTCTAGCAAGCCAGAATAAGCATTTGTTACGGAGCTCAAGGTGAGTTTCCTTACTGCTATTTTCGATTGGAGGGATTCCTGTCAGAATTGCCACATAGGGGGAGCATGCAGGGGGAGGTTTATGTGGGGCAAGTTAAAGCTTGTACTTGCATGCTTCTCCTCAGTGTCAACAAGTGATGGTTGCCCCATCTGGTTGGTCCTAGGACCTGGGTCAGTTGGCCTCTGGATGGCCAAAGATCTAGGGGGTCGGAGCTAGGTTTGGCCCTACCCTCTAAACTTAAATTCGTGCTGCTATGCTGTGTAGCAGCACTCTGACCCTTCGTCTTATGTCTAACTGGGGGGCTTCATAGTTGTTATGGGCTCCCTTTGCAAGGGGGTAATGGTAATTTGGGTGGCTGCCTGGCAGCCCAAGTCAATCCCTCCGCTAAGCATATTAGGAGAGCATATTTGCTGTTCTGTTCTTCTAACTTCCCTTGGTACAGAAATCCTTTCTAAATTAGCTAGACGGCTAATGACCGGGGCCAGTTCTTCTCTAATTATGGCTCTCGCTATGCTCTGAACATCGTTCATCAGGTTCTTGGCCCACGTAGGGTAAGAGTGATCGATGATAACGTCCTGACAATCACCCTGGTTATAAACTTCCCCATATGCTCCCTCTAAGTTGGATAAAGGGCCCTCACAAGTTCTTTTTCTTTTTGGACCAGTCTCAAATTGTTGTTTACGTTTCCCTGACTTGGGAATGCTAGATATAATTGTCCTCTTCCGCACTGCTCCCTTGGTTGGAGCCTCACTAGGGATTACTAAAAGGGGGGCTTCTAACTGAATTGCTGAAATAGAGGCGGTTGGAGATGGGGATGGTAAAGGGTGAACTTCTAACTGGAGTGGGGTCTCAATAGACAGGGCAAGGGCATCTGAAGGTGGAATAAACAAATCCGGGGTAAGGGAGAGCCTCCTTTCCGTAAGCTCGATTTCCGTATTAACTACCCCTATGGCCCTCTGAAGCATTTTATCTATGGAAGTTTGAGGCACGGAGGATTCAACCCTAGTTATAGATCTGGGAGGCCCCTGCCTCTTCCCCATTCTGCGATGTGCAGGAGCCCTGCGACCCAACGTTGGGGGTATCAAACCTGGACACCTTTTCCTCTAAGAACAGAGCCCACAGCCCACAGCCAGCTTACAACCAGGGAATCAATTAACACAGAAATCCTATAGCTAGTGACCCACTCTCCTTAAACCCAATAGGGGGCCCTGCCCGACCACTTACAGTTGTGCCAAGACACCAACACCAAATACTTTGGGTCCTGCACAGCCTAACAGTCCTTCAAGGGCCGGCCAGTCATTAGATCTTTATTAATCCCCGGAAGAAGGGCGTCACGACAAGACTTCATATCCTTTTAGAGAAGTTAAGGGAGTGATTGGTGCAAACTCCTTTTACCATCCTATTTCTAAACTGGTTTAGAAATAATTGCTAAGGGGCAATGTATGGCATAAGGGTTTGTGCATATTTGTTGTGTGGTGTTTTGCTGTGGTGGCGATGTCTTCTATTGTTACTTGTGCTGCTGTGTTTTTATGCTGCATATTGCAATTTGCTATCGTTGTGTTATATTGTGGTTGGTGTATTGCGTTCTGTTTTGACTGTGTGGGGCCTTTTATGTTTAATTGTGTTATGTTGTGCTGCTTAAATGTTTGTGTGATATTGTTTACTTTAGCTATGTCAACAAATGTTGCTTCATATTAAGCCAAAAGCAACGCATGACTTTAAAGTTCCCATGACAAGCAACCATTTACCACTGTCTATGGAGGTAAAATAGCACAGCTCCACCTCTTCAACTAATTAAGACACCAGTCAATCCAAAACTGTGGCAGAAACCATATCTTAAATTACAAAATGCATTGCTAATTTTTTGTGATACGTCCTCAGATATAGCTGCTAAGGCTGTTCTTTGGGTTAAAGTTCCTCATAGGAAACTCTCTGAAAAATGAGAGGTCAAACTTTCAAATCAAGTGGACAGCTCAGATTATCTTCCTTCAATGGTTCAGATCACAAGTTGGGTGGAAGGACATCAGGGGGAAGATTTACTAAGGACTTGAGTTGTCCTTGTGTGAGGCAAGTCATTGCATGGCAATGTAAGCCCTTAACTGGGATTTACTAAGCCACGTAAAGCTACTTTGCGTGGTTTAGTATATACAAAGTAAGGCCATGTGGCACAAAGGTCTGCCGTGTGTAACTTTGCATTGGGTAGGCATTACATGGATGTAGAATGTGTTCTGATGCAAAAGCAGATTTACAAAGAATTGTAAACCAGGGTTTGGGTCAAAATGATGTGCCTACCTGACAGAGGCATAACAAAGAGAAATATCTTTATTACTCCTCATTAATTCATCTTTCCACGTGTGCTGAATTCTGCAGGCCACATGGAAAGAAGAATATGCCTTTAAGGATTGCTTTTGTGCAGGAAGGTGTCCCTTCCTGTATAAAAACAATCCTGCCCCTAGTGCAGACACTCTTGAATTATGGTGCAAGGGTTTCCGCGTTGGCGTTAGGCAGCACAGAGTGTGCCAGTGCAAAGAGAGAGCAGAAATTATCCATATCAATGTAAATATTGAGCATTTCTGGTCTCTCCCTTTCATGGAACGAAGCACAGCAAGTTGCCTTGCTGTGCTGGGTTGCGCTTCGTTGTGTGAAAGAATGATAAATCTGTCCCTTGGTACTTGCCTGACTCGGAAAATACAGAAACGGGGGTGTGAGGTATTCACTGGAGTTTGGTAAATACTTTTAATCAAGAGTGGTGAGGTAGAAGCAGGAAAAGGTCCACTCAGCTTCCAATTATAATCCAATGTATATCAAGGGGGGAGTGATCCTCACTAGTCCATAGATCAGAGTCTCAAAGAAATTGTCTCTGAGACCCTCAGCCCCGTTGTCACCACCAAAAGTGTATGTTATCTCCATTGGGGTGATGTAGTGGATAGTGCCATCATCGGGTCTCTTCACTTGAGTGTTTGGTTTTCCAAGTGAATCAAACCTCCACCAGGAGGGAGATTGTTTGGGTGTAAGACAATAGTGGGATCTGGGTGACATAAGTTAAATTTCCTCCTATACCTAAGAATATGCTTTATTGGAAAGAGGGATTGGGGTAAGACTAAAAACGCAGCAATGTTAATTGGACAATTAATGTGTCCTAAACATCTAGAAATCTGGACAACATGTTTCGGCCTTGAGTGGCCTCTATGGGTCTGAGGCCTTCATCAGGACTGTGTGTGATAGAGCCCAATTTTCATCGATTTATTGGTGTAAATGTTTAGTCAGTATATTAACTTATGGTTCCTCTCTCACGGGCCTCATTGTGGCCAATGATAGTCCTCTGTTATAGGGGTGATTCTTGCCTATAGCTGAAAGGAAAATAAAGTTTTTGATGTGTGTAGTGTCTATAGAGCACATTGACATTTCCCAAACAGTTGTTTCCCAAACACCCAATGTGCAAAATAAGTGTCTGCCCCATATCTGTATGGGCACTGGACCTGTGTGTTTTTACTGTTATCCTAAATTTTATCTGGATGCTGTGTAGCCTTCGTCCGGTTCTTTAGCTAGTATGGCAAGTTCAAATTCAGAAACAGGGCCGTGCTGAATACTGTGCCTCAAATTCTACTTGTCCTGATAATTATTTAGGGCCTTACTATCGGCGGTGGTGGACCGAGCGTGGTGAGCTCGGCAGGCTGACTGCCGTATTATAAGTTGGGTGGATCAGCTTTGTGAAGACCCCCTCAGGACAGCCGAGACCGGCAACCGCCGGGTACAATGTCTGGGAAAGACAGGCACCATAGGGTGGTACAGGGGAGCTGCTGCGCTGTCCATATTGCGAGTTGCCTGTTCCATGAGCAGACTGCGGTGGTTCGACCGCCGGCTTCAAGGTGGAGGCGACGAAGGATTTGCGGTGCGTATTCACACCTTTCTTCTTCTTCCAGGCAGATTCCGATGTGGATCCCTTTCTCCAGGTCCCCCCTTCACAGCAGGATCTTCACCCCGAGTACAACCCTGTTTGCGGCGATCTTCAGGTGAGTCCTTTTCCAACCATATATCCATTGGCAGGACTGCCCACATGTGGGCTGAACCCTGGTTATGGGTATATGCTATTTTTCCACATATATCATGCATTTGTTTGCATCCAACACATCTGCAGTCGAAATGCACACACAGGCATTGATAGATTTGTGAAAAATACTCATCACCGCCACAAGATCGCCACCTCCACACTGCAGACCCCGTGATCAACTCGTAATATGGGGTCTTTGGAACGCCAGCGCCTTGGGCTGCTGGCAGGGGTGGACGCAATCCTACATCAGTCGGACTGCCACACTCATATTAAGACCCTTATTATTTTCCATCTGTAAATTTCAGCAGCTTTGTGAGTTTGCCCAGTTTATCATGCCTGGTAAATATGATGGGTCTATGCACTAACGGAACTTGACGCGTGAGTAAACCCTCACATGTTATTTTACTCTTACATTTTGTAGTAAATGTACTACTTTTAGCTATACATCATTTCAAATTTAAATTTACTACAAGGTGTAGACTTACTTGTGTCCACCTCCCTGAAACAGGGGGTATAGCCAAATTTAGGAGTGCAAAGATTCTACTGGCAAAAGGGATCTGGAGTAAGTCCAGCATCAAACGTGCCCAACCAATGGTACTGCAACCCCCTCCCATAGAAAATAATGGAGGGAGGGACTAAAAATAGAACCCCATAGCAAATAATGTTAAAATAAATTAATGTACTTCAACATTTAGGTTTTATATATATATTTTAACATTACATTTAATTTAATGTGAAAAAATAAATATTAAACCTACATTTTTTTATAATAAAATAATTGAATTGCTTCTTTTATTTAAAGATAAATGTATGTTTATTTTTTTTAAATACTAAATTAATTTATATTAATTCTATACTGTTTGTAATTTTTAATGCATAATAAGTAAATACAAACATCTTAAATTAGGTGGGATATTTTAACAATTTTTTAAAAATGAATTTTAACTTAATTTAAATCATTCAAATATTTAACTCAAAATTAAGTTAATCCTGTAAAGTTACTACTAGTAACTTTTCACTTGGAAGTGGTGTTCCCTGCCACCAGGGAAGAGATCTTCCCTTGGTAAAGTATAGGGATAGTTAAAAAGTTTAAACTTTAAACAAATAGTGAAAATATTGTTTTATTAAATATTATATCATAGCTTCAAAAAGAGCACAATTAACTTATTTTGAAATAAAAAATGTATTTAAAACATATTTGAAATGAAATGTTTGTGTTTACTTATTATGAATTAAAAATGACAAAAATTTATTTTCAAGTTAAACAAAATTATAAAATATTTCATCATAAATTAATATTTGTGTATTTATATATTTTTTAACATTAAATGAATCTTTTATATTTTTTCAAAAGTCAACATAAATTCCTTTATTATAACATTATTACCTATGGGGTTCTATTTTAAGTCCACACCACAATTATTTACCATGTAAGGATGTTGCTGTACCAGTGGTTGGCCATGTGTAGTGCAGGTCTGAGCAGGGATAAATTTACTGCTATTTTGGTTCTTTTTTGGGTGTAGTAACTTTAGAAGTGCAGTCTGTGAATAACAATGGGCTTCTTCTTTTGTGTTTGGTGTTTGTCGCTCCCTAAATCCCTCCTTATCAATGTTTAAATTGGGCTGGTGGTTGCAGGGGGGCCTTCTGGCACTCACCTTTGGGGACAAGAACTTACTTTTCTCCTTTAGATGCTGGCCTAGAGCACGAGTGAGAAAAACACACAAGGGAGAAAGAAGGGGAAACAGAAAGACGAAAACAGTGACAAAGGGAGAAAGCAGGGACCTGCAAGAGTGAGATAAAGAGTCAGAGAGAGTCTGGTGGTGGTTTAAAGAGACAGGAGGTGGAATCGACACTACGCAGACTTGGCAGTTGCCACTCCAACATTCAATAGCACCCTCAGCATGCTTTTGAGCAAAACCTTGGGCATCAGCACTTATTTTTTTATAAATTAAACAGCTTTCCTTAGCCCTCCCTAAACCCTTTCCTACTCCTCCCTAAACCCCTCCCAATTAGTAAAAAGTTTTACTCTTTTTCCAGCCACTCCCCCGGTCCCTCTCACATCTCCTATCAAGTAGTAAAAGTGCGTGTTTGAAGATCTCTCCATAGAAAAGATAGGACAGGTAGAGGTGGAGATTTACACTCATAAGTTTGTGAATGGTACATGGTAGTAAATAAGTAGCATTACTGTAGTACAACTTTACATACTATACAGTTTGCGAATTGTACCCTGGGTGTAATAAACTCTTCATCAGTTGGAATTCACATCCTGCTCAAACAGGAGTTTGCTCAGAGGTTAGAATTTTATAGCCCACTTGTGCCTGAGATCTAAGACTGAAATAATTTTTACTGATTAGTTGTGCTTTGTCAGTGCCTAAAATGGGCAGGTACTGTCCTGTACTTTTTTAATTTGAAAGAGACAAAACCTGCACTTCTCAGCACTGCTGCAATATATTTAATGGAAGAGTACCTGCATTTCTCGGGAGCAAACAGGTACGCCAAATAGTGAGTACATTTGCTTCTATATTTTTATTTAAAACACTGGTAATGGTAACACCCATTATTTACAAAGCACCAAACTGGCAGGACTTTTGGACCGGACATCATTTTTAGATGTTTATGTATATTTTCAATTTGTACTTTAATTCATATAGCGCATGATACACCAGATAAAGTGCTTAAGTGATTTTTGGCAATTGCCAACACACCATTTTGCACATTGTCCACATTGTGAACCCAGACGGAGAGCTCACATTGATGAATATGAACTTTGATTCTCTCGCCAGTCCGGGATAAAACAATGCCACTGCAGGAAACTTCTTGCCCAGAGATATGGGGATATACGTTTCTTAAATTGTTATCCAGTTTGATAAATCTTGTCGGTAGCACTGCACTTGGATGCTTGTGTGCAAGAACGAATAATCCTGTGTGCCTTCCTGTCTAAACATAGTTACACACAAATGGATTGAAACAAGAGTGTTTTATGGCACTAATTATATTTAGTCTGTATGTAGCAAATCCTCCTGGTTAATAATAGAAGCTAATATGTTCCCTTTAAAGGTAAACAGCCTCTCTTTGACAAGTATGGCAAGATAATATGATCTTGGATTTCTCAAACTGGCCTGGTGAGGTCTTTATTAGATCCTAGAAATGCTTTTTCATGATTAAAAACAGACTTTTCCATAACTGACGTCCATCTTATCTAGCATCCTCCGCAGGCATGTTCTCCTAAGTATATCAACATGCCTAACAGGTGAGAGCTGGCCTGTCACCCTCCCCTTTATCCCAAGATAATGTCTTTTTCTAAACAGTCTCATGTTCTTAAACTGATCATGCATAAAAGTGATCCTAAGCTCCTGATCACATCATCATGTTGAACAGTCATAGCTTCTGAATGGTTAATTTAGAAACTCCACCCACCTATGATATTTATAAAATATTCATCAGTCATCATATGTCCCTCCTTTCATCAATGTTTTTGAAAAGCACTGTTCATTTCTTTGACATTCGCATGGTGATGTTCTTCGTTGTCTAACAGCAAAATACTTACAATTTGCTCTGCAGAATATCCTCTAACTGGTTTAAAGACTACATGAAAAACTTTTCAACAACATATGGTCACAGAAAAAGTCAACTAAGCAGCATCTTACTAAGGCTCTCTTTATGAAGTCTGTGGGATTTCTGATGTAATTACTGAACATCCTGATACTGTGGTGTGCAGTAATTTTTAAATTCAGCATTGCTGCACCATTATGAGTATGCTTCTGGGAAACTGGAAATCCAATTTTCAGTACAGATTCACAACAGACTTACTGTTGAAGTGTACTCACAAATCATTTTGGGCCTTATTTTGATGTCGGTCGGAAAGCCTCCGACCTTTGGTCGGAGGCTTTCCGACCGACATCAACGGTTTCAATTCCAACCGCCTAATTTCAATCTAGGTGGTCGGAATTGAAACCAGTCGTCATTCCAGCTGGCTTCCGACAGGCTCAGGGAGCCCGTTGGCCAGTCAGAACTGGCACGTAATCCCTATAAAATGGTGTTTCCGCCATCGGGATTATGATGTCGGTTTCCGACAGGCTTTCCATGTCGGGCTTTCCGACATGTAAAGTCTGTCGGATAGCGACTTTGGGGCCCCTTGCAGGGCCCCCTTCTCCCTGCAGCCTCTGGTTGGGGGCCGAGGGGGCACATTAATCCCAGGAATTAACAGAATCTCCCATTTCTCTATGGGAGCTTGTGCTATGGCCGGTTTACGGCTGAAGCACAAGCTCCAGTAGAAAAATGGGAGTATGCGACTGCACCATGTGCAGTCGCATAGTAATACTGTGGTCGGGACCGCCGAACGGAGGTCGGGCGGCACCGAATCTGCAATGATGTCAGTCGGAGGCAACTCTGACGACATCATAATCAGGGCTTTACTCTCTTCTCCGACTTTCACAATTGTACTCTTCGACAGCATCTGCTTTATCGCCTTGATTACTATACTTTCCAAATCTTTGCCTAATACCATTTTGCTTGGTTCCCTTATTTGGTGAGGTTGTGTTGAAAACTCTATTTGATATCCGTTTACAATTTCTTAAACCCAGACATCTTTTGTTAATTGTCTTCAATGATCCTGGATCAACTTTAGTCTTCCTTCCACCTTTAATGGGGTAAAACCCGTAACAGCCTTCATACTCACCTTGTCCTGAAGTGGATGCCTGCCCTTGACCTCAACATGATCTATTTCTTCCTCCTCTTCCCCTTTGGCGATATAAACCTTCTTGGCTACCTCCGTGATTTCCATAATTTCCACTGGCTTGGTAACCTGTGTAATGGGACTTCTAGTTTGCCCGGCTGAAAGTTTGCCCTTTCCTTCCAGCCCTTACAGACAAACTATTTCTAGTAAAGGCTCTATTCATATTAAATTGCGCTTTATCCAAACTTGTAAAAGTCTTCACATATTTCCCGAAGGACTTTACCATGCCTTCGCCAAATAATAATCCTTTGGCATCCTCACTTGTTTCTCTCTTTGCCAAATCACCCACTTTTGGGTTTATACAATTATAACCGTTTTGCTGCTCTCCGCTAGGAGTCCCTCATTTGTTTTGCCCAAATAACATATTGCGTGTTGGCATGAGACTCTTAACAAATGAATATTCAAATCCTTTCCTTTGAGGTATGCATCCTCAACTCAATCAAACATTGTTGCAAATGGCCCTAGGACGTATCTTGGCATTTTTTTTTTTTTGTCAAATTCTTTTTATTAATATATTTTGCACAAAATGTTATACAGCGTGTGTTAGGCAGTCATAATACATGGAAAGAATTCGGTAGGTACAGATATCCGCATTAGGTGGCTAAAACAGAGGAACACAGTTTCATATAATCTCGATACCTTCCCCACCTTTGCATTGGCACTCGAGGTAACTACATCAGTATAGCACGTAGGTTCAAAGCGAACTCTTGTAGGGGGACCCCTTGTACCTCTCTCAGTCACAATCATAGAGGACAGTATATGTCGAATGCACCTTAACGGCCCTTCGGCATCTAAAGGGTAGCTTCCTTGACTGCTGCTGTAGCGTAACAAGAAATTAGAAAGAGAGACAGAAAGAAAACAAAGTACACCCAAAAAAAAAAAAAAAAAAAAATTTTTTAACCTAACAACAATAACGCCCAGGGAGTCTAGAGACTTCTGATTGTTAATATAGTAGGGGGTTGGTGATCAGCGTCAGATGGGGGCGCCCCACGACCAGCGCGGAACGTCCTCTCCACCCGGTGACCAAGGGGGGAGGGCCGGCCCAGCTCATGTTGCTCAGATCAGAAAGAGGTGTAAAGCTCTGAGTCGTGGGCTACAGGCAAATAGAGGCAAACCCTCCGATAAATAGCTAACCAAGGGGCCCCAGATATAATCAAAACCCTTCCGGGAGTCATCAGCTATATCGGTTAGGCGCTCCATCGTCAGAGCTCTCCATAGGCGCGCGTGCCATTGGGTGAGTGAAGGGGCCTCGGTTTTCTTCCATGCCGCTGCTATAGCCATTTTTGCGGCACCCAAGCACACCCATAGGACCGATCGATCCGCATGTGTCTGGTATTTGAGTAGCGGGTCTCGGAGGCCTAGGAGCACATGTTCTACAGAATCCCCTATAGGGTATCCCAGAATGAGCTTTATATGGGCCAAGATTTCCTTCCAGAAGGTTTGGATAACCGGGCAATCCCACCAGATATGTTTAAAATCACCTAGGAGGCCACAACCCCTCCAGCAGCGATCGGAGGTGTTCGGGAAGATAGCATGTAATTTGTGAGGGTGAAGATACCAGTCATATAGTGTTTTATAGTGAGCTTCTCGGAGGTGCATTGATCTGTTGAATTTCCCTATGTCCCTATAGAGGGATTCCCATTGTTTTTCCGACGGTGGTGTTCCCAGCATGCTGCCCCAAAATGTTCTGTGTCGCTGTGTGCGGTGTGGTGTTAGGGTGAGCAGTAGCTTATATAAGAAGGAAATGCAACCTTTGGCCGTCATACCGGATTGAACAAATTTTTCTATGGGGAGTAATCCCTGGTGGCGGCTTGCCTTATATGGGGTTGTTGAACCCAATGAATTAGCTGCGTGTAGTGAAAGCTTTCGGTGCGGGGGAGATGAAATTGGTTCATACAGTCGTGGAAGGAGCGTATTCTGTCCCCCTGAAACAGATCTGAGATCATTCGGCAGCCTCCCCTATTCCAGAGGTCAAAGGGTCCTTCCTGAAGAGCTGGGGGGAACTCTTTAGTGAAGTGGATGGGGGTATAGGGGGAGGGGAACGAAGTCATGGGGAGAGATTTGGTGACTGCGTCCCACACATGAAGAGTGGTAGAGGTAGGGACACTTAAATACGCATTTAGAGGTCTATCTGATTTGTGTCTCCAAGGGAGATCCCAGATAGTTCTGCCTGTCACCTGTCTATCTATGTGGAGCCACAGTTTGTCGGACTCTCTCAGTGACCATTCGCTCAGCACCCGCAGTTGCGACGCCCTATAGTATGTTAGAAAGTCCGGGAGGGCCAGGCCTCCCTTGTCCCGAGGTCTCGTCAGTAAATGATGGGACAGGCGCGCTCGCTGTCCTTGCCAGATGAATTTAAGGAGCATAGATTTCAATTCAGGGAATAAAGTTCGGTCAGGAACAATGGGGAGACCCTGGAAGAGATAGAGAAGGCGGGGCAGTACGTTCATTTTAATTGTGTTGATCCTGCCTATCCACGAGAGATATGCAGCACTCCATTTTTTAAAATCGGTTTTTAGTTGGCGGAGGAGGGGCGGAAAATTAGCCTGATATAGGTCAGGGAGTTTGGGAGTGATTCGGACCCCCAAGTACGTGATAGACTTTTTAGCCCAGTGAAAAGAAGAGGCCTCTTCAAGCACCACTTGAGTCCTCCGGGGTAAGGTCAAGTTCAGAAGAGATGATTTGGAGGGGTTTATTTTAAATCCTGAGACCGTCTCAAAATGTAGTAATTCCTGACTAATTTCTGGAAGGGAGACTGCCGGGTTGGTAACCGGAAGAAGAATATCGTCCGCGAATAGGGCAATTTTGTGGTCGTCCGTCCCGAAGGGGATTCCGGTGATCGCCTGATTGGCGCGAATATGGGCTGCAAAAGGCTCTATGCTAAGGGCAAAAAGTAGTGGGGATAATGGGCAGCCCTGTCTGGTCCCCCTTGTCAAATTAAAAAGTCCGAAGCCACTCCATTCACCACCACTCGTGATCTAGGTGCTTTAAAATTTGCCTGAACCATATTGATAAAGGGCTCACAGAAGCCAAATCGGCGCAGAGAGAGCACTAGAAAAGACCAGTCCACTCGGTCAAAGGCCTTCTCTGCGTCGAGTGATAGCAGTGCTGCCGGGATTTGTTTCTTTTGGGCCTTATCAATGAGGTGGAAAATTCGTCGAAGATTGTCATGCGTTTGTCGGCCCTTGATGAACCCCGATTGGTCGGCATGAATAAGATTAGGAAGTATGGTCTCGAGGCGGGTGGCAAGGATTTTGGAGTATAATTTGGCATCAAGATTGATTAGGGCAATGGGTCGGTATGAGGAGCAGCGTTGGGGGTCTTTCCCCTGCTTGAGAATGACAGAGAGCAGAGCTTCTCCCATAGTTGGTGAAACAGCTTTTGGGAGGCAATAGCATTAAATAAATGAGTCAAGTGGGGGCTGAGGTCGGCCGCGAATGTGCGATAAAACTGGGCTGTGAACCCGTCGGGCCCTGGTGCTTTGCGCAATTTAAGGGAGTCGATCGCTGCTTGGACTTCTTCTATAGTGATTGGCGCCCCTAAGCGGTCGTTGGTCAAGGCAGGGACCTGGGGGAGGGCTAGGTCGGCAAGGTAGTGCAGTTGGTCGCTCTCATTGAGGGCGTCAGCCTGATAGAGTGTGTGGTAAAATGTGTGGAACGCCCGTGCTTTCCCTTCCTCACTTATGTAGGTCGTGCCCTGTTCATCCGTAATGTGTTTAATGAACTCTTTCTCTTGTTTAACCCGCAGTTGTTTAGCAAGCAGGGTCCCCACTTTGTCCCTCCCCTCGTAGCTTCGGGCTTGAAGTCTGAGAAGTGTTTTCTCAGCTCTGTTAGTGTATATGGCATTGAGTTTCCCTCTGATGGCTGTAAGTGTCCGCAAGGAGGGGGCTGACGGTGTGGTTTTATGTGTTTTCTCAGCGTCAGCAAGCTGATGTGCTAAGTCGAGGCGCTCCTTAGTCTGGAGCCTTCTAAGGGAGGTAGCTAGAGAGATGCAGTGTCCCCTGATGTGTGCCTTGAAAGCGTCCCAAGTTGTCGACGGGGAGGTGTCTGCCGGGTCGTTAAGAGAGAAAAATCTTTGATGGCCTTGCGGAGCTCGTCTCGATGTAAGCGATCTCTGCCTAAAAAGTCAGGGTAGTACCATCTAATCAAGTTGGAGCGTGGAGTCGGCCAGTCCAGGAGACAGGTCAATGGGGCATGGTCAGAAAGGGCCATGGGTAGAAGCAGGGAGTTTGTGACTGTGTGGATGAGTGATTGGCTTATGAAGGCATGGTCAATCCGTGAATATGATTTGTGCACGTGGGAGAAGAATGTAAAATCTTTCGTTGTCGGATTGAGGCGGCGCCATACATCTATCAGTCCCAACTGTTGCATAGTAGTCTTAAGTGTAGCAGGGAATACCCCTCTCCCCGTTCTATGGCCATGTGAGGAATCCATTACGGGGTCCCAGACGAGGTTGAAATCTCCCAGAATAATTAGGTCCCCCACTGCGAAGCTCACCAGTGTATCCAAAAAGTAGAGAGAAAGTCAGCCTGGCCAATGTTGGGGGCGTAGATGGAGGCTATAGTACAAGGCCTGCCCATCAGCGTGCCTTTGACCAAGATAAATCTGCCCTCTTTATCCTTCTGAGTGGCCTCATGTAAGAAGTGGGCTGAGGTGTGGAATATCAGAGCAACCCCGTTGCGTTTCGTATGATTAGTAGCCTGATATATGTGGGGGAATCGTCTATGTTTGAGTCTACTCTCTTCCTCCCGCTTTATGTGGGTTTCCTGAATCGCTACTACCTGTGGGCAGTGGTCCCCCAGAAACTTCCAGAAGCGCTGTCGCTTATTAGGGGAATTAAGACCCCTGACGTTCCACGTGAAGAGCTTAACCCCCATGACCCGTGCCCTGATCAAGAAAGCCTAGTCGAATCCCCCCCCGTCCCTCCCTCCCCCCAGATCAAATGCCGCGCTCCCTGGGTAAAAGAAAATACAAAAAAGTCAAACATATTAAGTAATACAGGTGATGAAACCTGTATGTAGTTTGATGCAGGACGAGACTCCTGCATCTGCAGGTAGTTGATGGGGTGAGACCAAACCCGCACCGAAAGGCCCGCTTTTTCAATAGAAAATTAACGTCCCATAAATTTGCAGGCAACTGGAAACATTAGAGGCGCTCTTAAGCAAATCTGTGGTCATAGTTCGAGCAGTCAGTTTACATTAAGAGCTAAAGAGCGCAGCCAAACACCGGGGCGCCCAGTGAGGCCAGTCCGCTGCGCCCGAAGAACCGCTTCACTGATATGGATAGATAGCGGAGGTCCGTATAGTCCTCTCATGGTGTCTTCTTGTCCGAGGTCGATGCCACCTGCCAGGCTCCCTGATCGTCTTGTGTCTTCCTCCGCCGTCTGGAGCCATCTGCGTTTGTCGGGCCTGTCCGTGGCGGTGAATAGGCAAGTCCCAATAGGTTCGCCGCTTCCTCTACTTCGGTGAAGTGGCGCTGCTTGTTGTCATAGAAAAAGGCGAGACCGAAAGGGTAAGTCCATCTATATTTTATCTGTTTCTCACGTAGGGCAGTAGTGACAAGGCGAAACTGCTGACGTCTCATCAACGTGGCCTGGGCAACATCCTGGAACAAGGTGCATGAGCTTCCTTGAAACTCGACCGTGTCCCGCCCCGAGCCCTACGAATCACCAATTCTTTGGTTTTAAAGGAGGCGAATTTGGCCAAAATATCTCTTGGACGTTGTGTCTTGCCCTGTTGCACTGGACCGACTCTGTGGACTCGCTCTAGATGGATCGGTGGCCCGTCGTCTCCTATAATACTGGTGAAGAGGTCCGTCATGAATTGCTCCAGGTTAGCCCCTCACGTCCTTCCTCTAGGCCCCGGACCCGGATATTTTCCCGTCTAGAACGGTTCTCTAAGTCCTCGCATTTCAGAAGGGCTGCGTTCAATTGAGCGGTGATGGCGTCGGAGCTGTCTTCCAGCGGTTGTAGTCGGTCTTCCAAGTTCTGGCATTTTGTTTCGAGGTCAAGGGCGCGGGTCCCCACCGAGTCCACATCAGCCCTGATATCGCTAAGTTTGAGGCTCATTTCTGATTTAAAGGCATCAAGAGAGGCGGTGATATCTGCTTTGAGGTCTGCACGCAGTTCATTCTTAAAGTCGCGCAGTGTTGCTAGTAGGTCGTCCCGAGTGAATGCCATTTCTCCCGTCGCTGGACTGCACCCCTGTTCTGCGCCGTCTGCCGCACCGGAGGCTCCAAAGTAGCTGGAGACTTTATTTGTTTGGGATTTTTTGGGAGGCATATGGGCAGATGTGGGTTATCGTGGTTGTCCCAGGCCGTCTGCAGGACTGCTGTGACCCGCAAAAGGACTACACTGTGCGTGCTGAGTGGGAGGCTCTCACTGGTTGGAGCTCCCTTTGAACCCTATTGTGCACTCCTCCGCCTATCAGGAAGCTGTCAGCCGGGAGACTCCACGATATGCTGGGCCCCTCAGAGATCCAGTGACAGGCCTGTGGTTGTCACGGGAGCCCCAGCCGCCATGTTAGGGTCAGGCACGAGGAGTCAGGCAGAGCCCAAGCAAGCCGGTCCAAAGCGCTTGAAAAGCCTTCGCGCTCTTCTCCAGGGCCCCTCAGGTACTCCCGCCATAGCGCAGCCCCCGGGGGCAGTGACAATGTCCCGATGAGCCCCCTGGTCTGCGACGCTGAGTCAGGGTCAGGCGCACCCTCCGAGAGCCGCTGGCCACCGGTATCTCCCAGCGCTCAATCTTGCCACCAGGATTCCAAGTCGCTCGCGCCTGCACCTACTTATTCGAGGAATGAGTATGTCGCCTCCGTCGACAGCCGCGCTCCGGGGAGATCTTCTGCGGCGGCCGCCAATATGTCACGATCAGCAGCTCATCCGTAGTCACAAATCCCCCGTATTCTACGGGGCCGCCGATGTTGCTGGAAGTGGGGACCGCATCGGAGTTGAATGGAGGTAGTGGCTCCACTATGTAGCCCCAAGTGAGAGATCCGACTAGATCGTCAGTGGGCCGCCATGTTGGTTGAGAGGCAGCCCCTGGGCCCCAGTCGCTTCGGAAGGGATCTATCGGACCTCCGCGCGCCTCAGCGTGTCTCATGTAGGCGCTATCGGGCCGGCATCCGAGTGTGTCACATAAGGCCTGTGGGCTCCCTGGGGGACATCTAATTGCTCGTGATAGCGAGCCACGGTGCGGGAGCCGAGCCGGTTCACGTCCGCGCGGCCATGATGGTTGGCCATGCCCCCCATCTTGGCATTTTTTAAGGGATCTTTCGAAGCCCTTTCTCGGGTCTGGCCCCAATTTATATAGGTAAGTAATCAACTCAGTATCGAATTTCAGAGTCATCATCACCTTCTCATCAATCACTGGGCATGAACACTCAGCCCTCAAAATATTACGCTTCTCTCTTTCCAGAGGCTTCCTTATCATATGTATTTGGACACAGGGTCTAATGGCCACTAGTCTTTACACCTCGGGTGTCTGATGTCCTGTGGATCAAAAAGATTTTCCCCCATAGGGTCTGTGATTATCTTCATCTTTTTTGATTTCTCATCAATGCTTTCCCCAAATTCATCATCAATACTATTGTTATAATCAAGGTCCAGAATATTTTCATCCATATTGGATGCGCCTCCTCTCATTTCCATCTCATCTGATTGTATGCCATCACTTGAAGTGCAAGACTGCCTTTTTTAAGTGCTGCGTCAGGCACCCATTCTCTCTGATTCACTTAGGAGTCCCTTCTTATAGAAAGAAACTTCCATATGTTTTCTCTTTTTAATGCATTTTCCCTCTGGACCTCTTTGCACCTCTTTCTGATCAGAAAATGAAAAATACTCTTCATCATCTATGCAGCCTGTCTCCCTTCTCTTCATTAATACCTGTTTAATAGTTTCCTGAACTGCAAAATCTAGCTCCTGTGAAATGATTTTCCTAATCAGGCTCTCCTGGCTATTCTCTATACTCCACTGTTCTTCAATTTTACTTAAAAATGGTTACTTTGTACTAATTTCTGCGTGTATTTGTACTATTCCACTATAAAACTGCTCCCAAAACATTTACCGTATTAGATTTATCTCCTATCAGCCACCGACTGTTGTTTCTCTCCACACTTGTAACGATCGCTCACAGGAGCTCTACGTTGCTAAGCTACTTGCTTCACATGACTATTTCCTTTAGAAAACATACCACATTTTTAATAATAAGGTCTACTGCCTATAGACATTTAACTGTGTCAAAGACACGCTCTGTTTCTTTTAGAAACAGACGCTCATGCGCTTCATGTGAGAGCGTCTATTTCATGCTGGCTTTCGTTGTTGTGCCTTAGCGCTCAACACAGCTCCTGATGAATATTCAAGCATGAGGAAAACAACTGTGGCAGCGGTGTGGAGGTCCTGCAGCGGTGCCTTTCAAAGGTACCTATGTATGCCTTAGAAAGGCACCGCTGCAGGATCGCCACAGCGCGTTCCAGCACGGCATGGACTGTGATGTCCATGCCGGGCTGGAACTTGGGGTGCATGTACACAGAGGGGCACGACATGTGCTCCCCTGCATGCACCCCCATGCATGGGGCACGAGGGGGCCCTGTAAGACCCCCTTTGTTTCATGACTGCCAGGAGTTTCATGGAGAAAGAACCTCCATGACAGCACTGGTGATCCAGAAACTCGTAATATGCATGGCAGTGCCGCAGTGACACCACCAGCATATTGAGAGCCCCTGACCACCGCCGGACCACCAGGGAATTCGGTTCCCTGGCTTGTGGTGGTGCAATGGCAGTCTGACCAGAAGTAATAAGGTGGTCGGACCGCCGGGGCAGTGGTGGCTTGACCACCACTGCCGCACCCCCGCGAGTCTGGCAGTCCTTAGACCGCCAGACTCGTAATCAGGCCCTAAATCACACTATAACAGACACAAATTAACATAATATACTTATCAGCTCAGAAGCAGCAAACAAAAGAGGAGGAAGATGGAGCACAAGGAGTATTTATGGGACTGAAAGTTCTAAGTTTATTGTGATGTTTATAAGTTCAATATTGGAAGATTTTAAAGGTGCTGCTCAGAAGGAGTGAATAAAAGTTCATGCATAATGCTTGCCTCCTGTCTTGACATAAAATCCTACTTTCAGTACAGATTCACAACAGACTTTCCCATAATTTGGAGCACATTTACCCACACCTTTAATTATTTCCTGGTGACGGATGCATGTGGAAGGCAGTCCGATGTACCGTGCACCATCGCAACTCATAATCCTAAATGGGTTGTTAAAGCCAAGCTACCAGCTAAATCACATTCCCTTAGTGTCCAACCAGGAGGGCCAGTACAGGCAAATCCAGACACTCAGACTCTTCTCTGTACCTCTCTGAGATCAGCTTCAACAAGTAAAACTGTCTACTGTTTAAAAATGCACTGAAAATGAAAAGTACTCGGGGAGGCCATCTGCTCACATTTACAGCGGCACTGTGAGTACCACCACATTATGGATGTTCATCAAGTCATGATTTGCTCCAGGCACTGTAGTGAAATACCTCATGCCATCCTTTGGGCAACATATTTGCTGTCATATTAGATGGACACTGGTCAAGCTTATCACGCTTTTTCAGGTTTTCTATTCCACTATTTGGCTTTAAATGTCACAATAAAGAATTAAATCTAAAATGTAAAAATATTATATGCAAATAGAGAATCATAGTGTGGGCTACTTAAAACAAAGTGAAATGCAAGATAGAAAACAAAACATATGGAGAGGCACTGGACAAAGATAGAAAGGTGTTCAATTTTAAGTTGTGTATGCAGAAGTGCATCACAATTTGGCACCTTTATGATAAGGTTAGTATTTTGTCTGTGGGTCTTGGTCTACTTTCAAATGGGAGACAGACTTAACATTTTTCAGGGCCAACCGATAAGATGTATCAGCCTTGACCTATATTCCTTCTTTTGCCATTAGATACATTGATCGATTAATAAAAATTGTCACTATTCTAGAGGTGTTGACTTGCTAGTTGAGCAAGAAATAATACTAGATTAGGCTTTTCTTGTTCCACAGCCTTTAAAAGTCTTCCCAATGCCTTGCTCTTATGGAGCAAGGCATTGGGAAGTGTGAGAAAATAATTCCCAATATATGGTTTGTGAGAAAATAATTCCCAATATATTGAAACTGTTTCACTGTCCCTAATGGAATCATCATCAGCAGAACTTCCTACTTGCAGCTTTCTTGATTAAGGGATCCAGGACATGGTATTCAAGTTGTTTTTGTTCATGACTATGCCCCAATGCTTGTAGTATGTGTCCATTCTCTTAGCAGCTGGAGGACATTCCTACTTCTTGCCAGAAAAACTGAATCATCAGCAAAGAGCATAATTTGAACTTGTGTCACTTATTTTGAGGACGTGCTTTCTCACATCTTTTATTTCCTCCTGAAATTGTTGATATAATAATTGAACAACACAGCAACTAAAAGAGTTCCTTACTTTATTCCAAAAATAATCTGGAATCTCCTGGTTAGTTGCTATGCTTTGTCACAACAAACTGTGCTGAAGAAGAGTGAAATGGCTCAGAGATCGGATGGACTAGAGCACGGGTACTCATAGTATGGCCCGCGGGCCGCCAGCGGCCCGGCAAGCCTTCCTTGGCGGCCCGCGGACCTTGCAGACATCTTACCTGTGTTTGCAGCGCGGACTCACTCTGCTCTATGGGGGCCGGGCGATTCCAGGATAGTCAGAGTGGAGATGCAGGGGCTAAGAAGAGGCGAAATACAACAAAGCCTCCATTAACAAGTAAATGGTCTTTTAAAGACCTGTGAAGTACTGGGGTGCGGCTGTGTGTGCCCGGGAAGCTGTCTCAGCCTGGGGTGACCCACACGAGGGGGGGGGGAAGGCTGAAGCTGAAAGTGGTCTTTTACAGGAGAAAACGAGCTGGCTTTTACATTACACAGGGAGAGGGGGGCGTGGGGGGGCTGGTGACGGGGACGTGTAGACACAGTACGTGTGCACTGCCCGAGACAGTTAGAGATAGAAACAGATAGAGATAGAGACAGAGATAGACAGACAGCAATAGAGATAGAGAGAGAGATAGAGGCAGAGACAGACAGAGACAGACAGCGATAGAGACAGAGAGAGAGATAGAGGCAGGGACAGATAGAGGCAGAGACAGATAGAGACAGAGACAGACAGCGATAGAGACCGAGAGAGAGACAGAGGCAGGGACAGATAGAGGCAGGGACAGATAGAGGCAGGGACAGATAGAGGCAGGGACAGATAGAGGCAGAGGCAGAGACAGACAGAGACAGACAGCGATAGAGACAGAGAGAGAGATAGAGGCAGGGACAGACAGAGGCAGAGACAGAGACAGACAGCGATAGAGACAGCGAGAGAGACAGAGGCAGGGACAGATAGAGGCAAGGACAGATAGAGGCAGGGACAGATAGAGGCAGGGACAGATAGAGGCAGAGACAGATAGAGGCAGAGACAGACTGACAGAGGCAGAGACAGATACAGACAGATAGAGGCAGAGACAGACCGAGACAGAGACAGACAGCGATAGAGACAGAGAGAGAGATAGAGGCAGGGACAGACAGAGACAGACAGCGATAGAGACCGAGAGAGAGACAGAGGCAGGGACAGACAGAGGCAGGGACAGATAGAGGCAGGGACAGATAGAGGCAGGGACAGATAGAGGCAGAGACAGATAGAGACAGAGACAGACAGAGACAGACAGCGATAGAGAGAGAGATAGAGGCAGGGACAGACAGAGGCAGAGACAGACAGCGATAGAGACAGAGAGAGAGACAGAGGCAGGGACAGATAGAGGCAGGGACAGATAGAGGCAGGGACAGATAGAGGCAGGGACAGATAGAGGCAGGGACAGAAAGACAGAGACAGGGACAGACAGAGAAAGGGACAGACAGAGACAGGGACAGACCGAGACAGGGACAGACAGAGACAGATAGAGGCAGACACAGGGACAGGGGCAGACAGATAGAGGCAGAGAAAGAGATACGGAGAGGGAGACAGAGGGAGGGAGAGAGAGAGAGGGAGAGAGAGAGATAGAGAGAGGGAGGGAGGGAGACAGGTAGAGGGAGACAGAGGGAGGGAGACAGATAGAGGAAGACACAGGGAGAGAGAGAGAGGGAGACAGAAGGAGGGAGATAGAGGGCGACAGACAGAGGGAGGGAGACAGAGGGAGGGAGACAGAGGGAGGGAGACAGAGGGAGGGAGGGAGACTGAGAGAGGGAGGGAGACAGAGAGAGGGAGGGAGACAGAGAGAGGGAGGGAGACAGAAAGAGGGAGGGAGACAGAGAGGGAGACAGAGAGAGGGAGACAGAGAGAGGGAGTCAGAGAGGGAGACAGAGAGAGGGAGACAGAGAGAGGGAGACAGAGAGGGAGGGAGAGAGAGGGAGGGAGAGAGAGGGAGAGAGAGGGAGACAGAGGGAGAGAGAGGGAGGCAGAGAGAGAGGGAGAGAGAGAGAGAGGGAGAGAGAGAGAGAGAGGGAGGGAGGAGAGAGAGAGGGAGGGAGACAGACAGAGGGAGACAGATGGAGGGAGACAGACGGAGGGAGACAGAGGGAGGGAGACAGAGGGAGAGAGAGGGAGAGAGAGAAGGAGGGAGAGGGAGGAGGGCGACAGACAGGGAGACAGAGGGAGGGAGACAGAGGGAGGGAGGGAGACAGAGGGAGACAGAGAGGGAGACAGAGGGAGAGAGAGAGAGACAGAGGGAGAGAGAGAGAGACAGAGAGAGAGGGAGACAGAAGGAGGGAGACAGAGGGAGACAGACATAGGGAGGGAGACAGACAGAGGGAGGGAGACAGAGAGAGGGAGACAGACAGAGGGAGACAGACAGAGAGAGGGAGACAGACAGAGAGAGGCAGACAGACAGAGAGAGGGAGACAGAGGGGGAGGGGGAGGGAGAGAGAGGGAGACAGAGGGAGAGAGAGGGAGATAGAGAGAGGGAGGGAGACAGGTAGAGGAAGACACAGAGAGAGAGAGAGGGAGACAGAAGGAGGGAGATAGAGGGCGACAGACAGAGGGAGGGAGACAGACAGAGAGAGGGAGACAGACAGAGAGAGGGAGACAGAGGGGGAGGGGGAGGGAGAGAGAGGGAGACAGAGGGAGAGAGAGGGAGATAGAGAGAGGGAGGGAGACAGGTAGAGGGAGACGGAGGGAGGGAGACAGATAGAGGAAGACACAGAGAGAGAGAGAGGGAGACAGAAGGAGGGAGATAGAGGGCGACAGATAGAGGGAGGGAGACAGAGAGAGGGAGGGAGACAGAGAGAGGGAGGGAGACAGAGGGAGAGAGAGAGAGGGAGAGAGAGAGATAGAGAGAGGGAGGGAGGGAGACAGGTAGAGGGAGACAGAGGGAGGGAGACAGATAGAGGAAGACACAGGGAGAGAGAGAGAGGGAGACAGAAGGAGGGAGATAGAGGGCGACAGACAGAGGGAGGGAGACAGAGGGAGGGAGACAGAGGGAGGGAGACAGAGAGAGGGAGACAGACAGAGGGAGACAGACAGAGGGAGACAGACAGAGGGAGGAGGGCAACAGACAGAGGGAGACAGAGGGAGGGAGACAGAGGGAGGGAGACAGAGGGAGGGAGGGAGACAGAGAGAGGGAGGGAGACAGAGAGAGGGAGGGAGACAGAGAGAGGGAGGGAGACAGAAAGAGGGAGGGAGACAGAGAGGGAGACAGAGAGAGGGAGACAGAGAGAGGGAGACAGAGAGAGGGAGACAGAGAGGGAGGGAGAGAGAGGGAGGGAGAGAGAGGGAGAGAGAGGGAGACAGAGGGAGAGAGAGGGAGACAGAGAGAGAGGGAGACAGAGGGAGAGAGGGAGACAGAGAGAGAGGGAGAGAGAGAGAGAGGGAGAGAGATAGAGAGAGGGAGGGAGAGAGAGAGAGAGGGAGGGAGACAGAGAGAGAGGGAGGGAGACAGACAGAGGGAGACAGACGGAGGGAGACAGAGGGAGAGAGAGGGAGAGAGAGAGGGAGGGAGAGGGAGGGAGAGGGAGACAGAGGGAGAGAGAGGGAGGGAGAGGGAGGGAGGGAGACAGAGAGAGAGGGAGGGAGGGAGGCAGAGAGAGGGAGGGAGACAGAGAGAGAGGGAGACAGACAGTGAGTGAGACAGAGGGAGACAGAGAGAGAGAGGGAGAGGGAGACAGAGAGAGAGAGGGAGAGATAGAGGGAGGGAGACAGAGACAGAGAGGGAGGGAGAGAGAGAGAGAGAGAGAGAGAGAGAGAGAGAGAGAGAGATGTGTGTATGCAGGGTCTGGTGGCTCAGTGGACGAAGGCATCCACTGCAGGGGCCTTTGTTCAACCTCATGGTCACAGTTTTTTTTTCTTTCTAGCCCCGCCCCCTCGCCCACTGACCCCGCCCCTACCGGTGCGGCCCTCGGCCACAAACCACACTGTAAATTTGGCCCCCGGGAGAAAGTTTGTGAGTACCCATGGACTAGAGGAACATTCATGCGAGAGTTCTTGAGCTCATCATATTAATTTGTTTTCACCATTGCAGAATTAGGTGGGGGTCTCCTCTTCTTTTAGTGCCTAGGTGCCAAGGTCTTGGCCCCTCATAGCGACATCAGCAGTCATTCTCATTGTGTCCTGATACCTCAGTCATCTCTTCACTTGTCTGTGCCCTTTTGAATGCTCACATTCTCCCACATTCAGGCATGCAGAGGATAGGGCAGAGGCTCATTGGGGTATTCAGACAAAATACTGAGTAAACAATATCGAGATGCAAACATTTCGAGCTTTTAATATTGTGATCCACAAATATCGTAATGCAGAAATATCGTTGGCAAGAATATACATTTTCTAACGTAAGTAATATAGATGTCAAAAATATCTGTTGTTAATATCATTTACAAAAATATGTGGGTTGTTATCGATATCTGTGCTGTTAATATATTTACGAGAACATTGTTGTTAATATCATTTGTTAATTATTTTTATTTTTTTGGTATATGTTTTAATTGTATGTGTTATAAATTGTTTGTATAATTATTGTTAATATTTTTTAATATAGTTTGTAATTTTGTTGTTGTTCTTAAACTTAATTTAATTGTTTATTGTAATTTTTAGTGATGTAGCAGGTTGTACGGTTTGTAGGGGTACAGGGTGGGAAGTAAATTAGTTATATTAATTCATATTTAATTTTAATTATTTAACTGATAATTAATTATGTAAATTGTGTAATTCATTTATTTTTTACGTTAAGTTTTAGGTGCAGGTTGTGAGTTTTTAGGGGTACAGTGTGGGAATTAAATTAATTATAATTAATTTATAAATAATTTTAAATTATTATTAATTATTTAATCAATAATTAATTATGTAAATTGTGTTAATAATTACATGTTTAATTTATATATTTCGGTGCAGGTTGTGCGGTTTTTAGGAGAAAATGATGGGAAAGTAATTCATTAAAATTAATTAATAATTAATGTTAATTAATAATTATTATTTAATTGATAATTATGTAAATTGTGTAATTAAGATATTGTTTAAGCTATATATCAGATGCAGGTTGTTGGGTTTGTAGGGGGCAAAGGGTGGTAAGTTAATTAATTGTAATAATTATTAGTTCATTAACATTAATTGCTCAATTGATAATTAATTATGTAAATTGTGTAATCATTATAAATCTTTTAGATATATTCTAGGTGAGGGTTGGGTTGTTAGGGGTAAAGGGTGGGAAGTTAATTAAGAAATAATTTGTTGATAATTAATTTGTTATGAATTATTGCATTGATAATTATGCAAATTGTGAAATTATCATATTTTTAAGTTATATTTTCGGTGTGTGTTGTTTAGCTTGTAGACATATGGTTAGGAAGTTATTTAATAATGATAGATTTAAAATTATTTATTAATTTATTAAAAATGGTGGCATTTATTACGCTATATGTTAATTGTGTTATGCTTTTTAAATTCAATTTAATTGTTTTTGTTGGTTGCTATGATTGTGAGAATACATTGTAACAATTATGTACTTTCTGAGGTTTGTTTGCATGCAACAGAAGTCCGGAGCAGTGGCTGCCAGTGCAGATCATTGGCTATTTAATGCTTGTTCCTAGTTACACTCAACGCTCGTGCGTAGTTGGCGCTCCCTCCCACCTCCTGCCCCCAGCTTTTTCTCCAGTGAAACTGAGTTCTGGATCTATGCGATGGGCTGAGGTAAAAATAGCCCTCCTGTAGCACCCCCTCGCAGCAGCGAGACAGGCCTCCAGACGACACTTCATCTTCTATCAACAACAGCAGAGGAGTGTGCGCGGTGCGCGCACTTGTCAGTATTAGAAAGGTGAAAGGCGGAGCGCAGATGAAAGTGAGGGAAGAGCGATTCGCTTTGAACTGCTTTCACATCAGTGGCGTGACGAAGGTGTCATGGGCCCAAATGCAAGTAAGGAAATGGGCGCAGTCTCATGCCTGGAGAATAAAATACAGGCATTACTGGCCCCTTGTAAACCTGGACCCCAGCCCCACTCTACCTCCTGCACAGTTCATAGCTAGGGCCCTGCTTGGCATACTTGAGTTTCAAAAGGCAGAAACGTAAGCCAGCCCCCTACTCCCATGCAGAGGTCACCTTTAGGGGGGTCCCTTCTCACCTCAGGGGCAACTGTGAGGTTGTGTGACTCAGGGATTTTTAGGAGCCCTCGTCATGGTTTGAAGGGACTACACAATTAGAAGAAGAAGAATGCATAATACATTAAAAAAAATCTGTCTTCAAGTTGTGACTGCAATTATTATGCGAAAGGAGCACTGATCCCCTGAGGTACCTGCCACTGACAGTCCCGATGATGTCACTCGCTGTCTCCTAGTCTCTCGCTTTAATTCCCCGCCACGGGCCTCAGCCGGGTCAGTCCGTACTTACACTCTCTCTCCCTCGGCCGGCTGCAGGGAAAGTCACATCCAGTCCTCACCGCAGCCGCTTCCGCAAACTCCTGCAGGAGGTCGGGCCACAGTACAGTCTCCGTGTCGTGTAGAGACCATGGAGAGCTGGGTTTCCCTCCTCGGGTGGACGCCCCCTCCTTCTGTGCCCTCCCCACCCTCCTTCTCGCTGCCCAACTCTCACTTTTTACTGGTCGTGTGGCCCTGTTCCTCCCCTGCAGACTCCTTCCAGCTCCCGGGTGTGTCCCGCCTCTGCTGTTTTTTTATTGTTCTTCCCTGTACCTTTCGTCTGCCTGTCTATTCCCTCCTCTCCTTGCCTGTTACCACCCTCTCTGCCTGCCCTGTCAGATACCCTGCCCGTGTTCCTCGTTATCCACCTACAACCTCCTGCTCCATCTCTCCTAACCCCTACTACGTATATCCCACCCAGACAGGCAAATGCTTCCTCCGCGACGAGCCATGCCTGCAGAAGTCTGGAAACTTTCAGCCCCTTGGAAGGATGCCCGCTCTGACCTCAACAATGTCCCAGGCGTGGGTGTCATGTTTTGGAGAGCTTGACATCTGCGTTGGAGACAACTTTCACGGCACACATGCTGTGCGACCGACTGAAAGTATTGTGTTCTGCTCACGAGAGTCAGATCCAGTGTACTTTTAAAATAGCGAATTTTGTAGAGGCTATAATGCTGTTTATTCAGACAGAATGGCTTAGTAGGTTAATACGTCTGCTGCATCTGCTCAGGAAATCGGCATACAGTATGCCCAGGGCTTTAAGTGGGCCGGGGCCTGCCGGTGCTCAGCACCGGCAGTTCTTAAAAGCAGGTGCGGAAACGGGTACCTATCGGGCTCCCCATTTTTGCCCTCACCCTCAAGATGAAAAAAAAATCTTAACTGCAGCAGTACCATCCTTCACTGCCTTTGATGTAACTGCAAAGAGACTCGTTATAGTTCTTTCACAGTCCCATCACGTCAGAACTCAAGCATTTTCAGTGTTATATACAACAAAGCCATAGTTGTTGCTTATTTATCTTATGCAACTAACAACCATTGCCAAAGCCAATAGTCCTGGCTTATTGTAGGTGTAATGTTACTTGTTGGATTATATATCTGGATGCAATGACAGAAGCAACAAAATACCAGTCGGGCGGCTCACTATGCTAAGCACAGATTTTTAGTTACATGCTTGTAAGCCACACCCTTAATTTCATCGGCCACACCCATTTGAGAGACCCCCCTCCCAGTTTTTTCATCCCACTTAAAACCCTCAGTATGCCCATTGAAGCCAGGGCCATGTACAAGACGCCCTGTATCGCTCATAAGGCCCTACACGCATCCACTTCAGGTTACCTGGCTGACAAATTGAAGATATCTGGGGGCACTGCTGCTAGAATCCCCGACCTTTAAAAAAAAAACAATTTATGATGGCTCAATCCTCCTCAGGAAGCGCCTTACCTCTGAACCCATGCATTACCAATTTGGAAATTTTCTTTCAATCCTTCAAAGACATTTTAGCTACTCCCCACTTTTGACCTCACTGGTTTATTCTCTGTACTGATCGATGACTTGAGATTTACTGAGCCACCCCCTTTTCACTAGAGTCCATCTTGAACGTGCCCCCAATCAACATCCTGTTACGCACATTTATGTCATTGCAACGTACAATACACTCCAATGTTCTCCAATGGTCGTGGTTTGTTAAATGTACCTACGTCTTTGCATAATGTAAATTTGTGCCTATGTAATGATCTGCTGTATACTCTAATGAATCAACATCTTCAGGTTATGTGAATTTGTACCTTATGTAATGATCTATTTCTATTTTACAGCTCTCTAGCACTTTTGGGCAATGTCCACGCTATAAAAAAATGCATAAATACATAAATACAATCTTCAAGCCAAATGACGATTCTTACACTCATCTATCTAAGACCAATACAAAGAGCCCCTTGGATGCTCAGGGTGAGAAGTATCCACTGTTTACAGCGCCATAAAGTTACAAGACTGAAGCAACAAGCATTATATATGGTTAATATTTTTGGACCAAGACAAATATAGAGATGTTACCAATCTATCTTTGAAATAAAAGAAGTGCCAGTAGTTCAGGAGTGGAAAAGCAAAATGTAATTGATGTAGATTCTTAAATAAATCCTGTTTACTGGTAATTACAATGGGTGCATTCCATTGCATCCTTCCTTTGTTCAGACTAGCCAACCTCATGCACAAATGGGGTTGCAATGAAATGTTAGACAGATTCCACCTTTCCAGTAGGCTCTTAGACTTCTGCACATGGTGAACCTATAAGTGTCCCACTAGCAAACGCAAGAAGACGCAAGCACAAAAAATAACTATTACAGACATATATAAATCTGTCTTAGACCCACCCAATGTGAGATAGTCTAGCCCAAAAGGCAAGGCCATACATCCTTTGAACAGAAAATACATTATACTGCGCTCCATAAAAAAACTCAACCTCTCAGCATGCTAGGCAGAGGCTCTCTATGTTAGTGTGTACATACATAGTAAAGCTCCCTGCACACCCCCACAGAGTAGCAGTCATACCTTCTTCATTTTTTCTGGGTCTACTGGTCATTTACCACCCTCCCCTCCATGACAGTGGCAGCTGGTGAACTTTTAAAGTGTTGGGGTGTTGTTGTGTAAATAGTTGGGTTGAATTGCACGGAGTGAACAAGAGAAAGCGTAACTCCCCATATTGTATCAGTTATATATGTGTCCTTCAGGAACATTTTGAAATAAATGGGGCCTAACTATACACTTTCAACACAATTTTAAAATAAATTGGCTAAAAAATCTTGTATTAATGCCAGTTCTGAAGGGGAACTCATAAAAAAAATCCATTGCTTTTATGGGTGCGCCAAGCAAGTATGGGATCTTCCCCAGACCTACTGTGGGTTCACACCGTAAGATGTTTTGATACAACTATGGTGTCAAAACAGGTTTTTAAAACTTTTTTCCCTAAAGATAGGCTAAAAACCCATAGATTTTACAGGCAGTTTAAATAATCTCAGTATTTAATTTGGAATGTCCTAATATCATGACATAGCCTCTTGCTTCACTTCAACCTTGCACATCCTTTTTTTTTCCTGCCCAGTCAATTCAAGATTTTTTGGTTATATAGCATAACTCAGAATTTATTTGGAAGGGACATAGTGGAAAATAAAAAGTTACATAGAAGTTACAATCTCTTTAAGTAGACAGCAGAGCTATCTTTTGATTTAGACTGCTTTCACAGGCTCAGACACTAGAGCTACCAGTCAGATTACCACGACCGTACACATTGATGCATCAGGCTTAATAACACCAGTCATACCGCCTCTGACATCAGCCAACAGGAGTGATGGCAATTTCCTAAAAACTGTGATCAGCATAGATATTGAATTGCTTACACATGAGTCATGTGAGTCATGAGATAACAGTCATCACAGTGGGCCCTTTTGCAACTATGAAAAATATAATAAACAAGCACTAATATAGCAAGCAATACGTGTCCCTAACTCTCCATGAATTATCACTCAAATATTAGCTTTAAGTATATTATTGAAATTCATTAATGTCACCAAACTCTAGTTTTCCTCTTTCTGAACATGTTTGCATTTGGTTTCCAAATACAAACTTTTCACACTGGTTTTTTATTTTATTTGCGGCCTTGCATTTCTATCCACCCCTCCTTCCTCTCTCCCTCCCTCCTCCTCGCTACGCGCCGAGGCCGAGCCCCTGGCACAGCTTTGCAACAGAGGCCCTCGGCAACAGGGAGAGTCGATTTACACAGGCAGCAATGCAGCCTCTAGACTCTGCAGCCTGGGCCTACAAACAACAGGCAAACATGGACACGAAGAAACGCCATAACAAAAATATATCAATCTAACCGTGGAGCTCTTATGGGCCACCATTTGCACGGCTCCCGGCAAATACCAGATCAGGCCTCTTTGTTGTTAAACGAGCGACAGTTATTACCCAAATCACTTAACTCTTGTTTTGTTGAACACGAAAGCCTTGGCTGCCCCTGCCAGAGCGCAATCCCCATACAGGGCAACAACGCCAATGCTCATTTGATCTCTCATTCAGTGAGGTTTTTCTTCGCAGTCTCAAACTTAACTTTGCCATAAATGCAGACGAATACTTGTTAACTTACCCTCATTTGGACGATGTTGTCCGCTTTTCAGTGATTTTCGCCATCCTAAAAAGCAACATGCTTCTAAAGACTTCAATATGGGTAACCATCTTTGCAAACCTGCAACACCTTCCTAAAAAGGTTTAGTCCTCATTGACTGTATGTGATGAACCTCATTCGCGAGGCAACAAACAGGTTGACATGTAAGCACAGGTGTCGTGATGCAAAGGAAAGAAAAAAAAAACGGGCCTTCGTCCCATTCACTTCAGATCTTCGCACCCCTGCATCATCTTCCTAGAGCACAACCACTAAAGAGGGTTTGTTCCCAAATAAACAAGCATTTGCAATGCAATAGGTCTCGCATTATTAAAGTTTGAGCTATTGGCATTGCTAAATAATGCAACACCAATAGCTCAAACTTTAATAATGCGAGACCTATTGCATTGCAAATGCTTGTTCTTCCTGTGACCCGACCATGAAACTATTTTAAGAGCACGCTTTGCAATGGTTTCTAGACATGGTCGATTACTTGGATAGGAAATATTCATGTGCCTATTAGGTGCACGTTATTAAGCTTAAATACTGGCAGAAGGTAATGCAGTTGTTAGAAAAAGAAGTGTTAAGCGGTAGATGGATTTGTAGTAGAGGAAATGCAGCATAAGTGGTGCTATTTGCCTGACTCATAGCACAACAAAACAGTGTATTATCATGTTGCAAGCTGATAAGTGCAAATAAATGCGAGTAAGTGTCTGAGAAGTTTCTGGTGTGTGAAGTAGGTTAACACAGTGAAATTTAATATGTGAAAATCACTCTGTAACAACATCATAAACAAAAAGATCTGTTAATAAATGGCAAAACACAAAGCCCACAATACCTGTGTGGGAGCAGAACCCCGAACCGCAAAATCTCAGACACCCCAAAATATTACCTTCAGAAATTTGGTTCCAGCCACTCCTCCTCCCTATGACGCGGGGAACCCAGCCCCGCCCTATCCTGGCGGCAACTCAAATACAAAAAATAAAATAATAATAACGCTCTGTTATTATCATTTTAATTTTTTCTTTGCACTGCTTTAAATCAGTGGGGCAACACTCCTCTGCCTTAGCAGAGGAGCCACCTCTGGTGAAGGCTCAGATACAGAGCATACTGCAAAAATCATAAAAGGATGGACAGGGTCTCAGGATGAGTAGAAAAGTCATCTAAATGCTAAGGGCCTTATTATGACTTTGGTGGTCCCACAGCGGACGATGCAACATGCCATCTGCTGTAGGACCGCCAAACCCATGGTGGGACTGCCCATCAGATCAGGAGTTTATTCTGGCGGGCGGTCCTGCGGTGGTCTGACAGCGGCAGTCTGGTAGGCTCATAGAAGAGCCTACCATGCAGACCCCTGCTCTCAGAGTGCCGCCTGCACCTTCCTGCACGGTGTGGTATGCATGCCACATCGTGCAGAAATTGGGGGTGCAAATTAAGGGGGGCAATACATGTGCCTCCCACATGCACCCCCAGGCCCAGAGGCGCCTTGGTTGCCTCCCCACCATCCTTTTCATGGTGGGCTCACCACCATGAAAATGGTGGAGGACAGCCAACTCGAAATATGCTTGGCAGTGCCACAGCAGCACCGCCAGCATATTTATGCCTGTGACCACTGAGCCACCGCCGCGGTATCCTTGATCCCTGGTAGCCGCAGCGGTTCAGTGGCGATCCGACCGCCACAGTCGTAATGTGGCGCATGGTTCAGGAGTCCTTTGGCGGTCCTCGTAATGAGGCTCTAACTTCGCAAGGAAAACAAACACCATCTCTAACGAAAAGGGAAAGTCTCTGGCTCACCCCCAAGAACCAAGGGGTTTTTCTACACATTTTATGAATAGGTAATAATCAAAAACTGAAAATTTGGCATGGCATGACAAGTGATAAAATATATTGAGCAAATCAGAATATTGATTGTCGCTAATAAACACATAATACTAACAGATCTTTTAAAGGAAAACTCCAGCAGCTTCTGTGCTGATGCTGTCCAGTGATGCACAATACAATATGAATTTTTTTTCTAATATAAACCCATACACCAATGTATTCTACCAGGCCCGCAAAGGAACATTTTGCGGAAATATCCTTAGGATTGAAAGAAACATTCAGTACACAAAGTAAGTTTCATTCACAATAGATGCTCTCTAAGGACAATAATCAGTTATGTCATGTGTCCTGTATACTCTGTAAAGACTGTGGGGAGAGAAGACAATGGCGGGGACATTGATTTGGAGGGGTAATGAGCAGGAGCAATTTGAACAGAGCACCAAAACAGCATCCATATTAATAAAATGGTGTTTCTCTAAAAATGTGGCACAACTAAACTACATTAACAAACACACTTCTAAATGTCTAATACATTTTTTTCAAGTGTAGCATTAACAATTATTGAGGTATGATTAGATTCATCATAAAAACCATTATTGTTCAAAAATAATTTGTCACCAAATATTGTGCATTTAAAATAAGCTTCAAAACCTGTCACACCCTACTGTAATGGGGGAACTGAAATTAATAACTCATCATAAGGTTGCTATTAGACCTGGCATCCATGGCATGGCTTTCCCCCTAATTTCTTGCCTTCAACCCTCCTGTTTGCTGACTTCATTTTTGCTGTCTTTAGAACTCTGCACACTTTGCCACTGATAACCAGTGCTAACGTGCTGGTGCTGTCTCCATTAAACATGGTACGATTGGCTTATACCGAGTTGGCATATTTAATCTACTTGTAAGCCCCTAGTAAGGTGATACTACGTGTTCCCAGGGCCTGTAAATTAAATGGTACTAGTGGGCATGTAGCACTGATTGTGCCACCCACTTAAGTAGCACTTTAAACGTGTCAGTCCTGCCATTGCAGCCTCTGTGTGCAGTTTTAAACTACCATTTCCACCTGGCAAAATGAACCATTTGGCAGGCCCATAACTTTTGTTTTAGTACATATAAGTCTCCTTTAGGGTAGGCTAAGGACAGCCCAGAGGGCAGGGTGCAGAGTATTTAAAAAGTTGGACATGGACTTTTAAATTTGACATATCCTGGTAGTGAAAACCTCTTAAATTCATTTTAATGCCTGCAAGGCCTTCCTCTCCCATTGGCAACTCAACCATGTTTAGTGTCTTTGGAATTGTAATGAAAAATCCTACACTTATGGTAACATTGGATTTTAAATAAAAATTCAAAGAATGCCACATTTAGAAAGTTACAACAACAAGCAAATGGCAGTACTGACTGTAGTTCCACACCCTCAGTTTCCTTCGTGACCACAGTACTTAATATCAGCGGTCACCATTTATTCTTTCTATTCATTAGTCAAAAGAAATCTTTTGGGATTTTTGATTGAAATTGTCATACACAAAAACAAGACATGAACATTTCATGAACATACATTACAGTACATTTTACACACTACATATACAAACACAACAAATCACATTTTGTACAAAAAAGCACTTCATGAAATGCACCCTACAACTGTGCCAGTTCTGATTTTGACTGCCCAGCAGGAGCTAGTATTTTTTAGAATATAGCAGTCATAAAAGCTCCTATTTGATGGGCCAAGCAACCAAACAGTTCCATGCTGGATGCACCCAGGGGTGTGGTTTTTCCTTCATTGAGTCACTTCATCCCTAGGACCCAACGCCTAATTATATACATGCACTCATTGGTTGGAAAAACTGTCAACATGTTTCGAACCCTCCACCTTTTCCAGGTTCTCTTCAGGACTCAGAACTGTAGACCACTAAAATAAAAACATAACAAACAACATTTGTACCTATATAAACATCATCTCCAGTGGGTTGAATTGGTCTTAGCATAAAGCCATCAACTAGTTACCTCATGTCCACTCAATGCTTGATGGATTTACTGTGAGAAAGCACCCTATGGCATACTGTTGAATCCGCCTAAAACAACAAACATAGGCTAATTACTAACATCCTAAATCTCCAACATAACAAGGGAAGCCGTACAAGCAGAACATGCATGAGCAGAATTCAGCTATGCGCTTGGCTACAATGTTTAAGTTTATACACTAAGGTTGTGTATGCATGCTAGATTAAGCTTATCTTGTGTTCCGGCCTCAGAAATGTTCCATTTCACTTTTCTAGAGCACGGCTTCCATTGTCAGCAGGAGCAAGAGTTTGTTGTAGTGCCTCCACAATTGTGTTGAACTACATTGCCTCAGTGTGAATGTCAATGCCAACTTGCAGGTGTTCCACACATTAAGGTTTTGCACTGCATATGTATATAAGATATGAAATAAACTTTGCCAGTATTAAAAATCACACTTGTGTTTTGATCACAATTTTCACCGCATTCATAATTTATTGCAATAAATGTTTACTGTCATAATAAATATGGATTCCACAGGGCTCAGAAAAAAATAGGAAAAAAGAGAGATTCATTGAGCCACATTGTCCCTTATTGGGTATGGTGATTTGCCACATCTTCCACAAATCTCCCAATTGTGGTCTTAGTGACTCGTTTACAATATTTTGATGTATGGCAGCCCAGCAAGCCTTACTTCTGCACTTCCGTGCTTTAAAATAAAAGGACAGGAATGCGCTGTATCTCCAAGATATGGCGCATTCCTGTCCTTCGCCCCTGCACTGGTGCACAAACAGTTGCCGTGCACCAGTGCAGACACCTTTGCGTCATTTTGCAAGGGTGCCTGCGCTGAGGGGATGCTTGTTTTTGTGCAGGAAGGGACATCTTCCTGCACAAAAATAATCAGGGACACCTTCATGCACAAAAACAATAATTAAATGCATTTTCCTCTATCTATGCATGCTGCAGAATGCAGCATGCATAGACAGAGGAAAAAACAAGGAGAAATGAAAGTATTTCTCCTCGTTACGCTCCCCCTGGGAAGGCGTAGCATTCTAATGCATTCCCAGGTTTACAAAATGCTGTAAATCTGGGAATGCATCAAGTTCCATTGATGTTGTGTGCGAACACCCACAGCAACACCCATGGAATGCCCCTTTCATGCAGAGGTATGCGTGAAAGGGAAACATATTTACAAGGCCATGAAAAGTCACGCAGGGTGACTTTACATGGCCTTGTACATATAGGTGAGCCCATTGCACTGCCGGTTGCGTCAATAAAAGTGACGCAGCGGTGGCGCAATGGGCTTGTAAATAAGCCCCTCAGTGCTTTACTGCTGCCATAGAACATTATTGTGAGAGCTACTGGAAGTAAGCAATTGAATGACAATTGTGCTTTCCGCATTCATATAGATGATAAAGGTTGATCAAAATAATACTTCATGAAAAGGGTGGTTATTGCAACACACGTATTTATTTTTAGCTCAAGCAGATTGAAAGGTGCTAAAGTGCTTGCCATCCAGCAAAGTGTCAGATGTTTTGTAAAAGTTAACAAGTTATCTTCCACCCTATTGATTACTACTTTCAGGCATTAGAAAGCGGAATATTTTACCCTGAACATTTGATTATCCCTATTAGAAAGCGGGGAAGAAGTTTTGTCTACAGCAGGAATAAAAAAAAAACTATACCTATTTAAATGCATTTCAAACAAGGACGAAGGCATAATTAATTTATTGACAAGAAAACGTTTCATTTCACAGTGTGTTACAATTCATGATTATAAAGCAATATTTTTAGGTCTGCTGTTAGACAAGACATTTTGATTTCACCGGCATTGCATGTATTTAAAGGGGCTTTCAGCCAACTCTCATCATCCATTGGTTTGCTGTTGTATCATTCACATTTTATTTCCACCCACTGCAGCATACAACATGGGGTGATGGGTCAGTCCATTTCAGCCACTGGGCAGCTGCACCGTGACTGAAGGCATTCTGCTCCTTCACAAGGAGCAAATCTACAAAGTCGTTCCCTTTAGTTCTCGGAACTGTACTGCCAACCTGTGCTTTTTGTAGCCGAACGTTTACTTTTAACCAATGTTTTTTATATCGATGAGGCCCTGGTAGCTTTCTCAACAAGAAAAGTTTGCGAAAACCATGACAAAACAAACAAAGCATTGAGAAAACTAACAGGCTATTGGCCCACACAGATTTAGGGGCTTTGCCCATGCCTCTTTAAACACAAGTTATTACCAGATTTAAAATATTTTTATTTCTTTTTAAAGTCGTAGTTGGTGACTCAAACTATCTTATAGTAAGGCACATACAGAAAGTAATATATACTGTACACATCTGCTATAAAGGAGCATCTATACATTAAATGAATGGTTCCAGAGTCCCCATTGAGTGAATGCAGAATGAATCCAACACTGGGCTCCAGAAGACACATTTAAAAATGTAGCTGCCATTTAAGTTTTGAGATATGTACACGTGTCTCTGTGCTACTGAGTGCAACGTTGTTTATGTTTTACATAAAAACAGTATTAATAGTGCATGCAAGATAAAAATAATGAGTTAATGGTGAACAAGATTTTCAATAGTATCTACTGAATGATGTTTAGTTCTCATTCTTATAATAGCTATGCATTGCCAGAACTGCTCAGGTTAAGTTTTGATCAACACATAATGGGGCATATTCTCAAGGACTTATCGCCGAGTTAGCGGCACTTTATTGCAGCCAAAGTGGCGATAGATATATCGCACCATTCACAAGCTGGTGCTAACAGCCGATATCGCCAGTTTTCCTGCGATAGCAGCCGCAAAAAACATCGCCACGGATGACACCGGCAACTAAAGCTAATGAGATGCAGAGTAGGCGTTCCCGTGCAAATAGCCGCGAAAACAACACTTCGCAATATTCCCTACGACCAGCCAGATCGGCGATAAGATCCCAAAACAGGCAATAAGGCGCATTAGCAGCAGGGATTTAACACCTGCTCTTACCTGGTGTTAAGTCGGACGACAACCTGCACCACAAAAGGGAGCCCAGGCCAGTGCCACACCTGAAGAACAACAGATGCCATGGAGCCACTGATCATGCAGCTCGGAGCCCCAAGAGGGCTACATCACCCACCGCCACCACACCCAGGCCCGCCACCCCCCCCCCCCCGGGGCCCTACCCCGCACAAAGATATTTTACATCAACCTTACAACATCATGAACAAAACAATTCGCCTGATGTCGCACAAGTACAACAATTAACATTCATGTGTGGTCAGAAAAAGGAGAATCATTCATTCATCTTTGAATTTCCAATCAAATTATTTTATTCAAATTTAACTCAAAACAACTATTCGGAAGAGTCATGGCGGGTCTTCACTGGACAATCTGTAAGACACAGCCTGCAACACAAAATTCAAGATAAGAAGGTGTGTCATGCGCTCATCAAAGGACAGAGAGAGAGAGAGAGAGAGAGAGAGAAAGAAAGGGAGAGAGAGAGAGAGAGTGAAAGAGAGGGAGAGAGAGAGAGAGAGAGAGAGAAAGGGGGAGAGAGGGAGAAGGAGAGAGAGAGAGAAACAGAGGGAGAGAGAGAGAGACAGTGAAAGGAAGAGAGGGAGAAGGAGAGAGAGAGTAACAGAGGAAGAGAGAGAGAGAGAGAGAGACAGTGAAAGGAAGAGAGGGAGAGGGAGAGAGAGTGCCGACACTGCGGACACAGGCCTCACTGCTCACCTGCTGCCACCGTTGTGTCTCCAACCACGTGCCGGTATACACTGCAGTCCACCAGGTCCCTTATCTGAAACAGAGTCCAGATCTATGAATGGCAGAATCCATATCATTGCACACGCCACCATTGCTTGGCCGCCCCTGCGCACACAGGCTGCTGCACCCCAGCCCCTCCCGCCACCCAGTGGTGTTTGCCCGCCCCTGCGCACCCAGGCCTCACTACTCACCTTCCGCCACCAGCGTGTCTCCAAGAGGGCCCACCACGTGCCGGTGCAAGCTCCAAGCCCGGGGCCCGCGACCTTGGCAGCCTCCACATCATGCAGCCCGCCCCGCGGGCCACCAGGTCACACACGTGATTCTGGGTCTTGATTTCGCAATGGCAGAGATCATATCAGTGCACACGGCAACATCGCAGGCTGCACACCCGCTCAGCCCTATAGGTGCCACTAACCCTGTGAACCACGAGGCAACGTCAGGTGGTCTAGGCCCACGCTGCCCGCTGGCTCAGGCCTACACTGCGGTCCAGCAGGGCTCACACAAACCCTTACCAGTCCGGACCGCCAGGACGGCACATCATCGCAGGCTGCACACCCGCTCAGCACCTAAGGTGCCCCTACCTCAGTGCACCGAAAGTCACCGTCCTGTGGCGGTAGGCCCATGCCGGCCGCAGTGTTTCCGGTGCCACCAACTCTGTGCAAAGCAAGTCATGGACCCTTTCTGATTGAGTCACGTGATATGCCAGGCGTACGCAGCCATGTCACCTCCGGCAGTGGGGAAGAACTGGGATACGTAGTGTCGTCCCCCCCCCCTTTATACGTACGCCGAGTGGGCTGGGTCGGCGTATGCCAGGCCAGCATAGGGGTGTGAATAATTATCCCTGGGCTCTGGGCGTGGTTCATTTCTGGGCTGGACAGGAAACCAAATGATGCGTGTGTCTCTGTTGCAGTGTCTGCGCCACACGGCCCGCAATCGACAATGTTGCAATGTTGCATGCACCCGGAGGGCGGGTGCGCACAAAGGGATTGTACAAGGAGCGCAAGGCCGCTCGGGCTCTTGGCTCATGCATGCCAACTGTTGTGTGTGTATCGCTATTGGTGCACCATAAGCCTAATGCCTAGCCTCAATTGCAGCGCGAAAGCCACATCACATTTCCAGAATGCAAGCAGTAGTCAGACTAAAATTAGGGATGAAAGTTCCTCTGTCACAATACATAAGGCGGAAGGACATCTGCACCTCCGACCTTGGTCTTGCATGCAGCAGGCACCCCCTGAGAGAGATACTATAGCAGATGATGACGACTCCCACACTACGCACAGCGCTAATGAAGGACCAACGTATCCACACCCCACACACAGAAGTTCTTGCTCGAGGTACTCTTGCATGGAATGCCCTTGACACTTACGTACACAACAACCCATACGTTCAAACGTTGCACACACATACGACTCATTGCTCCGAGCTGTGGCATATCATCCACATAACTGCCGCAGGTCAGAAGAGTGCCGGTTCTACGAGAGCCACCAACGCAATGGCAGAACATCCCAAGCGCAAGCACAACGCCTGTCATGTGGAACTGTACCGTGACCGAATGCTGCCTGTTAGTGTCTGATGCATTGGTCTGCATGTCTTGCCCGTACTGACACGCACATGGCAATAATCCACGCAACTTCAATAGTGTTCAACTGTGATGAGTGTTGATTAGAATGACAAAACGTGTGCCTCAATGAGCATTGTCCGTACACAGGGTGGGACTGACTGATGCATTTCACTTAGGGGTGAGTCCCTATTGCCAGCTCCACCTCTGTGAGCCAGACATAGTGGCTGGGATAGTTGCTGATAGACCTGTGCTCTTACGTGTCTTCAGCAATGTGAGTATGGTTTCCATATTCCTGCCATGTGGATCAATGTGATCCATCACTACAGGCTGTGTCCACCCAGTTGAGTGTGAATAGGTATGCGAAGAGATGTTCTGTTGTCAAATGGGATCGGGGACACTTCTTTAGGCCTGCCAACGACTTTGACATTTCATACCCAGCACTATTTCTAACATTGCATGGGGCAAAGTTGAGGAATTGCGCGATTGTTGTTTCAGAGCAATGAGGCCACAGCTAGTGCACACATTCCCAGTCATCTCACTTCCTATGTGTGTCACGGTCAAACATGCGCATTGCTTTCATTTCCCAGGGTGTACCTTTTTGGCCAATCAATGTCCTTACATTCAACCATACTTTCATACTTGATCGATTATGGACATGACACATCTGTGTGAATTTGAATGATTTATACACATTCGGTGGAGTGTCGGAGCTGGAGCAGTACATGGCCATGCAAAGCCCACATTACATTGTAGCCCAGTGGAGGGCCAGCCAGAGTCATGTAGGGATTGACAAGTACATCGGAAGAGGAAGAGTACAGACCGCAGTCTGATTGCTGTGTCATTGGTAAGCAAACAAAATATGTCAGTCCATGTCGAGGTCCAAGGTGAGTGTCGCAGAGTGTTTCGGGGGACAGTGTGAGGTGTTGTTACAGGGCATGATGCAGAGGGCAGAACCAAGCTGAAACAGGGCATATGGCGGAGAAGAATGCTACTGGCTCCTTCTTACTACAAAGGTGGAATCACCCGCATCTTCGTCCTCAATGTCATCTGTCTGACATGTGGGTGCTGATGTTTGGTCTGCAGCACTGTGTGCCACTGACACATCAGGGGCCGGAGATGTGTGTGTAGAAGTACCAGCAGCATTCATCAGTAACTGCCTTAGTGGCAGCAATGCAATGATGAGGATCTGCAGGGCATGGAAGATCCCAACAACTTTTCGCTGGTGTGCATCCGTGGCAGCCATTCTTTCCGCATGCATCCGCTCCATGTTCTCCATTATCCTCAGCATCTGTGCCAACTCTCGGCTGACATCGCTGAGGCCACTCTGACTAGACAGTTGTTCTCCTCTCAGAGTCATGACTCCAGCGATGTCGGGCATGGATTGTTGGACATCATGGAGCGAACTGTGGGTGTCCGTTAGGGAGTGTAAGTTGTCCCTGATGGGACTTAGACACCCACGTATGTCATCTAGTTTGGCTGCCATGAGGTCGAACCCCACCCGCACCTGTTCAGCCATGTCCTTCTGGCAGTCTAACACCTGGCCTTGGAATGCGATGTGTTCTTCGGTGAGGTGCTGGGAGCCAGCCGTGGTGGTGGGTGCTTCCTGCTGTGTGGTCTGTGCAGGGGTGGGGTCTCCTCGATGCAGCTGGGCTGCCCTGCTCCTGGAGGTGGGTTGCCGTAGCTGTCCATGAGCTGTAGTAGTGCATCGGTGTCGAAGGTGTGGAGGTCCTCTCCATCATCACTGATGAGTTGTCTGGTCTGTTCTGCAGGAGGTGTTGATTGTCCCTCTGCAATGTGAAGGGTAGATGCATTTTAACATTGTGTTAACATGTATGTTGACGCATTGTTCAAGTTTACATACAGACTGCATGACAATGTACATTGTGACTGTTTGGGAGGAGCTGACTATTTGATGCGGGACAGTGGACATTTGAACTTCATCACGGATGTGAGGTTGTACACGTACATTATCATCTCACAGTTTCTTGCTATGCCAGATTTGATTGGCCAGTTTCTACGCACAAGCGGAACCAGTTGTGTCCTCTTTTATGTAGTGAGAGTGTTGCACTTTGTACCACATTGTCGTCAATGATGTTGTGCTGTTATTGCTATGTGTGTGTGCTGCATTGTGGGAGAGTCGCCCCTGCAGCTGTGATTTTGCTGCCCCTTATCCCTTTGAGAAGGTGTGCCTTTGACTTCTGTGCTTCTACAGTGCTGAGATGTTGCAGACTTGGCTAATTTTGGCTCTAGTTCGGATTTTGGACTCTTGGGCATGGTTTATCCGCAGATGTGTTATTGACGTCAGGGGTTGTTTGTGCACGTGGATGTGTCAGAGTGTGACCTGCTCCTTTCCAGATGTGTTCCACACTCAGCCACCTCAGTGTCGTGGCATGCACCATGTCATGATGATTGGACTACAGCCATGCTGTTCATCATGCAGTGTCACTTGCATTGTCAGTGTGGCTCACAGACACGCAGCTTTGCTGGTTTTAACACGTGTGCATGGGTTGGTTGTGAGATTGGTGCTGTGTGGGGAGGGACCCCTTAGTGCCCATAGTGGACGGGGGCCTACTTGCTGTTTGTATGTGTGCTGCAGTGTGCCAAGGGGATCAGGGACATTATCCAGAGTCATTGTGGGTGTGCAGTGTGCTGTACTTAATTGTGCATGTGTGCCATTGTGCCCATCTCCCCCAGTCCCTGTTCAGTACTCACCCTGGTGCTGTTGTGTCAGGTCATGTCGAGCAGTGTCCGGACCCCCAACTCCTGCCACCGTCTCCCCACTGATGACTGTGGCCACCATTTCCTCCATCTCATCCAGCTCCTGGTGTTCCGCTGGACTGCCACCTCCAGTCTGCATTGCTGCCTGATGGTTGTCAGCGAGTTTCTTCTTGGTTTTGCGCTTCGCATCATTCCAGCGCCTCTTGACCTCTCCAATTGTCCTCCTCCTCACTCCGACTGCATTCACCTTGTCCAGGATGGACTGCCATGTTGCATTCTTATTTGCCAATGACACGTTGGAGGTGACGAACAGTAGTTGGTGGTGTTCTATCACCTCCGTGATGATGATCCTGTTTTCCTGCGAACTGAACCTCGTCTTCTTCTCCTTGCCCTTCCGTGACCCCGAGGTCCCAGGCTGTTCCTCCTGGGGGCTTGTGGGTTTCTGGTCGTCCTCTGTACTTGCTCCGGCTTCCTCCATGGTGCTACGCAGTTTTAATTATTTTGTTTGTGTTTTTCGGTGCATTTATAGTGCATTTTCCCGCATGACGCGTGGGAATTGCAGGCCTGTCGCTGGTTATCGCAGATTTTTTTATCGCGGTTGGCCACATCGCAACTTTTTTCGCGTTCGTGTTTCGCGTTTTTTGGCCGTCACGGTAATTTTATCGCGGTCATTTGACGCGTTGGCGTGGGACTATCACATGGTACCGCCGTGTTGAGAATACAACGTTAACACGACGTTATTTTCCAGCGATAGACTGCGATGCGCAAAGTTGCGTTAAGCTAATTTTGCGATAATTATCACACGTTCTTGAGAATATCCCCCATTGTGTGTTATGAAGTAATATTATTGAGATAATAATGCCACAGAAAGTATATTGTGTTGCAACATTTCTGTAGCGCTTCCTGTACCTCTTGTCAAGTCCTGAAAGGCTCTCCCATGTTATTTGACACATAAAATTACCTTTAATTACACCTTAGTCACAAAAGATGCATTTCTTGCATAGTTTAGTCAACCCTGTGATAAACTGGGACTACATGTGCAAAGTCAATCAGTCAACTTTATTTTGACTGAATGAGCCATAAAAGTACACAGTGCAAAATATATACTTAAAAACATTATAAATACAAATCTCAGCTCATGACAATATGTAAAACAGCCATACAACATCAGTTGTCAGAAAAGCTACCACAGTGCTCAGACAAAAGCCAAAGGAACAAAAACCTCGAAGAGAGTCCTTAGTAGTGGGCTCATTAGGGGTCTGCTATTTCACCCGGGCTATTTGAGTTAAATATCAAGGGGCATATGTATCATTCCAAATTGCGATCGCAAACGCCGAAATTCGCAGAATTTCGGCGTTTGCGATCACAATTCATCATTCATTTATAAACTTTATTCGGTTTTACATTGTAAAACCATAAAAGTTACAATATATACACATCTCATAAAAGAAGTACATTAAAAATTTACAATTCATAGCCATAGGAACAAAAAATATGTTTCCACCAAGGTTACAGATAATATTAACAAATACAATAAATAAATAACATATATATTTATACAATTAAAAGTGGAGAACACGCATGAGTCATACCTTAAGACTGTGAATACCTCCTCCCCCTAAAAGCTAGTATTCCAAACAAGCCCTGGTTCTCACGAGAGATTTCAGGTAGCCCAAAATAAAAAATATACAATCTGGTTTCAGCAGCTGCAAATACAAAAGTGCTGGGCGAACCTGATTAAAATTTAGCCTCTTTAAAAGGGGGAGTAAAAAATGTCTCCGAGGTATTTCATAAAATTTGCAGAAGAACATAAAGTGTAGCAGATCCTGTGGAGACACGTTGTCGCAGCCACAGGGTGCTAACACCTGTCCTCTGCTACACCCTTTCGGAATGGCAATTAACAGATGGAAAAAATCGAGACGAAACCTAGACAGTAAGAACCGCTCATGGGTAGTCAGTGTTCCCAAAAGGTATGGCTCGATCAATGGATGAGTTTTTAGGGTCAGAAATTTACGGACGCTCGGTTTACATAATTCCTGTTCATCTCTTTCTAGCTTCCTGATACAACTAAAAACTTTCTTAATCGATTCCACATCCTTTTTTCTTATGGTGGAGGGTTTTAAAAGAGTTCTGGGCGACCCAACTCTGTAAAACGACCTCTGACATACTTCAACCACGGGATTCTAGACATATGTTCAAGATTCATACAGTCCATTATAATCTGCTGGGTGAGCTCTAGCTCCTTGTTTGGCCAACACTTAAGCCAAAACACTAAAGGGCGCAGAGCGAGAGTATCACATAAAAATGGAGCCCCCAGTTCTTCATGAGCTACCAGGTTTGATAAACTGGTTGGCATTCCCAGCAGGCGCTTTAAAAGTTATTCTCTGCCACCTGCAGTGCGTCTGCTGTGGTATACCCCCAGACTTCACTACCATAACATGCAGATGACACACCTTTGGCCTGGTAAATTTTCAGCATGGCTGCAATTGGGCGCTTGCCCATCTTAGCAGCAAAGCTGAAAATAGCGGCGGTTATTCGAGTGAGCTCCCCCTTTTTATCTGTATAAGGGGTCCCCACTTTAAGCGATCATCCAACAGGACCCCCAAATATGAGAACACCGACGTTGTGGGGACCTTCGCAGAGCCTACAGAAAACGAATACTTTTTCGTAGGACGAGCCCCTACCTGCAAGACATAAGATTTTGCATTATTGATGGCTAAGTCACGGGACCCCATAAAATTCAGGAATGCATCTAGTAGGGACTGGAGTCCCCTTGCGGTTCTTGCTATGAGGACTGCGTCATCCGCATATAGGAGGACCGGGAGACCCCGGCGCCTCACATGCGGAAAGTCGGCCCCCGTCGATACCAGAGCTCCTTCAAGATCATTGATGTAAAGGTTAAACAGGAAGGGGGCCAGAATACAGCCCTGCCTTACCCCTCTTTCGATATTAAATTCCCTGGAAACCCGAAGATCCTGTGCATATCTGATATTCGCCCTAGTGTTCCTATGCAGATCCATTAGAAAGTCCACGATGGAGGCCTCCACCCCCATGGCCCTCATGGACTGCCACAGTTTGACCCGATTGACACAGTCAAACGCGGAAGACAGGTCCATGAAGGCCATGTAGATCGTGCATGGGCGGGCCATCGTGTACTTGCCAAGGATCAGATAGAGGTTTAGGCATTGGGCCACCGTCGACCTCCCAGCACAAAACCCATATTGGGTATCAGCAATGATGTTATGCTCCTTTGCCCATGAAGATAGTCTTTGCAATAGTACTCCTCCCACCACCCTTACTACTGAATCAATGAGAGAAATAGGTCGGTAGCAGTGTGTGCTATTTTGATCCCCCTTTTTAAATACTGGCACGATGGTAGAAATGGCCCAGGAATCAGGGCTACTGTCCCTGGCCACTGCGTTCAGTACAGCCGCCAGGATCGGGGCCCAAAAGGATGGATCCGACTTATAAAGGTCCGGCGGAATTCCGTCCGGTCCAGGAGCCTTGTTGCAAGTTAGGCCAGCAATTCCCGCCTCCACCTCTGTTAGCTCAAAGGCCAGACAGTCAGTGTTTGTTGCCCGGGGTAGCTGGTCATGATGACCCATGGAGCCCTTAAACATAGATTGAAAGTGGGCCACCCATTCGTCTTCCATAATGTGGGAGCCTAAAGCATTACCTGTACCGTCAGTAAACAATGGTCTATTAACAATGCTCCAAAACCGTGTGCCATCCCTTAAAGTGCTGGACTCTAACAGCTCCCTCCATGCCTCCTCCTTAAGAGCTCCCTTACGGGTAGCTAAGACCTGCTTATATTCTGTGCGACATGCGCATATGTATAGGGGGTCTCTTGGGACAACTTTCAAGGCCTCCTTTAACTTACGTGCTGCCTGGGAGCAGGAAGAATCAAACCATCTTGGGTTTGAGTTGGATACCTTATGAACTGGAGCCCTCAAAAGTTCCCCTGCTTTACGAGAAATAACACTAAAAGCACTAAGGACATCCCTCGGTAAACTCTCCGGTTGAACACAGAAATCAAGTTCAACTGCACATGAGTCTCTCACCTCCCTGTGGAAAGCATCCGGGTCGATCTGAGACCATTTAAGGTGGCACCCACCGTCTGTGGGTCTTGATGTTCCCGGTGCCCTTCCCCTAGGTTTACTAAATAAAAATGCGCCACAAAAATATACACAGAGGGGATTGTGATCACTAAAAACGCTTTCCTTAATGGAAAACCTATGAAAAAGGGACTGAAGGGAGGAGGAGATTAAAATATGGTCTATGAAAGACCCAGTACCTCTCCCTTTAAAGGTGGGAACCAAGGCTTTGCAGTTAGGGGCAGAGAGGGACATTAGTGTCAGTAGATCAAATTCATTGACCAGATTATTTAGTTCATCCCCATGTGTTGAGTGCTCAAAATGAAACCCCCTCATTCTATGGCATCCCAAATCGGCCATCTTCGTAATCTTAGGGTCGCCACAAGGGTGGGTATTAAAATCTCCCAACACCATCATGGGACATGAGCCATGATCACAAAACTTCCTTATATAGTGCCTCAGCTGGATGATGCTACCTTCCCCCTTTTTGCTATTTGGTGAATTATAAAAATTAATTAAGCTCATTATATTGTTCCCCTTCTTTAGTGTAATGGCCTGGAGGTCCTGGCCAAAAAAGGGATGAATTTTTACCTGGCACTCCACTGTCAGCGAGATATAAGTAACCAAACCTCCTTTGGCTCTGCCACTAGTTGACGGGGAGGCAGGAACAAAATAAGCTTTAAAACCCTCCAAAAACAGATTGCAATCCACCAACCAGGTTTCTTGAAGGCAGATTACTAAGAAATGCCTAACAAACTGTTGCCATACGGGGTCCTGGAACTTGTCTGCCAAGCCTGCTATGTTCCATGATAGAACGTTACTGTCCATATCATGGGGTGTCACCTCTCTGTGTGTTAAAGGAAGGTGAGCCATCTGCGGTGTCTCTATCTCGGTTGCCAAGGTTGAGTGAGCCCTCTGTTGGTGCATTGGCTCCACTACGGTCTTGGTAGGGATGTCCAGTCAATCACATTCCTCCAACCCCGATAACATAGAAAATCTATTAGCTAGTGCTAGTGTAGGAGGCGCGACAGGAACAAAGTGAGGCCCCCATGAGTGACTTATACCATAAGGTAATTGTGAGAGCCCTTGGTTCCTACCTGCAGAGTTTTTATACGACCAACTGGCTCCGAGCAAGATCCCTGTCATTATTCCCTGATATATACCCCTGAGAATCAGTTCTATAAAAGAAACCCAGTGGAAGTACCTGTATTGTGGACCCGTGATGTGGTGGACCGACGTGAATATCCCCTGACAGGATTCTTTCGGGTATAGAGGCCCTGTTGAAGTTTACTATGACGCAGTCACCCCCTCCCGGCTTCCTGGAACTGCCTATCCAATCCACTCGGCGTACCATAATAATGTTATGTTCCACACCAGGAGCCACGGGGGTGTTAGTTGATAACCAGTGGAGTACCTTATTCTTTAACTTGTTGTAATCCTCGTTTACACCTGGAGGGAGAGGCGGGACATTCCCCAAGATCACTACATAAGGAGTGGATTCTGGGGGAAGATGAATAGTAGGAGGGCGCTGACGAACCTCCCCTGACAACACCACGGGGCCATCCAACTGACCTGCAGAGAATTGGCGGTCCCGCCTGTGCAGGGGAACTGCCAGGGGCCTACTGAAAATCTGGCCACCCCTTGAGTCGTCTACCTCCCCTTGAGCTAAATGCGCCGTATGACGCTGCACAAGCTGCTGGTCTCCATGAGATTTGGTAGAGTTTTTGAGTAAGCCCGGGTCAGACATGGCGACTGATTCTAATTCTGGAATCTCACTGGTAGCCCCACAGTTTACAAGGGCATTAGTTTGGAGCCCCCCTACAAGACTTTTCTCAATTGATGTCAACCTCTCTAGGATAGGACTCAGTTTAGTATCCAACAGGGTGGTCATTATATCTTTAAAGGCATTGATGAACATCGTGTCTAGATTTGTAACTACCGGCTTAAGCGCCGAGGACTTGGCAGAAGGCTTATTGGCAGAGGTGAGTTTTGGTCTTTTTGCTTTACCCCCTGTAGTTTGAAGTTTCCGTTTTGCGCTCCCCCCGTTGTTAGGCCCCCCCTGGGCAATGGATTGACTAATCTCCCTATGGAAGAGAGAATGGGTGGACATAGGATTCTGTGTGTTAGTGCTATCCTTCCCTTGTAGGGGAACAATACTTTCTCTTCTTTCAATTATTATAACTGGGGAGAGAGATCTATGCGGGGTTGGGGAAGGGGCCGAAGAGGGAGCTTCATATACAGGAACTAACCCTTCAGTAATAACGGAAGCTGCAGGCGACCCCTGGCAGCTGTCGGAACAGGCAGGTGGAAATTCAACCAGGGGCACACTAGATCTGAGTAAAGGTGGGTGCAGACAGTTAGGGGGTGATCTAGAAAGACGCCTGTACACTAATTCAATCTCTTTATCGATGACGGCAGCTGCTCTCTGCAAAAAGGAGTCCATCGTGGTGACCGTGGGAGAGGAACTAACCGCTGATTTAGCCCCAACAGGCCCCAACTGAGCCTTTCGCCTCCCCATAACTTTAAAGGGATACCAATACTAAACTGAGACAAATATAAACATAATAATGGATAAAAATAAATAAAATAAATTTAAACAGTAAATATACAAATACAGTAGGCGCAGGGAATGCCTCTTGTTCGTAATATATGTCCAACACTAGTCCAGAGAAACTTCCTCCCTATCAAAGGCTTCAAATACCGATGCTTAAGTTGTGCATCCGTGCAGAGTCTGTATGATAGGTGTAAGTGCAGGCCTACCTTCTTCCGCGGGTGCAAGGTCTTAATGACTGGCTATTCAGGTATCAACAAGCAGGTTAACCAGCAGCTCAAAAAACAACGGGCAAGAGAAAGGCCCAGCCCGGCCTCTGCCGGTCTCGGACGGGCGCAGACGGGCCCGCCCTTGGCCCGGGCACGCCCGCGCGCGCCCCGCGCTGCGGGAGGGCCGCTGAGATTTTATCGCGCCCTCCGGCGGAGTGACGTGATTGCAGGAGTGCAGGGGCCTGTGGGAGATGAAGTCTCGTTGGGCCGTTCCCCTCACGGCCGGAAAAAAGAGAAATCAAGCCGTTCCCCTCACGGTGGCAGCGGAGGCTATGCAGCAGCAGTGGACCCTACAATGGACCCAGTCAGGTAGGCTTTAGAAAAACTTAAATACACCACAGATATAATTATTATTAAACCACAAATTGTCCACAAATCCAGAAGTCTGAATATCCACAGTTAATGCTTTACTTCGATCAGATTTCCTTCTCAGGGAAATAGTGCAGATTCGAAGAATCATAAGATCAATGACCAATCTTCGTTAAAGTCCTAGTAATCATGGACTTTGGACAAATTACGGCGCACAGTACCTTAAAAATGGTGGATGGCAGAGTTGTGGCCCAGCCCAGCCTCTGTCAGACTATGACGGGCTAAGACGGGCCCGTCTTGGCCCGGTCTTGGCCCGGGCCGAGCCCGGGCACCTCCCGCGCACGTCGAGCGTCGCGGGACCGCCCCCGGAGATTTGAAGCCCCCACCAGGGGCCGGGTGCAAAGTGCTGCGTGCCTTCTGGCCCAGGGACACGGGCGAAAGTGCTGTGTGCAAAGTCCTTGTTGCGGTCTCTACTTAAAAACATTATAAATACAAATCTAAGCTCATGACAATATGTAAAACAGCCATACAACATCAGTTGTCAGAAAAGCTACCACAGTGCTCAGACAAAAGCCAAAGGAACAAAAACCTCGAAGAGAGTCCTTAGTAGTGGGCTCATTAGGGGTCTGCTATTTCACCCGGGCTATTTGAGTTAAATATCAAGGGGCATATGTATCATTCCAAATTGCGATCGCAAACGCCGAAATTCGCAGAATTTCGGCGTTTGCTGATCCAATTAGGCTTAGTGGTTTGTATTAATGAAAAACTGCCTCGCAAAATAAGGAATCGCAAAATTTGCGATTCCCTATTTTGCGATTGCATTTAAGGAATCGCAAATGCAATGTAATAAGCACAAAAAAAGTGCAATTTGACCTTAAGGAATCGCAAATTACCACCAACTTCAAGTTGGTGGTAATTTGCGATTTCTTTGAAAAATGCACTTTTTTTGCATTTTTCAAAGTGCAATGTGGTGCACATACATTCCCTTAGGGCATGTATGTGCGCCACATGTGCACCCATGCTTATTTCAGGGTGCAACAGGGTGTCCTTTTGACACCCTTGCAACCTTGAAATTGCATTCTCAATTTGCGATTCTCTAATTGCTAATCGCAAATTGAGAATGTCTTCCCATTCATTCCTATGGGCCTCTAGGCCCATAGGAATGAATGGGAGGGTTTCCTTAATTGCGAATCGCAATTTGCGATTCGCAATTAAGGAATATGTAGGATTCGCAATTTTTTTTGCAAATCCTACATACATCTCGTTTTGCGATTCTCAAATAGCGATTCTCTAAAATTCGCTATTTGAGAATCGCAAAACCAAACTTTCATACATATGCCCCCAAATATATTAAACATAATCAATACATAGATAAAATGCACAACAATCAATATACAAAAATCCATTAAATATCCAAGTAAAATTCATAAAACATCACATAAAAACAGTAGCCCTCTGCTTAATGGCGCGTTCAAGACAGTCGCGGCTCCTGGAGGGAGTGCTGCGGGGCGTTGGGGCGGGGGAGGGGCAGATTGGGGGGTAGTAAACTCCGGCATACGGCCGAACGGAGTTAAGTACATAAATAAATAAATAAATAAAATGAATTACATTGCGCGCGCCGCATCGCCGTTTGGCGATGTGGCGCGCGCAATGTAATTCGTTTTATATATTTATTTATGTACTTAACTCCGTTCGGCCGTATGCCGGAGTTTACTACCCTCCACCCTACCCCTCCCCGCCCCACCGCCCCGCAGCACTCCCTCCAGGAGCCGCGACTGGTTCAAGATATATGGCAGCAGAAAAGCATATCTTGATCATGGGCAAAGTTAGCAGGTAGATGAAAGCAGCTCTGCAATAACGAATATTGGCCACCCTCAAGATGGGCAGCAAGTAGCGTTTCCCCAGCAACGAATACAATTTACAGAATAACATAAAATGTAGGGTAGTTTGGGGTGATTGATCGTCACAAGGAAACTAGAAGTTGTAAAAAATACGGTCCTTGTGATGGAAAATCAGCAAGAAAGTGCACCCTGCATACCCTGAGTCTTGGCAATAAGAATTTATGATGCACATTTCCTACCCATACTAAGTATGGCACAGGACTAACAGTCGGACAAATTCCCAATTAGGTCTGGACCTTTGGTTTATCTACAGCACTCTGCATTTTATCCTCCAAGCATCCCTCAAAAAACGCATTTTTCAGAGTCCTAATAGAGCTGTCTAGTGCATTGCTAGGAAGGGTAAATAAGTCCTCCCGTCCCATACTGCGACAAGTATTCTGAATATACTTTAGGCACGGAATACTCAAATAGCGCTCGAGTTTTAAGCAGTCTGCATGCACACCCCTGTTAAATGAAGTCTGGCTGATGTGTAAAGTCAATTTTGTAATCACAAAGCAGTCAGTATGCGAATTAACGTGATTTGACATTGCAAAACTTCAATTTGCAATGTACAAGTATAGCCCTGAAGTTTTAAATGTCCTTGTAAAGTGATAAATCAACAATGTAATTCATTACAATTTGAAAACCAATGTATGTGGTAAAAAGGTAACCACCTCCTCCTTAGGGCTCACAAGTCAACATGTTTCTTGTGCATTCCTGTTCCTCTTAGAGGGATTCATCGTTATGTCCAATAAAAATATATTAAATTCTGAATTCTATCTTCCAGTACCCTATGATTGATACCCCAGTACTTGGCTTCTGCTTCCTTTGCTTCCATATTTTGGGAACAACGTATGGGCCTAAGAGCCGAATATTGCCTCCTCAATTTCAAAAATTGGACACAATATGCTGATGAATTGTTTCACAAAATCTGAGCACTTCCTTTCTTCCCAGAGTATTGAAGGTCAACAAAGGGCATGATCTTTAGAGGGTATGTAGTTAGGCACTTCCTGGTCCACAATCAAGCTTGCAGGTTTGCAGTGCATTGCTCACTGTCACCGTGCTTTATGATTCAGCAAATCATACAGGTGCATTGCACACTGGTGTAAATAATGTTTTTTTGTCAGAGCAATTCTCGCGTTTGGTGTCCGTCGCAACTGCGCCATATCAGTCTCTGCACCTGGCAAATTTACGTTTTCATTACGCCTCCGTCGTTCCAAACTCTGGGGCAGATTTACGTTAAACTAACGCAGCACAGTGCAGCAAGTCATTTTGCTGCGCCGTGCTGCGTTAGTCTGGAAAGCACAGGGATGCGACATATTTACAAGAATATGTCGCATCTCTGTGCTTCCCCCTGCGCTGGCGCACAAACTGCTGTCATGCGCCGGCGCAGGCACACTTGCACCATGGTGCAAGGATGCCTGCGTCGTGGGGAGATTGTTTTTGTGCAGGAAGGGGCACCTTCCTGCACAAAAACAATCACTACAGGCATTTTCCTCTTCCAATGCGTGCTGTAGAATGCAGCACGCTTTGAAAGAGGAAAAAACGAGGAGAAATGAAAACATTTCTCCTCATTGCGCCTCGCTACGCCACCTCTAGGGTGGCGTAGCATACTGACGCATCTCCAGAGTTACGATTTCACGTAATTCTGGAGTTGAGTCCTGTTCCCATGAGTGTTGCGTGGGAACACCCACTGCAACACCCATAGAACGCCCCTTCACCGCAAAGTGCTGCGTGTGAAGGGACCGTATTTACAAGGAGAGGAAAAGTCACGCATGGTGGCTTTTCCTCTCCTTGTAAATATAGAGGAGCCCCCTGCGCCACCAGTACGTCACGAAAAGTGACGTACTGGTGGCGCAGGGGGCTCGTAAATCTGCCCCTCTAAATCTAGCAAAGGGTCTCTGCTTAGGGTGAGAAAAATGCTTGGGTTTGAGGGTTTAGGGTCGTGCAGTTTTTTACTGCAAACTATAAATTGGCATGCCAGTGTTCTCCTGTATGCCCCCCGGTTGCGGTTGAAGTTGTAAACAATGATTGATATAATTTACAGACATTGATATTGGTTTCCACGACGTCTTTTCCGACGGACAAAAACAGCGGTGGCTTTCTTTGGATTCGATCTTTTTTTCTGAAAGACAATTGAAATTGGGCTCTCTTTTCACTGTTTGTGGACAGTGGGGCACAACTGTCGTCCACTGTATTTTGCATTTACAGAAATTTACCTTTTCTACCTTGTCAATATGGGGGGGTAGAAGGATTTCATAAAATTATATTTATTTTTTATTTTTTCCATAACATAATATTGATAACAAATGAAAACTCCAAAAGGAAATGTTTTATGAAACGGCACGTGTGTTCCAGTAAAATCATCTCGTTCTGAAATATTGCGGCGTGCAAACTCTCTTTTGTGCCTTCCAGCTTTAAATTTAGAAATCATAACTATTGCATCTGTGATTGACCCACATAATTCCCAATGTTGTTCAGCTGTTTTTGAACCAAAATCTATCAATTGATCTTCTCATGACGTGTTACATGATCAGTCTGTGTGACCTGGGTTTGCTCACCCATTACTGGGAAACAAGATATCATAAGTGTAGCAACTGTCAAGCCTTTGGGAAGAGGTGTGGCGCCACGGCCAGGGCGACTGATGCTGGAATCTGGGGCTCACCGGCGGCAGGTCAGCCCAGCACCATGTGACTCTGGGCAATAGCTTGCTTAATCTTCCCGACGGCCCCCAGCGCCGGGATACCTTCGGGTAGCTGTTCGCGCTTTACAAATACTGGATTTACATTTACATTTTGGCAGGCTTCAGGAAATTCCAACTGTCCCAGGAACAGCCAACCGCATGCCTCTGATCCACACATGCATTAAAATAAAAAAGAACAGTTACAGTGTCACACAATTACAGCGAATGTTAACCCCCCCACTCACGCTCTCTTTCAGTGTTCATCATTTTTTAATGTTGAATATATTCGCCGCAGTGTTCTCTGTCTTTTGTTCTGTGATTAATTTGATTTCCTGCTCTCAGGCCTGCATGGATGTGGGGAGGCAGAGATAAGCATGGGATGGGATTACTGCAGGCACATCTTCAGCTTTGCTTTTGATCATTCTAACCCGCAGTCAGTGTTAATGGAAAGAGCTGTAATCCAGGAAAGGATTTCAGACTGATTTTGATTTCTCGTATGTCTAAGCATTATTGGCGGGTGATGAACTCTTTGGCAGACGACTCTGGCACAGGCTGTGGTGTGGCTGTTGTGTTTTCAATCAGTCGATTGGTAATAATATTTATATGCTCAATAGTTAGTTCCTTGGTGGAGTAGTGACGTAGCAAGGGTACCATGGGCTCTAATGCAAGCAAATATATTGGCTCCCCACCCGCAGGTCTTGTTGTCAAAAAAAGTCACTAATTTTGCTGAAGTGAATCCTTCAGAGGCACGAGCCCCGGTGCCACTTCACCTTCTGCACTTTTGATAGCAACGCCCCGGCTGCCCCTCCACTCTCTCTAGGCTGGGCACAAGGCTCTGACACGATTTGAAGCTGCTGTGCCTGCTGAGAAACAGTAGTGCTGAGAGGTCCCCACACATAAAGTCCCCAGATGCATGGCCGCTGCACTTCACCAGTTTAGATCTGGGATGCCACCAATTGCTCTGAGCTATTTCTCTGGCAGTGACTAAATGTGTTCATTTTAACACATTCTGAAGCACGAAACACACAGTCTGCATTTACCAGATTTAAATGTGCCATCTGGAAGGGAACAATCTCGAGGCGGCCGGGCACTGTCAAGACGTTATTGCCCGGGGCAAAGCAGACGGAATAAGCACAAGTCGTGACCTTCACTCCCGAAAGTGAGGGAAGATACCTCTGTTTGACCCACGAGGAAGCGCAATAGCGGGACAGTAAGTTATAGGTACTTTTAGACCCATAACAACTGAGAAGAAGGGTAAGTGCAATAACCTACCAACGCACACGACCAATAGGGCCACGTGCACAATCCTGGTCCTGAAGAAAGCCAGTTGACCCACAAGGGCTGAAACATGTCGACCACTCACACCTTGATAGTAGGTGCTATAGAATAGTAGCCCTTCTAGATACTCACTGCCGAAACTTTTTTAACCTTGCCCCATCTCCATTAAAATAAAATACATGAATGAGAGATGGAGGGAATTTTAAACTCACTTGATTCACACACTCACCATTTCTGATCACTACTGCAATTACCAGTAGGTCGTCCTCCAGGTGGAGGAAAGCACTTGAAAAGACCCTATGATGATGCTTTTCACGTAGGTACACCAGCGGATAATCAAGATATACCGCCACAGTACCACACATGTGAATGAGGGTTTTTAAGAAGATCTACACCTGAGACCCTGGTAACAATACAGGACAAGTGATCCATTCCCCTTTGATAACCCTACTCTCGTCCCGAAGTCGAATGGATCTCAGCTTCTGCCTCCCCCTTCTTGATTAAAAACACTGTTGAGAACATCCAGTAGTACATATATCTAGATTAAAACCAGTTCTGCCTAGTGCCCCTCACCCCCCAGTGCAATTTGATGGATTTTTGGAGTATGGCATTGAATCAGTCCTTGATTACCACATGCACTATAATCAACTTCAGTACTTAGTGGCCTAGAAAGAGTAGGACATCACAAGGAGGCCATGGATACCTGTGTACTTTGTCCATGCTCTTCAATTAGTGGCTAACATTTACTACAGGCATCCTCTCAGCTGCCATACAATATTTACCCATAAGTGTTGGGTCTTTGGGGGCTGTATGGCTGTACTGTCAAGAGACACAGGGGGCTATCTAATCACAAAAAGTGTCTCGTTTGTCATAGAATATAGAAGATGGCATAAAAAGATTTCACTGTAAAGATTTAAACACAAATTTGGCTACCCCAGTAAAAGAGTTGCAGCACTTCTGGGTCACTGTAAGACATTCTGTGGCAAGATCAACAAAAACAATATTAGAACAGATAAAGGTGACTATATTTTGAGTTGGGGAAGAATTCATACTGTTAATAGCAAGTCCCACCAGTGGTTGAAGGGGTAGATTACTGAGACACCTCCCACTGAGGGGCTCATAGAATATAGTGATTAAGAGCTGCACTCGAAGATTGCTTTCTGTTAGTATCAATTCACTCCTACCAGAATATCCAACTTGGGCCTATCAAAAGCAAAAGGGGATGAGTTCATTGTAAAATGTATCTTCCTTGAGATAAAACATGGGAACTAAGGGAGCGGAGACTATAGCATTGTCAGAAAGGGCTGCAGAACTTCAGGACAACACTGCCTGGAACAGTACAGCAACATTTACGGACAGAGGGCCTGATTACGAGTTTGGCGGTAAAGGAACCACCATTCAAATGGCATCGAAAACCCCGCCGCCTAGCTGGCAGTCCACCCGCCGTATTACGATGTTGGTGGTTTGCAGAACAAAAGACCACCGGAGAACCGCCGCCACCGCCAGCCATTCGCCGACTGCTGCAATGGCAGTAGGGGGAAAGCAGCTGTCAGAGAGCGGTACAGACAAACTCACCACGGTCGGAATTACGAGTTAGCTTTCTGTCATGCCGACTATGGCAGGAAGACCACCTGCTTCCAGTCAGCAGAATTGAAGGAATTGGGGTGCATACTCAACCATTTCCTTGTCTTACCTTCAGTCTCCCACGTGGATCCCTTCCTCTAGGGCCCCCCTTCACAGCTGCATCTTGAACCTGAAGAAAATGACCCTGTTGGCTCCAAAATCCAAGTAATTCTGTTTTGCACTATTTACCCATTGACTGGACTGGGCCCATATGGTCCGGACTCCAGCAATAGGAAAGTACTAGTAGTAGCAATTATTTTCACGTGTCATGCATATGTGTACATTTAACACTTGTGCAGTCAAAATACGCACATGCATCGACACATGAAAAAAATACTCCCCGCTGTCAGAAACACCGCCGCTGGCCCAGAGGTGAAATCGAAATAGGGGGGCGGGAGACCGCAGCTGCCGTGGTATGTCGGTAAGACCGACTAACTCGTAATCAGGCCCAGAGTTATGGAACCTGGCAAAATGTCCTGGTTGTAACTAGCATTTTGCTGTCAACCTAGTTGGCACCAGGCCACCTGCAGCCTTACCTTTGTTATTTTCTTCTTTTAACTCAATTTTCTTTGCTTCAGCTTTAGTATGCATGGTTCCTTTGCTGCTGGGTTGGTATCCAGAAATGACCTTGTGGCTTGTCAATGACACTCCTAAAGTGGAAACCATGAAGCTATTCTACCTGTGTAATGCATTCTGTAATGTATTTTGGGGATTTTCATGATCGTGACTTTTTGCTTCTGTGTGCTATACTATTCTGAATGCACTCTTCTTAATTCAAAAGATAAGAAAAAAAGCTAAGTGCCTCCTCTGGATTACCACAGCCATGTTCAGGGACATTACTATACTGTGTCATGACATTGCTGGATCAAATTTTGTCAGAAGCCTGAAGCTACACCATTTATGCCTATGAATATTCTGGTGGACAGTGTAAGCAAGGTCCAGCAGTAAACATTGCTCTTCCCAGCAGAAAAGAAGCGTCCACCCGAAAGAGGATGACAAATGGTCAAGGAAGTTGCGGCTCTGATGGGGTTTGCCTGCCAAAGATCTGTTCTAATGGAGTAATATGTAAAATGCGAACAGGAATCACAGTTATCAAATGGGCACAGATGTTATATGAATGACTATTTGCCAGAATACCTGGATGGATGGTATGGATTGAATTCCAACTGGTTCCCAAGCAAATGGGGAAACAGACAGATCTAGCTGTTTCTCGATTCCTTTATGTTTTTATGTGGAACAATGTAGATTTGTGACATTGCTGGATATTGTGCCAATTGTGACTGAAGGAGCACAAATGAAAATGAAAGCTTATGCATATGATTTAGTGTGATACGCACCACTGACCTGACATGCCATTCCTGGAATAGAATAAATTGCCCAACAGTTTTAGCAATTATCTGGTCACCCCTTGAATGCTGGTAAAACCCTGATCATGGGGCCAGTAGCAGTTTACTTTCTCCCAAGTGTTATTCACTAAGATACAAGTGGAGATCACCACCTACTTTTCTCTGATATTTTACATGCAGAGTTCTCTGCCATGAGCACACACATGTAGGTGTAAATCTTTAGTGGAAGTGGGAGTGGGGCAAAGGGTAGCAGCTGGAAAATGGGAAAATACACTACATAACTGGAGGACTATATTGAAAATGAATGAAGGTCACTGGGAGGGACATGGAAGAACAAAAAAAACCAGAAAGAGCAATCCAATTGGTATGCACCAAAGTTACACCCACATCTTCTTTCAGTACTGCATGCCAACGAGGATCATTTTCTCCCATGCCATTGAGAGACCATTTTTAATATCTTTATTCATGTTAACTAAATTCTACTACTTTTTTATCTAAATTTAAATGCTAAGTCTACATTTGAGACCTACCTGCACCTACATTCATCCCGTATTTTACATTTGTCATTCCTTCAAGTTTAAAGTTAATCTCAATCGTAAGAAATGGGATGTGCAATCTTAGAATAACTCGTTTAATTATTCTTGGTTCCTTAAAATCAGCTATCAGCCCAAACCACTGAAAATGACACACGCAGGTTTATTAACTATATAGTATACGGTCATTTAAATATCAGTTCTTCTCCCATGTCCAAAAGTACGAAAATAATGCAAATTATTTAGCATGCTCCCCTACATAAAAGTCAAATTGGATTATTTTTAGGTATTTCGAGTAGAAATAGTATGTCTTCAGGTACTCATGTTGTCCTAATAAGAGGTTTGTCAACATCTTACCCCTATGTATTAATTAATATAACATATGAGCACCATACTAAAATTGGAATAGAAACATGTATAAAGTAACCGTGGTCAATTGATCTTTAAAAAGGATCTATGGAAATATTCACACCACTAATTCTCTGGATCAGAGAGTTTTTGGTGCAGTGCCCATCAGTGTGTCCATGTGCAATATTGTAATTTTCTGAGACTGGACTGCACCTGGTGGTCTGCTCCTACACTTACATCCCATGTGAATGCACTCACCATGACTTCACATAACAAAATAAGGTTACTCTGGCATGCCTCCTCTTCCACAGACATTGGCACTACTTTGAGTTCCTGCAGTTTCTCACATGTCTGGCTCAGTAAATCCTTCAGCTCATTTTTTACTTCTGGGTTTGCCAAAATACTTGATTTTCTTCTACATAGTTTTCCATTATACCTGCCTGCCAGCTGTAATAGCACTAGAATTCCCTTATAGGGTACTCTTTGTATCAGAGAAAGGCTCCACTTTGGGCATACCAATGACCCATTGAGAAAATTATTGCACTTGTGGAGTCTGTAACCCTCTAGCACCAAGTTTACTGACTGAATAAAGTATATGTGTTACCTGCCTCACAATTTCTTCTGCCTGTTCTAGGGGGAGTCAACAGTCTTTAACTGTTAACATTGTGTTTGGCTATTTTGCCCTCATTTCATGGTGGGAACCTTGCACAAAATCCATTAGCAGCTGCATATTTCTTCTGGTTTCTGTTTTCCAAATGTGCTTAAGCTTTTAATCTTTTGCTGACCACAGTAACTCTAAGAGGAGATGCTCTTGTTTACCTGGAGCCTAGATACCGCCCTTTCACCTGTTACTGTCGAATGGTTATGCCCCTACTAGGGTGTGACTAAGACTGAGTTTTCCACGTGTGTTCTGTTAGTACTACCGAACATGAGGAGAAAAGCCAGAGGGCAAACTTGAGTCGAACTCCAACAAAGAGTAGACATGAATTGCTCCTGCTGAAGGGTCTCAGCCTAAATGTGTGCTAGTGGGAAGAAAGGCCAGGACCTTCAGTGGCCTAATGGTTGGACAGATCTGTACTAGACCTGTAGTAGGAATGCAGTGTGTCGCAAACGGGCAGATTCTCTGGGATTACTCAGGTCTCAATCCAGCTGTAGGGTGTATGATGATCCCAAAGCTGGGGATACACTTAGAACCTGAATCTACTGTTGTCCTAAGGGAAAGTATATAGGAACTATTTAGTCTAAGTCTACCAACTCCATGGATGAGAATGGTATAGGTGAAATCCTGCTTCATGTCTAGGGGGTGGGCAATGTCTTGTACAATGTACACAGTGAGGTGATACACCACTAGATTCCATGGAGGCTTGCCTGATTATTTAGCGTGTACCCATGGGACTATGGAGGGGTAGCTCCTCATATGATTCTGTCACTTTCCTCACCACTTGCCTTCCTCATTCGTGCAGCAAGATGATCCGGGCTGCCTTAGGAAGGCACCTTGGAAGGGGTTGAGATAACCCAGTTGCAATTAGAAAATAACCGAGATATCATAGCAATGTAATACCACAATTTAGACATGGGTGGCAGGTAGAAGGGCCATATAAAGATGTATGCTAAATGTTTTCCCAAATGCATGGTCTCTATGTGTGATCACACTATCCAGGTGGCTTCAGTACCTGTTCTGATACTTTTGACTACCAACTATCTTTCAGAAATCTCCATCATAATAGGAGAAGTTGTATTATTCATACAGACTCCAGAATGGCTCTCAGTTACCTGTGCATGAGCCTTTATTCATTGGAAAGCCCACAGATCTCAAAATAAGTGAACCAGGTGGAAGTACTGATCTATTTATGGTTGATCTAACATATGGGTCTCACTTCATCCACATATACACCACATAATCTCAGCCACTTGTTCAGCCTCTCCTTTACATATCACTTGACAGTTGCCACACATTTAGGAGTCCATAAGAAGGGGGGCATTTGTTAGAAATTAACAAGGGTCTACAGTACTGGGAAAGTGCATTTGCAAACATTTATTTTAGGCACTTTATGTTAGTCACTTTAAAAACCACCTTCAGTTCTTAATGTGTTGGAATACGCTTGCTGATTCCTACTTTTGTATGGTCAACTCCAAGCGCGAGATTTACTAACCTTTCACGCAATGCAGTGTAGCAAAGCAACTTGCTGTGCTTCAGTGCATCAAAGGGAGAGAGGAGAAATGCACCATGTCTATTAAGATACGGTGCACTTCTGCTCTCTCATAGTGCTAGCACACTTCAAAGAGCCTAGCACCAATGCAGGCACCCTTGCACCACTCAAAAGTGTGAATTTTCAAGGAAATATTGTTCAGAAGAAAGAGAATGAAAAGCTAGTTATTATTTCATTCTTTAAAAAGAAGTTGTAAGCATAGATGGGTAGCTGAATAGTTTTGCTCCGGGTGGTCCAAGTAATTTTATAAACAATGAAAACACTGCTCAAGTTGTCATTGAACCCACTTGGATCTCTGAGGTGGAAAACTCCTCATTATATATAGTTCTCTGTTTCCAGTTTTGCATTGTGTATGTCCCGGATGACAACACCCCCTTGTCAGCCGAGCCCATGGGCAAGTTGTGGTTAGAGAGATTAGTTTTGGGGCAGTTACACAGCATAAGCCCTGCTGTATTTCCTCTCAAATCCCTAGACTTCCTATAAAAACAAACAAAAGAAAAAAAAAAATATATATATACATATTATCTACTGGCGGTCGCCAGTAGATAGTTATAGTTACAACCGATTATCCATAGGAAATCCGCGACATTCTATTTGAAATAACTCTCTTGCCGGTTGACGTATCTTCGCGAAATTTTCAAACTTTGTGGCCCGCTCCGGTCCGCTCCTACCCTGAAAGTCTCGGGGGGATTCGTCAAGCGGGGCCGAGAAAAAGGGGGTCCCAAAACGCGTTTTCCCCATGCACTTTTCCATAGGAAACTTTAGACACGGCTACAGCCCGAACTGCTGAACGGAATTACACCAAATTTGGCAAAGAGGTAGTTCTTGGTTCAGAAAGAACCCTTTTGTTAAATGGTGTAAATCCGCTCAGTAGTTGCTGAGAAAATGAAAAGTAAAAAGTTAGTGATATCTATGGCCGAGTAGGGTCCGCGTACCCTCAGCGCACCCTGCGCGCACCGTCCCGATCACGAGCTGCATGTTAATTGGTTGTCAGCTGGCTGTCAACATTCCGATTCAGGAAATGTTGGCAGCCATTTTGTCCCTCGGTAGAACCGAGGGACAGAAACAAGTGCGCAAAGCGCACAAAGGGAGCAGGGTAGAAACACCCTGACTCCCTAGGTTTGCTCAGGGGTCCCACAAGGACCCCTGGGCAAAAAAAAAAAAAAAATTTTTAAATCGGCAGGATGCGCTCAGGGTGCGCGAATCCTGCCGGAAAAAAATCGAAGCGCGGTCTCCCGCGCTTCGATAGTTAATTGGCCCCGGGTGGCCCAAGTCCCGGGGGCATGGTGGGGGATAATTTAATGTGTGGGGCCTCAAAGGCCCCTCAAGCCCCGGGGACCGCCACCCCCGGGGCTTTTTAAAAATGGTGCGGGAGGGCTCTGAGCCCTCCCGCAGCCCCGGGACCACCACCTCCCGGGGCTTTTTTCTATACATTATAAAACCTGTGTGGGGGGCTCCAGCCCTCCACACGCCCGGGACCGCCACCTCCCCGGGGCACTAAACATTTTAATATGGGGGTCCGTTACGGACCCCAGAGCCCCGGGACCACCACCTCCCCGGGCTGTGTACTGAATGGGAGGGGGCCGCGCGGCCTCCTCCTGGAGCCCTTGATGGCCCTGGGGACCACCACCCCCAGGGTCGGCTCCTGCAGTGTCCCGGGTGCCTACCCCCGGGACACTGTAGTTTGCTATGGCAGGACGGGAGCCTCGCGGCTCCCGTCCTGCCATAGCAAACTGCTTTGGATATTGGAAGAGAGAGCAGGGAAACCTGCTCTCTCTTCCAATATCCAAAGCGATTGCTTTTCCACATGGGGAGCAGCATGTCAGCTGCTCCCCATGTGGAACAGCAATGCCGGCTCCCAAGGGACGTGGGGAGCCGGCGGGACTGTGGGGGGATTGGGGACCCCCCACAGTCCCCAACGGAGAGGGCCAGCCCCGGGGGATGGGGTCCCCGGGGCAAGTAGTGGCTCGGGAGGGGGCCACGCGGCCCCCTCCCCAAAAAAGAGAAAAAAATAAAAAATAAAAATGGAAAGGCCGGCCCCGGGGGATGGGGTCCCCGGGGCCTTAAAGTGGCCAGAGGAGGGGGCCACGCTGCCCCCTCAAAATAATAAATATAGAGGCCATGCCCCGGGGGATGGGGTCCCCGGGGCCAATACAGGCCCAGGGAAGGGGGCCACGCGGCCCCTTCCCGTTTTTTTTTTTTTTGTAATTTAAAAAAGGGGTAAGGCCCTGGGGGATGGGGTCCCCAGGGCCCAAAAAGAGAAAAAGGAAGGGGGCTACACAGCCCCCCTTCAGGGGACAACATTTTTTTTTTTTTAAAACGATCGGGCCCGCAGGCCCCGCCCCTTCCTTCACCACTCTGCAAACGCGCCCCTGGCGCGCTTGCAGAGGGGGAACACATTCCCCTTGAATACTGGGGGTCCCTGGGGGCCAACTAGCCCACCAGGAACCTCCAGTATGCGCCAGGGGGCTGCCTTGCAGAGACGTGTAGAGAGGCCACACCCCTTTTACACCTCTCTGAAACGCAGCTCTGTGGCGCTTTTTGGAGGTATATGGTGGGCTAGTTGGACTCCGCGGACCCTCAGGATTCAAGGGGACTTAATCCCCCAACTTAAAACGCGCCACGGGGCGCGTTTGCACAGTGGTGAAGGGAGGGGCGGGGCTTCAGGTGACATGTGTGCAAACAGGCCCCGTGGCGCGTTTTAAGATGGGGAATTAAATCCTCTTCAATCCTGAGGGTCCTGGGGCCAACTAGCCCAACAGGTACATCCAGAAAGCGCCACAGAGCTGCGTTGCAGAGAGGTGTAAAAGGGGTGTGGCCTCTCTACACGTCTCTGCAACGCAGCCCCTGGCGCATATTGGAGGTTCCTGGTGGGCTAGTTGGCCCCTAGGGACCCTCAGGATTCAAGGGGACTTAATCCCCCAACTTAAAACGCGCCACGGGGCGCGTTTGCACAGATGTCACCTCAGGCCCAGCCCCCTCCCTTCACCATTGTGCAAATATTCCTCTAAAATCAGCCGAAATCCGAATTCCGATTTACTCACCTGTTATAAGGAGAGACCTCAGTGCTGTATCTTTCAGCCCAGTACTGGTCCTGAAAAGTAATTTTAACCGTACTTACCAGTAACTTGAATTTCCTTCCATAGGCTAACATTGACTGGTTTCACTTGGAAATTCTTCTAAGTGTGGAGTTTTGGAACTTTAAAATATTCCTCTAAAATCAGCCGAAATACGAATTCCGATTTACTCACCTGTTATCAGGAGAGACCTCAGTGCTGCATCTTTCAGCCCAGTACTGGTCCTGAAAAGTAATTTTAACCGTACTTACTGGTAACTTGAATTTCCTTCATAGGCTAACATTGACTGGTTTCACTTGGAAATTCTTCTAAGTGTGGAGTTTTGGAACTTTAAAATATTCCTCTAAAATCAGCCGAAATACGAATTCCGATTTACTCACCTGTTATCAGGAGAGACCTCAGTGCTGCATCTTTCAGCCCAGTACTGATCCTGAAAAGTAATTTTAACCGTACTTACCGGTAACTTGAATTTCCTTCATAGGCTAACATTGACTGGTTTCACTTGGAAATTCTTCTAAGTGTGGAGTTTTGGAACTTTAAAATATTCCTCTAAAATCAGCCGAAATACGAATTCCGATTTACTCACCTGTTATCAGGAGAGACCTCAGTGCTGCATCTTTCAGCCCAGTACTGGTCCTGAAAAGTAATTTTAACCGTACTTACCAGTAACTTGAATGTCCTTCCATAGGCTAACATTGACTGGTTTCACTTGGAAATTCTTCTAAGTGTGGAGTTTTGGAACTTTAAAATATTCCTCTAAAATCAGCCGAAATACGAATTCCGATTTACTCACCTGTTATCAGGAGAGACCTCAGTGCTGCATGTTTCAGCCCAGTACTGATCCTCAAAAGTAATTTTAACCGTACTTACCGGTAACTTGAATTTCCTTCATAGGCTAACATTGACTGGTTTTCAGCAAAAAAGTTTCAAAGTGTTGATTTTCACAAACTACAAATATTCCTTAAAAATCGCCTGTATGACTTAAACGCATTCTTTCAACTGTTTACAGGAGATGCACCAGTGCTGGATCCAGGATCCAACACTGAGTAAGAAAAAGTAACGATAACAGTTTTTACCTGCTAAGTGAATTTCCTTCCATAGGATAACATTGGTGATTTTATGAGAAAAAGTTTGTAAGTGTCAACTTTTAAAATACAATAATATTCCTTAAAAATCACGACTGTAACCAAAACGCTTTTACTCAACTGTTTACAGGAGATGTACCAGGACTGAATCTAGGATCCAGTCCTGTGGTTAGAAAAGTAATCCATAAAGTAACTAATTGCATTTAACTAGAAATTCACATTGAGCTGAATGTTGCATTGTGTTTGAAAATGTGTTGCCCATTGCAACAACTGTAACTACTGTACTTAAAAGTCTATTGCCTATCTGCAAAGTATTTAAACTAAAGTAATTCATTAAGAGAAAGTATTTTTTGTAATGTAATGTATAATGTAATTACAATGTAATTTAAAAAATAAAATATGTAAAAAAAAATTGTTTCTAAAAATGTAGTAAATCAGTATGAAAAAAATTAATATAACAATTAATACATTTAAAAATTGTCATTTACAAAACCTTTGAAATTCACTAAAAAAACGTAGGTTTCAGGCACGTTATAGTTAGAAATTAGCATTTAAAAAACCTTTGAAATTCACTGAAAAAACCATAGGTTTCAGACTACGTTATAGTTACAAATTAGCATTTAAAAAACCTTTGAAATTCACTGAAAAAACCATAGGTTTCATACACGTTATAGTTACAAATTAGCATTTAAAAAACCTTTGAAATTCACTGAAAAAACCATAGGTTTTAGGGACAGTTATAGTTACTTGGACATTGCACTCGTACAAAACCCGTGAAATTCCCCTGTTATAGTTAGTTCAGCTAACTATAACTCGCGCCCCGCAATGCACTGCTGATGACGTCACATATTACATCACTCATGACATGGTCAGTGACATCACTGATGACATCACTGATGACATCTCAAATGACATCACTGATGACATCATCCACGTGATAATCTGATGCACCTCCTCACACCCTAATATAACCTTTGATACACCCACTCTAAATTACAGACTGCCATTCGCAAAACCATAGACACTCCAACACCAATAACTACATACCCACTCACTGATTCTTAGGTCTACACACACACATCCACTCACTCACCCGTACAGTCACTCATACTTACGGTCACTCAGTACAGGACTATCATATGCACTCATACTCCTATATAGACACTCAAACACCGCCACTCATCCATAGAGGTACTCACACACCTAGTCAGTCATGCAAATAATTAAACACACTGCCATTTACTCACCTATACAGTTATACACACCACCAGCTCACTTACTCATACAAATACTAGCACATTCTTACGCTCTTATACAATCACTGATACAAGCACACACTCATCCATACAGCCACTATCACAATCAGTCACTCTCGCTTATAGCTATTTATATACTCCAACACACATATATACTGCCTTTCACATATGTAGTTACTCACACATGTACCACTGGGACATACATTCACTCACTAACACACTCTTACACACACTTACCCACCCATACAGTCTATCACAGATGCACTCTTGAAACCATCCACCCAGTGAATCACCCACTCACACATCTATGCACAGAGTCGCACACACCCCTCCCACACAAACACTCAGGCACCCATACAGATACTCACACAAGCATTCAATAACTCAAATAGACACTCATGTAGCTATTCACAAACACATGCAGCCACTTACACAGCAACAGACAGACGGATACAGACATTCACCCAGTTTAGTCACTAACCCATGCATTCAGTAAGATACGTTAAATCACTCACTTATACAGTCAGTCACGCACCTACTAAATCATCCATACAGACACTTACACACCCACTCATTCTTCAATACGTCTTTTCCTATATATATTAAAAATATTTAAACTTTAGAGAAACACACAGTCACTGGATGATGTCATCAGTGATGTCATTTGAGATGTCATCAGTGATGTCATCAGTGATGTCACTGACCATGTCATGAGTGATGTAATATGTGACGTCATCAGCAGTGCATTGCGGGGCGCGAGTTATAGTTAGCTGAACTAACTATAACGGGGGAATTTCACGGGTTTTGTACGAGTGCAATGTCCAAGTAACTATAACTGTCCCTAAAACCTATGGTTTTTTCAGTGAATTTCAAAGGTTTTTTAAATGCTAATTTGTAACTATAACGTGTATGAAACCTATGGTTTTTTCAGTGAATATACATATATATACATATTATCTACTGGCAGTCACCAGTAGATAGTTATAGTTAGGACCTATTTTCCATAGGAAATTCACAACATTCTATTTCCAATAACTTTGGCGCCGGTAAACGAATCTTCGCGAAATTTTCAAAACTTATGGCCCGCTCCGGTCCGCTCCTATCCTGAAAGTCTCGGGGTGATTTGTCAAGTGGGGGCCGAGAAAAAAGGGGGGTCCCAAAACATGTTTTCCCCATGCAATTTTCCATAGGAACCTTTAGTCGCAGCTACAGCCCGAACTGCTGAACGGAATTACACCAAATTTGGCAAAAAGGTAGCCCTTGGTTCAGAGTCGTGCCTTTTGTTAAATGGTGTAAATCCGTTCAGTAGTTCCTGAGAAAATCAAAAGTAAAATCACATATATATCTGGGCGGAGCCTAACCACACATGTCATTGTGAGATCTGATTGGCTGTCAGCACTTCATCCTGGAATTGCTGGCAGCCATCTTGGGACCAATATACATGATAGTACCCCATTGAAATGCATTGTAGTGAATCAAAGATTTTGAGGGTTACCAAAAGGAGAACTATAAAGGGTGATAACAGACTTTAGTTACATTAGAATTCATTTGTTGATGGTACCATACTAATTTCAGGAATTGTGGTGTGTTCTAAGGTGATTTTACCCTGTGAAAAACCTTCTGCTGGGATATCATGAATCATGTTTGAGAGAAAACTATTTTCACATGCTTGTCCCATAGAGTTTTGGAAGGTGCTCCAGAAGCTAAAATGAGAGCATATTTTCTGTAAATTCACATTATCTTTCTCAGTCATGTGAGAATGAAGTCTGACATTCTCAATAAAACATGTACATCCAACAAGGGCAGAGACTGTCAGTTGATTCCTTTGTGTTCTACTGCAGCTTCTCAGAGTGTTCTAAAGAACAACTAGAGTACTAACAGCCTTACTTATGACAAAATTATGGCACACCTGAAGCCATCTTGATTGGAATAAACTGGTAACTCTTAAAACATTTAATTTAAAAAGGAACAAAATGATGGGGTTCATTTTGTCATAGAAATTATGGTTAGTGCTGTAGAAAGAAAAATTAGGACGTTTCAAGTGTGATCTCAAATATCTTCCTGTTATATTTCAACAGGAGCAGCCTGTCAGTTGATGCCTTTGTGTTCTACTGCAGCTTCCCAGAGTGTTCTAAAGAACAACTAGAGAGCTAACAGTCTTACTTATGACAAAATTATGGCACACCTGAAGCCATCTTGATTGGAATAAACTGGTAACACTTAAAACATTTAATTTAAAAAGGAACAAAATGAAGGGGTTCATTTTGCCATAGAAATGAACAACATTCCCAGCACGACCCCCTACACTACACAAGCACCACTGCACTACCCTAAACCCTAAAACACTACCCCCAGCACGACCCCCTTCACTACCTAAACACAACTGCACTACCCTAAACCCTAAAACACTACCTCCAGCACGACCCCCTACACTACACAAACACCACTGCACTAACATAAACCCTAAAACACTACTCCCAGCACGACCCCCTACACTACCCAAACACCACTGCACTACCCTAAACCATAAAACACTACCCCCAGCACGACCCCCTACACTACCCAAACACCACTGCACTAACATAAACCCTAAAACACTACCCCCAGCACAACCCCCTACACTACACAAACACCACTGCACTACCCTAAACCCTAAAACACTACCCCCAGCATGACTCCCTACACTATCCAAACACCACTGCACTACCCTAAACCATAAATCTACCCCCAGCATGACCCCCTACACTACACAAACACCACTGCACTACCCTAAACCCTAAAACACTACCACCAGCATGACCCCCTACACTACTCAAACACCACTGCACTACCCTAAACCCTAAAACACTACCCCAGTTCGACCCCCTACACCACCCAAACACCACTGCACTACCCTAAACCCAAAAACACTACCTCCAGCACGACCCCCTACACTACCCAAACACCACTGCATGACCCTAAACCCTAAAACACGACCCCCTACACTACACAAACACAACTGCACTACCCTAAACCCTAAAACACTAGAACCCAGCACGACCCCCTACAGTACACCAACACCACTGCACTACCCTAAACCCTAAAACACTACCCCCTACACTACACAAACACCACTTCACTACCCAAAACCCTAAAACACTACCCCCAGCACGACCCCCTACACTACACAAACACCACTGCACTACCGTAAACCCAAAACACTACCCCTATACTACCCAAACACCACTGCACTACCCTAAACCCTAAAACACTACCCCAGCATGACCCCTACACTACACAAACACTACTGCACTACCCTAAATCCTAAAACACTACCCCCAGCACGACCCCCTACACTACCCAAAAACCACTGCACTACCCTAAACCCTAAAACACTACCCCCAGCACGACTCCCTACACTACACAAACACCACTGGACTACCCTAAACCCTAAAACACTACCCCCAGCATGACTCCCTACACTACCCAAACACCACTGCACAAACACCACTGCACTACACTAAACCCTAAATCTACCCCCAGCATGACCTCCCACACTACACAAACACCACTGCACTACCCTAACCCCTAAAACACTATCCCCAGCATGACCCCCTACACTACCCAAACACCACTGCACTACCCTAAACCCTAAAACACTAACCCCAGCATGACCCCCTACACTACCCAAACACCACTGCACTAACCTATACCCTAAAACACGACCCCCTACACTACACAAACACGACTGCACTACCCTAAACCCTAAAACACTACCCACAGCATGACCCCTACCCTACACAAACACCACTGCACTACCCTAAACCCTAAAACACTACCCCCTACAGTACACAAACACCACTGCACTACCCTAAACCCTAAAACACTACCCCCAGCATGAACCCCTACACTACACAAACACCACTGCACTACCCTAAACCCCCCTACACTATACAAACACCACTGCACTACTCTAAACCCTAAAACACTACCCCCAGCACGACCCCCTCACAACACAAACACCACTGCACTACCCTAAACCCTAAATCTACCCCCAGCACGACTCCCTACACTACCCAAACACCACTACACATACCCTAAACCCTAAAACACTACCCCCAGCATGAACCCCTACACTACCCAAACACCACTGCACTACCCTAAACCCTAAAACACTACCCCCAGCACTAACCCCTACACTACACAAACACCACTACCATACCCTAAACCCTAAAACACTACCCCCAGCACTACCCCCTATACTACCCAAACACCACTGCACTAACATAAACCCTAAAACACTACCCCAGCACAACCCCCTACACTACACAAACACCACTGCACTACCCTAAACCCTAAAACACTACCCCCAGCACGACTCCCTACACTACCTAAACACCACTGCACTACCCTAAACACTAAATCTACCCCCAGCATGACCCCCTACACTACCCAAACACCACTGCACTACCCTAAACCATAAAACACTACCCCAGCATGACCCCCTACACTACACAAACACCACTGCACTACCCTAAACCCTAAAACACTACCACCAGCATGACCCCCTACACTACTCAAACACCACTGCACTACCCTAAACCCTAAAACACTACCCCAGCATGACCCCCTACACTATCCATACACCACTGCACTACCCTAAACCCTGAAACACTACCCCCAGCACGACCCCCTACACTACTGCACTACCCTAATCCCTAAAACACTACCCCCAGCACGACCCCCTACTCTACCCAAACACCACTGCACTACCCTAAACCCTAAAACACTACCCCCAGCATGACCCCCTACACCACCCAAACACCACTGCACTACCCTAAACCCTAGAAAAGAAACCCCCACCCCATGCCCAATCCCCCTTACCTCTCACTCCTCGTGGTTCCTCTCTCCTCGTGGTTCCTGCTTCACGCCGTCTCTGAAGGGCGGTGCACGTCGTTGTGAGGAAACGGAACAGCCTCTGTTTCCTTACAACGACGTGGATCATCTACATGTTTTAGAACGCATGGTCATTTACCATACATACCTTTACAACAAAATTCGTTGTAAAGGCATGCGTGGTAAATGACCATGCGTTCTAAAAATGCGTAGTAATGACTTTGCGATGTACAACGCATGCGTGGTAATGCATGCATTGTAATGGTATCGCGAAGTAAAAAAGTTGTTGTAACGGCTGCTTACCGATCGAAGCTGGCCCCTGTTCTTCAGTGAGACGTTTATTTGATTAATTAGGAGGAATGAATGTGGTTTTTTTAACCGAAAAGTGCATTCCCGGCTGTTGTATTGTGAAAGTGTCCGCGTGGCCTGGTTTCACTTCCGGTGAGAGAGTGAAAGAGTCTGTTTGGATCTAAAGGAGTTCTGTTGTTGGACGGGGCCGGCGCGAAACATCATCAGAAAACATAGCTAATGGAAAGCGTCCTCCCTGAAGTGTGGAGCAGTGCCATGAGAGGTCAACAAGTGTGCGTCCCACCGTAGTATGACCGTACCGCGTGACCCATGTGCCGCCTCCAGGGTACGGGAGGCAGAAGCGGCATCGCAGGTCCTCTTGAAGACCATTGTAGCACTAATTCTACATTTTGGTACTAGGGCATTTTAACTTCGTTGTTCCTGCCAGATACAAAGAGAAGATCCTGTGTTATTCAGTGCCCTCGTTACCTTTTTTGTGGGTTGTGGTGCTTGTCACTTCGCTGCCCCGCCGATGCACACGACTGGGCACCCCACCTCGTGTGCCATCTGCAGGGCCTCTGCCCTCTGATCACTGGTTTTGGTTTCTGGAGTGGCAACATAAACAGTTGCTCCCAAAGGACTAGCCTGAACACTTAGGTGAATATCCCCTGCACCAGCATTCCACGTAAATTCTTTCCTAGCTCTCCCACGTCAACGAGGACGTCATAATAGCACGGCTCCGCTCGCGACCCCGTATGACGTCATCGGAGCCATAAGAGGACCTTGTCGGCGTGCTGACGTCAGTTCCACCCATTTTTTCCGTGCCACCGAGGCAAACAGGCGGACCGAGACATTTTCACATGTATACATAGTATAATAAATATATATATATTCACTGAAAAAACCATAGGTTTCAGGCACTTTATAGTTAGAAATTAGCATTTAAAAACCTTAGAAATTCACTGAAAAAACCATAGGTTTCAGGGGCGTTATAGTTAGTTGGACATTTCACTCGTACAAAACCATAGAAATTCCCCCGTT